>CM071599.1:167111177-168361177 GCA_036435485.1 Saposhnikovia divaricata
GAGGCTTTCATGGCACAGTCCAAAGAAAGTATTACTGATATGTTTGAGAGATTTCACAAGCTGGTGACTGAGCTTCAAATGAATGGGAAGGTTTACAGCACTAAGGAATTAAACATGAAGTTTCTACTATCTGCACCAAACCATCTAGAGCAAAGGGACATATCTTTAAGAGAAAGAGACTTGAACAAAGTCACATATGATGTGCTCTATGGGGTTTTAAAGACTCATGAGCTTGAGTTGCTTCAGAAGAGGGCTATCCAAGCCAACCAAGGCAGAATGATAAACACATCCTGTGCCCTGATTGTCAACAAATCCATTCAAGACCTGGAAGCATCTGCAAGTCAACTGAGAATAGAAGAGATAGTAGATGATAAAGAAACTGAAGAAGAAGTGACTGAACCTGTTAATGAAAAGGAAGAAGATGAGTTCTATACTCTTGAAGAGTTGGATGCCATGGAAAACACTTCATATGCTTTTATGGCTAGAAAATTCCCAAACATCAGATTTAAGAGGAATCAGCCCTTCAAGTCTAGATCTCAAAATCATTCATTCAACAAAAGCAAGGCACCTGTGAAAGCAAACAAAAACAAATTCAAAACCAGCTATGTGGATAGGTCATCTGTGAGATGTTATAGATGCAATGACCTAGGGCATTTTGCCAGTGAATGCAAGAAGCCTAAAAAGAAGGATAAGGAGTTTCTTGAGCTTGAAGCTAAGTATGAGGCTCTGCTAAAAAAGCATACACCAGGTAAGGCCTACATAGCTGAAGGGAAGTGTTGGGATGATTCTGATAGTAATGGAGAAGAACAAGAATTCTGCAACTATGCCTTGATGGCCTACTCCAAGGAAGAACCATCTGAATCAGACTCTCAGGTACCATCCCTCACTACTATAGACATGTCTGTTTCTGAATACAAATCTATGGTTGAACAACTATCTGTTGAGATGTTTAATATTCATACTAGTATGACTGCTGCTAATGAAGAAATTGCTAAACTGTCTACTAAGAATGAACTATTGAACAAAAGAAATGAGGAACTACAACTAACTGCTATGCAAGTAGAAAACCTTAAACAAGAAGTCGAATATCTAAAGAATAAGGTTCTATGTGCTAGTCAAGTTGAGAAAGCTCTTAGGGATGAACTAGCTGAAAATGAATTTAAATTGAAAACATTTAAGAATTCCTCTAGTCTATTGCAGTCCTACCATGAGAAAAATCTAGCTAGACCTAAGGCTGCTATTGGACTTGATTATGGCACTCTCAAACAGAGGAAAGGCTATGCAGTCATTGAAGATGACATTGTTGCTCAAGAGGAAGTGCCTCAGGTTTTGAAAAAGGCTGAGACCCCAATATTTAAAACACCAACACTTGAGATTGATGAGGATGCCTTACTCATTAAGCAAATGTTGGATGATGAAGATAAGGCACAATCAAATGAACAACAAGCATCCTCTAAGAGTGAGAATGTCAAAACCAAAGCCAAGGAGCCAGTAGGAGGTAGACCTAGACTTGAGAAATTTGTGAAGTTTGTTTCAGCTGGGAATAATGAGTTTGAGAAGAAAGTGGCTAAAAAGAAACAAAACAGGAATGGCAAATTAGGGATTAACAAGGATAACAATTATGCTTATGTGCCAAATGCCCCTAGGAAAGTTTGTCAAAATTGTTTTAGCACTAATCATTTAACTCATGCATGCAAGAAACCATCTGGTAGTGTTGCTAAACCATTCTATGATTGCTCTGTGCCTTTATGACATAGAGACTCTCCTTTCTGTGATAAATTTGATTGTATGCCATGTAACATGAATGTAATGACTAGTTGCTTTAATTTGAGAAGACAATTCATGGAAGGTTGCATCAGTCACAATGTTCACACACACTACACAAGAACAAAGTCTTCAAGTCCTCCTAAAGTTAGGAAGGTACCTCTGTCACCTAAGTCTAAGAACCCTAATTCTAAGACTTCTAACAGTGACAAGAAGACTAACATCAAGAAAATTGATAAGCATGCTGTTTATGATAAAACTGTTGCTAAGCCACATGGACCCAAACTTGTTTGGGTACCAAAGGAGAAGTAATATCTTTGTGTTTGCAGGGCAAAGAAAGTGAAAGGAAGGTCATGTGGATTTTGGACAGTGGATGCTCAAACCATATGACTGGTGATATGGCCCTGCTATCACAGTATGAGGAGAAGGCTGGCCCAATGGTTGCTTTTGGAGATGACAGCATTGGCAACACACTGGGATATGGCAAGTTGGAAATTGGAAATGTCATCATTGAAAATGTAGCACTGGTCAAGGGGCTCAAGCACAATCTACTGAGTATTGGTCAATTTACTGACAGAGGCTTCAAATTGAATTTTGACAAAGATGAATGTTTGATCACCCACAAGAAGACTGGTGACTTTGCTCTATCTGGATTAAGGAAAGGAAGCCTGTTTGTAGCCAATATGAACTCTACAAACAAGGACAAAATTTGTTGCTTTTACTCAAAAGCATCAAATGAAGATAGTTGGCTGTGACATAAGAAGCTATCACATTTGAACTTCAAAGGCATTAATTCTCTAGTCAAAAGGGAGTTAGTGAGAGGCATGCCCACACTTGAATTCTATCAAGAAGGAGTGTGTGAGGCTTGTCAAAAGATAAAAATGAAAAGATCAAGCCACAAGTCAAAGACAGTGACATCAATAACCAAGCCCCTACAACTAATTCATGTGGACTTGTTTGGGCCTGTCAATATTATGTCACTAGGAAGGAAAAAGTATGCTCTGGTGATGGTTGATGATTTCACAAGGTATACATGGGTAGAATTTCTGGCATCAAAGGATGAGGCTCCACAAGTAATCATTGAGCATATAAAGAAAATTGACAAGGAAGCAAAGGCCAACAATGCAAGTGTGATTGCATTAAGAAGTGACAATGGAACAGAGTTCAGAAATGCCATGCTTGAAGCATTCTGCAAAGAGAATGGTATTTCTCAACAATTCTCAGCTCCAAGGACTCCACAACAAAATGGAGTTGTTGAGAGAAAGAATAGAACTCTGATTGAGGCTGCTAGAACAATGTTACTTGATGCAAAGATGCCTACATGTTTTTGGGCTGAGGCTGTGAGCACTGCATGCTATATCCAAAACAGAACCCTCATCAACAAAAACACTGGAAAGACACCTTACAACTTGATGACTGGAAAGAAACCCACTCTAAAGTATGTTCATACTTTTGGAAGCAAATGCTTTGTGTTAAAAGACAATTCAGATTATGTTGGAAAGTTTGATACAAAAGCATTTGAAGGAATTTTTCTTGGCTACTCTATGGAAAGAATTGCATACAAAGTTTATGTCATCACTCAAAAGAAAGTTATGGAAAGCACAGATGTGACATTTGATGACAGCAAACTACCTGGATTAGAAGAAGCCAATGATGAAGATAAAGATCCTTTGAAGTTTGACAATCTAGATGATTCTGATGAGGAGATTGAAACTGAATTTGAGCCCACAATCCAACAAACTTAAGTGAATGAAGAACCTGTGTCAACCAATAATGAAGAAACAAGCATCCAAGACACACCTGTGATTAGTGGCAACTTCACAGGGGAAGGAAATGTAAATGATCATGATCTGGATGATGAAGCAACATCAAGGCTGAGAAATCAATATGAACATACAAGGAAATGGGATAGAGCACATACTGCAGATCAGATAATTGGAGATCCAAATACAGGAGTGAGGACAAGGAGAGCAACTCTAAATGAATGTCTCTATGGTTGCTTTCTATCCCAAGTTGAGCCTAAGAAACTTGAAGATGGATTGTTGGATCCTGATTGGATAATTGCTATGCAAGAGGAGCTAAACCAATTTGAAAGAAGCAAAGTATGGGAACTTGTGCCTGCACCAAAGGATAGAACCATTGTTGGAACAAAATGGGTTCTAAGGAATAAGATGGATGAAAATGGTGTAGTCATAAGAAACAAAGCAAGGTTGGTTGCAAAAGGATACTCTCAACAGGAAGGCATTGACTATGATGAGACTTTTGCCCCTGTTGCTAGACTAGAGGCCATCAGAATTTTCTTGGCATTTGCTGCACATTCTAATTTCAAGGTTTATCAAATGGATGTCAAGAGTGCATTTCTGAATGGGGAGTTGGAAGAAGAAGTATATGTGCAACAGCCACCTGGCTTTGAGGATCCATAATTCCATCACTTTGTCTACAGATTGCTTAAAGCATTGTATGGACTTAAGCAAGCTCCTAGGGCATGGTATGACACATTGTCACAATTTCTACTTGAGAATCAATTCACTAGAGGCACACTGGACAAGACACTATTTTACAAGAAAAATGGTGATGATATTATCTTAGTTCAAATCTATGTGGATGATATCATATTTGGCTCTACAAATGAGAAGCTGTGTGAGAAATTCTCTAAGCTCATGCAGAGCAGATATGAGATGAGTATGATGGGAGAATTAACATTCTTTCTCGGGCTGCAAGTGTGTCAAAGGAAGGATGGCATTTTTATAAGTCAAACCAAATACATCAAGGATCTAATGAAGAAATTTGACTTAGAAGAATGCTCGCCTGCAAAGACACCCATGGCCACTGCCACCAAGTTAGATGAAGATGTTAAGGGCAAGAAGGTAGATATCTCAATCTACAGAGGCATGGTTGGTTCTCTACTCTACCTCACTTCTAGTAGGCCAGACATCATGTTTGCAACATGCTTGTGTGCAAGGTTTCAATCAAATCTAAAGGAATCACATATGATAGCAATAAAGAGGATTTTCAGATATCTGAAGGGCACACCAAACTTGGGGTTATGGTATCCTAAGGACACAGGGTTCAATCTGGCTGGTTATTCCGATGCTGATTATGCTGGATGCAGAGTGGATAGGAAAAGAACCTCAGGTAGCTGCCAGTTTCTTGGACAAAGGTTAGTCTCTTGGTACAGCAAGAAACAACAATATGTGTCAACTTCCACAGCTGAAGCTGAGTACATAGCTGCTAGAAGTTGTTGTGCTCAAGTGCTTTGGATCAGAAACCAACTTAGAGATTATGGACTTATGTTGGAAAGAATCCCAATCATGTGTGACAACACAAGTGCAACCTCTATAGTTTCCAATCCTGTCAATCATTCTAGGACAAAGCACATTGACATCAGATATCATTTCATAAGAGAGCATGCAACTAATGGAACCATTGAGTTACATTATGTTCCCACAGAGAAACAACTAGCTGACATATTCACTAAGCCATTAGATGAAGCCACTTTCACAAGGTTGGTTAGTGAGATTGGAATGCTGAATTCTTCAAATTCTGGCTAAGTGAATATATCAACTAGATTGTTGCAGCAGTAAATACTTACTTTATCAAATGCTCAATATTTTTGAAGTAAGTATTGGCTGGAGTATGATTTATAAATATTCCACAATGCTGCATATGTTGAAAATCATACATCTTTAGCTTGAAATTTCTGTGAAATTTTGAGAGAATCACTATTTAATTTGGTAGAATATTCTTCAGTGAATATTTCTGGTAAATTTTAAAAGATAGTGAAAATTGAATTTTATGAGTGAAAAGTATAGTTCGATAAGTCATACTTCTCGAATGGTTCATTGTTTTGTCATGGCTCGAGTTCTCGAATAGGCCTATCTAGAACCCTCTTGAGTTCTCGAATAGTGTCTTTTGGAGAAATCGAATAGCACACTCTGAGTTCTCGAATAGAGTATTTTAGTTCTCTAGTAATGGAGTTCTCGAATACTGTATTTGAGTTATTGAATCATTTGGAAAGGCTGATTTTTCGCTGACACTTAATCACTTTTTGGATTTATATTCAAAATTTCATTTCGCTCATAAAAACACATTTTATTTAGCTTAGAATTATTTTTTGAGTTTAATAACTGCCAGCTGTGAGTTACAAACTGCATGAGATATCGAATAAGCCTTTCTTGACTTATCGAATAGTTGTTTTATACTTCTCGAATGACTGTCTTGTCGATACAAAACTTATATCTAATCGACAACTCAAGTTATTCATATATATACAATTTCACAACTGTTCAACTCATTTCGTTCGATTTCTCAAGCATCTAAACTCTTAAAACCTCTGAAAACCCTAACTGCGAATTTCTTCTTCAACCTTAATTCTCTTTTCTTCTCTACCCAAATGGCAAACACTCAACTCACCATACCATCCCAAACTAATTTCATCGCAATTACCAGTGATGTGGAAGCACCAAATGCTAATTTCAAGTGCTTTGTTCGATGGTTGTCTGAATCTTACATCAAGGGTGCACTACCAGCCAACCCAACCCTGTACATAGACTTATTAGAATAATTCTGGAGGACAGCTACAGTGGAGGTCATCGCCCTTGAGAATGCTATTACCTCATATGTTGTCTACTGCAAGATTCAAGGCGAGGATATTACTATCACTACCGCAGACATGAATCAAGCCTTGGATTTGCAGCAAGAGGCATATGACTCCCTGGCCACAGATGCTGAGTTGGAAGAATTCTTTGAATTTATCAACTACTCAGAGGCTATTAAACTTGGAAAGCTGAATAGGAAGTACTTGAGAAAGGAATGGAGCTATGTTTTTGCTACACTCCTTCATGTATTCACTACCAGGAAATCGAGCTTTGATCAGATTAGTACACCTGTGCAGCAGCTTGCCTATGCCTTGGCTCATGGGAGAAAGATAGATGTTGGACATCTCATCATACAAGAGCTATATGGGAGACTTGGTAAGAACACAGCCAAGAGAGGTACTGAAATTTTCTTTCCCCGCTTTATTCAATCAGTACTTAATTTCAAAAATGCTTCATTGATTGAATTGCCTGGATTAGATAAAAGTAAAATAGGCTATCCTAGGTCCATGACCAAACTTATTTTTGGAAACTTGGAAACTAGGAATGATGTGGATGTAAGGCTTAAGATAACTCCCCACATGGAGGGTTTGTTTAGGTCTTACCCCCACAACATGCCAATATTTGAGTCTAAGTCTCAGTTAGCAAAGCCTAAGCAAGAAGAACATAATGCTACCCCAAGGCTTGCTAACCAACCCTCTCAGACAAACACTCTACCAAACACAGAGCCAACTGCATCATCCTCTCAAAAGGGTGATGTTAGTAAAAAGAAGAGAAAACAGGTTGCTTCTGAACCTTTAACCATCTTAACTGAAGCAGCCTTGGCTGTAGAACTAGGTTTAGGAGGTGAAGAACCTGAGTCACCTATCATTAGCCTAAAGAAGAAGAAGAAATCTAAAACCACCTCTTCAGTCACCCAAATGGCTGAAGTTGTAAAATCAGGGGCACACAGCTCACTAGATGTATCCTCTCAACAGGGTGCATCTATAGAATCAAGCATCCTCCCCAATGCACCTATCTGTAAAGAGTCAGCACAAGGGAGCGATAAGGCTGGCACAACACTGAGTGGAGAGCACATCACAATTGAAATTCTCTCTATCTCTCAGGGGGAGTTGCCAAAATCTAATCTACAACACACTTCTCTTCCAGAATCTACCACTCATATTTCTTTGGAGCCTGCAACTCAAGAAATGAGGAGCAAGGCATTGATCATCAAGAATTCTTTTCTCTTGATGAGCCAATGGATTCAAGTGACTTGGTGCATGACACCTTGCTCACCACCCAGGTACCACATTTAGATGGTCAGGGAATGCATGCTGGGGCATCTCCTAATGACACCATCACAAACACAGAGGATTCACTAGTTTTAACTAGAGACTCTGTGCCTGTGTCAACTACTGTTGTAACTCATCCCACTCCTATGGAGACAACAGTAGCAGAGTCTTTCCATCCGGTTACAGAAGTTGCATCTGTAACTGAGGAGTCTAGCTTGCCTAGCTCTAGCTCTAACTATATGTCTCAATAGCTGAAGCCTGTGCAACATGACAGTGCTTCAGGATCAGGGTCTGTTCCACCACAATTGACGGTTGAAGCATTCCAAAGCTTAATTGTGGATCAGATCCCTGAGTTCACAAAGATTGCTCAGCACCTTCTCACTGCAGACATGCCCAATCCAGACTATGAAGCTATCCTCTTATGCCACAGAGATGATGTAGAAATACAGAAGGCTAAGATCATAGATGAAACTGAGAGGGATGGAAACGTAGATGCTTGGCTACAATGAAAGAATGACATCTCTCTCTCAGAAGGTCTCCAGTACCTCAGAGAAGAATACATCACTTCACTAGGGTCCAATGCCAAATCTCTCACCCCTACTGATGTGTATGAAGCAGTAAATGACAGCTACAAGGGCATTCTCAAGGCTGCACACTACCTTGACAAAGGTCTAAAGACAGAAGTTAATGAAGTGTGTTCAGCCACAACCAAGGGGTGCATGAGATAAAGAGGACTTTTGATTCCAAATTCCCTCAATTGGAGACTGTAGTCAAGGACATTCTAGCCTGTAAGTCTACCTGCACCAAGATGGACAATGGTTTGGCTATTCTCAAGGATGCTGTCACAGGCCTGGGGTACAAATTCCAAAATCTCATTGATCAGACAACTGAAGCCAATGCCATGCTCAGGACCCTCTTTGCAAATCAATATGGAGACAAGCTGGTCACTGAGGTCCCTGTGCATGAGATGTCTAGGTTTGAAGTGCAGAGACTCAAAGAACAATCCCTGTCTGGATTTAAATCCACTGCATTGTTCAGCAAGGTAGATGCACTTGAACAGGAGGTAGCTACTCTCACTCAATCTAATGCTCATCTTACAGACAAGGTACAAACTCTTACTGAGTAGTTGAACACTCAAGCCACCACCACAGCTGATGTTCTTCTACATCAACAATCAATGTTGTCTGCAATGATGAAGCACATGGGTCTCCCTCTACCTGACGAATCTTCAACCCCAAAGGTCACTCCTACAGCCTCTGTGCCTGACAACAAGCCTAAGGGGGAGAAGAGGACATCAAGAAACTCAAATACAAAGGGGGAGAAACCACCAGTAAATGGCATCAAAATCATTGAAGGTGGTCATCAAAGAACTTCAAAATCCTAACTCATGTGCCTGGCAAAGGAAAAGACAAAGTTGATGAGCCTCCTCTTTCTCTGCCAGTTATCGCTCTACCAACTGTGCACATCACTACTTCCAGTGGTCAAAAGCAATCTATTACAACCATAGTGGTTGCAGGGAATATGCTATCTGATAGACCTCAAATCTCCATATCTAAGAGTGCCAAGCCAGTAGAAGTGAAGGTAGTCACTGAGGCCAAGATACAAGAAATTGCAAACACAAATGTCTATCATGATGATGCATTCTTGGAGTTTCTGAAAGTCTCAAGAGAACAGGCTGGTGATGCTTTATCATATCATGGGAGTTTGAAGAGTCAGATTGACTTTCTCACTGTAGTACCAAGGAGAGTTGACGGCCTATGGCTCAAAGAGATAATGATGGTAGGAAAGAATAAGATATGGCACTTAACCATCAACACTCTACAGGGTCTAAAGCACTCAGAAGTGGATGTGTTCCTTGGAATGATTGAAAAAAAGGATGAAAACTGCAAGAGTCTCTTTAAAGAGTTAAGGGATGGTCAACCAGCAAGGCTACCTGAAGTATTCACAAATCCTAGAACCATCATCTATTAGGCTGCAACAAGAATTGATGATATCAAACAGCTGGTCATCCCCAAGCATCTAATTCCTCAGAACAAATCTCTCATTATTGCCATCATTGAGCAGCTGAACAAGAAGAATGGTTTAAGAACAGCAGAAGAATTGGAAGCTATATCTTATCTCAGGTCATACATTGCAACTGGAATTGTACCTGAATCTGCTAAGTTCAACCCTAGCAAGGATGGTGATCAAGACAAGGATGGAGACAAAAGTGATGGAAGGAGAAGGCATCACAGGAGTGATAAGGGTGATGAAGATAAAAAGAAGAAGAAGGATGGTAAGGAGAAGAAGAATGATGATGACCAAGGTAAAGTCTCTGAGAGGAAGAGTGGAAGACAGCAAGCCTTAGGCATTGCTGACAGTAAGCTCACCACATCACAAGACTCTAAGTCTAGGGTGAATATTGTTAGTAGTGACCTACCAAAATCTACATCTATGGCTTCTGCAACTGTCTTGCCACCTCAAGAAAAGAAGAAGATTCAAGCCAAGAAACCATCTGTATATTTCAAAAAGCAAACTGCTAATGGAATACTACAATGGTCCACAAACAAAAGTCACATGCTACTGCCAGGCAACCATGTAAAAAGGATCAAATTCAAACAAGCTGCAAGGAAACCAAAGCTATTCAAATCAAGGACTCTGACAATCTATCCAGGCTTAAAACTCCAACCACTAGATGAAGACTTTGATGAAGACCAACTGCAATTCTTACAAGCTCAAAGAATCTACCATGTTGCCATTGTTGATAACTGCCTTGAGATCAAATATACTGATGGAAGGGAGGAGAAATTCAAACAAGGAGGATGTCAGCACTGGGGCAAGCTACATGACATAGAAAGAATCATTGCATTGTTGAGCTCAGAAGATAAAGTGGAAAGAGTATGGAAGCTGGAGCTAATTGATTTTGTGAAGATGAAGAGAGATCATGAGGAGAGAATCAGAAAAGAGTGCCTTGAGAAATGGCTAACAAGGGAGAAAGAAATTGAGAGACTGGAGATTGAAGCAGAAAAGATAAGGGCAAAGGGATTGTGTAGAGTTCAGTTTAACCCCTATGTGGTGAAGTATAGGAGGAGAAATGGGGATCAGGTCCACATCAGAATGAATCTACTCAACCACTATCCTGCAAACATTCTGAAACCAGTACTTGAAGATTTCAAAGACTCAATTCTGCTTGAAGAATTGGATGCTATGGCAGAAATAATAAAAGCTATGGATGAGAATACAAGGAAGGAGAAAGAAAGAAGACAGAAAGCATATGATGATTTGCAAGCCAAAGCTATGGAAAGGGAAACAAATGACAATGGCTAGTACTTCATCATAGGCTGTAAGATTACTCACCCTGTAGTTCTATCCACATTGCTAATCAAAATTCATACATGTACTGTCAAGTTTTATCTTTATGTATGTTAGGCTTGTTATCAGACATGAAATTGTGAATAAGGGTCTTACTCACAATTTGGGGGAGATTGTTAGTCACAGAGGCATGCCTGAATACATCTAATAACAAGCCTAAGTATGTGTAATGCTATGCATTACCTACATGACCTTTTAACTGAGGGAACCTGTAGTTGTAGAGTTTCTATTTGTTCTGTACTTGTAATAGGCATCAAATCCTAGTTGTGTAACTGTACTTATAAAGTCAAGAATAATGCTTGAAAGAAGTTCCAAGGTTCATGCCTCAAGCAAGGAGATAAAGACTGCCAAATAATCACAGTTGGGATTTGAAGAAATGAAGAATTTGCCTAAGTACCAATTCGAGAAGTACATTTGTCTATTCGAGAAGTCAGAGATTCGATATGTCTATTACTCTATTCGAGAACTCATGGAGTCAACAAGTCAAAGCATCATTCGAGTTCTCTAAGAGTCAACAAGTCAATGCTCTATTCGATATCTCAAGGACTAAAGAAGCTATTCGACATCTCAGGGATTCGATATGTCAAAATGTTCTATTCGATATCTCAAGGAGTCCCAGAGAAAAGAGCTATTCGAGAAGTGATTCGATATGTCTATATAATGCTATTCGAGAACTCAGAGTTATCAATTAAGTCAATTCGAGTTCTCGAATCAATCACTTAGCCACTTCTCGAATACATTATTGGAGACAAAATACTGAAGAATTGTACAAGTTAGAAACCTTCAACAAGCCAAGACGCTTTATTTAACTATGTACTATAAAGCACATTGGAAAGCCTACAAAGAAGTTTAGAGAGATAAGACAAAGGGACAAGGAGCTAAAGAAGTGGAACTGAACAGGCTTTGCAAAGTCAAATCTGTAGCCGTTTGGACTCTTACTCAAATGAGATAGACATACTGGAAAGTAGTTTGTTTTACCTACCTTATTTGTAGTAAGTAGGTGTATCCATGTCTATAAGGATACAGCCTCACTTCCTTAGCAGATAAGTTCCAATTTCTGGCCTTGCACCAACCATTAGAGATAAGATTTTCATATACATCAGAAGAAATATCTCTCTGAGAAAAACGAAGCTGAGAATACTATCATTTGTATTCACAGATTGTAGCAAAATCTTTATCTAATAAAATATTAAATTAAATTGATATTGTGTTGTGTTTTTCTTTGTCATCTGCACTTACATATCTCACACACTCAACACATATCTTGTTGCAAAGATTCAAGAACAAAGAAAAGTTCAAGAATCCATCCACCCCCCTCTGTATTCTTTTACTGTATTCAATACTCAACACTGGTGAAGATGTGTTACAAGAAATTGAGTCACTTGGATTGATGAAAATCACTGAACTAGGAAGTGAAGAACACAATGCTCAAGTTATCAAGACTTATAAATAAGGATGGAAAAAATGAAGCATCTTTTGGGATTTGCCATATTGGAGGACATTATCAATTAGACATAATCTTGATGTTATGCATGTTGAAAAAAAATGTTTTTGAGAACATTTTTAACACTATTATGGCCATTGAAGGTAAAACCAAAGATAATTCGAAAGCAAGAGAAGATATTGCACTCCTTTGTCGAAGGCCAGAGTTAGCAAAAGATGAGTCAACACAAAAATATCCAAAAGCATGTTACAGTTTAAACAAGAAGGGTAAAGAAGCAGTATGTCAATGGTTGCAAAATCTTAAATTTCCAGATGGATATGTGTCAAATATGGGTCGTTGCATTGACATGAGAAAATACAAGTTATTTGGAATGAAAAGTCACGATTGTCATGTATTTATGCAAAGACTTCTACCAATTGCTTTTAGAGAATTTCTTCCGAATAATGTTTGGGAGGTTGTGACTGAGTTAAGCCTTTTTTTCAAAGACCTGACTTCAGCCACTTTGAAAGTTAGTGATATGCGAAGACTTGAAGAACATATTCCGGTAATACTTTGCAAGTTGGAGCACATATTTCCACCAGCTTTGTTTGACTCGATGGAACATCTTTTGGTGCATTTGCCGTATGAGGCATGTATAGCTGGTCCCGTGCAGTATCGATGGATGTACCCTTTTGAACGATTCTTGCGCCACTTAAAGAATAATGTGAAAAATAAAGCTCGGGTGGAGGGATCCATATGCAATGCCTTTTTAGTGGAAGAAGCCTCGACATTCTGCTCACATTACTTTGAACAACATGTTCACACAAGACATAAAAAAGTTCCCCGAAATGATTCTAGTGGAGGGGAATGGAGTTTTGAAGGAAACTTCTCTATATTTTCTCATCCTGGACGAGCATCTGGTTGTGCCAAGACTCGTTATCTTGATGATCGAGAGTACACGGCAGCCCAGAACTATGTGTTATTAAATTGTCCAGAGGTTGCACCATATACAGAGTAAGTGTCTTTTTTTCCAAAATTCATGTATTTTATCTCCTTTTTCATTATTTCTTTCATTGAGTTAGTTTTATGTTTGTGAGCAGGATTTTTATAAATATGCTTCGGGAGCACAACCAAAGTATGACTGATGCTCAGATTGATAAGTGTCTAGAGAGTGATTTTGCTATATGGTTTAAACAATATGTAAGTGAGTTAATTAATTTTAAATCTTCTGTTATATACAAATGTCAACTGTATAAATCTTCTAATGATCACCAAACTATTTTAAATGTCAACTATTTTTAGGCAGAAAATCCATCCTTCGTTCCGAATGAAGTTATTAGAGATATTGCTACAGGATCCCTTAGGTCGGTTAGATCCGTACCAATTTACTATGTAAATGGGTACAAGTTTCATACGCGAAGCTATGGGGCAAGCAAGTCAACATTCAACAGCGGAGTATGTATTAAGGGATCGAACTACAGCGAGACATCCAATGATTATTTTGGAATAATTGATGAGATTTTGATTCTCGAGTATCCTCGCCGGCCGATCAAGAAAACAACATTGTTCAAGTGCGAGTGGTTTGATCCTACACTAAATGTTGGAACAAGAGTTCATCAACGATACAACATAGTTGAAGTGAATCAGAAAAAAAAATTGGGTGTATATGAGCCATTCATTTTGGCAAATCAAGCTATGCAAGTCTATTTTTGCAATTATCCAAGCCTGAGACGGGACAAGGTAGATTGGTTAGTTGTATGCAAAGTCAAAGCTCGTGCACTTGTCGAAATGCCACAAGCCACTGAATCACATCAAGAACCATATCAAGATGAAATGCCAGAACATTTAAATATTATCAGTACGGAAGATATTCCTACACAATTGAATGAAAAAGAAGGCATGTCAATTGATTTGGACGATGATGAAGAATCACCGGAAGAAGAAATAGAGTTGGATTCGGAAGAAGAAGGCTCTTCACGAACTGATAATAGTGATAATTGTGATGATGACCTTGATTATTAATAAATTACGTTGTTAGAAATGATTGATGAAAACAGTGTTTAGGAGCTACAGCGACAAATCAGAGTTTAGCTGGAAGCAGTCAGAGTTTAGTTAAACACTGACTATGGAAGCTCGACAGAGTTTAGTTAAACTCTGTCTGGAGGAAGCGCGTCTCCAGTCAACAATGTTTGAAGAATTAAAGAAGTTATTTATGGAAGCAATCACTTTACAGATTGGATAGCTATCATAGAGATTGAGTTGACTTAGGAGATGTGTAGCAATCGTAATTGATATTAATTGTATAGCTTAATTATAGGTGTATCAATTATCGATTGTATAGCAGCTGTATGTTTTATAAATACAGTTGGGTTAACCCTAGAAGGGTATCGTGCATCGAACTATATTTATTGAAACCTAAGCAGCTCTCTGTGATATTTTACATCACTGAGAGAGGAGTTATAAAACATCAAAAAGTTTTTATTGTTCATACGTTTATTGCTTGTTAAACTCTCATTCGAATTTAATTATTAATTGTGTATTCGGCCTAACAAGTGGTATCAGAGCCAATCTGTTACTTTATTACAGTTTAAGATCCAAACACAACAATAATCATGTCAGCAATTCCTCCACCAACATCTACTAGTTCTGAAAAGGCTCCTACTACTATGAGTCGTTATGAAACAATCAGGGTTCCTATTCTCAGGCCATCAGAGTATGCCATCTGGAAGGTCAAGATGACTATGTTTCTGGAGGCTACAGATCCAGAATATCTTGACAGGATTAATGAAGGCCCTCACAATCCTACAAAGCTATCTGCTGCAACTGCTGGTGAAGAAGCTAAAATAGTTCCAAAGGAAAAGAAGGACATGACTCCTGAAGATCTATCATCAATTGCTAAGGATGCGAAGGTTAGGCATTTACTGCATAGTGCTTTAGACAATGTTATGTCTAACAAAGTGATTAACTGCACCACTGCAAAAGAGATCTGGGATGCTCTTGAAGTCAGATGTCAAGGAACTGCTGCTATTAAGAAGAATAGGAGAAACATACTCACACAAGAGTATGAGCACTTTGAGGCTAAACCTGAAGAGACCATGACAGAAACATTTGACAGATTCTGTAAACTGCTCAATGATCTGTCATTGGTCAACAAAGAGTATGATCTAGAAGACTCAAATCTCAAGTTTCTTCTTTCTCTACCTGAAAAGTGGGATGTGAAAACAACCACTATTAGAGACAACTATGAACTTGCTGAAACAGAGATTGATGAAATCTATGGGCTGCTCAAAACTCATGAATTGGAAATGGAGCAGAGAAACAGGAGATCAAGCAGGAAGGCAAAGTCTGTTGCTCTTAAGGTTGAAGAGAAGCCTCAGAAGAAAGAGGCATCAAGAAGGAAAATGAAGGGAAAAGCTTTGGTCATACACTCAGAAAGTGAATCATCAAACTCTGATTGTGATTCAAACTCTTCTGAATCATCTGACTCTGAGGATGATGAAGAAGAAATGAGAAAAATGGCTGTGTTGATGGTGAAGACCTTCAAGAAAATGGGTTTCAAGAATTTCAAGAAAGGGAAAAGGTTTTCTAGAGATTCAAATGAAGACATAAAAAGTTTCAGGAAGTCTAAAAGAAAAGAGACCAAGTCTGGGAAGAAGGATAAGTCTGAAATTCAATGCTACAAGTGCAAGGAGATGGGTCACTATGCTCCTGAGTGCAAGAAGGGTAAAACTGGAAAAGTACTCATCACAAAAGGCAGAGATTGGGCAGACACTTCAGACTCTGATGAAGAAATGAACTATGCTCTCATGGCTACTACTGAATCAGAAACTTCTGAAAATCAGGTACCTCTAACTACCTATGCTTATAATATTGATGACATTTCCCAATTAAGAATTTATCTTAAGTCATTGCATATAAGTTATAGGGATCAGACTTTAGAGAATGAGAGGATTAAATCTGAGAATTCTGAACTCAAAGAGAGAAATAAAATTGTTGAAGAAAAGCTAAAAATTATGCAACAAGTTCAGAAAGAGAGAGATGATGCTGTTTCTATAGAACAGGATTTGCTTCAGAAATATAAACAACTAGAATCTGAGTTGGAGGAAGCAAATAAGAAAATTAGGACTTGGACTAATTCTGGAAAGGACACTCAACAGGTTTTTCAAACAGACACTGTTGGTCTAGGTTATAATAAGGGAGATGAACTTAGATTTCAAAGTCAAGTTAAAATCAGACCTCATTTTGTACATAGAGCTAGTAAATTTTTGTCTGATAATGAAAAAGAAAATGTTAAGGTCAAATCAGTAAAAATTTGTGCTAAACAGGTTAATATTGGTTTGATGACAGATAAACAACTCAAACATAAACTGAAGGAGTTAAAATCTGTTAAGAAACAGAGAGTATCAAATAAGAACAGAAATGGAAAAGTAGGCATCACTTCAGGAAATAAACCAATGCTTGCTAGTTATGCTCCAAGAAAGACATGTCATAACTGTGGTAGTACTAAGCATCTTGCAAATTTCTGCAAGAAAAACAAAAATATAAATTCATTACCTTCCAAGTCTGAGGTAAAGAAGGATTTTGCTAGAACTAAGCCACAGACTTTATGTACACACTGTGGAAGCACTTGGCATTCCATTTATACTTGCAGAGAGTATCATGCTATCTATCATAAATACTATGAACTGAAACCCAATCTGAAATGGGTTAAAGTTAATACTGCAAGTGTAAACTCTAATACTGTTAGCTCAAACTCTGATAATGTTAATTCCGCTGCTAAAGCTAACAAAGTTAAGAATGTCAAAGGATCCAAGCAAGTCTGGATCCTTAAATCTAATTCTCAGTAATTGCTTGTGATTGCAGGGCAACAGGGAGGCAATCCTAGTCGTGGACAGTGGATGCTCAGGACACATGACTGGAAATAAAGCCCTGCTATCAGACTATGAGAAGAAGGCTGGCCCAAAGGTTTCCTATGGTGATGGTAATGTAGGAAGAACATTGGGATATAGCAATATTAATCTTGGAAATGTCATCATCAACAATGTAGCTCATGTCCCAGGACTCAAGCATGACTTGCTATCTGTGAGTCAAATCTGTGACAAGGGATATCATGTAGATTTTCAACCTGAATATTTTGAAGTTATCAGCAAATCTACAGGAAAGGTTGTTCTAGTTGGTCATAGGCAAAACAACATTTATGAAATCAAGCTCTTAATAGACTCTGTTGGAAAAGCTGTTTGCCTGCCTACAAGAATGTCTAGTGAAGAGAGTTGGAAGTGGCACAGGAAACTCTCACATTTGAACTTGAACAACATCAATGAATTGATCAGAAAGGATCTTGTTAGAGGACTCCCAAAGGCTCTGTTAAATGTTGATGGCCTATGTGATTCATGTCAAAAGGCCAAGCAAAGGAAGTCATCTTTCAAGAGCAAGACAGAATTTTCAATCACTGATCCTTATCATCTTCTTCATGTTGATCTCTTTGGTCCAGTAAATGTTATGTCTATAGCAAGGAAGAAATATGCTTTAGTCATTGTTGATGAATACACTAGATTCACTTGGGTATATTTTCTAGCAAAGAAGGATGAAACTGCATTAACTTTGATGGAGCATGTGAAGCTTCTGGACAAAGGATCAAGTAACAAAGTCAGAATCATCAGAAGTGATAATGGAACTGAGTTCGGGAATGCAACAATGGAAGAATTCTGCAAGAACAATGGAGTGAAGCAAAAATTTTCAGCACCTGGTACACCACAACAAAATGGTGTAGTTGAAAGGAAAAATAGAACCTTGATAGAAGCTGCCAGAACTATGCTTGATGAAGCAAAATTGCCAACTAATTTCTGGGCAGAAGCTGTTCAAACTGCTTGTTTTACTCAAAATGCTACACTGATCAATAAGCATGGAAAGACACCATATGAGATGGTGAAGAAAAAGAAGCCTAACCTGAAATACTTTCATATTTTCGGATGCAAATGCTTTGTTTTGAAGACTCATCCTGAACAGTTGACCAAGTTTGAGCTAAAGGCAGATGAAGGAATTTTTGTTGGCTATCCACTGTCAACAAAGGCATTCAGAGTTTACAATCTGAGAACTAAAGTGATCATGGAATCTGTACATGTGTCTTTTGATGACAAGAAAATAACTGGACTTGAAGACATAGATGAATATGATCAACTGAACTTTGAAAATGAAGATTTAAACTCTGTTGAAGTAAACTCTGATCAAACTATTCTGACAGACTCTGTTGAAACAGACTCTGAACCTCTACTGGTAAACACTGGAGAAACTTCTCTGCCACAACAAAGGGAAGAACCAGTTGAGGGGGAGCATGATCAAGATGAAGACTCAAACATTGATACTGAGTCAACTGAAAAATCTGGATCAAACTCTGAAAATTCAAATTCTGACTCTGGGCAGTCAAGTTCAGGGGGAGTCTCAGAAAATGAAGAAAGCCCACAACAAAATCAGGAGAGCATGGATCAAGGGGGAGGATCACATGCTGACAGAAGTCATTTGCCTTCTGCTAGGAAATGGACTAAATCACATACACCTGATTTGATAATTGGTGATCCAGATGCAAAAGTGAGAACAAGAAGTGCCACTGCAAGTGAATGTTTGTTTCATGCATTCTTGTCTAAGAATGAACCAAAGAAAGTGGAAAAAGCTCTTCAAGATGCTGACTGGATAACAGCAATGCAGGAAGAGTTGAATGAATTTGAAAGGAATGAAGTTTGGACCCTTGTACCAGGGCCAAAGAACAGATCTATTGTTGGTACTAAATGGGTTTTCAGAAACAAGACTGACAGTGAAGGTGTTATCACAAGGAACAAGGCTAGACTGGTAGCAAAAGGCTATTCACAGCAGGAAGGAATAGACTATGATGAAACATTTGCTCCAGTTGCAAGATTGGAGGCAATCAAAATTTTTCTAGCATATGCCTCTCACAAGAAATTCAAAGTGTTCCAGATGGATGTGAAAAGTGCTTTTCTGAATGGGAAGCTTGAAGAAGAAGTGTTTGTTGAACAACCACCATGATTTGTGGACCCAAAATATCCAGACCATGTCTACAGGCTGGATAAAGCACTCTATGGACTTAAGCAAGCACCAAGGGCATGGTATGAAACTCTGGCTCAATTTCTCTTAGAAAGTGGATTCAACAGAGGTACTATTGACAAAACTCTATTTTATTTCAAATCTGGGAGTGACTTGCTTTTAGTTCAGATATATGTTGATGATATTATCTTTGGGTCTACTAATGATAAACTCTGTAAGAAGTTTGCCAAGCTCATGCAGTCCAGATATCAAATGAGCATGATGGGAGAGCTTAGTTATTTTCTAGGCCTACAGGTGAGACAAACAGATGATGGTATCTTCATTAATCAAGCAAAATATACCAGAAATCTTCTCAAGAAATTTGGTATGCTTGACTGTTCATCTGCATCAACTCCCATGGCAACAGCAACTAAATTAGACAAAGACACAGGAGTTTCAGTGGATATGACAAACTGCAGGGGCATGATAGGATCTCTTCTTTACTTGAAAGCTAGTAGGCCTGACATCATGTATGCAACCTGTCTTTGTGCAAGATTTCAGGCAGATCCTAGAGAGCCACATCTGACAGCTGTGAAAAGAATCTTCAAGTATCTCAAGGGCACCATATCATTAGGTCTGTGGTACCTCAGAGAATCAGATTTCAAGCTACTTGGGTATTCTGATGCAGACTTTGCAGGCTGCAAGATAGACAGAAAGAGCACTAGCGGAAGTTGTCAATTTCTTGGTGACAGACTTGTCTCTTGGTACAGCAAGAAACAGAAATCAATTTCTACATCTACAAATGAAGCAGAGTATATTGCAGCTGGTAGCTGTTGTGCACAGATCTTGTGGATGAAGAATCAATTGCTGGATTATGGATTGAGGTACAGTAAGATTCCTATTTACTGTGATAATCAAAGTGCTATTGCTATGACAGGTAATCCAGTACAGCATTCAATGACCAAGCACATCAGCATAAGGTACCATTTCATCAGAGAACATGTGGAAGAAGGGAATATTGAACTACATTTTGTGTCTACAGAACAACAGCTTGCAGATATCTTCACCAAACCATTGAGTGAAGCTACATTTACAAGACTGGTCAATGAACTAGGAATGGTCTCTGGTTTTGACTAGGAATGTTGGTTAGATTCAAATTTTACTTATGTAATGTGTTGCTCATATTTCCTTGATTTGTTAAGTGCTAAGTGAACTCTGTTGATTAAACTCTGTTATGCATACTCTGTTAACATGTTTTTTCTTTAAACACTGTCGAACTCTGTTAAATTCTGTCAGCATGCCTGTATGTCATACACTGTTAATAAGTTTGATAAACTCTGTGAATTCTGAGTTGATTATTGTCTGAATGGAAACACCAATGAAGAAATATGTATGAAGCATGATTCTCAGTAATTAATCATGAATCTTTCTGAGTTATTGTGATCTAATCTTAGATTGTGCAGAAAGTTAACACAGCATGATACTGGTTCATATTTATAGCATCTCTTAGTTTATTTTGTCCTAAACTCTGAGTCTATAAATACTGTGTGCATTGCCTCTCATGAATAACTACTGATGTTGATGAACTCTAAACTCTATTAGTTATACTCTGGTAGATTAAAATGCTTACTGCAATACCCCCAAAGAAAATATGTATAGGTTGCTATACTCCTTTGAGATTATGTTGGTGACTAGGATGACCCAGGAACCTATTGGTATATAATATGGGCTAAAATTCTCTGATTTTTGGTGAGTAGTCAAAGACTAGGATGACCCAGGAACTTATCAAAATGATAAGGGCTAAAATTTTTAAATTTTTGGTAACTGGCTCCAACCTCTAATTACTGGAATGAATAGAATAATAATAAAATATATATATATATATATTAGCAATAGAGGTGGTATAAAATAAATTAAATGTTACTGTATATAGATTGATTACTACAGAGTTTAGCTTTCATCATACAGTCAGTGTTTACTATGAGAGTTTGTGCATCCAGTGTTTATTGATTTACTTTATGGATTTTATGAAAAATTAGATGCTCTAAAAATTGATTTGGTAAACTCTGCTACACACACATATTTTCACAACTATGCAATTTTTGACAGGGTTTCGGTGATAAAGTTGGAGAATTGACAAACGCTGTTGATTTGTGGTTAGTACTCTAAGGTAAATTTTCATTTGGATAATTTGAAAATTATGGAGTAAATAGTGCTTTTGACAACTGTTAATAAGTGTATTGTGTTAAAGTGTCTTGGAAATAGGAAAGAGAATATGATAAGTGGATTTTATATCCACTTGGATCGCTTAATTTCAGCTTAAATTGATTGTCTTGGGCTCAAGTTGTTGTAGATTTGATGTGTTTCTTAGTTGTGCAGGATTACGAGAATGTTGACTAAGGTGGATGCTTTTATAATTTTTTGGGAATTAATTGATTAAAATTCGGATTTTCGAGAAGGGTTGCACAGTTTACACTGTTTTGGCCATATCTTGAGTTCTAGAAGTCCGTTTTAGGCCCGTAAGCAGTCCACGCGAAGATAACGAGATTTCCTATCATTCTAAGATAGTCCAGAGGTCCAATTATGTGGGGAACGTTCCAGAAAATCTGAAGAAAAGTCAGCCACGAATTTTCTTTACAAAACATAATCAAATTAGGAAACGTATCTTGCAGAAATTCTATTATAATTCTGTTTTGTATTTTCTTGCTGGGCAAGACTTGTAGTGCCTATATAAACACATCATACCTTGTAATTTGTATTAGATTATTATTATTGTAACGTAGAATTGCAAGAGAGAAGAGTGGAGAAGGATTCAAGCTCGGTGACAAGCAAGATCTAGATCTACTTCAACTTTTGTATACTTTGGATAATAGATTTGTTTTCTCAACTCTTGTTTTTATTAATTTTATCACTTCTTTATTTTATATCTTGTTTAATATCATGCTTTCAATTAATCCCATGGTGACGAACGGTTCAATTATGAACTAATCGTTGTCATGGGATCCTAATGGATTTATCTATGTAGCTTAGTAGTTTATATGCTTTAAAGATTTATGTGTGGTGAATTCTTGATATCCTTGTATGGTTGTGTTTCATGTATTTAGATGCGTCGCGAACATTTAATTTGTTAATCTCTTGCTAAACGAGAGTGGATCTTGAAATTTAGAACTTGCCATGCTAGCATAGGATAGGTTGATGTTTTAACATCATGATTTGTGGCGTAAATAGAGATATTATGCTACCCTATGTGATCTAAGTGGATAACTTGTGCTTAAACCTTTATGTTTTCAAATTCTATAGAGATATAGGGTCTAAACATAATTGGTGTCTACCCATCTTCTATCTCTTTTGTGGATGCATGCGTAGTTTGGTATTAGTATACCGAGAGGTAGCTTTTACTTGTTTCGTGTTATCCGATCAGATATCATCCCCATCACATGTATTGATTAAAGGCTGCGACTCTAAGTGAAGTAGATAATGAAATTAGGATTCCATGTTTTATCTCATATAAGTAATTCATATTAAATTCTCATTAGTTAATTATTCTTAGTTTAATAATTTGCTTCCGAGTTAATTTAGAAAATTAAAACCTCATTCTTGTTAATTGTCTTAGCAGTGGATTAAAACTAAACATTGTTGCATAGGCATATTTACTGATTGAACTTAACCAGATCTCTGCGGAACGAACCTTAATTATATTACTTGTGACTACGTGCGCTTGCGTAATTTTGTGCTAACAGAATACAGCGGTGATAATTGCTATTTTTACTGCGCGTGATTAATTGATCCAATGCATGTATGACACATGTCCCACTCACTCATTATTGTGTCCCACTCACACATTAATCTAGGAACTGTTGAGTGTTTGAATACACAAACGATTGAGTTTTAATTTTTAATTACAACTCTAATTACTTTTGTGTACAACGTTTCATTTTTACTTTCACCCACTCACTTTTACATCTCACAGTTCTCTTAGTTTTCACTTGCGCATTTTCGCAAACACTATTCCTACATACACTTTTCATTGTGATTTCTTGCCCGTTTCTTGATTTAATGGCTTCTAAATCATTCACTGTTCTTGGTCTACGTTTTGTCCCTAACAATTATGCAGCCCCACTCAATAATGAACGTATTCCAGAAGCGTTTCATCGTATGCAGAATTTCTTAAGAGACTCAGAGATTGGACAAGCTCTGGTTGAACCTAGTACTCTCTCTGCATCTCAAATTGCCACTTTTTGGCAAAACTCAGTCTATGTGGATGGAGGAGAGAATGGGACTCCAATCATCATCTTCACTCATGATGAACAAGAGTTTGTGATTACTCCACAAACTGTCAGAGAAACGATGGGTTTTGATACACACACCTCTTATGCTTATGTTGGTGAACCTCAGTTGAGACAAATGCTACAGGAGATAGGCTACATGGATTCTCTTGAAAGGCTTGGCAGTGTAAAGAGGCCTAATCTCAGGAAGGAATGGAATTTTTTCTTCGACTGCATCACAAGAACATTCCAGAAGAAGGTCACTAACTGGGATGTTATTCCAATGGACAGTCTACAAATCGGGTATTCTCTACTTTATGGTAGTAATTTTGATTTTGGTAGATATGTTCTAATGAATCTAGGTGATAAACTGTCAGAGTCTACTACAGTTTATTTTGCTCGATTTTGTCAAATGCTATTCACTGCTTGTGTATCTGGTTTAGAGATTATTGAAGCTTATGTGATTCAGCCTTTTAGAGTCAACAAGAGAATATTCTCTGATATGACTAATAAGGATGCTGGTAAAGAAAACCTACCTGTCTTTGTTCTGCCACTTGCTTTGCAGAATTTTCTCAACCAATCTCAAGACCCACCACAATCAGAACCACACCCTGAACCACTAAACACTGATAATACTCAAACCTTAAACATTGAACCATCTACATCACCTACCCACACTGTACCTACTCAACAACCTGCAACCTCAAACCAAACCACTATCCCTGAACCACAACCTGCATCTACTCACAACACTCCATCACCAATCACAAACACTGCTCCAACCCAAAATCCTCAATCTCCAATCACAAAACAATCTTCACACACTCAACAACTAAACACTGAACCATCACAATCTCAACCAAAACCACAGCCTAAAGCAAAAAGAGGCAGAGTAAAGCAAACAGCAGGAACTACTAAAAGACATGCAAGAGCTAAGAAGACAATAGAGAAATACACCAAAGCAAAACAGACATCTCCTGGAGCTGTTTATGCTAGAAGAAAGATTCAAAGAGCAAAAAGACCTTCTTCACCCTCTGTGGTGGCAGAATCTAGTAAAGAGGATTCAGATGAAGTGCCTCTAGCTAAGAGGAGAAAACTAGTAATCTCTGATTCTGATGGTGAAAATGTTGAAGCTCCAGAGGTGGTTTCACAGCAAACACCTACTGTTGAGGCTGAAAAATATATACCTGCAGAGGTTGATATACCTGCAGAGGTTGAAATGCCTGCAGAGGATAAAATGCCTGCAGAAGAGGATAATAGAGATGGCTTTTCTCCAATGGATGATACTCTTGATTCATTCATGCCATTCTCTGATCCTATCTCACCTATTTTTGCTCAATCTGAAGCAACTGGTGCAGCTGATCAACCAACAGTTGTCATTACTGAAACTGTAGCATCACATACAGAGTTAATCTCAGATGCTCACCAGATTGTTGAAGGAGGTGATGAGGTTGATCAAGCAACCAAGGCTACTTCTCAGCCTATGCCTGTTGATGACACAAATGCAAACTCTGTTGCTGAGCCTGAGCAACATGAAGAAAATCTTGACAAGGCTGCAGAAGAAATTGCAGAAACTATGGCTGACAATGCTCAGCACAGTGTTTCACTTTAAGATGATGTAGAACATGCTAAAGCTGCAAGTGTTGAACTTGAAGGTGAAAGCAGTGCAAACTTTGATTCTTTTCTGAGTGCACCAGTGCAAACAGACAATAAACATACCTCTTTCGATCAACCTTGTAAGTCTCATGCAATTGAAAAAGCACAACTTGCAAAATTTGTTGCTGACTGGTACAAAGAGGATTGCATTTTTCCAAGAAGGAGAGCAGCTAATTTTGTTAAGCAAACTGCCGACACTATCTCCAATCCAGAGATTCTTTCTTGCTTAAAAGCAATTGTAGTTCAAGTCAAGACTCTGGATGGTAGATTTGATGAAACTAAGAAGGCAATCACTGACTTGAGGACTGAGATCCAAACTAGAGAACTGAACATGGAAAGAGAGTCTAAACTCAAGACTACAAAATTTTTTAAAGCTCAAGACAATCTCTTTGCCAGGCTGGGTAAAGTTGAAGAGAATCAGTCTGCCTTGTCTGTTAAAATTGATTCTATTGCTACCTCTTTGGAGTTGATCACATTTATACTCATGCCTGATGATGTCAAAAAGGGGGAGAGAGTTGCAAAGTCAAAATGCAAGCAATTTCAAACTCTGACTCAGAAGGATGATGCTGGAGATGGAGGAGCAAATAATAAAGGCAAGGGCAAGGCTGTAGAAACTCAAACTCTGAAAACTAGCAGCAAGTCTCTTAAATCACAGTCTGCTGGGTTAAACACTGATACTCGAGGTTCTTCAAAGACTAAGAGTTTGGTACTATCCTCTGATCCTCAGACTGATGAGGAATTGGCTGCTAAGTTATTCTTAGAAGAAAATGAAGAGGGAGTTACAATTGCAGATGTTCAAGCTCAAGAGAAGATATTTCTAGCAGAACATAAGAAAGCTATGAAATCTGGCAATTCTAAGAAGAATGTGAAAGCTGCAAAGCCTGTTCTTAAAGGCATTCAAATCAAAGAAAAAGTTGGTACTAAACAAAGGATGCAAGTATCCAGAAAACCAACAGATGCAGACTTTAAGCAAAAGCTGAAAGGCATTGCTGGAGAAAATACAACCTCTGTTTCTACACAAGTTGTAAAGAAGAATGAAAACACAACCTCTGTTGCTACACAAGTTGTGACCACACCTTTACAATCTTCTCAGTTGAAATCAACTTTTGGAAAGGGAACTCTTCATGATCCAAATCAAGCACTTAAAGGTTCTATGGATTTCACTGATGGAAGAGCATTTTCTGGGAAAATTGGAAACAACATGGGTGGTATAGGATCACACAGGGATAAAAGGCAGAATGTTAGTCCTAGAGATCCATCTTCACTGGCTGTTCCAGGTCAAGGTGTTGTCACACAAGAGAGTTTAGACAGACTGGAGTCAGTACAGTTGGTCTATCAGAAGAGCCTAAAGAAAGATTTTCTATTATACTTCATGGCAGATGGAACAGTTTTTAAAATTGGGGAGAATGATCTTGGTTTAAAATATTGGGAAGAACTAGAACATGTTCTGTATCTTTTCAAGGTAACAAATCAGAGGACTCAATCGTTGCCAATGTGCTTAGACAGAAGATGCTTTAGAATCTGGCAAGAAGAGGCATGAAGTATAACAGTAAATATGTTCCTAAGTACAGAGACTGGAATGGAAAGCTGATAGAGATGGAAAAGGGAACTACAAAGCTAAAGACTGATCTTGGAATCACTGTTCTTAATTTTAATGTGAAGTCTGAAGTGGTGAAGTATATCAGATTGGGAAATGAAATGAGAAGAAACAAAATCTACGATCTCAGAGCTGCTATCTATCAGACTGATGAGAATGATTCTCAGTTGAGAGAGATCAAGGAAGCTATGGAGAATGAACTTGAAAATGCTGAAAGAAGATTGCTTATAGACTATCTCAGAGCTACACCAGATCTTGAAGAGATTAGAGGTTAAAGTCTGTAAGAGTTTTCTTATTTCTGTAGATTTTTGTTAAGTAGAATCTTAAACTCTGTTTGTATATTAATCACTGTAATTTTGTATTTGTTTTGACATCATCATTTACTGTAAACTTGTACATTCTTGCTAATGAACAAGTTAGGGGAGATTGTTAGAAATGATTGATGAAATCAGTGTTTAGGAGCTACAGCGACAAATCAGAGTTTAGCTGGAAGCAGTCAGAGTTTAGTTAAACAATGACTATGGAAGCTCGACAGAGTTTAGTTAAACTCTGTCTGGAGGAAGCGCGTCTCCAGTCAACAGTGTTTGAAGAATTAAAGAAGTTATTTATGGAAGCAATCTCTTTACAGATTGGATAGCTATCATAGAGATTGAGTTGACTTAGGAGATGTGTAGCAATCGTAATTGATATCAATTGTATAGCTTAATTATAGGAGTATCAATTAGCGATTGTATAGCAGCTGTATGTTTTATAAATACAGTTGGGTTAACCCTAGAAGGGTATCGTGCATCGAACTATCTTTATTGAAACCTAAGCAGCTCTCTGTGATATTTTACATCACTGAGAGAGGAGTTATAAAACATCAAACAGTTTTTATTGTTCATACGCTTATTGCTTGTGTATTCGGCCTAACATACGTATTTGAACTAATTGTGATAATTATTGATAATTTTGAACTAATTTATTTATGTTAGTATTTTAATTTAATATAAATTTTCTTTTAAGTAATTAAATTTTTATTTGATTTATTTGTTAAAAATTGTAACCAAAAAAATTAGAAAAAAAATTGTTACCAAAATCTAAGTGGGCTGTCTGAAAAATTACCAAAATTTGGGCGGCCAATTTGTAAAATTCACCAAAAATTGGGCGGGCTGACAAAAAGATTACATGACCTAAAGCTTGGGTTATTTTACTCAAGCCTCTCCCTCACTTTCTCTTTCAAGCGGCGCAGAAACCCCTTTCTCTCAATCAACGTATTCTCAACTCTATTAGTAATTGATTAGTAATTGGGTTGTTTCTAAAATTACAGATGAGTTCCAGAAGACTTCGAATCTCAAATAGCCCAAATCCTGGGAACTCTATTGTCGACACTCCAATGCAGTCACAACAACAATCGGAGCAAGAACAAACACCTGGACAATCACAATCAGTGCCTAGCACCCCAAATACGTCTTCAACAGCTGCAAATGAATCTTGGAAGGTTGGCTCCATGCATGATGATGGGCGTCTACGAATCGAAGTCGTTGGTGGATTGTAAGCATTGTTTTTTCAATATTTTATACTACAATTTACATAATTAATCTCCACTATAAAACATAAATTTATAGCTCTTGTAAGTTCTTTTACGATTTATATGTTATTTCTAGGCTTGAACCTTCAGGAAAATGCTCGCGGGTGATCACTGAGAACATATATGATAGGGTAGAACCTACTGGGTTCAATTGGAAGGAAGTTTCTATGGAAACTAAAACTTTTTATTTTGAAGAATTCAAGGTACACTTGTTACTCCTATGATCTCAAAATTTTGGACGTATTATCCAACTACTCAAAGATATGCCTGTTAGGAGTTTATGCAATGAATTGTCAGACTATTTGATTATCTTGTATGATATAAATGACATGTTTTCTTATATAACTTCCATATTCTTTATCTCATGATTCACATCTATCGCCTAATGCCTATGTTTCTATGACATATTAAAATATGTCTACGGAACTATACAAGTGATCAGGAGAAAGAATTAAAGGGACATCAAACGAATTTTAAATGAGGTATATGTGACATAGAGGTTTTGTTTGTACAACTGTTACCAGTACTTCTATCTAGTAGGAGCAAAACAGAACTGGAAGAGAACATGATAGAAGGCAGTTGCTTATGTATGAAAAATTGATATTACGAACCTGCCTCCCACAGGTACATAGGAAACTGTGACATCAGCATTTCTGTCCATGTGATTCTGTTCATTTATTAAGAAAAATTAGCACCTTTGTGTATAATCTTTGCCACTTTCCTTTGTGTTGTCAAATGAAAATTGTATACACCTGCACAAGGTCCATATAATCCATCCGGTAAAGTTGATCCCCTGATAGAATCAAAATATTCTCAATGTCCTTGTTCTTGACATCCTATAAATGAAAATAAAACTTGTCACTACCCCTAAAATGAAAGTTCTGTAGTAAATAACAAATGGTTATAAAACCATATGAATAATCATTAGTTATTGATTGCTTCAGTAGAATTTAGTGATACTTGGTTGAACACTTGCCTCAAATACCCACATAAACTGCCTCACTGCATCTGCAGTTCCTTGAAACCAATTCATGCCAGCTTCTCCTGGTGTTTGAGTGGTGGCCAGCACCTGGATCACAAGTTTTTTTAAATAAAGGGAGAACTGAGAAAAATAATGACTGATATAATTGTGCTTGTTATTCTGGTAACATTCAAACATTCTATTATAATTATGTATATTAATCTAGCTAATTATCTCATAGATTTTAACTGGCTAACTGATCTAGTAGTGTACCTTATATCTTTTATATCTAGTAGTTATATCTAGTAGGTTTTGTTTTGTTTGTGCTTTTATCTAGTAGTGTTACCAGTACTTCTGGTCTCTTGTTGGAAGTTCTACTTTTATCAAGTGCCAAGGGCCTGGAATGTAAAAACATTTCATATCAGTTAATTATGGATATTTTAGTGCAGTTTGAGAGTATGGATACTAGGGCTAAGAAAGATATCGAAATAAAATTGAAACCGAACTAGGCGATGGAATTATATGAATTACATAAATCATTTGTTTGGAGACTTCACATAATAATTAATTTATATAATTGTAGACCCACTCCCTTTTTTTTGAACTTTAGCTTGCTTATAGAATTATATGAATTACAGAAATCATTTGTTTGGAGATAAGAAGACAATCAAATCTATAGGGCATGGGTAAGGAAAGCAAGTAGGCGTTACTCAAACTTCTGTAGTGATGCCCGGAAAAAATGGGAAAATGGCGAACAAGATAATAAAATTGGCAGGCTTGTATGGTTGCGTTGGGTAGAGTATTGGAGAACCCCAGACTTTCAGACCAAATCTACAAAGCAGAAGAGAAATCGTAAAGGTGGGGAGGATCACTACCCTGCCACTCACACAGGTGGTTCTGCATCCCATAGAACTCATGCGGCCATTCTGGTAAGCTTTCAGATTTTTGACTCTGTTTTAAACTAATTGATAAAAACATTTGATTGATAAACGAATCTGCTTGCTACAGGTTTTGCTTTTCACCTTGTTTTTGATAAAAAGTAGGATAATTAGGATATACAACACTTCCAGATACATTCAGCTATATGATTGTTTAACTTTAATATCATTTATCTTTTTGTATACTAGAGTATTTGTATAGACGTATGGTGATGTAGTGATCTTTAGAATTGTAAAAGCACTTGTATTTGGTGTCTATTTTCTTATTACTAACCTTGTGCGCAGTTGGCACCTTCATTCTTATAAAATTAATACTGCTAGTATGAATTACCAAGGAGGATCAGGATATTTGCTGAATACTTGATCACTGGCTTTTGTCCTTGTGCATGTGCTAAGTTGTATGCATGTTTTTTAGTCGTCCAGTTTTGTTTGCATTTTCATCCAGTTGTCTGTTGTACTAATGGACCAAAAAAGTTATTTATGTAGAAAGCTGAACTGTTAGGCCCTTTAGTCTGATCAATAGTTTTAACGATTTTGTTGGCTTGTTGAATAAACTTATTCTGGTGCTGTCTGGTTTTTTATTGAAGCTGTATAATACCTGATTGTTTCAGAAGAATATTCTTTGTGCTCCTGATATGGGTGCTCCTGATATGGGCGCTTCTCTGTACCATTTGACTCCTTAAAATGATTTAAAAAACATATATTTTCCCTCCATTTGAGAGTTTTTAAAGCTTGATAACTTCATTCTCTCCTTGTCAGACTCTGTTATCCTATCTAGTAATAATTACCAGGCCCTTAAATGCCCAGATATTGAGCAGACTGAATTCTTGTTCTTTAAAATTAATGCCCAGATATGGAACCATTGTCTTGTTCTTCTGCATTATTAAATTGAATTATACATGTGCATGTTTAATTGCAGGCTGAGACTAATGATAAAGATCCAACTCCAACTGATGTCTATGAGCATACACATACTCTAAATAACGACAAAGTGACCTGGATTAACAAAAAAGCGGAACGAGTACATGTGAGTATTATTTTGGAACAAGGAGTCGGTAATTTTTTTTTAATCACATTCTTTCCTACTTAAGTTTATCTAATGTATTGTATGTGTTGCCATTAATTTATAGAAAAGAATTGAGGAACTCCGTAAGCTGCGTTCTCAGCCTCTTGAAGGTTCATCAGAACCTCAACCTGTTGATGAAGATCAATTATTTCTTGATGCTGTTGGGGGTCTAGACAATAGGAATAGGGTTTATGGCATGGGTTCCCTGCAAAGTATTATATATGGGCCACAAAGTAGTTGCAACACCGCAAGTTCTCGTTACAACTCCAACTTCAATGATGATTATCATCATATGCAGGTTGAACTCCAGGAAATGAAGGACCGGGTAAAGGAATTGCAGCACACGAGAGATGATGAACTGCAAGAGATGAGAAACCAGATGAATGAGATGAAGAACCAGCTTGCTATGGTGTTAAATAATTAGAACTAGTAAGGAGCTATGCTTTGATTATGTACTAAGTCTGTATGACTTTATTAAGTCTTTATTAGTGTGTTTGGATATCGAAGAAGTGTTTCTTTTGCAAGGCCCAAGGGTCTTAGTATCTCAGTGGCTTTGAATTTGTCTGAGTTTGTTTAATTAAGCTATGTCTGTACATGTTTCCGGTTGGTGTCTTGTTTTTCTAGTTTAGTTGTCGGACTTTCTGTTTCAATGGTTGTAATGTCCTAAGGCCCGGCCTTCTATTCTCAATACAATGGTTCTGTTTATTAATAAAACTCTCTTTTTTCTATTGTGTTTCATTTATCTTTTGTTTTTTAATTGTTTATTAAATATATAATATATAATGTAATAAATACTAATTTGTATAAGATATGAAAGTAAACCTAGCAAGAATCTTTTTACTAATATTACTAACAATTTACCAACGGAATTAAATTTATAAAAAATATTAATTTAAAAAATAATCCATAAAATTTCCAACGGGGCTATCAAATACAACATGTGGTAGGCATTTCGTTGGCACATTACCGACGGAAATCCGTTGGTAACATACTGTAGGTATTCTGTTGGGACATTACCAACGGAAAAGCTGTTGGAAAATAGTGTTTTTGAAAAAAGTCAAATGGCTAAATTTCCGTTGCTGATTCCGTTGTAGAATTACCAACAGACCGTAGGGAACTCATTACCAACAACGTTTTTTATGACAGTTTTTTCCGTTGGTAATTCGGTCATGGTTTAGAATTAACAACGGTTTTTAGGATTTAGCAACAGAATTTTTCGTTGGCAAATCTGCCAGTTCTTGTAGTGGGTGCTGTTTCGGATAAATTAAATTTATATTTTACAATTACTTTATCGGTTAAATCTCAATAAATTTTTTTTGGTTTATATATGTGATTCAATTCCGGAAAAGTTGATGAAGTGCCCAATTCAATATATACTCAGAGGGAGATCAACAAAATCGGAATGATTTCAGCCACTACAAGAAAACAGGGACATTGTTGATCGAATTGTATATATGTTTTCAATAGATCATGATCACAGGTTAGATGAACACATAACATACAAATCAACAAATTATTGATAATATGCAGATAGCAAATTACAAATAATTTATATTGTAACTAATAAAGTCACCTAATTTTCTTTAATACACACATAAATATTCAAGCTCACCATTAATCGACACTCTACTAGATAACGGTGTAGGCTCGGGTTCTTTTAGGGGAAAACCTTTAAATTTGCCAGCCACATATTTTACTTTGGGTGCTGAATGCCATTCAAGCAAGACTGATAGCCCTTGAATCAACGCAAGTGTTCCACCGCCAATCAGGGCAGATCTCGAAGCAGCACGTACCCCATGCCTCAACTTTAAAAAACCACCCGTAGCAGAACCAGCCACAATTGTATTGCATGGATCCTCCTTCTGATCACAAGCATAGAAAAGAATGTTATTAAAAATAGAAAATACACCAAACCGCGCAGCCAAGCGACTACTAACTCGAGGTGCATTTAATTGCACAGCTCGAGCGGCGCCTACGAGGCGTTGGCCTTTGGGAGAGTTGTAGATGCCTTTGATCAAGTGGTGTGTTGGACCATAGATGCCTCCCAGTAGAAACCCCAAGCCCGTGCAATTGATTAGGTCATCGGGATATGGCTCTCCAAGATCGCTATAATCCATTGTATATATATATATATATGAGTCACACTCTAGAGAAACCCATCTTATATAGAGTACCATGAAGACCCATAATCTAACCATTAATCAGTTAACAGCTGTGATTTAGTTAAATAAAACAATTAAAAATCAAAATTATTACAACAGTAATACACACATAATACACGCAATACAAACAATACAGGAAAGAGAGAGAGAGCGAGAGCGAGCGAGGGAGAGAGACAACCAGAGAGAAGGAGAGATTATCTCAAGCTTCTTTAAAGATTATCGCAAGCATGGATCGATCAGAAAATGTTGGGAAAGGTAATAATCAACATCAATTCTCTGATTTCAATTTGTTTTTCATCAATTTTTTTATTATCGTGAGCTTGTTTATGTGTATATGTTTATTCATATTAATTTTTTACGATTTCGATTTGCTTAGATCTGATTCTACATGCATATGTGTTACTAAGATAGAATCAATTTAATAGATCTGATTCTATTCGTACTTAATTCTGAAATTAAGGTTATGTAATAGAACCAAAATTTGTGAACTCGTGCTTCTAAAAATAGGCATTAAATTAATTGGTATAAATTATGGTTATGTAGTAGAACCAAATTTTGTTACGTTGTTGTTCTAGACTAGAAGCATGTTGGAATTTATATAATGATTATTTTTGTTTTAAAATTAAGGTTATGCAATAGAACCAGATTTTTTGAAGTTATGCTTCTATAAATAGGCATTAAATAAATACGTATAAATTGTGGTTCTGTAACGGAACCAAATTTTGTTACATTGTTGTTCCAGAGTAAAAGCATGTTGAAATTTATTTTAATGGTCATTATTGTTTTAAAATTAAGGTTATGTAATAGAACCAAAATTTATGATGTTGTGCTTCTATGAATAGGCTTAAATAAATACGTATAATTTGTGGTTCTGTAATAAAATCAAATTTTGTTACACTGTTGTTCTAGAGTAGAAGCATGTTTGAATTTATTTAATGCTTATTATTATTATTATTATTATTATTATTATTATTATTATTATTATTATTATTATTATTATTATTATTATTATTATTATTATTATAAAATAAAGGTTTTGTAATAGAACCAAAATTTGTAAAGTTTTGCTTCTATATATAGGCATTAAATAAATAAGTATAAATTGTGGTTCTGTAATAGAATCTGTAGTAGAATCATGATTTTTGCATATTTAAGTTTTGTAGAACTGTTTCTGTAGTAGAATCAAAGCATAGTAGAGCTGTAGGGTATTCTTCTGTACGGTCTTACCGAGAACCCTTCAGATAGGGTCTTCTTCTCAATATATATTGCTGCTTGCATAATCAAATACTCAAACCTTTGCTATTTTGCAGAACCCACTTTTAATGCTACTTGTTCCCGAGAATCTTACAGTGCATGTTCCTTTCTTTTGGGTTCACATTATCAACCTTGCTCATGAGCCTGTACTTTTGATTGTTACAGGGTGTAATCACTCAACTCTCGGAACAAATTACCACAATAACTGAAAGAATTGATGAGTTCACATCCCGTATTGAGGAGATAAATTTAAAAATCTCAACCACAAATGCATCCTCTAGCCAACAAATTTAGTTGTGCAGGCCAAAAGCTGCAATGGCACTGCACAACCTGCACTGTTCATGGCTGGCAATGGTGCAAGGAATGGTACACTACTAGTACCTAGTTTTGGTTCCTCTTCTCAATTAGCAAGGGAGTCACAAATAATGGAAGAGGTACATCAAGCAAATCTTTGCTCTCGCAATTACTTCAGAAAATAATTGTTAGCATATAAACTATCTAGCAGCAGTATATTAACCGAAGCATTCCACAATGAAGTTTTGGTTATCTTACTTGCAAACTCGTATTCTTCATCAGGAGCAGTTACTCAGCATTTTATTTGTCCAATAATTAAGCCAGCCTTAAAAAAAATAAAGTTTTCATGCATATGATATCTGGAAATTTAAGTTTTAGCTCTAATAGTTTTTGTTCGCAGATTTCGTAATACTTTGTTGCTTACCACTTGTCAAGCTTGAGCACATACAGGGAAAACTTTGTTATAGTCATACACATAGGATAATGCATTTAAAAAAATACGTTACATTCCATGGGTGGTTGAAGTTCACAATAAGACATATTTCATAGTTTATAATTGTATGTACATGCCCAGGCTGATGTGTGTGCTTAAGGAAGATAAAATCTATTCATAAACTCATTTACTACATAAAATTAAGATATAAATTGTGGTTCTGAAATAGAACCAGTTTTGTTAAATTCTGGTTCTAGAGTAAGAGTTATGTATAATTCTGTCCTAATTTTGTGAAATTTTTTAAAATTTTGGTTCTGTAATAGAACCTAAATTTTTGTTGATCTATATATGTGTATTTTGTGTAATCTATGTAGACTGCTATAGTAGAATCATAATTTTTGCATATGTAAGTTTTGTGGATATGACATTATTTTTGCATATTAAGTTTTGTAGATCTGATTATGTAGTAGAATCATAATTTTTGCATAGTTTCGTAGATCTACTACTATTTAATTGGTAAGTTCTATAGTAGAATCATGAATAGTTTGTATACATGCATTTAGTAGATCTAAATTGTAAAGGTGTGTATTCTTGTATTCTATAGTAGAATCAAAGATTTGTAAGCATGTGTTTTTTGTGTTATGTAATAGAATCAAAATTTTCGTAAATATGTGTATTTTTTGGTTTGTAGTAGATTTAATTAAAAATTTGTGTTCTATAGTACAATCAGATTGAAATTTTTTAGTGTAGTTTGTAGATATGATCAATAATGTTTTTGAATCGAATCACAATTAAGAAATTTTGATTTATAGAATCAAATTTTAATTTATTAAATAAATAGTAAAATTAGTTACTTTTAATATTGGTTTCTTAATATTTAAAAATTAATATTTCGATAGAACCAATTTTTTATCTAGTGTAGAATCAAATTAATTTTTTTTATAAGGCTTTTTAGTAGAATAGATTGTAGAATCTAAATTTTTATTATGCTCTACAATAGAACAACTATCCAAGATTTGATTTGATTATAGAATGACATTTAGGTTTGATTCAATGCATTTAAGATTTGTTTCTTAATCTGTTAAGTGTTAGTTTTGTTAAGAATCACCCAATTTATTTAACTTCTAATGCATAAATTCTACTAAATGACTCATAAGCAGGCTTAAAAGTTGGATGAGGAGGGAAAACTCAGATTACTGCTTGATCACACACCAATGGCAGACGTTGGCTGCCAAGGATGCAGCGGTGTGAGGTTTATGATGTGTCAAGTGCAATGGGAGTTGTAAACTGTTCAATGAAGATGGGAGGAAGATGCTGAAGTGCGATGAGTGCAATGAGAATGGGTTGATTCAGTGCCCCATTTGTTGTTGATTTAGGATATCAGTTTTCCTGATTTTCCCCACTGATTGTACATTGTTGATTTGGTTCTTGCCTATAGTTATTAGTTCTCTTCTCGTGAAACTCAGTAGAATCTAAAGTAAGATTGAGACCCCCATTGTGAGTGCTTTTGGATGTTACTTTGATTCATTTATTGAATGATCTGATTTGTTGTTTGAGTTGAATAAACAAATGGGTGCAAATTACGTAGTTCATTCGTATGCATATTTGTTTTTTAGGTTTGGAAAGTGAATATCTGTTGATAGATTCCTTGTTGCTTTGGCAATTTACTTTGGTCATCTTTAATAGTTACAACTTACAAGTCAAATGCCATTGTAGTGTTTATCAGTTTTTATTTCAGATAAATGCTTAAGATACATGTATGCAAGACTGGTAATTCTTTTCACCACCTGAACTTCTTCTGTACAAGAAAAGCTCAACTTTATTTTCTTAACCAATTACTATGTAAATCTCAAATATTAACAAAGACTTTAGATACTATAGAAGCCTTATCATTATTTCTACAGGGCGTGAAATCATATAGCCACTATCTACAGTTGAAAGTTGTAATGAAAAACAATCTCAATATTGCAACTATACATGTAGTTGTGTAAGAAATGATGATAAAAAAACAAGATATTTGCTTGACTGAACTCGTTACCTAAAATCAAATGCCCGAATCCGAAAGTTATTACATAACTTTAATCAAACCACTTCAGAATATAAAACTTATGCTACGCCATAAACTGAAAATCTGAATATCATAACATTCATAATTTGATAAACAATTCTTGTCTTCAACAATTTTGTCAGGTAGATATCCTTGAAGGATATATAGATTATTAGTAAGGATTATAACAGTTTCGACCAAAGCTTCCACTGTCACGCCTTCCACCACTGGAGCTTCCACCTCCACTTCTTCCTTCACTCCTTCCGCCACTTGAACTTCCTCCGCTCCTTCCGCCTCCACCATTTTGACCACCTCTTTGTTGTTGTGGGGGTGATGGACTACTATAGGGGTTGTGCTCCTGGTTGTTGCATGTACAAGGAAAACAACTTAATTTATTTTGTTTACAAATTGAATACAAAAACAAGCACACAAGTTAAGCAAACAAAAATGACAACGGAAAGCCATTAGTTAATACATCTATCTTGTACACCCTGCTTAGAAAAATATGCTTCATTTGATATAATAGTCTAGACAATAATCAGTTAACAAGGTTTATCAGTCCAATCTCTATTAAATTAATCATGGCAGTGCATATAAATGTACTTATACCAAGCAGTGTCAACTCTCCACATTGCTATCTGAGCAAATTAGTGACCAAGTGTCTAGCAATCTTTAGATATAGTTCAAGATTTATTTTCACCAGTTAAAAAACTAAGATCATGGATCAATACAAAATTTCAATATTGAGAAGTCTGGAAGTAGAACACTTACAAAACATATCCAATTCTTCCATCTGGAAGAAGCATAGGCATCATTGCCATGCCAGGTGTCGGTCCCCGTCCATATACCAATGGCTACGGAAATACAACATTACATCAGCACCATTTAAAATCTGGGCAGTAACTTTGTAACATAACAACTAGTTTTTTCAGTTTTTAACATAGAAAAACAATAACTTAGAACCCTCCCCATCCTAGATTCCTAAGACTTTTAGGCTGCACATGTAGCCATATTGGGCGAGGGATCAAAATCATCATCTTCACAGTCTTCTCTCTTCCTCTTCCCTGACCCCTGCATCTTTTTAACATAGAATAACATCAAATTTTTTACTAATTACTTTGATTCAATAATAGAATCAGATAATTGGATTGGAATACACGGTAGATTAAAAATTAAGACAAATATAGAGTGAAATCAACTTTTCAACTCACTAATTTGATTCTATAACAGAATAAAAAATTAGATTAAAAATATACAATTGAATTAAATTAAAGACGAATCAATAGTAGAATCAACTTTGTAGTTTTTTCAATTTAAAAAACGAAACGATAAAATACTATATGAATTTTGATTCTATAGTGGAATCAAAAAATATCAAAAAAATGCAGGAGATAATTAGTAATGCAAAGAACTATGTATAAATAGTTGTTTTGATTTTACAGTAGAATAAAAAAAATCATAACAAGTTGAATGTTTGTGCATATAGATTCAATATAGATACTACAAAAAATAAAAAGACAACATAGCTTAGCTACTACAAAAAACAACAAAACCACATATCTTAAATAACACACACAGAGCAAAATCAGAGCAAAATCAAGACATAAGAAGCATATATTACAAACAAACAGAGAAGATATACACGAAATTGAATTAAAAAAAATGTTGTAAAAAAATGCAAATTGCCAGTTGATTCTATAAATCGGAACTGATGAAGATTGAATACCAACATAATCACACAGCTGAGCTTGATTTGAAGAAGACACAATACATTCAATTGAAATTAAAAACAGAGAGAGCGAGAGGAGAAAGCCAGAGAGAGAGAGGGGGGGGGGGGGAGTGCGAGCGAGAGAAGGGAAAGAGACAGAGAGAGTAGCCGCCTAACCGTTACTTTGTTAGAATAATTTTAATTTTTAATTAATATTAGCCGTTAGATAATTTTTAATCACACAGTTCAGATTAATGGAGAGTGTTCTCTACTAGACTCCATATAAGATGGGTCTCTATGGAATATTGGCCTATATATAAATATAAATATATATATATATATATATATATATATATATATATGTAGGTCATTGCTCCATACAGAACACCCTTATATAACAAACAATAAAGAACACCTTAGATCTAATAGATCCAATGGCCCCGCCAGGGGCACCCAATACAAAAAGTTGTTATTTTTTTACCCTCTATCCATCTAGCAAAAAACAATAAAAAAAATTTAAAAAATTTACTGTACATGATGAGTGACGTCATCATGAACAGTAATTTTTTTTAATTTTTTTATTATTTTTTTTGCTGGATGGATAGAGGGTAAAAAATAACAACTTTTTGTATTGGGTACCATGACGGAACTCTTAAATTAGATTAGATATGAGGTGTTCTTTATTGTTTGTTATATAAGGTGTTTGTTATAGAGTGCAACTCTCTCTCTCTCTTTATATATATATATATATATATATATATATATATATATATATATATATATATATATATATATATATGCCATTGCTCCATAAAAATACTCTTATATAAAGAACAATAAAGAACATTATTGAATCATTTATTACAATAGATCCAGTGGCCCCGCCAGGGGCACCCAATACAAAAAATTCTTATTTTTTTTATCCTCTTTCCATTCAGTAAAAAAAAATCACTGTTCAGTCAGCAGTGACGTCATCATGAACAGTGATTATTTTTTTTTGCTGAATGGATAGAGGCTAAAAAAATAAGAACTTTTTGTATTGGGTGCCATGACGGAACTCTTAGATTAGATTAAAAATGAGTGTTATATTGGTGTTCTTTATTGTTCTTCATATAAGGTGTTCTTCATGGAGTGCAACTCTATATATATATATATATATATATATATATATATATATATATATATATATATATATATATATATATATATATATATATATAGGGGGCTACTTCAATACAAACCTCCTTATAATACAAACCTAAAAACCAAATTTCAAACTAATCTAATGACCAAACTAGGGGTACCCCAATACAAAAAATGTATAATAATCTACCTTCTATTCAGTAAAAAAAAAATCATTGTTCACTGTGCTGACGTGGCAGTGACGTTAGAGTGAACAGTGATTTTTTTTTGCTGGACGTTGGTGAGTTAATTTAGGACATTTTTTGTGATGGTGCCCCTGGCGAGGCCCTTAGAATAGATGAAACATAATATATTTAGTGTTGGTTTGTAGTTCTCATTTTAAGAGTGGTTTGTATTTGAGCAAAAGCATATATATATACCTTGTGGAAATTTGTGAAGAGGAGATGCCCTAGTTAGGGTTATAAGGTAGCAGGATCGAGGTCGGACGTTTTAGTATTATAGGTTACAGGGATCCATGGGATGTGTTTAATTTAATACAGTATGTTATAAATGCTGAAAATTTAATTTGAAAATTTCTTGAAAAACATATATACATAGCTTATATTTTCACAAAAAAAAAATTAAAATTTTATGAGTAAACGAGCTATTTGGTCACTGTACTATTCAAAAACTTTCAATTGGGTCATCAACCCCAAAAAAATTTCAATCATATAATAAAACACTCAAAAATTTCAATTGGGTTACTACTGCTAACTTTTATTAGTCATTGTCGTTAACTTTAACGAAGAGACATTAAACTATTTATCTACTTTCAATTAGGTAACAGGACAGAAAAAAAAAATTGTAGATTGAAAAAATTAAAATATTTGTTTAGAAATTAAAAAATTAAACTTTAGAATGAAAAAATTAAAATATAATCATATCTTAAAAATTTTGAAATTTGTTCATTCAAAAAAATTTGAAATTTTTTAATCGGAAAAAATTTCAAATTTTTTAATTCGAAAAAATTTATACGCATTAATCCCAAAAAAATTGAAATTTTTTAATTCGAAAAAATTTCAATTTTTTTAATTCGAAAAAATTTCAAAATTTAAAAATTTATTAAAAACTTCAAAAATTCGGTAATAGATTGGGAGTTAAATTTGAAAAAATTCAAAAATTTATTCAAAAATTTAAAATCGAAAAAAAATTAATTCAAAATTTTCAAAATTTAAAAGTTTATTCAAAAATTTTCAAAATTTAAAAATTTATTCAAAAATTTAATTCGAAAAAAATTTCAAAAATTCAAAAATTCGGTGATAGATTAGTAGTTAAATTCAAAATTTAAATTCAAAAAAATTTAATCCAAAATTTTCAAAATTTAAAAATTTATTCAAAAATTCAAAAAAAAATACCGATGACCTAATTGAAAAGTGATATAAAGTTCGGTGATAGATTAGCAGTTAAACTTGATATTGATTACCTAATTGAAAATTGATTCTGTAACACCCTCACTAGCCAACATTAATATTATAAACTCTTATATTCAATTAAACATTAATATAGGGGAAATCTTAAAAATTTCGGCATGATGTAATCATAAACCGAACTAACCACCTGCTCAAACAATTAAGTAGAACTAAAACAATCCACTCGCATAAGTTAATTTAAACCATAAGAAATAAAACCATACCAACCCAGACCGCACACAGGTCACTGTATGAAACAACTACCAATAGCTATTACAACCCAGAACTGAATCAAATAATATACAACCCATCAGATATAATAGCCTGACTACTAGTACGGATGTAATGTGAAACAGGAATATGTGTACTACCCATCCAACCACCTCGACCCTCTGACTGCCTCGGTGACTACCCCAACCAGACGGGCCACTTCTTCTAGACATCTTCTGGCTTAGCTGAGGAAACAGAATTAGCAAGCAAATGAGCCAAAATGCTCAGCAAGTATATATATGTAATTAAAACGTCAACAACTGAAATATCTGCAAGATTGTCAAGAATTAACAATCAACATTATATAAGCTCAACTGAAGATTCATCTTTTGTCCGAGTCATAAAATAGAAGAGGATTGGACTATCATACATTTTATAAATAAAAACAATTATAAGGTTAGGCTGCTGATCAGTCACGCACTAACCCCGGACAAACGCACACAGCAATGTCCTTAATGGATCCACGGCACACATTGGCCTTATTAATTTCTGACCACGAATCTGGTCCGACCCTTACGGTCCACATTTTTAAAAAAACTAACAGTCCAATCCTAACTAAACATCAGGTGTCGGAACAATCGACCACCTCAACTGCCAAACACTCTGGACACTTTCGTTCCAGGTCAACATCTCAAATCTCACCAAGTAGAATAAGGTCAAGTAATCTCTGAATTAAATATCGATAAGTTCGATATGGCAAACAGGGGTATTGATTTAAGTCAAGCTACTAAAAGGATCAACAAAACGATATAATCAACTTGGGGTATAACAATTGAATATTCTAAATTAATGGAAATTATCAGAGCAATTATATCAAGGATAAATCGAATGCATAAGAATCAGGTTAAGATAGTCATAATTCGCTGGAAATATAAGTGAAGTGGTTTACTTGAAAGAAAAGTGGAATGATATACTTGCAAGGAATATGGATGTAAATCAATTCATTAATAGTATCAACAACTCAGTAGAACCAATTTGGGGTATAACAATTAAGTATCCGAACTTTCAGGAAATTAACGGAACAAGTATAGCAAGAGTAATTTGAATAAGCATATGAATCAAGTTTTTATAATCATAACTCATTTAAAAGATAATTGAAGCAATTTACTTGCCTTAACTAGAAAATCACAGAATCCGAAGCGTCTTCACGTCCTCAGCTTTAGCCTTTCCTTTATCCACGGGATCCACACACAATATAACACTATTTTAGAATCCTGATTAATACTCGCTAATCAATATAAACATTCCACTAGTCTACCCCTGCGAATAGTCCCCTAATTTGCATTTATATACTTATTTAATAGCAATATATATATAAGCCACGGATATTAGCATTTAATCAGATTGGCACATTAACACATACCACATAGATTTTAAAATATGAAGCCCGACTCACAACTTGTATAAATTATATAATTATGCGTACTCGTTACCAAGAGATGATTTTAATATATTTTAGAAAAATTTTGACGGCATCCCCTTTATACGGGGAACTGCCAGTCGGGATACAGCCGACACAACCAACACAAATATCAATTACCAATCGAATCCACATTTATTATCCAATCCCAAGTCACATTCCAACTCACTGATTCATAATCTAATACAATTTAAGCAATTAATAACAACTCGATAATAAAATTACAATTTATTAGGTAAATAATAAATAATAAATATTAAATATTTTTGGCTCAGAAAATAATCATCATCGCCAATTTACCCTTGACTCAAATTAAATCATCGTCGAGGGGGCAAAATCCCGAGGGTGCCCAAATTTAGGTTTCCAACTCGGAATTCCACACATAATTTATACGAATAAATAATCAATTTATTCTCGGAATTCATCATACAGAGTATTGATCCAAACAGTCGAAAAAAATGAGAATAGCCAATTCCTTGCATCACAGTAACAATCGAACCATTTGCTACCAAAACCCGAACTTACACAACTCGGTTACAACAAGAAAAGGTACATGGCCATACACATGACTGAACCCACATACCCTTGTCGCATACCAACACCCAGCACAAACTCGCAGCTATACAGTTCCTACACACACAAACAGCCACGAATTCATGCCACCACACACACAACTCGTCACTTTAACTCACATACACACACCGTATACCTGCATCCCCAATCACGGAACACACACACACATATATAGTAAGTACACGCACACACACTTCACTACTCGACACACACACACACAAACGTTCACAACCCCATACGGTACTCACGCCACAGCAACACACACAACTCGATTCACACCCAAGTCGGCACAAACAACAATTACAAAGGCAGGGATAGGGGTAAACAGAGGCACACCACCACGAACACAGTAAGGAAATGACAAATAAAGAAGAAACATCGAGGGGAGGGAGAGACCAACCGAGCTATTGGAGGTATTCCGAGAGAAAATGAGGGAGAAAGGGTGGAGTTTCTAGAGAGCTCGTGAGGTTGCTGTCGGTTGAGTCTTTTTGGAAGTTCAATTAGGGATTGAACCATATTTGATTTGGGGAAACTTTTTAAAAAAAAAACATTTTCACTAATTCTTTAAATAAAACCCATAAAATAAATTGGTAAAAATCACAATTAAATACAAAATAGATGGAATATTAAATTTTAAAATTTTAAAATAAAGAATGTAAAATTACGATTACCCACATATTTTTAAAATATTTTTAGGATTAAAAACGGATTAAATACGGATTTTACAAGATTAAATCCTTAAATTGGAAAATAATTCGTAAAATCATTTTAAAATCCTTGAAACCCAAAAATAATTCACCAAATATTTTTAAAAGTCATATAAACTAATAAAATCAATAATGAAAAAGATTTCAGGATTTCTGCTAATCCCGAGAATTTTATAAAATTCACAGAAGGTAAATATAACGCAATTAAATAGGAAATAAATCCCAAAAACATAATTAAAATAGTCGGGCTTACATAACACATATAAAATATCAATCTGACCTCCAAATATTATTCCACAATATAATACTTCCTCAACCAATTCACACACCACATAATTTATATTTAGTATAAAATAGATAACTTTTAATAATTAAATATTCTGAAATTTCTAAGGCGTTATAACCTTCCCCCCTTAAAAGGATTCTGTCCCCAGAATCTCACCTAAGAGAATAATTGAGGATACTTCTCCAGGATATCGCTTTCCAACTCCCAAGTTGATTCTTCCACCTTGGGGTTTCTCCACAAAACTCTCACTATAGGAATTGTTTTATTCCTCAAAACCTTTTCTTTTCGATCTAGTATTTTGATAGGCTGCTCCACATAAGACAGATCTGGCTGAATCTCTATCGGCTCATATTCAATGACATGTTTAGAATCCAGATGGTACTTCTTAAGCATGGATACATGGAACACGTTATGGATATGCTGCATATGAGGCGGTAAAGCTAACTCGTAGGCGACTTTCCCGACTTTCTTCAATACCTCAAAAGGCCCAACAAATCTTGGACTTAATTTTCCTTTCTTGCCAAATCTTACCAATCCTTTCCACGGAGACACTTTCAACAGTACTTGTTCTCCTTCTTCGAACTCCATATTCTTTCTGGCCAAATCAGCATACTTTTTCTGTCGATTCTGAGCCGTCACTAACCGTTTCTGAATAAGTTGAACTACTTCCTTGGTTTGCTGAACTAACTCAGGTCCGAGTATCTTTCGCTCTCCAACTTCTTCCCAGTATACTGGAGATCGACACTTTCGTCCATATAACGCTTCATACGGTGGCATACCGATACTAGCATGAAAGCTATTGTTGTATGAAAATTCCACTAACGGCAAGTGTTCATCCCAATTTCCTGCAAAATCCAATGCACAAACCCGGAGAATATCTTCAATTGTTTGAATCGTTCTTTCTCTCTGACCATCAGTTTGAGGATGGTAAGCAGTACTCATTTTTAATTCAGTGCCCAAACATTCTTGAAAACTTCTCCAGAATCTTGAATTAAATCTTGGATCTCGATCTGAGACTATTGATACTGGAACTCCGTGTCGCACCACGATCTCTTTTATGTATAAATGAACCAATTTGTCTAATGAGAACCTCTCATTTATCGGAAGGAAGTGTGCAGATTTCATTAATCGATCAACAATTACCCAGATAGCATCATGATTAGCTCTCGTCCTTGGCAATCCAACCACAAAGTCCATTGCAATATGTTCCCATTTCCACTCGGGAATCTCTAATGGTTGTAGCATCCCACTTGGCCTTTGATGTTCTGCTTTTACTTTCTGACAGGTCAAACACTTACTTACCCATTCAGCAAATATCTCTCTTCATATCCGGCCACCAGAAGTTTCTTTTCAAATCTCGATACATTTTCGTACTTCCTGGATGAATCGAATATTTCGAGCTATGGGCTTCCTGTAGAATCTCATTCTTCAACTCTGTCACATTGGGTATCCAAATACGTGAAGAAAATCTCAATATCCCCTTGTCATCTACCTGAGTGCATATTTCCTCACCTGTTAACTTGTTCACATCTCCACTCATGACTTCCTCCTGGCATCTGCGAATCTTTTCTAACAATTCTGGCTGAAACGTCATAGTGTACACCGTATCTGTACTACTTGCAGGCATACACACCTCTATCTCCAATCTTTCAAACTCTTTGTATAATTCCTCAGGCATTGTCAACATACTGATTTTCTCCTTCCTACTTAAAGCGTCCGCCACCACGTTCGCCTTCCCAGGATGATAGTTGATGGTACAATCATAATCCTTGAGTAATTCCAACCATCTTCTCTGTCTCATATTTAACTCCTTCTGGGTGAAAATATATTTTAAACTCTTGTGGTCCGTGTAAATTTCACACTTTTCCCCATACAGATAATGTCTCCAAATCTTCAAGGCGAAGACAATCGCGGCTAATTCTAAGTCATGAGTAGGATATTTCTGTTCGTGAGGTTTAAATTGTCTCGAAGCGTAAGCAATTACCTTTCCGTGCTGCATTAGTACACATCCCAAACCTTTGTGAGATGCATCACTGTAGATCACAAAATTGCCCTTTTCATCTGGAAGTGTCAATACAGGTGCAGTCACCAATCTCTTCTTCAATTCCTGGAAACTTTCTTCACACTTCTCATTCCACACAAACTTTTCATTCTTCCTTGTCAACTTTGTTAGTGGGGTGGCTATTTTCGCAAAGTCTTGAACAAATCTTCGATAATATCCCGCCAATCCTAAGAAACTTCGAACTTTTGTGGGTGTTTTAGGTCTGTCCCAATTCATCACGGCTTCAATTTTAGCAGGATCCACCTTAATCCCTTCACTGCTGATGACATGCCCTAAAAACTGCACTTCTTTCAACCAAAACTCACATTTAGAAAATTTCGCATACAATTTCTCTTTCCTCAACGTTTCTAAGGCTATTCTCAAATGCCCTGCATGCTCTTCTTCGGTCTTCGAGTATATCAGAATATCATCTATAAACACAATCACAAACTTATCCAAATACTTCTTGAAGACTCTATTCATTAGGTCCATGAATGCTGCTGGTGCATTAGTTAGCCCAAAGGCCATTACTAAGAACTCGTAGTGCCCATACCTAGTCCGAAACGCTGTTTTTGGAACGTCTTCCGGTCTAATCTTTAATTGAAAATATCCTGACCGCAAATCAACCTTCGAGAAACAAGTTGCTCCTTTTAATTGATCAAATAAATCGTCAATTCTTGGCAAAGGGTATTTATTCTTAATGGTCAACTTATTTAATTCCCGATAATCGATACACAGTCTCATACTTCCATCCTTCTTCTTTACAAATAATACCGGAGCTCCCCACGGCGATACACTAGGTCTAATAATACCTTTCTCCAGAAGATCTTGCAATTGAACTGCCAATTCCTTCATCTCTACAGGTGCCATTCGATAGGGAGCCTTTGACACTGGTTCAGTTCCTGGGGCTAAATCGATGGTAAATTCTATTTCTCTATCCGGAGGTAAACCGGGAAGTTCATCCGGAAAAACATCAAGAAATTCATTCACCACTGGAATTTCCTCTATCTTAGGCACCTCTTGACTAGTATCCATGACATAAGCCATATAGCCCTCGCATCCTTGCCTCAACAACCTCTTTGTTTGAATGATCGACAAAAATCTCCTATTTTGCCTCTGACCCCTAAAGGTAACCTCTACATTATCAGAGGGTTTAAGGATCACCTTCTTATTCTTACAATCAATTTGGGCATTATTCTCTGTTAGCCAATCCATTCCTAAGATAACATCAAATTCTCCTAACTGAAAGGGTATCAAATTAGCGTAAAAACAATGCCCTGAGATATCAATCTTGCAACGAGGACACACTTGAGTAACCGGAATTCGTTCTGAATTAGCTATTTCTATAACTATAGCCTCACGTAACATGCATACCTCACAATTTAACTTTTGAACAAATTCTTTGGATATAAAGGATTTCGTAGCCCCGGAATCAATTAACACTTTAGCTTGAACATAATTTACAGGGAGCGTACCTGCTACCACATCCGAATTCTTAATAGCTTCGTTCAGAGTCATGTTGAAAGTCCTTGCCACGGGTCTGACACTTGCTGTTGGGGGTGCTTCAATTGCTTGCAGTATTGGATTAGCCAGAACTGGAGGTTTCACTACAGGTACTTTACAGTCTTTCATTATATGCCCTGGCTTCCCACAACGGTGACACACAATTCCTGCCTTGCATTCCCGAGCATAATGACCTTTTTGATTACATTTGAAACACGTCACCTCCAACTTTGTGCACACCCCCGGATGCCTCTTCCCACAAGTCTTACACTCTGCCAAGGGTGGCCTAACCAATTTCTGTTGACTCGCATCTTGAATTCTATTTCCTTGGCCCCCATTCCCTGATCCCGGCTTCTTAGGGTTCCCATACTTTCCTGGCTTTTATTTGGCACATTCTGAGAACTGCCTTGCTCTTGTCGTTCCCCCATTGACCCAGCCTTTCTTTTCTTTCCTTCTTTTTCCTTGAAGTATAATTCGCTTTCTCCTTCAGCTATCATGGCCTTTTGCACCACTGCTGCATAAGTCTCCAACTCCAAAACTGCTAGTTTAGTACGAATCCACGGTTTCAATCCTTGTTGAAACCTCTTAGCCTTCTTCCTTTCCGTGTCCACATAGGCCGGAGCAAACCTAGCTAGTTCCGTAAACTTGGTTTCATATTCTGTCACCGACATTTTCCCTTGTTTCAGCTCCAAAAACTTCATCTCCATCTGGTCTTTCATATAGTCGGGGAAATACTTTTCCAAAAATAGCTCTGTGAACCTTTCCCAAGGAATCACCTCAGTAGCTTCCAACATCTTCACCGACTCCCACCAATAAGTGGCTTCATTCTTCAAGAAATAACTTACATATTCGGTTTGTTTGTCTGCTGGGACCCCCACCAGTGCAATGGCTTTTTCCATCTCTTTTAACCAAGATCTCGCCTCCACCGGGTCCGCTGTTCCTTTAAACTCAGGAGGTTTAACTGCCTGAAAAGACTTAAAAGTAACCACCGGAGGAACAGGTGGCTGCTGCTGTTGTTGCTGTTGTTGTTGTTGTTGTTGTTGTTGTTGCTGTTGTTGCTGTTGAGCCAACAACTGCTGCTGTAATTGCTGCTGTTGCTGTGCCAGAGTAGCAGTCTGCTGAACAAGAGTTTGTAATATTTGTGCTAAGGCAGGGTCCATCTGACCGACCGGAGGTGGATTAGCTTGTTCACCCTGATCGGGGGTTCGGGTATTTTGTTTCTTCTTTTTGGGAGGCATATTTCTGAAATCAATGAACAATTATATTAGATTCAGGTTCAGAAAATAATAGCTCAAAATGATCCAACTTAAACAAACAATGCATATATTACTGAAAAGTAATTCGAGGTCTCCAACCAATATTCCGGTCAACAATTGATTCACAAGGTGCAATAGGATATCAATCCAAGGTTACACAAGGTATTCACAAACGTTCAATAGGTGTAATAAAGAAACAATAGTCATAATGCTAAGGTCAAACATGGTATCGAAAGTAAAAACTATGCTAGAAGGAAATGATGCTGAAGGTAAATATGAAACGAGCAGTAAATAAGATGCTTAAGTAAATAACAGTATAAGGAAATTTAACACAGTTCTGCGAAAGTGATAATGACATATATAGATAGATCGGATACAAGCGTAAGAACAACGCTTCGATAAGGGTACAACATAATACTAAAAGAGAAGACTGCTAACATCTAGTCACAGTACAACAGATATATACAACAAAACTGGTCGCACTGCAAATCCTGACGTACTACTACTGCCATAACATGCCTCTAAATACCACATCATCATACTACCCTAATCATCACTGGTCATCATCGTCATCCGAGAATGCTCTCCAGCTCTGCCGTCACCAGACCTAAAGTCACCTGCTGGGTCACAAATGCCGGCTCATCTCGGGATCTAATCCGTCCCCGCCTAATGACAACACGTCTAAGAGCTCGTACTCGCCTCCGGACATCCTCCAGCTCAGCTACCGCTCTATCTCGATCTCTAGCCCGGTCCTCCTCCCCAGCCCTCATAGCCCTCAACTCTGCCATCTGCCCTAAGAGATAGTCCCTCTCTCGGGCCACTCGCTCGTACACATGATATGGAACAGGCTGAGGAGTGTACTGATATGCTGGCCCATTCACCGAGCCCTGCGATCCTACGAACGGCTGCATAACCCCTGGGGAAATCTGCTGCGGTACAGAAGCCCCTCCTTCCGGATCCTCGTCTGGGTCTGAATCGGAACCAGAAGCAGGTGCCTGAAGTATACATATATATATATATAATTAGACTTCCTATCTCTCACGAAACAATCCTAACCTTTCTTATAACTCTACCCCGACTCCCCACCTAATTGTTTCAGTGACTGTGAACCTGTGGCTCTGATACCAACTTGTAACACCCTCACTAGCCAACATTAATATTATAAACTCTTATATTCAATTAAACATTAATATAGGGGAAATCTTAAAAATTTCGGCATGATGTAATCATAAACCGAACTAACCACCTGCTCAAACAATTAAGTAGAACTAAAACAATCCACTCGCATAAGTTAATTTAAACCATAAGAAATAAAACCATACCAACCCAGACCGCACACAGGTCACTGTATGAAACAACTACCAATAGCTATTACAACCCAGAACTGAATCAAATAATATACAACCCATCAGATATAATAGCCTAACTACTAGTACGGATGTAATGTGAAACAGGAATATGTGTATTACCCATCCAACCACCTCGACCCTCTGACTGCCTCGGTGACTACCCCAACCAGACGGGCCACTTCTTCTAGACATCTTCTGGCTTAGCTGAGGAAACAGAATTAGCAAGCAAATGAGCCAAAATGCTCAGCAAGTATATATATGTAATTAAAACGTCAACAACTGAAATATCTGCAAGATTGTCAAGAATTAACAATCAACATTATATAAGCTCAACTGAAGATTCATCTTTTGTCCGAGTCATAAAATAGAAGAGGATTGGACTATCATACATTTTATAAATAAAAACAATTATAAGGTTAGGCTGCTGATCAGTCACGCACTAACCCCGGACAAACGCACACAGCAATGTCCTTAATGGATCCACGGCACACATTGGCCTTATTAATTTCTGACCACGAATCTGGTCCGACCCATACGGTCCACATTTTTAAAAAAACTAACAGTCCAATCCTAACTAAACATCAGGTGTCGGAACAATCGACCACCTCAACTGCCAAACACTCTGGACACTTTCGTTCCAGGTCAACATCTCAAATCTCACCAAGTAGAATAAGGTCAAGTAATCTCTGAATTAAATATCGATAAGTTCGATATGGCAAACAGGGGTATTGATTTAAGTCAAGCTACTAAAAGGATCAACAAAACGATATAATCAACTTGGGGTATAACAATTGAATATTCTAAATTAATGGAAATTATCAGAGCAATTATATCAAGGATAAATCGAATGCATAAGAATCAGGTTAAGATAGTCATAATTCGCTGGAAATATAAGTGAAGTGGTTTACTTGAAAGAAAAGTGGAATGATATACTTGCAAGGAATATGGATGTAAATCAATTCATTAATAGTATCAACAACTCAGTAGAACCAATTTGGGGTATAACAATTAAGTATCCGAACTTTCAGGAAATTAACGGAACAAGTATAGCAAGAGTAATTTGAATAAGCATATGAATCAAGTTTTTATAATCATAACTCATTTAAAAGATAATTGAAGCAATTTACTTGCCTTACCTAGAAAATCACAGAATCCGAAGCGTCTTCACGTCCTCAGCTTTAGCCTTTCCTTTATCCACGGGATCCACACACAATATAACACTATTTTAGAATCCTGATTAATACTCGCTAATCAATATAAACATTCCACTAGTCTACCCCTGCGAATAGTCCCCTAATTTGCATTATATACTTATTTAATAGCAATATATATATAAGCCACGTATATTAGCATTTAATCAGATTGGCACATTAACACATACCACATAGATTTTAAAATATGAAGCCCGACTCACAACTTGTATAAATTATATAATTATGCGTACTCGTTACCAAGAGATGATTTTAATATATTTTAGAAAAATTTTGACGGCATCCCCTTTATACGGGGAACTGCCAGTCGGGATACAGCCGACACAACCAACACAAATATCAGTTACCAATCGAATCCACATTTATTATCCAATCCCAAGTCACATTCCAACTCACTGATTCATAATCTAATACAATTTAAGCAATTAATAACAACTCGATAATAAAATTACAATTTATTAGGTAAATAATAAATATTAAATATTAAATATTTTTGGCTCAGAAAATAATCATCATCGCCAATTTACCCTCGACTCAAATTAAATCATCGTCGAGGGGGCAAAATCCCGAGGGTGCCCAAATTTAGGTTTCCAACTCGGAATTCCACACATAATTTATACGAATAAATAATCAATTTATTCTCGGAATTCATCATACAGAGTATTGATCCAAACAGTCGAAAAAAATGAGAATAGCCAATTCCTTGCATCACAGTAACAATCGAACCATTTGCTACCAAAACCCGAACTTACACAACTCGGTTACAACAAGAAAAGGTACATGGCCATACACATGACTGAACCCACATACCCTTGTCGCATACCAACACCCAGCACAAACTCGCAGCTATACAGTTCCTACACACACAAACAGCCACGAATTCATGCCACCACACACACAACTCGTCACTTTAACTAACATACACACACCGTATACCTGCATCCCCAATCACGGAACACACACACACATATATAGTAAGTACACGCACACACACTTCACTACTCGACACACACACACACAAACGTTCACAACCCCATACGGTACTCACGCCACAGCAACACACACAACTCGATTCACACCCAAGTCGGCACAAACAACAATTACAAAGGCAGGGATAGGGGTAAACAGAGGCACACCACCACGAACACAGTAAGGAAATGACAAATAAAGAAGAAACATCGAGGGGAGGGAGAGACCAACCGAGCTATTGGAGGTATTCCGAGAGAAAATGAGGGAGAAAGGGTGGAGTTTCTAGAGAGCTCGTGAGGTTGCTGTCGGTTGAGTCTTTTTGGAAGTTCAATTAGGGATTGAACCATATTTGATTTGGGGAAACTTTTTAAAAAAAACATTTTCACTAATTCTTTAAATAAAACCCATAAAATAAATTGGTAAAAATCACAATTAAATACAAAATAGATGGAATATTAAATTTTAAAATTTTAAAATAAAGAATGTAAAATTACGATTACCCACATATTTTTAAAATATTTTTAGGATTAAAAACGGATTAAATACGGATTTTACAAGATTAAATCCTTAAATTGGAAAATAATTCGTAAAATCATTTTAAAATCCTTGAAACCCAAAAATAATTCACCAAATATTTTTAAAAGTCATATAAACTAATAAAATCAATAATGAAAAAGATTTCAGGATTTCTGCTAATCCCGAGAATTTTATAAAATTCACAGAAGGTAAATATAACGCAATTAAATGGGAAATAAATCCCAAAAACATAATTAAAATAGTCGGGCTTACATAACACATATAAAATATCAATTTGACCTCCAAATATTATTCCACAATATAATACTTCCTCAACCAATTCACACACCACATAATTTATATTTAGTATAAAATAGATAACTTTTAATAATTAAATATTCTGAAATTTCTAAGGCGTTATAGATTCCGTTACTACCGTTACTTCCGGCAGTAACCCAATTGAATTTTTTGAGTGTTTTATTATGCGATTGAAAATTTTTTTGAGTTGGTGATCCAATTGAAAGTTTTTGAATAGTACAGTTGTAACACCCTCACTTTACTATATTAATATACAGGCTTTTTATAAATAAATAAATATTTTACAGGGAAATTTCAGAAAATTTTGACATGATGTATTTATAAATATAACTAACCACCTGTCCAAATCAACAAAACTAATCCAACTGTATCCAAATCTGCTCACCACATAATATTGACAAAATCAAAAAAAAATATAAATTCTAACTAACCAAGATCGCTCACAGGTCACAGTATGAAACAACTACTAATTAACTATTACAACCCGAATCCGAATAAAATAATATACAATTTCTGTGAATAAATAAGGTCACCGTCTAACTAGATATTCAACCTTGACTAGTTCCCAACCACTAACCAATGAGAATCTGTAACCCGAACGTCTCCTCTCGCTGTCTATAGAGCAATACCAACTGATCACTAGATCCTCTGATCATCTCTAACAACTGGAGAAATAAACAGAAACAAGAGTGAGCCAACAATGCTCAGCAAGTGCAATAGTGATAGCAATTTTAAAATAAATGTTGACAACTCTGATAAACAAAAGGAGTTTCATCTCATTATTAGAAAGAATCAGTGAGATCAATTTTTAGATTGCCACAAGAGCCAACAATTCACCATTTATAATGTGCAACAGAAACTAGAACTGATAAAAGTTCTGATATCAAAATATTACTGAAACGGACTTCCAAAGAGTCAAGAACTAACATCTCAATCGCAGAATATATATTAGAATTGGAATTTTTATTTATTTGAAAAAAACATGAAAGTTAGGTTGCTGATCAGTCAGCACTAACCCCGGACAAACGCACACAGCAATGTCCTAAGACAAACGCGCACAGCAATTTCCTTAATTGGATCCATGGCACATATTGGCCTTAACTTTCGACCATAATAAGGTCCCACCCCGAAGGGTTTTACGCCCCAAGGGCCACATTTAAAAACATTTCCAATTCTAAATCATCCACACTAGGTGTCGGGACAATCGACAACCTTTGATCTCCAAACAACTGGAAACTCACGTCCAGAATAATAACTCAAGATTAAGAGTTAATTAGAAACAACAACCTCATTTAGTATCGACAAGTTCGATACACTACAGGGAGCAAACGAACAATCAAGATTTTTAAAAGATATCGACAAGTTCGATACCAACTAGGGTGGGGAATATAAAGAATGACAATTCGAATAGGTATCGACAAGATAGATATGAGTATTGAGGAACATTGTCATTAACTTGATTAAAGAGTAAATCGACTTGGGCAAAGATAAGAGATATAAATTGCAACCAGATTATCAACATATGAAATTCTACGCTAGAGCGAGGACATAGGCAAGCCCTACGCTTTTAAGAAAATTTTTAACACATTGCAAGGCTTAACTGACATAAACGATTAAAGTAGTTTAAACGATTATTTGTTAAATAATTTCAGGATAGTTAGTCGCAATCAGTTTGAAGGAAACATTTCCATAAAGGGGTCCACTGGAGAAATTATGTGAAAAATCAAGAATTTTATTAACAGGTATTCGTGGAAATTTTAAACTTGGATTCTCTCTATTTAGAACGTCTTTTAAACATTTTTGAAGAAAATAAAAGAAATAGTATTCAGTCGAGGAATCCAATGTCATAGCTTGAGTAAAGTATTTAAGCGGGAAAGGTTATATTTAAGATTCTTTTAAAAACTTGGTATTCGAATTAGAGGTAGGGAAAATAAACATTTCCATGCCAACTAGGAAGTATATCATTTTCTAAACAAATTTGACCAAACTACATTACACGACAAGAGGAATGAATTGCATCACTTGAAAGATAAGTGAAGAGCAAACACTTGCCTCAACTTACGGAGTTCTCGATCCTAAACATGGATCTCTAACTCAACTTCTCGCTAATCTCCACACTTTTCGTGCTAGTCTTCTTACTCAACTCTACTTCTATCTTTCTTTCATACTTTACTAACTCCACGCCAGCACACCCGTTGACTTGATAATTATTCCTCTGTTTGACTTTCCGCTTACCCGCACTGCTCTTAGCCAAGTCTCCTACTCGAACCTTTACAATGTCAAATACAGTTTCAGTACTAATTCAAGCAAAACCTTATCGTTGGCTCTATTCTACCCATGCGCGTCCTATAACGCTTACATATACAATACATATAGACATATTCATTCATATTCACATAATAGTCTTAGTATAGTTACTAAGTCACATAGACACGGCACACAACCATCTCAAAACACCATACCATATACTTTTCAAAACCATAATATATTCTCGAAATAATCCATCGACACATATACTTAAACCCTTAGAAATCATAACATACTTTCAAGCATTGAAATCAAATAATTTAAATAGACTTTTAAATAAACATGCAGGGGATTTTTAGAAAATTTCGGCATGAAGTATTCGTTTATCGGACTATGGGCACAACCCCTCAATATCAATCAAAAACAATTCAACCCTGCTTTTACAAAAATAAAGCTGCCTCAACTTGCAGCAACATAAAAGTAAACAATTAATGAAAAGTACCCGCCCGTACATGCGGCAACTAGCACATAAGAAGTTTATATTACACTACTACTTACGCTACACCAATGATCGTATTTCTCACGCATTTTAATGATACACGTGACAATCAATCATTGATGTTCGTAAGCCCTAGGGAACAACCCCTAGCACTAACTATTACTTACGCTATATGATAAGTGGATTTTATATCCACTTGGAATGCCTCAGTTCGGCTTAAATTGATTGTTTTGGACTCAAGATGTTGTAGCTTTGATGTGTTTTGCTTAGTTATGCAGATTTACGAGAATGTTGATTAAAGTTGATGCTTCTATTGTTTTTGGAGATTTATTTGATTAAAATTCGGATTTTCCGGGAAGGCTGCGCAGTCTACTCTGTTTTGGCCATATCTGGAGTTCTAGAAGTCCGTTTGAGGCCCGTAAGCAGTCCACGCGAAGCTTGAGAAATTTTCTACAAATTGGGATAGGAAACAGGTGCAAGGAACGTGCTGATTAAATTCGCGCACATGATCTTTTAAAAGAAGGCTATAAATTTACTGTTTTGCCCTTTTTCTAATTCTAATTGTATTCTGGGCAGTTTTGGTACCTTCTTTAAATTCTAATTGTAATAGAAGGTAATTGCTTGTTGGGCAAGATTAGGAGTATCTATATAAACACATCTAGGGATCGTAAAAACATTATTAGAGTTCATTGTTAGAGAGATACAATTTGTACGCAGCTTTTAGGATTTTTTTCTGGAGAACCATTATTTTCTTTGAAGATTGAAGTTAAAAGGTTTCTTTTCTATATTCTTCTAATTATGATTTCTTTTATTAATTCTTGTTTTGTTAGTTTAATCATGTGTAACTAATTTTCTAATCTGAGAATTGGGTAGTATTCTTTGGTATTCATGCATGCTTGATTATGTGATTTTCTGCTTTGCTGATCTGTTAATGAGATCTTAACACAATTAGGGGAGTCATGAACCTTTGATTGTATTCTAGGGATTGTAATAAGCTTGGGAGAGAAGTTGCAATCTTAGTACATGATTTAACAGACATAATTTGAATATTAGATCGGGAGATTAATAGGAGAATTGTGAGACATATAATTCTTGGCATTTAACAGTTTATAGATATACTTTGATTGTATCACGGGAGTGACAATTAGGGTGTAGCTGTAAGCACTATATTGTAGCCTGGGAGGGTACAGTATAACTTTAGAAGAATTGTTTTCAGCAAGGTAGGAACACATATATCACATTAATATTGAGCATGTATTGAGACCAAGTGAAGAACCCCAGTTCTTAGATTGTTTTCCAACATATTTGAATCTCAGTTTAAAATCAATTCTTAGTGCTTATAATTAGTTCTTGGTTAATTTAGTTAATACACAAACCCAAAAATTCTTCTCACACACTTCTAGACGTAAAGAGATAAGAAACCTGAACTTTGAGTTAAATTTAGTCCTTCCCTGAGAACGAACACACAAAAATACTACTAACAAATTGGCGCCGCTGCCGGGGAAGGCAGTGATGTGGGTTTGAGTTAATTGTTTCTTGTAGTTTGGATTTTATCTTTGTATATATTTTTCTTTTCTTTCTTTTTGTATTTCTTTCCTTGGTGTGTCTACAGGTTCTTTGAGGTAGACAACTTAAACAGGTTTTGAGGAGAGAGACTAGATGGAGTACAACTTTGGTTGGAACAATGCCCAGAATTTCTACAACTGTCAAGAACGATATCAAGACTTCAATCCTTACCCACAATTCAATGCTTATGAGGATCGTAATGCATATCAGGTGAATTCGTTCTATTCTGAGAACTCATTTTATGCTCCATATGCCCCTAGCAATGATTATTCATATTCGTTTGAAAATCAATATCATGATGATGTTTATCCAAATATGTGTAATGATGTTGATACGAGTTTAACTCAGTCTAATCCTTCTTTACTTGCTGATTGGGAGATTGCGCTCAATAAAATGATTCAAGGAACTCAGTCTAATCTTCCCTTACTTTCTTTGGGAGTTTTTGATGAACCAACTTTAGAGATTGCTAGTGGCAATGATATTCCATGTGATTCAATAGCTTGGTACGAGGAGAATGCTAAACTAAATAATTTTATTTGGGAAGTTCGAGCAGTGTGGCATGACGGTTGTTATCGAATTCCTCCTTGTGTCAATTTTCCTCTATGCCATGATTCTTGTTTAGCAATTGATGATAATGTTGTGTCTGATGAGTCTACTGGTGTAGTTGATAATTGTCCCATGCACATTAATGATAATTTGGATGCAATTGAAATTCTACCAATTCTAGAAAATTTTGAGCTTAATACATTGGTAGATGAGATTAAAATTGATGAGTGTCCAATTATAAAAGAGAAGGAAGTTAAGATTGAGGAAGTTGAAAATCTTGCTGTAGAGTATAAGGATCTGATTTGGGAGGAGTATATGAGTCGTACTTATAATGATTATTCTGACGACTTTTCTAGCTATTTTGATGTTTCCAAGTCTCTTGAGCATGATAGGTTCTTGAAAGTTTTCGTACCTTTCAATGAATCTAAGGTTTATTTGCACAATATTCTTATATTAGAAATTCGTAGATATGTGCATCTGTTTGCTTTTTATCCTCATTGAAGTTTCCAGGTATAATCGGCGTCAAGCTATTGACGTTAAAGGAGCGCTTCGTGGGAGGCAACCCACGCATTAGTGTAAAAAAAAAAAAATTGAGTGTTAAAAAAAAAAGAGTGTAGTGTAGAGAGAAAAAAAAAATGAGTGTTGAAAAAAAAAAGTGTAAAAAAAATGAGTGTTGTGAGTGTTGTGTGAAAAAAAAAAAAAAAAATTGGTCACGCAGGTTGCGCCTGCGTAACGCAGGTTGCACCTGCGTTTCTGTCTGCCCCTGTACACGCAGATTGCAGTTTTTTTTATTAAAAAAAAAAAATCTCCTAAATTTTTTTTTCCTCTCCTCTTATTCTATTTATACCCCTATTTTATCTAATTCTTTTCCAATTCCTAATTTCAAAAACCCCCATTTCTCCTCCAAAATTCTAAACCTATTCTATTTTTTTTTTCTTTAATTCATTAAATCCTTTTTCTATCTTACCTCAAATTCATGCCCACCCAAAAAATTTTCCTTTCCACATTCAAATTTTTATTCACCCAATCCCTCCATTATATATACCCACCTATACATACAAATCCAATTCCTCTTCTATTTATTTAAATTCAATTCTAAAGAGGAATTAATTACAAGTTCACCTCTTTGATTCGTAATTGGTTTATTTTTTTTCTCTAATCTTATTTTTATTACGAATTTGTGTTCTTGTAATTGTGGGTTTTGTAGTATTCTTGAAGTGGCCAGTCTATGGAGCTCGTACGCCTTATCCACCGCCAGATACTGATTCATCCGAGGATGAGGACGAGTAGGTATGTTTTCTACTTTCCCTTGTATTTACTTCCATTCAATGCGGACATTGAATCTTTCAAGTTTGGGGGTGTTTTGAGGGATTAGTAGTTGTTGTTGTATATATGTGTTCATGTAGGATTTCATGCTTTGCATATTAGTGATAGTTCATGCATGTATGTTCGTGTTATCTACGTTTGTTTCATATAGGACATTCTATTTTTTGTTTCGTATACCATGTGAGTTCATTCTAGTTGCATTTTCATGGCATGCATTTTTCATGATCCCTTAGAACGAGCTGATTCTGATTGGTAGGTAGGTGTCTAATTGAGTGTGGTAATGATGAATAGAGGCTTGATTTATAGTTTCTATGAAATTGACTTATGTGTTTCGGAAACAAAACTAATTACACAGTCTCATTGGGTGCTTTTGGGCTAGGTTAAGGTCATGCTTGTTTGGATGCTTTGAGATTTAATCACCTGATTATATTTAGAATTTTCGTTATTCCCTTGATGGCGTAGGAGCACTAAAGTCTAAGTTTGGGGGAAACCAGGGATTTCATGCTAGTTGTATCAATTGTTAAATAATGGCTAGGTGTCAAATGGCTAGTAGCCGGCTCATATTTATATGAGTAGTCTAGGGTTGGAAATGAGAAAGGCTCATTCCAGATCGCAGAAAAAAGAAAAAAAAAGGAAAAAAAAGAAAAAAAAAGAAAAAAAAAGAAAAAAAAAAGGTCAATAAATTGTTTATATGCAAAATTAACTAGAGTGAGCTCTTTAATACTCGAGTAATTAAGTCTGAGGGGACTTAGTCCTAGTGACCTAAGGCTTTTATAGTCTGGGATCCACTGACCTAACACTCGCTACATGGGTATTATTGTATAAGCCTTTTGGGGTCTCATTCATTGCACGGTTAAATAAGCATGCGTATTATATATAGTGTCGTAGTAATAAAGCATGAATACCTGGCTAACTTGAATGAGGATGGAGGTGTTCCGAGGTTATGAAGTGTCTACAGTCTATTCTATTTATAAACCTGTGATTGTCTTGGCGAAGGATATGTATGATTTTTGACCTAGTTTTGGGAGTATTTCTGATGAGCATTGCATACACGCACGTTTCCGTTCATGTATTGTTAGTATACGGGGACTTAGTCGAGCTCTATTTGGATTTAGTTGCATTCTTTGAGATATTTGCTTGTTAGTTGGTTTTGGTTAGTTTGAAGGGGATCGTTGCATTTTCATTCTAGTTGCATTCATGCATTGCATTGCATTAGGTTAAATGGATTTTGTGGGTACATTCGCTATAGGCCCTCACGAGACCTTACTCGTCCACTAGGGCTGCCTAGGGGTTTAAAGGGCTTGTTGTATATGCCAAATGCAACCGTGATCACCTACGGAAGTGGTACTAGTTAGTTAGTTGTAATTGTTTATGCTTGAGCACAAGCATCAGTTTAAGTTTGGGGGTTTGATAAGTGGATTTTATATCCACTTGGAATGCCTCAGTTCGGCTTAAATTGATTGTTTTGGACTCAAGATGTTGTAGTTTTGATGTGTTTTGCTTAGTTGTGCAGATTTACGAGAATGTTGATTAAAGTTGATGCTTCTATTGTTTTTGGAGATTTATTTGATTAAAATTCGGATTTTCCGGGAAGGCTGCGCAGTCTACACTGTTTTGGCCATATCTGGAGTTCTAGAAGTCCGTTTGAGGCCCGTAAGCAGTCCACACGAAGCTTGAGAGATTTTCTACAACTTGGGATAGGAAACAGGTGCAAGGAACGTGCTGATTAAAGTCGCGCACATGATCTTTTAAAAGAAGGCTATAAATTTACTGTTTTGCCCTTTTTCTAATTCTAATTGTATTCTGGGCAGTTTTGGTACCTTCTTTAAATTCTAATTGTAATAGAAGGTAATTGCTTGTTGGGTAAGATTAGGAGTATCTATATAAACACATCTAGGGATCGTAAAAACATTATTAGAGTTCATTGTTAGAGAGATACAATTTGTACGCAGCTTTTAGGATTTTTTTCTGGAGAACCATTATTTTCTTTGAAGATTGAAGTTAAAAGGTTTCTTTTTTATATTCTTCTAATTATGATTTCTTTTATTAATTCTTGTTTTGTTAGTTTAATCATGTGTAACTAATTCTCTAATCTGAGAATTGGGTAGTATTCCTTGGTATTCATGCATGCTTGATTATGTGATTTTCTGCTTTGCTGATCTGTTAATGAGATCTTAACACAATTAGGGGAGTCATGAACCTTTGATTGTATTCTAGGTATTGTAATAAGCTTGGGAGAGAAGTTGCAATCTTAGTACATGATTTAACAGACATAATTTGAATATTAGATCGGGAGATTAATAGGAGAATTTTGAGACATATAATTCTTGGCATTTAACAGTTTATAGATATACTTTGATTGTATCACGGGAGTGACAATTAAGGTGTAGCTGTAAGCACTATATTGTAGCCTGGGAGGGTACAGTATAACTTTAGAAGAATTGTTTTCAGCAAGGTAGGAACACAGATGTCACATAGATATTGAATGTGTATTGAAACCAAGTGAAGAACCCCAGTTCTTGGATTGTTTTCCTCATATATATTTTATTCTCGATTGATAATTAGTTTAATTTAGTTTATAAAAAAACCAAACATTCTTTTACACTTCTAAATTGTGAGAGATAAGATACTTGAACTTGATATTACATTCAGTCCTTCCCTGTGAACGAACAACAAAAATACTACTAACACTATATCAATGATCACACCACTCAAGTATATTAATTATACTCGTGATAACTAATCATGGATATTCGTAAGCCCGAGGAATTAGTTGAAGAGAATTACACAAGTCTTTAAATATTGACAATTAAGACTTGTGATCTCATTGCAACTCCTCGCAGATAATCACATAATCAAATAAATCTAACAATTAATCTTTGATATAAATCACATTTTAAAACCATATAAATAGCTCATCACCACATATAATTTACCACCAAGTACTCGACAAGCATAATATCCGACAAATACTATAACTCGACCTATAACATGTAGCACATAGACCTTTACAATTTAGCCAACCCTTCTATTTACACCTGATATGACAACAACGATTTACACTTAGCATTTATCAATTATAATGACTCAACCACATCATTTAATCCATATAACCAACAACAAGTAATTTACAATTATACATTCATAATTAGTAAAGCCATTTAATACTACGACTCGCTTTATACCATTGACTATCACTAAACCTAACAGATTATCGAATCCACAATTAAACCATCCATTATTAAACTTGAATATTATTCAAGTTCCCAAAATTATAAATTACTACTAGCACTTAACCAATAACAATTAATCATTACTATGCCCTTCAAATTAAATATAGAATTCGGATAATATTCATAATTACCACATTGACCCATCAACAACCATTAACACATTAAATTCACAATTTGAATTTAATTAAATTACAACAATTAAATAATTAAGTCACAATTTACAACTAGAATGAAAATTAAATAATTACATCGGAAATAAAATAAAATAAACGAAAAGAGAATACCTCCGATTCCGATTTCTCCCCCCGCCCCTCTCTCTCTCTCTCTCTCTCTCTCTCTCTCTCTCTCTCTCTCTCTCTCTCTCTCTTCCTCCTCCTTGCTGCACAGCAGCCTCCACCTTGCCAATACGCATACAGGCGCCAGGACCCACACCACAACATCATCTCTCTCTTTGTCTCCTTGCCGCCATCACCACCGAACACGCACACCAAACACACACACGCTGCTGCGCTCATATACACACGCACACACTAACGCACATATACACACACGCGTATGTATATATAGATATATATGTGTGTTATCAAAACCCCCAATTTCTCCTTTCCAAATCCCTAATTTCTCCCCTCTTTTCCCCCAATCTCTTCTTCTTCTTCTTCTTTTTTTTTTCTCTCTTTCCCGACCTCTCTCGATAGTTCTGTTGCTGGTCTGTTTTATTTTTTTTTTTCTTAATGGGCTAGGCCCAATAACATTGTATTACTACTACAACTCATTCGGCCCAATTTTAACACTACTAAACGACTCTTATAAATAGAAATTAAATAGAAAAATTGTGAAATTAAAATTTTCACTTTTAAAAATAAAGAATATAACATTACGATCACATACATATTTTTAAAATATTTTTCGGATCAAAAATGAATTAAATATGGATTTTGCAAGTTTTGATCCTTTAAATACCATAAAACTCTTAAAATCATTTTAAAATACTAAAACACCCAAATTAATTCACCCAACCATTTGAAAAACTAAATAATATTATAAAGATAATATTACAAAAGATTTCATGATTTTTAATTCCTCCGATAATTTTATAAAATTTACAGAGGATCCAAAAAAAAATGCATGATTTAAATATATTTAAACCCTCAAAAATAAAAATAAAAAAATAAAAATACACCAATCTTCACAACTTACCCAAATCATCAAATAATCACATAAACAGCATCTCACACACATTTCACCTTTACAACAATATTCACATAATATAATTTATAATAAATAAATATTATTAAAAAAATCAAAATTTTCTAGGTCGTTATATCCTTCCCCCCTTAATAGGATTCTGTCCTCAGAATCAATCTTAAGGACACGAGTAGCAATTCCCGTTAAACATCTTACTTCCACTTCCCAGGTTGCACTTTCAACTCTAGGATTCCATCACACCTCTCATACTTTTATAAGCTCTTTCCATGAGCCTTCAATTCTCGTAATAACCTTAAGCTTTGGTTTTCGAACCTCTAACGTTCATCACACGTGAACGAATAACTTTCCGCGAAAATCAATATGTCTTTTCCGCATAATGAACTATACTCTGCGTCAAAACTATATTATCGCGCCAACCCCTCGCAATAATACGACCGTACAATTTACCTCTATTTATAACGACCTACACTTGGTATAGTTTCCCATGCTTTACTTATAACCACACGATTTCAAATAGAATTTCGAGAAAAGAATCTCAAGAAATCCTCTGATCGCTTCCAATCCACTTTTCAAGTACTGTGTTAATCGAGAAGGGAATAATTAAAAAGTTTCTTTCTTTCTTTAGTCCTAAAATTTTACCGAGTACCCAATCGGAAACTTAACATCATTTCGTCCATTCTTAGTGGCATTCTCGAAATCGAATACTATTACCAAACACTTACGTCCTTAGATGCACATCAAGCATAATTTAATTAACGACTCGATTCTCAATCTTATAAAATAGTCCGGGTTGCTCAATCTTTTGAAACATAGCCTCGAATATTTGTAGCCTTGATCATTTACAGCTCTTGATAACTAACATACTCGTCACCTTGACTGTGACTTCACTCAAAACAAGAACAAGATTGAAATATCCAATTTATTATTAATTTCCCGAGGTCACAACTTCACTCGATACTATTCACGAAATAATTCTTCATAATTTCCAACAAGCTCCTTCCACTTAACATGCATCATCACACATTTACGCCTCCTAAAACAAACCTTCCTCAGATAAAATTTTGAGAAATAGAATATAAAGAAATCCTCAATCATTCTTACTCCTCTTTCACGTGCAATATTACTTGAGAAGGGAATAATCGGAAAACTTCTATCCATCCTTCATCTCATCGTTTTACTGAGTAACCATTTCGAACTGCTGACCATTTTCCTTAAATCATATATATCTTATTCGTAATACACTATCTCACGTCCTCTGAAATCAACTTTCGAATCACCACTCTGCATACTTGACGAGTCTTCGAATTTTACTCTACACATTACATTTCAACATTTAACACTACTCACATTAATCACAAAATCATGACTTTCGAAATTCACATTAAGATCCTCGTGCCAAATTTTCTTCCTTTTCATGGAAACTCTAAAATCGCTCTTGATTGATTTGCTTAATCGTTCAGACCTCTATGTCTACCTTCCAATCTCAAAACATCGCCTTTATCCTCCTCACAATTCAAGATCTCATTTTCTTGTCCTCGCAATTCGCTTGTGCTTCGTTGATTGGGAATAAATCCAATCCTAAGTTATATTTAACTCCTTATTATAGTCATCACCATCCACTTCCTGTCAACTTCCTTCATGATCGTATTAAATTTTTCAAATTCTTACTAATCACAAAGACAGTCCTGTCACTTTCTTCAAGACTTCCACCAAGATTAATATGATACAATTTTCGACGAAATTCCCATCTTCCCAAGCTCATCACTTATAGCTTTAACTTTAGATGCTGCTACTTGTCACCACACTACCTTTCTAATTACAGTCACAACTTCCCACATTTATCTTAATAAAATCTCTAGGGATTCTACTCCCGAAATCTTATTTTCTGATCATGGGATCTCGTTAATTTCTGCTAATTCTCATTCTATAGGCAACTATAGTGCCCTTTCTCTTCTAACTCCACATCGTCGGGATTCCACATTCTTTTCTTCATTGAATTTTATACATCTGCTATTTACTCACTCCTGGAAACTTTCTGGTTTCTCTGTCTTCCTCCTTATTGACATTTTATTCCATCTTGGTCAACTTTCCACCATCCTTGATAATCATGACTTTCTTAAAAATTGGCCCACATAAGTTATTTTCTTCATACAGTCACCTTAATCCCTACCCCTCACTCTGTCTTAATTCTTCTTGATAATTCTTACAAACCTTTTTGTTCTGTTTCACTCTGATTTATCCAAGTTAGCCTTCTTGATTCTAAAATCTTATGTTTAACGACGGATTCGAAACATTCCAAATTTTATGACATTCCATTTACTACCTCTGCCATACAAAAGATGTTTACAATTAATCTTCCTTCAGCATTGTACAACTTATTTCCAATATCTCCATTTCCATTCTCTTTTCGCCTTTTAACAATATTTGCAATCATACATTCTTATTTATTGTCATTCTTATTAGCCTCAGACCTTGTCCATGCTTTATCGGTTCAATTAATATTCCAATTTGACACTACATTTGTCTTAATCACCGAATTCTTAAACTTGCATAACCCATTCTTCGTCCATGCAGTTATAGTTCTATCATTTAAGACTTCGTCACGTCTATCTTCGCATATCTTCATCATTAAGAATTTTGAAATCATTGAATTTTCAACAAAGAAGGTCAACAAAATGAATGGGGCATCAATTAAGAATATAGACTAAGTTTGTTTAACAAAGCTTTTATAAAGGAATTTAACCGAGAGATCAATATGATCTTTTGAACTATTATCAGGTTGTATTTGTCACTTGGTTAACCACCACAGTACATAAAGATGGCCAGTCTTTAGTACCTTCATGACAAACACAATCAGTGGCGTCCCACTGGACTTCTATCACATAGATAAGATGTCCCTGAATCCCTATCTACATAGGTTGTTTATCTCAGCTGGAATAGAGAAAATAAAGCGTTCATGATAATGGAAGGGATTCAAGAGTTTCAAAAATTTTCAAGTAAAGTCGGATCAATTATCCTTTGAAAGATATAGATATTTCTAAAAGAATGGAATTGAATTCGAATAAGTCTGACATACCAAACTCATCATCGTTTGATGTATAAAAGACTTTTCAATAGATGCTTCAAGGGCTGACCAAGCAAACATTCAAGAAATTTTTAATTATTCATAATCTCACTCTTGTCGACTAAGCAGTAATATACTTAGCTGCCAAACCGGCCTAACCATAATGAGTTGAATAAATAAAAAGATCTCAATTCATTCTCGATTTTTTTTTGAACCGTCAATGTGCAATGAATGCCTCAGCAACGATACCAACCGGGAATTAACTTAGGACAATAATTCAAAGAAAGAATAAGAAATTTCTTAAGCAGTGAATTTGAATGAATCAACGATTAAGGATACACAACTACGCTCAACTTCCAATTCTTGCATATAATCGCTTCCCACTTCGCATTCTTAACCTTCTCATACCATCTCCGAAACGTTCGCATCGAAACTAATATCGTTGAAAATTCTAGATTTTACGCAAAAATTTCGAGATAACGTCCCCCGAACTGATAGCTTCAGCTGCCCACTTAGCTTATGCCACTTCGGATTCGCTGTTTCGCTCATAGCCCAATCCTTAAACGATTCGAACTTCTACTTACGCGATATGCCGAAAGACCGTTCAACGTCGCAACGCTTGCCGAAGTATCCTTTCGCGATCCTTATCCTAAGTCGTTCTACCTAACATCTATCTTATACACACACCCTAACCTTTCGATTACTATATCCCAAATTTCCCACCTAATTGTTTCAGTGACTGTGACCTGTAGCTCTGATACCAACTTGTAACACCCTCACTTTACTATATTAATATACAGGCTTTTTATAAGTAAATAAATATTTTACAGGGAAATTTCAAAAAATTTTGACATGATGTATTTATAAATATAACTAACCACCTGTCCAAATCAACAAAACTAATCCAACTGTATCCTAATCTGCTCACCACATAATATTGACAAAATCAAAAAAAATTAAAAATTCTAACTAACCAAGACCGCTCACAGGTCACAGTATGAAACAACTACTAATTAACTATTACAACCCGAATCCGAATAAAATAATATACAATTTCTGTGAATAAATAAGGTCACCGTCTAACTAGATATTCAACCTTGACTAGTTCCCAACCACTAACCAATGAGAATCTGTAACCCGAACGTCTCCTCTCGCTGCCTATAGAGCAATACCAACTGATCACTAGATCCTCTGATCATCTCTAACAACTGGAGAAATAAACAGAAACAAGAGTGAGCCAACAATGCTCAACAAGTGCTATAGTGATAGCAATTTTAAAATAAATGTTGACAACTCTGATAAACAAAAGGAGTTTCATCTCATTATTAGAAAGAATCAGTGAGATCAATTTTTAGATTGCCACAAGAGCCAACAATTCACCATTTATAATGTGCAACAGAAACTAGAATTGATAAAAGTTTTGATATCAAAATATTACTGAAAACGGACTTCCAAAGAGTCAAGAACTAACATCCCAATCGAAGAATATAGATTAGAATTGGAATTTTTATTTATTTAAAAAAAACATCAAAGTTAGGATGCTGATCAGTCAGCACTAACCCCGGACAAACGCACACAGCAATGTCCTAGGACAAACGCGCACAACAATGTCCTTAATTGGATCCATGGCACATATTGGCCTTAACTTTCGACCATAATAAGGTCCCACCCCGAAGGGTTTTACGCCCCAAGGGCCACATTTAAAAGCATTTCCAATTCTAAATCATCCACACTAGGTGTCGGGACAATCGACAACCTTTGATCTCCAAACAACTGGAAACTCACGTCCAGAATAATAACTCAAGATTAAGATTTAATAAGAAACAACAACCTCATTTAGTATCGACAAGTTCGATACACTACAGGGAGCAAACGAACAATCAAGATTTTTAAAAGATATCGACAAGTTCGATACCAACTAGGGTGGGGAATATAAAGAATGACAATTCGAATAGGTATCGACAAGATAGATATGAGTATTGAGGAACATTGTCATTAACTTGATTAAAGAGTAAATCGACTTGGGCAAAGATAAGAGATATAAATTGCAACCAGATTATCAACATATGAAATTCTACGCTAGAGCGAGGACATAGGCAAGCCCTACGCTTTTAAGAAAATTTTCAACACATTGCAAGGCTTAACTGACATAAACGATTAAAGTAGTTTAAACGATTATTTGTTTAATAATTTCAGGATAGTTAGTCACAATCAGTTTGAAGGAAACATTTCCATAAAGGGGTCCACTGGAGAAATTATGTGAAAAATCAAGAATTTTATTAACAGGTATTCGTGGAAATTTTAAACTTGGATTCTCTCTATTTAGAACGTCTTTTAAGCATTTTTGAAGAAAATAAAAGAAATAGTATTCAGTTGAGGAATCCAATGTCATAGCTTGAGTAAAGTATTTAAGCGGGAAAGATTATATTTAAGGTTCTTTTAAAAACTTGGTATTCGAATTAGAGGTAGGGAAAATAAACATTTCTATGCCAACTAGGAAGTATATCATTTTCTAAACACATTTGACCAAACTACATTACATGACAAGAGGAATGAATTGCAACACTTGAAAGATAAGTGAAGAGCAAACACTTGCCTCAACTTACGGAGTTTTCGATCCTAATCATGGATCTCTAACTCAACTTCTCGCTAATCTCCACACTTTTCGTGCTGGTCTTCTTACTCGGCTCTACTTCTATCTTTCTTTCATACTTTACTAACTCCACGCCAGCACACCCGTTGACTTGATAATTATTCCTCTGTTTGACTTTTCGCTTACCCGCACTGCTCTTAGCCAAGTCTCCTACTCGAACCTTTACAATGTCAAATACAGTTTCAGTACTAATTCAAGCAAAACCTTATCGTTGGCTCTATTCTACCCATGTGCGTCCTATAACTCTTACATATACAATACATATAGACATATTCATTCATATTCACATAATAGTCTTAGTATAGTTACTAAGTCATATAGACATGGCACACAACCATCTCAAAACGGCATACCATATACTTTTCAAAACCATAATATATTCTCGAAATAATCCATCGACACATATACTTAAACCCTTAGAAATCATAACATACTTTCAAGCATTGAAATCAAATAATTTAAATAGACTTTTAAATAAACTTGCAGGGGATTTTTAGAAAATTTCGGCATGAAGTATTCGTTTATCGGACTATGGGCACAGCCCCTCAATATCAATCAAAAATAATTCAACCCTGCTTTTACAAAAATAAAGCTGCCTCAACTTGCAGCAACATAAAAGTAAACAATTAATGAAAAGTACCCGCCCGTACATGCGGCAACTAGCACATAAGAAATTTATATTACACTACTACTTACGCTACACCAATGATCGTATTTCTCACGTATTTTAATGATACACATGACAATCAATCATTGATGTTCGTAAGTCCTAGGGAACAACCCCTAGCACTAACAATTACTTACACTATATCAATGATCACACCACTCAAGTATATTAATTATACTCGTGATAACTAATCATGGATATTCGTAAGCCCGAGGAACTAGTTGAAGAGAATTACACAAGTCTTTAAATATTGACATTTAAGACTTGTGATCTCATTGCAACTCCTCGCAGATAATCACATAATCAAATAAATCTAACAATTAATCTTTGATATAAATCACATTTTAAAACCATATAAATAGCTCATCACCACATATAATTTACCACCAAGTACTCGACAAGCATAATATCCGACAAATACTATAACTCGACCTATAACATGTAGCACATAGACCTTTACAATTTAGCCAACCCTTCTATTTACACCTGATATGACAACAACGATTTACACTTAGCATTTATCAATTATAATGACTCAACCACATCATTTAATCCATATAAACCAACAACAAGTAATTTACAATTATACATTCATAATTAGTAAAGCCATCTAATACTACGACTCGCTTTATACCATTGACTATCACTAAACCTAACATATTATCGAATCCACAATTAAACCATCCATTATTAAACTTGAATATTATTCAAGTTCCCAAAATTATAAATTACTACTAGCACTTAACCAATAACAATTAATCATTACTATGCCCTTCAAATTAAATATAGAATTCGGATAATATTCATAATTACCACATTGACCCATCAACAACCATTAACACATTAAACTCACAATTTGAATTTAATTAAATTACAACAATTAAATAATTAAATCACAATTTACAACTAGAATGAAAATTAAATAATTACATCGGAAATAAAATAAAATAAACGAAAAGAGAATACCTCCGATTCCGATTTCTCCCCCTCTCTATCTCCCCCCCCCCTCTCTCTCTCTCTCTTCCTCCTCCTTGCTGCACAGCAGCCTCCACCTTGCCAATACGCATACAGGCGCCAGGACCCACACCACAACATCATCTCTCTCTTTGTCTCCTTTCCGCCATCACCACCGAACACACACACCAAACACACACACGCTGCTGCGCTCATATACACACGCACACACTAACGCACATATACACACACGCGTATGTGTATATAGATATATATGTGTTATCAAAACCCCCAATTTCTCCTTTCCAAATCCCTAATTTCTCCCCTCTTTTCCCCCAATCTCTTCTTCTTCTTCTTTTTTTTTCTCTCTTTCCCGACCTCTCTCGATAGTTCTGCTGCTGGTCTTTTTTTTTTTTTCTTAATTGGCTAGGCCCAACAACATTGTATTACAACTACAACTCATTCGGCCCAATTTTAACACTACTAAACGACTCTTATAAATAGAAATTAAATACAAAATTGTGAAATTAAAATTTTCACTTTTAAAAATAAAGAATATAAAATTACGATCACACACATATTTTTAAAATACTTTTCGGATAAAAAATGAATTAAATATGGATTTTGCAAGTTTTGATCCTTTAAATACCATAAAACTCTTAAAATCATTTTAAAATACTAAAACACCCAAATTAATTCACCCAACCATTTTAAAAACTAAATAATATTATAAAGATAATATTACAAAAGATTTCATGATTTTTAATTCCTCCGATAATTTTATAAAATTTACAGAGGATCCAAAAAAAATGCATGATTTAAATATATTTAAATCCTCAAAAATAAAAATAAAAAAATAAAAAATACACCAATCTTCATAGCTTACCCAAATCATCAAATAATCACATAAACAGCATCTCACACACATTTTACCTTTACAACAATATTCACATAATATAATTTATAATAAATAAATATTATTAAAAAAAATCGAAATTTTCTAGGTCGTTATAACAGTGACCATATAACTCGTTTACCCAAAATATTATCCGAAAGTTCCAACAAATATTGAGTTGTACCTCAGTCCTAACTGTTTAGAGCAGTTTTACAAATTAGAAGAACTCAAATACTACAAAAGGTTTTGTCTCAAATTCCTTAGTTAGAGTTTCACTCGAGCATCATCCGATCGATCCAATCATCCAAAAGGCTAAGAAAGGAGCTATAAAATAGTATACATAGATTTGTTATTAAAACAACGATACAATCAAATGACACATGCTGTTATTTAGGAATACATGAATGAAGGTTCGATTGCAGAGAAACTGGAAATTTCAAAACAGATGTATGCTAGCTTGAGGCTGCGTTAGAACCTTCTGCAATTAAAAACATAGAATTTCATAGGTAGACCTTGATAATGCTAGTAACAAAAAAGAACCTCCCCAATTTAATTATACAGGTGGCCCTTTTATTTCATAAAAATGAAACTATTTGATGTGTGAGAGTGAGACAAACTTGAGACAATCTTTCCGAACCCATTTAACGAGTCAGTATCAGACAGTGATTTCTTGAATTTTTTTTTGTTAAGTACAGTGATTTCTTGTTTTCTCTCGCAAATATTTGTACAAATTATGGAGATTGTCCAAGTCAAGAAAACAAAATAATGAGATATTATTGATGAAAGACTATAAAGATACACTGAAAAACAAATAAAAGAAATTTTGAAATTATAACATATCTTATCACTGTATGGCTCTGGCATTTTTCTTCTTTGTTGAAGCATCTATCTAACACTACGCCATAAACGCACATATGCAATGCTTTTAGAAAGCGTTTCACTTAAAGTGTTTCGTTAGATATGAAATTTTGGATCTTTTGCAGCAGAGCTGAACTAGTGTTGCACTAGATATAATTTAGTGTTGCATATTACTCACGGTTTTTCACATAATGCAACACTAAAAGCTGATATTGCATTAGACATTTTTATAAATTTAATATATGCTGATGTGGTATGTGGGACCCACTGCTGACAAGGCAAGTAAGGCCCACCATTGATGATATGACATGTGGGACAAGCTGTGGGGCCCACAATAGCTGATGTGGCATCTGGTGGGGGCCACCATTGTTGACGTGGTACGTGGGACCCACAAGTGACGTGGCATGTGCGTGGGGACCACAGCTGCCGTGGCAAGTGTGAGGCCCACAGCTGATGAAGTGGCAAACAGGGAGGCCAGTGCTTACATGGCAGGTATGGGGCCCACCAGTGATGATGTGGCAAGTGTGGGGCCTATAAGTACTAATGTCGTAGGTGTGGGACCCACATGTGCTGACGTGGCATTTGGGCCTACTGGTGTTGACGTGGTAGGTGTGGGGCCCACCAGTGCTAACGTGGCAGGTATGGGGCCCACCAATACGGACGGGGCAGGTATGCGGCCCACCAGTGCTGACGGGGTAGGTGTGGGGTCCACCAGTGCTGACGTGGTATGTAGTGTTGCATTTGGTAAATATAGTGTTGCATTAGCAATTTTAAGTGTTCCTTTAACTACTAGTCTTACCGGAATGAAGATTCTATTTTTCTAAAAAAAAAAAACGAAGTTACAAACGTACAGATGTCAATATCTAACGATTTTAGTGATGTGGTAATTTTTTTAAAAAATTCTAGATTGATTTGGTTTGGTTTTATAATGGTCATGTCAATCAAAGTAGACCTTCCTTTTAACTACTCTTGTCCCGAATGATAAATCTATTTTTTAAATAATTTTTTCGACGTTCCAAACGTACTGATGTCAAGATGTAACAATTTTTGTGATGTGGTAATTTTTTTAAAAAAATCCTAGATTTATTTGGTTTGGTTTTATAATGGTCAAATCGGTCAAAGTAATTTTTCTTTTAACTAGTCTTGTCCTGAATGATGAATCAATTTTTTTAAATTATTTTTTGACGTTCCAAATGTATGGATGTGAAGAGCTAATGATTTTAATGATGTGGTAATTTTTTAAAAAAATCGTAGATTAAATTGGTTTGTTTTTCTAATATTAAAATCGATCAAAGTAGACCTTCCTTTTAACTAGTCTTGTCTCGAATGATAATTCTATTTTTTTAAAAATTATTTTTTTGACATTCTAAACGTACGGATGTCAAGATCTAACGATTTTATTGATGTGGTAATTTTTTTAAAAATACCTAGATGTCTTTAGTTTGATTTTATAATGGTCAAACCGGTCAAAGTAGATCTTCCTTTTAACTAGTCTTGACCCGAATGATGTATCTATTTTTTTAAATTATTTTTTTGACATTCCAAATGTATGGATCTCAAGATCTAACGATTTTAGTGATGTGGTAATTTTTAAAAAAAATCCTAGATTTATTTGGTTTAGTTTTATAATTGTCAAATCGATCAAAGTAGACGTTCCTTTTAACTAGACTTGTCCCGAATGATGAATCTATTTTTTTTAATTATTTTTTCGACGTTCCCAACATACGGATATTAAGATCTAACGATTTTATTGATGTGGTAATTTTTTGAAAAAATTCCTTGATTTATTTGGTTTGGTTTTATAATGGTCAAATCTGTCAAAATAAACCTTCCTTTTAACTAGTCTTGTTCCGAATGATGAATGTACTTTTTAAATTAGTTTTTCAACCTTCCAAATGTACGAATGTCAAGATCTAACAATTTTAGTGATGTGGTAATTTTTTTAAAAAATCCTAGATTTATTTGGTTTGCTTTTATATTGGTCAAATCGGTCAAAGTAGACCTTTCTTTTAACTAGTCTTGTCCCGAATGATGAATCTATTTTTTTTAAAAAAAATTTCGACGTTCCAAACGTACGGATGTCAAGATCTAACGATTTTAGTGATGTGGTAATTTTTTTAAAAAATCCTAGATTTATTTGGTTTGGTTTTATAATGGTCAAATTGGTCAAAGTAGACATTCCTTTTTACTACTCTTACCGAAATGATGATTATATTTTTTCGATGATCCAACTGTACGGATGTTAACATCTAACAATTTTAATGCTCTTGTAAGTTTTTTAAAAAAAATTTAAATTAATTTGGTTTGATTCTATAATAGTCAAATCGGTCAAAGTAGACATTTCTTTTAACTAGTCATGTCCCGAATAATGATTATATTTTTTTAAAATCATTTTTTTTATGATCCAACTGTACGGATGCTAACATATAACGATTTTAGTATTGTGGTAAATTTTTAAAAAATTCATAGATTAATTTGGTTTGATTTTATAATAGTCAAATCGGTCAAAGTAGACTATCCTTTTAACTAGTCTTGTCCCGAATGATGATTATATTTTTTTAAATTAGTTTTTCGACGATCCAACTGTACGGATGTTAACATCTAACGATTTTAATGCTCTTGTAATTTTTTAAAAAAATTCTAAATTAATTTGGTTTGATTTTATAATAGTCAAATCGGTCAAAGAAGACCTTCCTTTTAACTAGTCTTGTCCCGAATGATAATTATATTTATTTAAATTATTTTTAAAAAAATGCTTGATTAATTTGGTTTGATTTTTATAATAGTCAAATCGGTCACGTTTTTTATAAATTTTAAATTATCTATCACGTTGTTAAACTTTTTAATGTTTTATAAATTTTAAATTAAAATAAATAAAATTATACTAATTTTTTTTATAAAATTATAAAATAAAATTATACTAGTAAAAAAAATAACACGCGTTACTAGGTAAAAATTTGGGAGGATGATTTCCCCCTTCACAAAATTGGGCACCCTCAACTTTCCCCTAAAAAATTCTAACTTCCCCTCAAAAACACTCCTCCCAGCCTCTCTCTACTTATTCTCTCTCTCTCGACAGTCACCTCTTTCTCTCTGTCTCTCAATCTCGCTCTTTATTTCTCTCGGCAATCACTCTACTCTTGACATTACAAACTGGAATTAAAAAAAATCATTATCTTTCAAACACACTGGACAAACTCCACACTCTTGATTACAAACTCGATATACAGACACTACACCTCCACTCAGTAGACTCAATTTATAAACTTTACTCTTTACGGCTCTTACATCGATTTACAAACTCTTATAGCTCCGATTCGTAATTGAGAATCTTTTTTCTCTCCAATTAACTATTCTCATTTCACTTTTAATTTGTTTTCTTTTACAGGTAATTAGGGATTTGATTTTGGGGCTTTCCATTTAGGTATTAATATTTAATTGATTTGGGTTTCAATTATAGGCTTTTGTTAGGAATTCCATTTTAGGGTTTTGCTTTATCTGATTTGGGTATATCTATGTGTATATGTATCTTACATACATAGTTTTGTGTGAAATCTATACTTTTCTGTTCTTTGTTTTTGGATATTAGTATTTTCTTTGTTAACATGCTTGATGTTGGTTCATGGGTTCAGGCTTAAAGAATAGGAGTATGCTAGATGCATCTCAAGCTAAACTTGTTCTTGTCATACTGTATTTTATTAAAATCAAAACTAAAACAATAAATTTAGGACTATACAATATGTATCGGAGTTTTTGAGAAATGAGGAGCCTGGCACAGGCCAGAGTGTTAATAAAACAACAACTAAATTTTACGTTCTTAATTTTTTTTTAATTTTCTTCTTTTACTTTGTAATTTAGCAAGGTGCTCTCTTTCAATTAGCATTAAGAATTTTTTGACTTGAAAACAATAGATTTAATAATTAAATGAGGTATCACTCAGGTTGAATCTTTTAATTTGTACACTAAAGAAACAATTCAAGATCAGTGAATGACTGAGGTGATTTGAAGCCGGTCCAATCATCTGATCTAGAGGTAATCACTCTGCACCTGTTTGTTTTTCTATATAAATAGAAAATTCAAGATCTTCATTCTCAGCTTCATAATGCTGCAGATTGCTGCCAAGCTACTTTTCTGGATGCAATACATAATCACATATAAGTCCCCTGGCAAATTCAAATTGAAGCCATTGTACTGTATACATCTATTTACAATATCCAGGTGTAAAATAACCTATATTATCCCCTCTCCTATAATTTATAAATAAATAGCCAATAATTGTTTGCAAAAACTAATCTCTGGATTAGTTAGAAACTTTGTTGTTCATCGTTTTTGGTTAAGGTTACTTTTATGGAATTTGGTTATTGTCTAGGACGACTGTAAATACAGTAATATAATTGAAAACTTGGTTTGGTTTACGCTCTTAATAAGGAAGATAACATTCAACTATTATGTGGTGGTACTGGATGTTGTTATGTGAAATTCTATCTGATGCAGTAAATGAACATGAAAGTTGAGCCCTGAACTATTACTTGGGCCTGTAGGTTACTAGTGTTGTAGGACTTGGAACACATATGTGTGTTTTCTATAACTAAAATATAATTCTTTCCCAGGCTTGTGTTTCTATATAAGTTTAATGATATATAAGTTACTCTTTTACGGTTGTTACATATAATCAGAGCTTTTCATAGTTTCAAATTTTATATCTATATTCCTGCCCATACATTATAATCAAAGCTTTTCATGCTGCAAGAAGTATACCAGAGTTGCATATGTGTTACAATTTTCATTAAATGAGATGCTGAAGCTGGCATTACTTCAAATGTTAAAATAAATTTTTTTCCAAGTTCAAGCAACTGTTAACCAATATCTTTACAATTAATTCAACCAACTGATGATGGGCTTCATTAGATCTTTATAGCGTAAAGTATACAAGTAAAATCCTACAATGTTTAGCATAAATTAGTTAATTAGTGATCAACAGCCTGCCGGTTAACATTCCTTATGTGCTAGTACAAAAGATTATTATGAAAAGTATGCTGAAAACCTGCTAATGTCATTGATTCCATATGTACATTACAGAAAGAAGTTGAGTGAATTTTTGGATTTCGAAAAAAGTGTTGGTGTAAGTATCTCTCTTGTTAACTCAAATAACTTGTAGAAGGGGGGTTGAATACAAGTTATGGAATCATGTCGGATTTTTGCTCGAATAAATAAACAAGAACAAACGAATAAATCAAACTGTTTGTATTACTAAGATAAAATTCAAACTCTATCAAATGTGTACAAATACCTTTAGCAGCTGCTCTCAATACAAATCTCTCTCTATGTTTGTGTGCTCACGATGATTACAAATCACACTCTTACGCATCACACCTATTACAATGATATAGAGAGAGTATTTATAATGCTACCTATCAACTAATAACCAGAAAGTAATAAACAATACATGGTAATGTTCAGCCGTCCAGTTGATAGTTTCCATCAATGGTTCTATTCTTTTCTTCATGCATACTTCTTGCCATTCTTCAAAACATCTGATCCTAAAATATAGCTCTTTCTAGTTTCCACAGCATCCATAATGACATTAGAATTACATCATCATCAGGATCTGATCATTCCATCAGGAATTGATCATAGCATCAGGATTTGACTTGTCGTATCAGGATCTGTCAATAGTTCCTGAAATATAGTCCGTGATGCACTGTTCCTGACTAGAACTCTACAGTTACTGACTAACTTATATATCCCATACAAAATGCTAAATCCTTTATAAGATCATGATATTACAAGAAGTATATGCAAATTCTATTCTAAACATCACAACTCATGAATTATTCCTAACAATCTCCCCCTATTTATGCTTTAAAATCTAAAGCATAAATCTGAGTTATCTAAGTTGTTGATCACTTGCTTTCCTTTAAATCTATGTCTAGATTTATCAGTATCAGCGTCTATTTCTTTTCTTTTACCACTTCCATGTCGAGATTCACCTCTGTCACCACCAGTTCTTACTTTATCTCCTCTAGTCTGTTGTCTCTTAATCATCTTAATCTCCCCCTTTTTGACATCAGCAACATTAATGCCAAGAGATTCAATGATAGAACAAAGAAGATTCATCAGAACTGCTTGATTCTCTATAATAGTGACTTGGTTATCTTCAAGTATTTGAAGTCTTGATTGAATATCGATTTGAGAATTCTGAATATCCTCAATAGCGTTATATTTTTGAAAACTCTTTGACTTCAATGTTGGAAGTGCTCGTTGTATCTTCAGACTCAGATTCAAAAAGAACCTTATCATTAATCTTTGTAGAAGAAGTTGCATGTGTAGCATGTTCTACAGAAGTAGGACAATATTCAAGTAAAAGTACTTGAGTAGAATTACATACATCTTCATCTTTCTGATCTAGACCTGAAATATGATCATCCTGTCCTTCACCAGTATTCTGTGTACTAACACCTATAAATCTTGACTCCTCCATAGAGTGATCAGATGATGTTAATGTCTCAATTCTTGCTGATATTGGAAGTACATACAAAGGAATCACAGGATCATTAGGAATTTTATCTGGTAAATGTTGAGAAAAAGATTGTCTTAGCCTTTCACCCCTTCTGTTGATAATCCTTGCAAGCCTCTCCTTTTGTTGCTGAGCTTTAACTTCTGGCTTGCATTATGCTTTGATAAGTCCTGTTTCTCATACATCTTAATAAAAGAATAAGTACCAGCATCCATACCATGATTTTCAAGCCAAGACTCAAGAAAAATCTGATCCCAGAAATCAAACGATGGTGGTTTCCTAATTTTCTCTCCCTCACTATGGAGTTGATCATCCATACCCTCATTCTCACTTTGACTATCTAAAGTCAACTCTCTTTCTACCTCACCTTTTGCCTGGTCAGGAGCCAGCCTCTCAGTTTGTGGATCTATGTCCATCTTTTCAAATGGGGTTAAGAGAAATTTTTATACCTGAACTCACATGGAGAGAGGGTTCCTCATATGGCAAGGGGCTTGAGGTTTTCTCCAAAGAGTAAGCTGCTATAGTCTCTGAACCCTCACAAACATCTATTATCTTTTCAGAAACTACAGGCTCCAGTATACCACTTTCAGGATCTACACTAGACTCTAATGCTCCACATACACTTCCTCATCAAGCTTGCCATTTAAAAAAGTACTCTTTACATCTATCTGGTATACTTTGAACTTTGAATGATCTACAAATGCAAGAAACATTCTGATTGCTTCCAATCTTGCTATTGGGGTAAAGGTTTCATCATAATCAATCCCTTCCTTCTGAGAGTATCCCTTAGCTACCAGTCTTGCTTTGTTTCTTACAATCATATCAGATTCATCTAGCTTGTTCCTGAAAACCCATTTTGCACCAACAATAGATCTATCTTTAGGTCTTGGTACTAATTTCCAGACTTTGTTCCTCTAAAATTCATTTAGCTCTTCTTGCATTGCAATTACCCAATCACGATCCTGTATGGCTTCTTCAACCTTCTTAGGTTCATTCTTTGAGAGAAAACAACTATACAAGCATTCATTTTGAATTGATCTTCTGGTTCGAACACCACTATTTGGATCACCAATAATTAAATCTTCAGTATGATCCCTTGTCCATTTTCTAACAGGTGGTAGATTGCTCCTGCAAGACTCTCCCCCTAAGTTAGTGGTATCTCTTATAGAAGAACTTTCACTACCTTCAAAAGCTCCCCCTTGATCAGTAGAATCAGTAGACTCCATACTGCTGCCAGTACCTGAACTTTCTTCACTAGTCCCTGAAGTGTCAGTTCCTGATGGAGTAGACTCTGAATGGTTGGTCTGCTCCTGACTGGTACTGTGTTCTTGACTGATTTACTCCCCCTCAACAATAGCATCCCTGTGAGAAGTAACAGAGATTTCTATTGGAGAACCTTCATCATCACTGGAGAGTATCTCATAATTCTTAAGATTTTCAAATTCTAACTTGTTATGGCTTTCTTCAGTTTGCAGAATCCCAAATTTTTTATCATCAAATGCAACATGAATTGATTCCATAACAATGTGAGTTTTGAGATTATATACTTTGAAGGCCTTTGATGCAGAATATCCTAGAAAGATTGCTTCACCCGACTTGGCTTCAAATTTTCGTAATTATTCTGGATGAACTTTCAGGACATAGAATTTTCATCCAAAGATGTGAAAATATTTCACACTTGGCTTCTTTCCTTTAATCATCTCATAGGGAGTCTAGTCTTTTCATGACTATTTATCAAGGTACAATTTTGAGTGAAACGTGTAATGTTGATAGCTTCTGCCCAGAAGTAGGTTGGAAGCTTTGCATCTGCAAGCATGGTTCTTGCTTGCTCTATGAGAGTTCTGTTCTTTCTTTCCACTACACAATTTTTCTGTGGTGTTCCAGGTGCAGAAAATTGTTGAGAGATTCCTTTGTCTGCACAATACTCCTCCATGGTAGAATTCTTGAATTCTATACCATTGTCACTCCTTAGTACTTTGACCTTGTACTTAGAGCTATTCTGAATATTCTTGACAAGTTCAATGATTTGCTGAGGAGCTTCATCTTTCTTGTGGAGAAAGAACACCCATGTGAACCTTATGTAATCATCCACTATAACTAGAGCATATCTTTTCTTGCTGATAAACATAATATTCACTGGACCAAATAGATCAAGATGCAGCATGTGAAATGGTTCAGTAATTGAATTTTCTATCTTGCTCTTGAAAGTGGTTCTTTTCTGTTTACCAAGCTGACAAGCATCACAAAGTCGATCTTGCACATAATTCACCTGAGGTAGGCCTCTCACAAGATTGTGCTTAACAAGTTGATTAAGCTTCTTGAAATTGAGATGTGAGAGCTTCTTGTGCCAATTCTAGCTTTCTTCATTTGATGCCTTACTGTAAAGACATCTGACAATTCCTTTAGATGTATCATCCAAGCTGGCTTCATAAATGCTACCATGTCTCTGACCAGTTAGAACAATGTCTCCACTCTTCATATTCAAAGATTTTGCATCCTTCATTGTCAAAGATTGATTGGTAACGGTCCTAAGGTAGCGAAATTCCTTGTCGGGTATGTTCCGACCCGCACGAAAGGTGTAATGATCTGGGCACTGTCTCGGAGAGAGGCTCGGTGAAATTAGTTGACTTATGCTTAAAAGTGTATGTTTCAAGCCTTCAACTAGTGCTATGTTTTCTATGATGACATTCCCCAAAATAATTGAGCCATATCCCAGAGTTTCTCCTTTGTTGCCATCTCCAAAAGATATCACTAGGCCAGCTTTCCTCTCAAACTTTTTAAGCAGGGACTTCTTTCCTGTCATATGTCCAGAGCATCCATTGTCCAAGATAATTGAATGCATCTTTCCTGTGCCCTACAAATAAAAAGTAACTAGTTAGAAATTTTTAGGACCCAACATTGATTGGATCATTTTTTACTAGATTTAGAAACAACAGGCTTTGATGAAGATTTTTCTTTTGAGTTACCTTTTTTAGAATCAACCTTAAACTCTGATTTCACAAACTGTTTGTGACTAGGAGTTTCAGATTTCAAAGAATAATAGTCATAATACAGTTCATGATATTCTCTACACATATAAATGGAATGAAGTAAACTACGACAATGATAACAAGGTTTTTGTGGTTGGTATTGAATTTTCTTAGTCTTGAGGAATCTGGACTCAGTTTTCCAAGAAGGTTTCTGATTGCACTCTAGGGCCAAATGATTATGATTACCACATTTATAGCATTTCTTCCTAGGTGCATCAGGTACATTCTTGTAATTATTCTCTTTGTTAATACCTTATTTTCCATTCCTATTTCTCTTGGTCTTGTTAGACTATAAAAGACCTTCAAGTCTCTGTTTCAACTCAGACTTAGACAGAAAGCCTATGTTGACATTCCTAGGTTTTTCTAACACTCTCTCATCTGAACTTTTATTATTAATCCTTTTGTGCACAACAGGAGTACCATTAGAATCAACAAAATTAACATGTTTAGGTTCAGAAACTATCTTCTTACCTTTAGATTTAGATGTGCTAGCTTTTACTTTTCTATTATCTCTGACAATAGCTACATGAGTTTCATTCTTATCCTTGTCAAAACCTAAGCCATTTACCTTACCAGGTATCTGATTATTAATAATGTCATGAGTCTTTTTGCAAGAAGTATTCCAAGATTTAAACCTTTTTCTCTCTTCCTCTAGTTCTTTTCTGATGTAGTCATAAGCCTCAAGAATAACTCTATAATCATGCTTAGCCTTATCAGATCTAATCTGTAATGTTCCATTTGAATTAACTCAGATTAAAGAATATTATTTCTACCAACTAATTCATCATTCTTAATCTTAAGTTCATCTTTTTCACTAGTAAGAATTCTAAAATTAGTCATAAGATTCTTAAATTCAGCATGGATAGTTCTAATATCTTCAGAATCTAAGCTATCAAATGAATCAAGAGAGTGAATTGATACCTTAACAAAAGATGGAGAAGTTTTCTTTGGAGATCCAGGTTTATCTGAAGCACTTGCCATCAAAGCAATGTTGTCATAATCCAATTCATGTTCAGAATCACTAGAATCTGCCCAATCCTTCTGTGTAACCATGAGTGCATTACCCTTTCCTGAATTCCTAGGCTTCTTACACTCACTTGCAGAATGTCCAAGCTCGTTGCAGTTAAAGCACTTGATCTTTGCCTTATCAAGCATGATGATTGTACTTTTGCCCTTGTCACTCTTCTTCTCCTCTTTCTTTTGAAAAGATCTTTTGCTAAATCTTCTTCTGTTGAATCTTCCTTTCTTGAAAGCTTTAGCAAACATAACAAAGAGTTCCTGCATATCTATTTCAGAATCACTGTTGTCAGAGTCTGTATTGGTAGTCTCTGACTCAGAACTTTCTTTGCTTTTATTCTTCCTTGTGTCCTTTACAGTAGGTTGAGCCTGTTCTTTTGGAAGCTTCTTTGATTCAGGTTGAGCAGTAAGCGAAACAATTTTCATCTTTCCTTAACTTCTGCTCTTCTTCTGCTGCTTATCAAGTTCATAAGCCTTCAGTTTTCCATAAACTACCTTTAATGATATTTCATCCAGATCATTAACTTCTTCAATAGCAGATATCTTTTCATCTCATTGATGAGTTTTGTAAACCTATCAAAGGTGTCAGTAAGTGACTCACCAGACTTGGATTCAAAGTACTCATACTGTTGTATAAGAAATGTCCTCATATTCTTTCTGACAGGTTTAGTTCCTTCACAATGAACCTTCAGATTGTTCCATATCTCCTTAGCAGTCTTACAAGAGAGAACATAGTTAGTGAGAACAGAATCAAGACTGTTGAATAGTATGTTTCTCACTTTAGCATCCTTAAGAACATTCTCCTTGTCCTTATCTGTCCATTCAGATTTAGGCTTCTCTGTTGTATGCTTTGGAACAACTTTTCGTCCAACATTTTCTTGACCAACAATCTTTGTTGGAACAAAAGGCCCATCTCTTATTCTGTCTAGATAATCAGGATCTGTTGCTTCCAGGTGATGCAACATCTTCACTTCCCAAAGAGTATATTCGTTTCTCTTGAGCATAGGAATCTTAGTATTACCATCCTTGTAACCAGACATGATTGCAAATCTTTTTGATTATTCGAAATCAACCTGCTTTGATACCAATTGTTAACTCAAATAACTTGTAGAATGGGGGGTTGAATACAAGTTATGTAATTGTGTCTGATTTTTGCTCGAATAAATAAACAAGAACAAACGAATAAATCAAATTGTTTGTATTAATAAGATCAAATACAAACTCTACCAAAGGTGTACAAATACCTTTAGCAGCTGCTCTCAATATAAATCTCTCTTTCTTTGTTTGTGTGCTCACGATGATTACAAATCACACTCTTACGCATCACACCTATTACAATGATATATAGAGAGAGAGTATTTATAATGCTACCTATCAACTAATAACAGAAAGTAATAAATAATACATGGTAATGTTCTGCCGTCCAGTTGATAGTTTCCATCAATAGTTCTATTCTTTTCTTCATGCATACTTCTTTCCATTCTTCAAAACATTCGATCCTAAAATATAGCTCTTTCCAGTTTCTGCAGCATCCATAATGTCATTAGAATTACATCATCATCAGGATCTGATCATTCCATCAGGAATTGATCATAGCATCAGGATTTGACTTGTCGTCTCAGGATCTGTCCATAGTTCCTGAAATATAGTCCGTGATGCACTGTTCCTGACTAGAACTCCGCAGTTACTTACTAACTTATATATCCCATACAAAATGCTAAATCCTTTATAAGATCAGGATATTACAAGAAGTATATGCAAATTCAATTCTAAACATCACAACTCATGAATTATTCCTAACAACTCTTTACACTCCTTGTTCGATACATAATTTGCATTTCTAAGTTTTCTTATGTCTTGACTACCGGAGATAGATGCTATACCTGATTCGTTAGTTGCTAAATTGTTTAGGATAATTTCCGATTAGTAAATGTTGATCGTGATTTAGGTTTTGTCCGGTGGTTTGCTCTATCATGTTGGCTGTTCCGCACTCTAATATTTACAAAATTGGTACTGCCATTTGTTGGTCCTCTGCTTACTGGTGCATTTGTTAATAATCTTGTCATTAAGGTGATGTTGTTGCTTACAACTAAGTTATTTCTTTCCTACAATTTTATGCAACTTTTTCCCTCATTAATGATATTTTTCTTCGGCAGATATTGGTATTAGATCCATAGTATATATTACTGGCATCATGGATTCAATAATATTGATATTGATATTCGTAGAGTCTGCTACGAATATGATTCAGTGTTTACCCTATTTAATCACAAGCATCATTGTCACCTCTGTATAGGAGTTTTCTAAGCCAAGTGCAATGAAAACATAGTGCCTGCCTCTCCTAATGATTACAAGATTGGCAAAGAAGAATTAGAAAGGCTCATGTCAGTTCTGCCGTGTCTGCGACTAGCTCGGGTTTCAGATTGCGTTGACACAGAGGATATTGGTTTTAGCATGAACAGGTAGCTGTTTTTTGAATGTTTGTCAATTTCCAATACTAAATATGATTGAAAATGCACTTATGGCTATGTGGCTGTACCAGCACTTTTTCATATTTAGGATTTATGTAGTAAACTGACTATTTTTCTTCTAATTAACCCCGTCAACTTTAAGACAGACCCCAACTTACAGTATTTCTGATAGTAAGATTCTTGCATGTTTTTCTCATATATAGAAAAACAGCAAATTTCAAATTGCTGTAAGGGAGGACTTCTTAGCTCATCGCTGCAAGACACATTCAATTCTGTAAGTTCATTCCAGCTTAGTGTTGGTGAAACTGGAACCAGCAACAAAACTGGTAATGTGCCTAGAAACTTCACATTGAAAGCACCAGGTCCTGGCTATAAATGTGGAGCTGCCAGAATCGTCAAACCATAATATTTTAAATTATTAGGGCTTTAAAATTGATTGTGTATGTTGAATGTTTTGGATGGGTTTCTTTATGTATGAAACTATATATCGCAAAAATTTTAATTACAGCATTGCATTTGATATTTTTAGTGTTGCATTTCTAGAACTTTGTAGCGTTGCATAAGTAAATACAGCGTTGCATTTGATATTTTAGTGTTGCATTTCAAGAACATGATAGTATTGCATCAGTAAATATAGTGTTGCCTTTAATAAGATACTATTGTTTTAAAAAGCTAATCAAATCGTTGCATTACATTGGTGTGGGCCCCATTCTGACATGGCATGTGGGCCCCATCGATGATGTGGCATGCGGGACCCACTGCTGACGTGGCACGTGGGTCCTAATTGCTGACATGGCATATGGGCCCCATTGCTTACATGGCACGTGGACCCCACTACTGACATGGCATGCTAGTGGGACCCACTGCTGATGTGGCATGCTAGCTGGATCCACTGCTGACGTGGCATACTAGTGGGATCCACAGTTGATGTGGCATGCTAGTGGGCCCCACTTTCGTGACCTGGATTTAGAACTCTAGCTAATGCCAAAGCCAACGCTTTTTTGGTGTTGCATTTGCTTGCTGTGGTGTTGCATTACATGTATTATGCAATGCTTTACTGCTGTTGCTTTAGATGACAAAAAGCGTTGCATAAGCAAGTGTCAAAACTGATGCATCTGCGTTACAACATCTAAATCAAGTTATTGGTCTGCTTTGTCAAAACTGCATTAAGCTAGATGTTAAGTATAAGTTCAGCAAGAAACATACATAAAAGCAAACAAAAAACCAAAAGTCCAGTGTATGTATGTTTGCTAGATCATGAATTATATGATGAAGATATAACAAGTAAACCAACAAATAGTTAACATGCGGATGTATATCAAATTACAAACAATATTAAAATCAAAGTCATTATTTATTTTCACTTGGAAAACGGTGCGGGCCGTGCGGCCTCTGGTTCTTTAAGAGGAAAACCCTGGATGCCAACAACATAATTTCCCTTTGATGCCTTGTCTTGGATGGGATACCTCTCATACAAGATGGCTAGCCCTTTAAGCAAAGCAAGTGTTGTGCCACGAATAAGGGCAGACCTAGAGGCTGCACGCACCCCATGTCATAACTTTAGAAAGCCACGCGTTGCAGCACCAGCCGTAGTCTAATTGTATGGATCCTCTTTCTTATCACGAACATCGAAAAGAGTGCTAGCAAAAACAGAAAATACACCAAACCGCGTAGCAAAATGACTACTAACTAGAGGTGCATTCAAGCTAGGGATAGGCATCGGGTCACTTCTGGGAGTACTATCTCCGTCCCCGTCCCTCAAATTCAAACCAGATCCCCGTCTAGAAATACGTTTTAATCCCCGTCCCCGGCCCAAACGGGAAACGGGGATCTTCGCGGAGATTTGGGTATTTTTTATCACTACAAGAAAAACAGCTTTAGTGACCGCTTTTCAACCGTTGTCTGTCAGAGAAGTTTCACGTTGACTATTGAGCCGCCGTCTTTGGTGCTGTCACACACCAGTATTCCATTGGTGTATAGATGCTGTCACACAACGGTGAATAAAACCTTTGTATGAGATACTTGACACAACGGAATTCTCCCGTTAAAAAAATTTGACACAACTATTTATAAACCGTTGTACTGGTAGTATCTATACAACGTTGAGATACTGGTGTGTGATAGTATCAAAGACGGCGGCTCAATAGACAACAGCTGATAGACAATAGTTGAAAAGTGATGTCTGACTTGCTTCTGTTGTACACCACTTTTCCACTGTTGTCTGTAAGACGTTGTCTATTGATCCGTCGTCTTTGCTACTGTCATACAACAGTTTTTCACCGTTATATAGATACAATTTCTACACCGGTTTCTTTATTTGAATAATTTATTGTACAACGGTTCACTAAGATGATAACTTTTTTTGGAATGCATGTCGAACAACGGTTTATTTACGAAAAGAAAACTATGCTAGACAATGCATTCAACATGCCAAAATTACTATAAATTAAAAATAATGTCAACATTGTAGATTTAATACAATTCTATTACACAACCATCAGAAACTATGGTCTAATATGTACTAGTCCAATTTATATACTTAAATACAAATCACAATGTTCATCTAATGCTAGCAACACACAACTAAACTTGTTCAGGTTTTTTGAAAAAACCATCCATCCTCCTTATATACTTCCGAGCCATTTGAAATTAATTGATAAATGCTGTGTTTGAAGCCTCACCAACAGTTTTCTAGTACGGCACAAATATATCCATGAGACCTGCATTATATTTCCATACAAAAACATGAGAAACTTATCAATTGCCGCAATATAACATATCACTATCTTACTGTTAAACTATTTTGAGCATAGAATCAGACAATATTTATGGGCATATTACATTCTATAGAAAGATCCAAGATATATCAGGCGACGGGACTCAAGAACCAAGATAATTTTGTAATTTACATATTACCTATAAGTCTCGACTTTGCAATCCCTTGGGAGCATGAGAAAGTGAACGCAAAAGTACTAAAAACATTTGCAGCTGCTCAAACCGGTGATCAGAATCATAGAAGTTCATCATACCTAAATACCACAGCAGGCTCAGACTACAACACTGACATGCATAAAGTTGTTCATATCATACCTAAACAGTACATACCAACAATCTAAATACCAAACTGTTGTACTTCATACACTACTACTAAAACCAAACTCTTGTCTATAACAATCTAAATTACCTTGTTAAGGAAAATTACCTTATTATACTGAATTTTCTATATGTCTAAAGCTATCTGTGGAAGGCCAGGAAACTGTAACGTCTTCGAAGAAGGGTCTCAGCTCTTTGATGTAAAAATTTATTCTTTCCTCTGTCACTAATCAGACCCTTAACCTGTTTGCTATGTCTAGAGTCGTGTATTCTGATGACATTTATAAGTATTCAAGAAGACACTCCGGAAAGAACTGATCAGATGTTAAGTAATGGTAGATGGTTTCACCTAAAAAAGCCTTTGCGCTTTGAAATAAAAGCACTTGATTATGTCAGTAGTATACAAGAGACACCATGAAATTTAAGTAGTGTAATGGACGACATTAAGGTATCCAAGTGTTCGGAAAAACTTAATCGTGTTCATTTATATACATAAAAGTCATAGCATCAATCAGAGAAAGAAATCACCATGCACTTATGCATACATAGGAATCATTAGTAGTCCGAACAGAGAAATGTTTGAACTACAAATAGAGAAAGAAAGAACTTACGCAAAGAGAGTTAGTGAAAAATTTCGAGTCTCTTGAGTACAATTTCTGAAGCAAATGTAGACACTAAAAAGAGAAGCAGATATAGGTGAGATCAATGACAGTGGAAGTAAATTACCAACTCTAAAATGTTATACATGACTAATTATCAATAAAATAAAAAATGAAAAACAACAGACGTGTACCAGACCTACAAAAGCAAAGGGCATCGACCAAAGCATTAAGCATTGATCTGACTAGAGCAGCAAACTCTAGGGTCAAAAGTTGTGGAATGTTGCAACACCCAGAACCAATGAAACAAATAGTCAAAGAGGTTGATTGTAAAGGGAAAAACACCTGGGGTCATTGCTTCAATCATCCCCTCCATTATCTTAAAGCTCTTCTCTGCCTCTCGATTTTGAGCAAGAGTAACCTGGTCAAGATAATACAAAGATTAAAATGTGTTGTACTTACCACAAGGCATTTAAAAATCAAAACGTATATGCTTAGTCTTTACATTGTCTAGGTATGCTTATAAAAATGAAAATTTAGATGAAGCAATGAAGTATATTTGTTTGGTCCACCAATTCAGAAGACTTTTCATATGTAAATTCAGTTACAGCTTCCACATATTACTAACCTATTTTCCCAAAAATAGAAAATCTGAAAAAATTATCAAAAAGCCAAAGAGAAACAAGCTTCGGCTTTGTTCATACCCAAGAGTGCCTGCAGATCTAACAAATTTGGGAAGTCCATCACCCAAACCAGGCTGAGTTTGAACACGAACCTTCTGCTTCAAAAGGGCATTGAGCAATAACAACAATCACCTAGCAGACGCAGAACTAGCAAGATAGATGAGTATCATTCGTAAGTGACAGCCTCTCCATCTCTAACTTCTTCTCTAACTTACTAAAGGATTAATTTCATCAAGAGCAGTTGGCTTTGAGCAGTTGAAAAATTAGAAGTGAGTCGAGAGTATTTAATCGGGAAGAGAAGAAGATGTTGTATTCAATTACCAGTTCAAGCAGAGCAAGATTGTAATAGATGAGTAAAATGTGTATATCAGTTTAGATGAGTAAAGTTTAGGATAGGTGGAGAAGAGGAAAGTTTGGGGGAGATAAGGGGTAGAATATGTGCAGAAGAAGAAAGTTTGGGGGAGATAAGGGGGGAAATAAAATTATGAAAATTTTGGGTTAGGGGAAATTTGTGCGCCTTTAAGTTTTTCAATGTGTTGTTTCATTTCATTTTTTAATTTTTTAAATATTTTGGTAAAATTTTTATTTTTATCAAGAATTTATTTGATTTCAATTTTAAAAATTTAAATTTTACATATATGTATATACTCATTTTAGTTTTGGGTAAAAATAATCGAAAAATAAAAAGGTCGGGTTGTACGAGATTTTAACAAAAATGTAGTAAAAGTGTTGTTTCCTGTAACGGGGCACGATCCAGATTCATTGAATAATTTTTTAGAATGATTTCTTCGACGATCAAACCGTACGGATGTTAATAAACACTCATTTTAGTGTTGGGAAAAAATAGTCAAAAAATAAAAAGGGTGGGTTGTGTGATATTTTAGCAAAAACGTAGTAAAAGTGCTACTTCCTATAACGGGACACATTCGAGATTCACTGAATAATTTTTGATTTCTTCGACGATCGAATCATACGGATGTTAATAAACACTCATTTTAGTGTTGAGAAAAAATAATCAAAAAATAAAAAGGGTGGGTTATGCGATATTTTAGCAAAAATGTAGTAAATGTGTTACTTCCTATAACAGGACACGTTCGAGATTCACTGAATAATTTTTCTGAATGATTTAGTGCTGGCAAAAAATAATCAAAAAATAAAAAGGGTGGGTTGTGCAATATTTTAGCAAAAACGTAGTAAAAGTGCTACTTCCTATAACTTGACACGTTCGAGATTCACTGAATAATTTTTCTGAATTATTTCTTCGACGATCGAACCGTACGGATGTTAATAAACACTCATTTTAGTGTTGGTAAAAAATAATCAAAAAATAAAAAGGGTGGGTTGTGCGATAATTTAGCAAAAACGTAGTAAAAGTGCTACTTCCTATAACGGGACACGTTCGAGATTCACTGAATAATTTTTCCGAATGATTTCTTCGATGATCGAACCATACGGATGTTAATAAGCACTCATTTTAGTGTTGGGAAAAAATAATCGAAAGATAAAAAGGGTGGGTTGTGCGATATTTTAGCAAAAACGTAGTAAAAGTGCTATTTCCTATAACGTCACACGTTCGAGATTCACTGAATAATTTTTCTGAATGATTTCTTCGACGATCGAACCATACGGATGTTAATAAACACTCATTTTAGTGTTGGGAAAAATAATCAAAAAATAAAAAGGTCGGGTTGTACGAGATTTTAACAAAAACGTGCTAAAAGTGTTGTTTCCTATAACGTGGCACGATCCAAATTCACTGAATAATTTTTTTGAATTATTTATTTGATGATCGAATCGTACATATGTTAATAAACACTCATTTTAGTGTTAAGAAAAAATAATCGAAAAATAAAAACGAAAAAACATAGTAAAGGTGCTACTTTCTGTAACGGGGCACGATTAGTTACAAAAGCATGCTTTATTCATCTAATGTGAATTTTATAAAATCATCGGAGTTGTTAATATTCATGAAATCTTTTATAATATTATTTTTGTATATTTATTTAGTTTTTAAAATTGTGGAGTAAATTATTTTTTGTATTTAAGGATTTTAAAATGATTTTATGGATTATATTGCGTTTTAGAAATCTATACTTGCAAAATTCATAGTTAATTCGTTTTTGATCCTAAAAATATTCTAAAAATACGTATGTGTTCCTTTTCATGATCTTTATTTTAAAAATATTTAATTTTATTTTCACCTATTTTCCTTTTTAAATTTGAATTTTAAAAGGTTTTTTTATATATAAATAATAGCTTGTGAAATGATCGAATTGCCCTCGCCATTATATACACCCCTGCATCCAATTTTTTTCTGATTCTTTTTCTTTGAAATCAAAATCAAGGGCTAATATCTAATCTTATTTCAATTAAGGGCTCTTGTGTTCTCCAACTCAGCGATCCAAGTGAAAGTTTGAGCAATCCAGGTGAAAGTTTTTCCAAAATAGTGAACATATCCTAAATTTTTAAAAAATATTAGGGATCCAATAATACACTTCAGTAACCTAATCTATCATTCTCTCTCGCGCACTGCTCTGACCTCTATCTCGCGCGCCGCTCTGATACAATCAAATCGGTGTTCTCTGTGTATCCATCTTCTCTGTGGCTTAATCTCTCTATCTCTCTCCGGGGCTGTTCTCTCTCGCATAGGTGCTCTCTCTCGCTCTCTCTCTCTCTCTCTCTCTCTCTCTCTCTCTCTCTCTCTCTCTCTCTCTCTCTCTCTATTCTTCGATTCGAATTTGCAATTGCAATTGCAATTTGTATATGTTATTTATGTTTGGATTTGGTATATAATATTTCACTTAATGCAAATAGTGGGCTTAACTGGGGCTATTCCCCAATTTCACCTCAGGGTGGAGCAAGGGGAAATATATCTAATCAAGGCAAGAATCTGAGTTATGGAGGTGCTGATAACATTTACAATCTAGGCGGTGTTGGTTATGGAAGAAACACTACAACTACTGGTGCACAAACGTCATCCTATTCTGTATCAAATGGCGGCTTTGATTCACCTTTTGCCGACTTCTATGGAAGTAGTTCAGTATACGGAGACATCACATGGCGTGCTGCAGATTCTGAGTGAGAAGAGGCTGGTTCATTTGGGTACGGGCTTGGTAGCGGAGCTAGCGATGTCCAGGTCAAGACTTCTCCTGGTTATGTTGGTGGTTAAAGTGTTCCAAGGGACAAACAAACAGAGGTAACTTTTATGTAACCTTCATTGCTAGTTTACCAATTGTGGAGGGTATGTAATTGTAACTTCATTGTATATGTTAGATGCATGCCAAAAGAAACAAAGTATATTATCAGAAATATTAATGACCAAATAGAAAACTACTTCAATTTTACTACAAGGAAAAAAAACATGAAGCTAAGACAGGTTTAATTAAAGTATATTCTTGTTAAATATGATTCTTCCCATTTTTTTTAGGGGCACTAAGATCTTCTAGCTGCTGCAAAGCTAGTGCTAAAACTAACAACGCTTGTGGCTACTTAATGCAAAGTCAAGAATTGGTAAGGGCAATATTAGTCAGGGAATCTCTACAATAAAAAGACATATGTTGTGTGCAATGTCATCCAAGTCGGGGGATTTAATATAACCAGTCACAAATAGAGAAAAAGAATAGAACTAATTACTAATAAATTTTTCTATGTAATTGTTTGTGAGTAAGAAGGATACCATGTTGACGCTGCATTGTATATTTCCAATATAAGTATTTATGTGTAGTTAGGTACAAAAAGTACCTGAACCGTCGATCCTGGTGAACCATGAACCTGAGCAGCAGATGCACCACCATGTTGGCGATTGTTATGAAGAGCCAATAACACTCTGATCCAAGTAACAGATGCAGTAATGACTTCCTTGCTTTGTATCTTACGTTTCAGCATCGATGTGATAGCTCAACCTTTGAGGGATAATCTGGCAATATACAGTAAATAGGCAGAGAATGGTATACTAATATGGGAGGAACTTCAGAGCACTAAATCTAATAATTAGTTTTGCATGTAAGGTTGAGCTATTATGGCTGTTGCTTCACTGTGTTTTAATTGCCTATCCAGCTGTTGCTGCAAATTAGTTCGGTTTTTATTTCTTGTTGTAAAGTTCAGACAATGTATTTTTGCTTCAAATTAGTTCAGTTTTCATCCGATTTTAAAATCGAACCCGAACCGTTATACGTAATTTAAGTTTCTAATTTGTGTTACTAGAGTTGGCCAATTTTGTAGTATAAGGATTGGATCAATGTTTAAGGTAGTTATATATTTAAAAAATTCCTCAGAAATTAAGACTAACGGTTTTTCCCGAAAACTATTGTCACCCGTTTTCTATAGTAGATATTTAGACTGAAGGTAATTTAATTGTGTACAAAGGGTTGCTTCTAGAAGGCAATTTTTTCAAAAAAAACTCTAAAAATAGGACAATGGCTTTCCCTAAAACCCGTTGTCACCTGTTTTCTAAAGTAAATGATTAAGACGAGTTAAACACCCTTGTCTGAAACTATTCTACTCAACAGACATGAAAACCAGTTGTATATATTCTTGCTTTCTAACACTGGTTTTTCAACACCATTGTCTCGAAATATTAACACAATGTGTGCTTAAAAATTGTTGTGTCAATTGCACAACATATATGAAAATCCATTGTCTTCTTCAAATTATGTACAATGGTTTATTATGAATTAAAACACACTTGTGTTAATACACGTTACATAATACCTCCGTAAACAACCATTGTCTCATCTGATCAAAGGGGCACCATTTAGACAATGTTTTTAAAAATGTTGAATAACCATTGTCGGCAGCTAAAAGACACAACGCTTTTTCGTTAGCTAATAGTTCACCGTTGTTAAATTTTTTAGGTCAACGGTGATTTTCACGACCATTGTGTGACAGGTGTTGTCTGATTCGATTTCTGTTGTAGTGTATTTAAATTAAATTTACATTAAACAATTTTTTTCTTCCGAGATATAGCAAAAATAGTACTAGCATTACAACAGCTAGATGTTGTACATAACTTACAAATATATTAGTTTTGACCACCATAAAATCTTAAATTCTTTATACAAAATCAAATCACATTTGTAGTAGCTAATTAGGCATTGGACTTTGACTGAAAAATAATATTGCTTAAAAGAAACAATCTTTGATACGTAAAGTGGTTCATTATTGTCATGCAAATATGGTGGTGTGAGTTCGATTCCTAACATGTAAATGTTTTATAAGCATATTTAAGAAAATTTATGGATGAACTATTATAATATACATTATATAATTATAATATATTTAGAAATTTAGTTTATATATAATTATGTAATATATATTATATATGATAAATTGTAGAGCAGAGATTGCGGAAAAACGGATCGAAGAACGGGAAACGGGCCGGGGCAAGATATCGGGCTGGGGAGCTATATAATACCAATCCCGGCCCGGTCCCCGATTTTTTTTTAAAATTGTTCCCGTTCCCAAAAAAATTTCCGAATTCCCGCACCGAACGGTGCGGGGATTGGATCGGGCTCGGACGGGCCAGATTCGATACACATCCCTAATTCAAGCGCACGGCTTGATAGGCGCGTACAAAGCATTGGCCCTTGGGAGAGTTGTAGATGCCTTTTATCAAGTGGTGTGTTGGACCATAGACGGCTCTCAACAGAAGCCCAAAGCCAATGTCGTCGACAAGATTATCGGGGTACGGTTCTCTACAAGTTTTTTTTTTTATCTAAATGAGATACAAGGGCGGTACAAATTAAAAAAGGGAGGGAGAATCGATGCCACTAGGATAGGAACTCATCGGTACTCTTTACAAGTTGTAGATGTCATCAGACAAATATTTTGTGAAAGTTTGAGAAGATATGTCAACAAGTCGAGATATGTCAACAAGTCGTCAAAAGTTAATTTTATAAACTAATCAACTTTTCATCGGATTTTGAAACCACTCGCAGGATTTGTTTCGGTTTTGACTCATAATCAGCTTCTTTTGCCAGTTTGGTTTTGATCTGGGTGGTTAAAAACGTAGTAGGAAAGTTAGTGACCGGAACCGTGTGTGTTGGTGTGATGTTGGAAGAAAATCGGATTTTTCCGATGGGTCGTTGTTTTTTGACCTGGTCATTTTTGTTAGTGTCGCCGGTTTTTCTGGGGTTCTTTTGATCGATTAGTTGGTTGAGAAATTAATTTCATTTATTATAATTGATTGATAATTATTTTTCAGTTATATATAATTGATTGATGATTAATAGTGTTTTAATGTGCTTTAATTGATATTTTATTTTGCTTTTAAATTAGCTAATTAGCATCTAGAGAGTCAAATCTAGATAATTTAATTTAATGCTCTTTCCATATATGTTTGTTTCGTAGGTATTCTTCATCAATATTTTTGTCAACATTGTTGCATGTGTTTAATTAAGGTGTTTAAAATGACATTAAGTATGTCTGATTTTTCTTGTACCTATATGAGGTGGTGCCATGTATGATGGTTTTTGACCTATAATGGGGGTCATGTGTGGTGGCTTATTTGTGCCTTTTAAGAGGTTATTTACTACCATGTTTTTTTGGTTTTTGTATGTAATATATGAGTTTTAAAAATTTTCGATTATTGTGTTAGATGTTAGACTTTGGTCAGAAGTGAGCATCTATTTTGTTGAAATTTAAAATAGTTTTAATATTTTTAATCTTATATCATGATAAGTGGATTTTATATCCACTTGGAGCGTTCCATATCGGCTTAAATTGATTGACTTGGTCTCAAGTTTGTTGTAGTTTTGATGTGTTTTGTTCAGTTGTGCAGGTTTGTGAAATGTCAATTAGGGTTGATGTTTTCCATTGAACTTGGAGTGAATTTTGAGTCAAGGAATTGAAGAATGGGAAGTGACAAAAGAATCGGAAGAGAAAACGGATGAGAAATGAGCAAATAGCAAAAAAGTCGGATTTTCCTGGTAGGTTGCGCAGTCTTCACTGTTTTGGCCATATCTGGAGTTCTACAAGTTCGTTTGAGGCCAGTAAGCAGTCCACGCGAAGCTTGGAGAATTTTCTATCAATCTAAAGCAAAATAAAATTCTGGTAGAAAGTGAGTGCGCTGACTGCACACTAACCGCGCAGACTGCGCACCAAGGCAGTAGACAGGTGCGCTGACTTCGCACTAGGTGGGCTGACTGCGCACCTAGCGGCCAGAATTGCTAAAATTTGACTATTTTGCCATAATTTGAGTTGTAATCGTATTTTAGGCAGTTTCTTGCACCAAAATCGAATTCTATTAGTATTGTAGGGTATTTTCTTGCTGTGCAAGACTTCTAGGGTCTATATAAACACATCGAATCATTGTAATTTATATCATCATAACTTAGAATTGCAAGGGAGAAAACGGGAGAAAGATTCAATGCTCGTGATAAGCAACGGATCTAGATCTACTTCATCTTTTGTATTCTTTTCTTAGGCGCTATTTTGGATTCTAGATTTGTTTTCTCAACTCTTTATTTTATTAATATTACGTCTTCTTTCTTTCATACTTTGTTTTATATCATGTTTTCATCAACTCCCATGGTGACGAGAGGTTCAATTATGAACTAATCGTTGTCATGGGATTATAATGGATTTATCTATGTAGCTTAGTAGTTTGATTGCTTTAAAGATTTATGTATGGTGAATTCTTGATATCCTCGTATGGTTGTGATTCATGTATTTAGATGCGTAGCTAACATCTAATTTGTTAATCTCTTGTGAAGTGAAAGTGGATCTTTAGATTTAGAACTTGCCATGCTAGCATAGGTTCATGATTGTTAATCAACATGATTCGTAGTATGAGATGAGGATACTTATATTGCCCTGTGTGATCTTTATGGATAACTTGCTCATCAACCTTTATGCTTTCAAATTCTATAGACATATAGGGTCTAAGCATAATTAGTGTCTATTCATCTTCTATCTCTTTTATGGATGTATGGGTAGTTTGGTATACGTATGCTGCAGGTAGCGTGTACTTGTTTCATGTTATTCGATCAGATATCAAAACCATCACATGTATTGATTAAAGGCATCAACTATAAGTGAAGTACATAATGAAGTTAGAGTCCCATGTTTATTCTCATATAAGTAATTCAGTTTAATTCACATTAGTTGTTCATTCTTAGTTGATAATTTGCATCTTAGTTAGTTTAGTTAATTAAAACCCCAATTTGTTATTTGTCTTAGCAGTGAATTAAAACCATACATTGTTGAACAGGTGCATTAACTGAATAGAAACTTAACCAGATCTCTGTGAAACGAACTTGAATTATATTACTTGTGACCACGTACGCTTGCATGATTTTGTGTTAACAAGTTTTTGGCGCCGCTGCCGGGGATCATCGGTGTTTTATTTTAGTTTATGTGCTTGTCATCAATGGTCGTTAAAGTTCACTGACTCGGATTAGTTACTTACCTATCTTGTTTAGTTCGGTTGAGTGTTTGAAAATGGCAGGCGAGGAGTTGCCATAGTGGGCATATTCGAGGACATCCATGCCTCAGCAATGTGAGCAATGTTTGGACGTTCATGAGACCTCACAATATTGTTACTACGAAGGAGTTGATCCATATATCACTTATGAGGAACAACCATATTTTCAATACCATCCTCAACAGTACCAGCAAGATGTTCAAAATATGTCATATTTCTTTGGTAGTGAAGAGTTTCAACATCAGCAACCTACTCCTACTTTTCAGTCAGATGAGGTTAATGTTATGGAGGAGATTAGGATGCTTGCAAAGAGTAATGAGGAGTCTATCAAATCTTTGGAGACACTAGTTGCTCAAGTTTTGAGTGCCTTGGAACAAGAGAAACAACAATTCATACTAGAGGCAATTCCAGAAAATAACGGTGACTTGGAGCAAGGTACTACACGCATAATTGAGGAAGACAAATTCCAAGGTGAGGTGAGCATTCACAAGCCATTTGAGGAATTTGATCATGCTAGTATGGTGGATGATTTGGAAAGGGCACTATTTGGGACAGACACTGGTGAGCTACACAAATTTCAAGAATTGGTATGTGTGTACCAAGAGGCTGATGACCACGGGAAAGATGCAGGTCTTCTACTTGTCTCAGAGTATAAAGATGGAAGTAGCACATTAGAGCCAATGGAGGAAGTTCTCTTTGAGGAACCAAAGGTTTCAGCAACTTACATTTACCCTCCTCCATTATATTCAAGCGAAGCCCGCGAATGTGTGTTGTTCTACAAATTGACAGATTTTGGGTCAACCGATGAAGGCATTGGAATAGGACATAGTTGTTATACGAATAGGACAAGCGAGGAGAAGGGGCAGAAAGTGTGCCGCCGTGATGACGATGAAGTCTCACGAAGAGATGACCAGGCCAACTATTATCATCCTTAATGGAGGCTTGGACCTAGTCAAGCTAATTGACTCTAAACAAGCGCTTCGTGTGAGGCAACCCATGTGTTAGGTATGTAGTAGTATGTAGTAGTGTGTCATTTGTTCATGTAGGAAATCATATTTTGCATGTTAGTAGTAATTCATTTATATTTTGTATGTATTGCATGTTTGTTTCATATAGGACATTCTGTTATTGTGTTTTATACCATGTGAGTTCATTTTAGTTGCATTTTCATGGCATGCATTTTTCATGATCCCTTAGGACGAGCTAATTCTGATTGGTAGGTCGATGTCTAATTGAGTGTGGTAATGATGAATAGAGGGTTGATTTATAGTTCCTAGGAATTGACTTGCATGTTTCGGAAACAAAATCTTTTCACAATCTCATCGTTTGCTTTTGGGCTAGGTTGAGGTCATGCTTGTTTGGTTGCTTGAGATTTAATCACCTAATTATATTGAGAATTTTCGTTATTCCCTTGATGGCGTAGGAGCACTTAAGTCTAAGTTTGGGGGAAACCAGGGATTTCATGCTTAATTGTTATTAATTGTCAATAATGGCTAGGCATCAAATGGCTAGTAGCCGGCTCATATTTATATGAGTAGTCTAGGGTTGGAAATGAGAATTCTGATTCCAGATTGCGTTGAAAAAAAAAATCAGAAAAAAAGAAAAAAAGAATCAGAAAAAAAAAGAGTTATGTGAGTTGTTAAATGTAGAATTAACCAGCTCTTTAATACTCGGGCAATTAAGTTCGCGGGGACTTTGTGCCTAGTGACCTAAGGATTTTATAGTCTGGGATCCACTAACCTAACACTCGCTACATGGGTATTATTGTATAAGCCTTTTGGGGTCTCATCCATTGCACGGTTAAATAAGCATACATTATTGTGTATAGTATTATGTGTCGTAATTGTTAGTAATAAAGCATGAATTTCTGGATAACTCAAATGAGGATGGAGGTGTTTCTAGGTTATGAAGTGTTTACAGTCTATTCTATTTATAAACCTGTGATTGTCTTGACGAAGAATAGGTATGATTTTGATCTAGTTTTGGGAGTATTTCTGATGAGCACCGCATACACGCACGTTTCTGTTCATGTATTGTTAGAGTACGGGGATTTAGTCGAGCTCTATTTGGATTTAGTTGCATTCTTTGAGATATTTGCTTGCTAGTTGGTTTTGGTTAGTTCGAGGGGATCGTTGCATTTTCATATTAGTTGTATTCATGCATTGCATTGTTTTTGCATTGTTTAGTTAGATGGATTTTGTGGGTACATTTACTATAGGCCCTCACGAGACCTCACTCGTCCACTAGGCCTGCCTAGGGGTTTAAAGGGCTTGTTGCATATGCCAAATGCAACCGTGATCACCTACGGAAGTGGTACTAATCAGGTAGTGTTTAGTTGTTTATGCTTGAGGACAAGCATCGGTTTAAGTTTGGGGGTGTGATAAGTGGATTTATATCCACTTGGAGCGTTCCATATCGGCTTAAATTGATTGACTTGGTCTCAAATTTGTTGTAGTTTTGATGTGTTGTTCAGTTGTGCAGGTTTGTGAAATGTCGATTAGGGTTGATGTTTTCCATTGAACTTGGAGTGAATTTTGAGTCAAGGATTTGAAGAACGGGAAGTGACCAAAGAATTGGAAGAGAAAGCGGATGAGAAATGAGCAAATAGCAAAAAAGTCGGATTTCTCGGGTAGGTTGCGCAGTCTTCACTGTTTTGGCCATATCTGGAGTTCTACAAGTCCGTTTGAGGCCAGTAAGCAGTCCACGCGAAGCTTGGAGAATTTTCTATCAATCTAAAGCAAAATAAAATTCTGGCAGAAAGTGAGTGCGCTGACTGCGCACTAACCGCGCAGACTGCGCACCAAGGAAGTAGACAGGTGCGCTAACTGCGCACTAGGTGGGCTGACTGCGCACCTGGCGGCCAGAATTGCTGAAATTTGACTATTTTGCCCTAATTGAGTTGTAATCATATTTTAGGCAGTTTCTTGCACCAAAATCGAATTCTATTAGTATTGTAGGGTATTTTCTTGCTGTGCAAGACTTCTAGGGTCTTTATAAACACATCGAATCATTGTAATTTATATCATCATAACTTAGAATTGCAAGGGAGAAAAGGGGAGAAATATTCAACGCTCGTGACAAGCAACGGATCTAGATCTACTTCATCTTTTGTATTCTTTTCTTAGGCGCTATTCTGGATTCTAGATTTGTTTTCTCAACTCTTTGTTTTATTAATATTACGTCTTCTTTCTTTCATACTTTGTTTTATATCATGTTTTCATCAATTCCCATTATGACGAGAGGTTCAATTATGAACTAATCGTTGTCATGGGATTTTAATGGATTTATCTATGTAGCTTTGTAGTTTAATTGCTTTAAAGATTTATGTATGGTGAATTCTTGATATCCTCGTATGGTTGTGATTCATGTATTTAGATGCGTAGCTAACATCTAATTTGTTAATCTCTTGTGAAGTGAAAATGGATCTTGAGATTTAGAACTTGCCATGCTAGCATAGGTTCATGATTGTTTATCAACATGATTCGTAGTATGAGATGAGAATACTTATATTGCCCTGTGTGATCTTTATGGATAAGTTGTTCCTCAACCTTTATGCTTTCAAATTCTATAGACATATAGGGTCTAAGCATAATTGGTGTCTATTCATCTTCTATCTCTTTTGTAGATGTATGGGTAGTTTGGTATAAGTATGCTGACCGGTATCGTGTACTTGTTTCGTGTTATTCGATCAGATATCAAAACCATCACATGTATTGATTAAAGGCATCAACTATAAGTGAAGTAGATAATGAAGTTAGAGTCCCATGTTTATTCTCATATAAGTAATTCAGTTTAATTATCGTTAGTTGTTCATTCTTAGTTGATAATTTGCATCTTAGTTAGTTTAGTTAATTAAAACCCCAATTTGTTATTTGTCTTAGCAGTGAATTAAAATCATACATTGTTGAATAGGTGCATTAACTGAATAGAAACTTAACCAGATCTCTGTGGAACGAACTTGAATTATATTACTTGTGACCACGTACGCTTGCGTGATTTTGTGTTAACATATCACTTAAGTGATTCTTTGATTTTTTTTCCTTTTTTTGTTGGATTTGTTTTGGTAACTTGCAGTTTTAATAGCAACAAAGAAGTCTAAAAAGTATTCAATTTTGACAGTAATGCAGCAGTCAAGGTGCAGAGTAAATCTTTAAGAAAAGAGAAGACAAGTTTTTGGCAATAACTGATGACAATGGTGACTCACAAAAGTAACAATAAGTTCTAGTCTTTTAGTAGCCACTTTGTATAACTATGTATTCATGTTTTTTTGGACACTTTTTTTCCCTCTTGAGTTTTTTTCCATATGGTTTTACTCTTTTAAGGTTTTAACGAGGCTCTTCATTGTATGATTCATCTTTTCAAACTTGAAGGTATTATTGTCTAAATATCCGACGCAAGTTGCGTCGTTCGATTACATAATGTACGTTTCTTGAACAAAAGAAACTCATTTTTTAATTATATTTTAGTTACAATTTATATATGAAATATATATCCTGACAAAAAAAAAAAAGAATACAAAAAATAGTAGATTTTTACGGATTCAAAAATCAAATTTTTTAGGAATATTTTTAAATCTTTAATTGTTTTAGTTCTTTACTTATTTCTTGATAGCATTAAAAGTAAAGTATTTTTTTTAATTAAGTATTTGGCCGAAGGCGAAAGAGGCTAACCTAAATATAAATAACTATAAGATTTATGATCTGATAAATTTATATTTATCAATTAGTAATAGTACAAAATTAAAATAATTACATATAATCATAATATCGAAACACATATAATTATTTAGTTATTTATATCAATTAATTATTCTAATTGATTGCCAGGTTCGAATTAATCTCAAATCTGTATGTCGGCCGATTATATTATATGAGTCCATATTATAGTACTAATTTTTCATTTACTGATTTTTACCATAGTGATAACCATTAAAATTCAATTTATATTTTCTAGGTTAATATTCAAAATTATGTAATATTAAAAAGGGTCTTTCTAGTGTGTTATGAAGTGATTTCTTTTTATTAATGGAATTTTTTATGCATGTAGAAGAATTGATTATTATTAATAAATAGGAAATAATCAAAAATTGACAAATAATCTTTTATTTTATTATATGTTCTTAGACACATATTAGAAAAATCGTATTAAAAATGTTCAAACTAATTTTTGAAAAACAATCCGAGGAAAAAAAACAGATAAAATTATGGCATATTCCACTCTTTCCAAAATGAAAAATGAGATCTCTTTTGGTACACTTCAAAATTAAAATATCCTCAATTATTATAGGATCACTCATTTAATCCTGTCATATTCGTAACAACGGTCCAGATGCGTCCTCGAAAATCCAATCAAACCACAAAGTTGCTTTTCCAGATATGACATGAGCTCGCCACGCGCCCTCTTTGTCCACTTTATCCACACCATCCACGTGTCATTTAATCAACGGCCCAAATCACTCACCATACGCCTATCATCTGTATATATATACTCCCGTGACTCTGTGTGTATATCTCATCTCTCTCACTCACCACACAATCCAATCCCCCTTTCATTTCACACACACAAACACACACAGTATGTTTTTGAGAGCTTCTCCGGCGGTTTTTTCTCCGTCTGTCGAGAGTGTGAATCCGCAAATCGGCGGCGTGTTTACGCCGGCGAAGGTTGGGAACAGTGTTGTATGCGCGGCGGCGAAGAACGCGAATCACCGGCCGTTGACCGGCGTTGTTTTTGAGCCGTTTGAGGAGGTTAAGAAGGAGCTGATGCTTGTGCCGTCGTTGCCGCAGGACTCAATTGCGCGTCAGAAGTACTCGGATGAGTGCGAAGCTGTTATCAATGAACAGATCAAGTATAACTCTCTCTCTCTCTCTCTCTCTCTCTCTCTCTCTCTCTCTCTCTCTCTCTCTCTCTCTTTGTGTTCGAAATTGCATGTTTTATTTGTTTGAAGTTAATTGTATATTCTTGTTGTTCAATTAAACTTGTTTTTAAACTTATACGCGTAGATGTTATCTGTTAATGAATTTGAAAATTTATGTATGTTTGATATTAGTGATATGTGCTTTTTTAGTCAGTTGGTACTGTTAGAGCCTCTCTAGTATATTTTTTCGATTATGTAAGAATTGTTTTAGTTATGTATGTGCTTGTTATTCCATTGAATTTGTTTTGTTATGATATAAGTGTATGTATGTACTTGTTCTTTGATATGTATTGTACTCATTCGCTTGTTACTCAATTGAACTTGTTCTTAGGTTTGTTTGATTGTGTTTGGGGATTAGGCTAATTTACGACTTGAACTAGATGTTATATATGGATATGTTTACTTGTTTTTCAATTGGTTTTACTTTTGAAGTTATATTGTTATATTGTATGCTGCCCTGTAAGATTTTAAAAACCTCTCATGTTTATTTGTTGTTAGTGTCGGATTTAGTTTGACTCAAGGAACACTATGGGATATTGTGGACTTAAAGTTCTAATCTTTATTAGTTTTTTATGTGTGTATGATTTGGTATTAGCTGATAAGTTGACTTAAAGTAGTACTTTTGTAGATTATCATTTGTCTGATGTAATGTTTGCTCATTTGTTGGTGATTTTAGTGTTGAATACAACGTTTCCTATGTTTATCATGCCATGTATGCTTACTTCGATCGGGATAACGTTGCTCTCAAGGGTTTGGCCAAGTAAGCTTTCAGATATTCATATTCTTGCACTTTCTTTGTATGGTTAGCTTCAATTGCTTAATACTGTCTGTTTATGGTGTTTTCTGTGTAGATTTTTCAAGGACTCGAGTGAAGAAGAAAGAGAGCATGCTGAAAAATTTATGGAGTATCAGGTACTTGTATTGCCTTTTATTTTTTGTATCAGTAATCTTGTTCAAATGCTTAATTTTTCTATAGAATTGCTTTCGTCAGTTGGGTGGTAAAGACTAAATCTTTAACTTCCTGCTTTAAACTTTTCAACTTTTCAGAACAAACGTGGTGGAAAGGTGAAGCTGCAGTCTATTATAATGCCCATATCTGAGTTCGATAATTCTGAGAAGGGAGATGCTCTGTACGGTATGACTCCTCTGTTCCCAGTGTGTTACCTTTTTAAGTCTTTTTTTTTTTTTTTTTTTAAATCTAGGGTTGGTTATACAACTTTTACCATCATATAAAGGTTTAGACAAAACACATAATATGCGTTCTTCATGCCTGTTTCAGTTTGAGAGCAAAAAATTGTGAATATTTTGCAGGCCAGTAGTTTCTTAGGAAAATAAGTAAGAATTGATATCAACTCAGATATGAATATAACTTTATGAAAAAAGAATTCACATGAAAGTACCAAATTTTCTTGGTTGCCCTGTTCGTACTAATACAGGTACAATTGTTATTTAAGTTAATTCACATTTATTTTCCTAGCACATGTTTCCCTCTTAATGCACTTCTCGTGCACGATAGTACACACCATGTGCACCCTCTCTGAGCCCATGTATAGAATCAAAATGATCACGCCCTAGGCAATCCCTTGGAAGGTATAATTTTGTCCAGCTTCTCATACCAGGACACAATCTTTTACATTAATGTAATGCATACGTGAATCATGCTTAATTTATGGTATCTGTTAGTGATACTGTCGTGGTTTGAATATTTATATAAAGTTTAAAACTTTATGTTATTACCTGGTTGGATTAGTAAGTATCACTGAAATAAATAAATAACCAAGTGTTAATGTGGTAAATGCAAACTCGCCCTATCTGGCTTTGACACCTGTGTAACCTATGTATGCTTACAACTTTTAGAAATGTTATATCTAGTGCACGTATAATGTTGAATTTAAAGCAATTGATTAAAAGTTGAGCACTTGAACTATACAGCGATGGAACTTGCGTTGTCTTTGGAGAAATTGACGAATGAAAAACTTCTGCACTTGCACGAGGTAAAAAAACCTTACATTTTCATTTGGTTTTGTTTGAATATATATGTTTTTTCATTTAATATATCTTTTTCAAAACCTTGTTGTACTATTTAATACAAAATCCTCATTTGTGGTATTGCATTCGGAAGGTCTAAAACTTTGTTGCATTCAGTCGGTGTTTTTTATCGACATTCAATCGGTCTTTTTTTTGTTGACCTCAATAAATATACACTTCCCAGGAACTTGAAATACCTAGGTATTTAAAACTTTAAAGGCAACCAAACAAGCACTAAATTAATATTTTAATTAGTGACATTCAGCATCTTGAGTCTGGTGGGCCGGTTTTCAGTTGATGTGTTTATTTGAAGCTTTTTATTGGTGACATTAGGTTAATATTTTTATTAGTGACATTCAGCATCTTAAGTCTGGTGGGACGGGTGACCGTGTGAAATATCTGGTGCATATGATTAATTTGCTATAACTTGTGACAATAGGTAGCAAGTCGAAAGAATGATGTCCAACTGGCTGATTTTGTTGAAAGCGAGTTTCTGACCGAGCAGGTATGTTACCAGATCCTCCCCCAGCCCCTCTCTTTGTCCAGCTATAGCACTATGGCTGATTGGGTTAAACTGATGAAAATTTTACATTTTCCTTGTTTTTAATGGAAGGTGGAAGCAATCAAGAAGATATCTGAATACGTTGCTCAGCTGAGAAGAGTAGGCAAAGGACATGGTAATATTTCTAAGATAATTTACTTCAGTCTTGAATTTTATGTGGTCCTAATTTTGACCTGATTAGTGTTTTTATGCATTGCCTTGCCTATCTGTCTATCATCCTGTTTTTCTGATTCTACTTCCTGGTATTTCAGGTGTTTGGCATTTTGATCAGATGCTCCTCAATGGAGCTGCTGCTTGATGCAGAACTTGTTTCCGTCCCTTGTGTATTTGTACACACCATTAGTGGTGGTTATGGTTCAGGTGTTGAATGTTTAGAAGTTTTGACTGTTAGTTGCTGAAGTGGTGTAATTGATAGATTGCATCATGTCTTCGACTGGTTGTAGTAAACTTTATTCAAGCCTAGTAATAGATTTTTAAATTTTTGCTGTTTGTGCTTCTCTTTTATCCAGATTATGGAATCAAGTTGAGTGAAAGCCATCCTTTTTTTTAAGGGTTAAATGGCAGTTAGGTCACTCAACTGACTGAAAACTTTCAGTTGGGTCATCCAACTCAAAAAACTTTCATCCAGGTCACTTAACAAATAAAAACTTTCAATCAGGTCATAAAACATGTTAAATGACCTGATTTTGACGTGTTTAATGACATGATTTTAACGTGTTTAATGACCTGATTGAAAGTTTTAACGTGCTTAATGACTTGATTGAAAGGTTTTATTTGTTAAGTGACCTGATTGAAAGTTTTTTGAGTTGGATGACTCAACTGAAAATTTTGAGTCAGTTGAGTGACTTAACTGCCATTTAACCCTTTTTTTTAATAATGGTTTCTTTGTTTTTTCTGCTTGTGTTTCGCATCATTATCCAAATTAAGATGTTTGATAATCTGGGTCCACTCTCAAGTCAATCGCCTATAATCAATTGATTCTGTAGGGGGGGGAAACTCTACATCGTCCTTGGATTTTGTTTTGCTGGGAGCTTGATCACAGTAATAGTGTCATGTGATAATAATCTTAAGTTTTGCAAAGCTGTTTGCTAACCAAACTTGGACGCACTCAGATCATGTATATTTTGAACACGGTAGGTACTGTCGGTTAGTACTCCAACAAGCCGAAAGTTATTCCCCTCAAACAAGCCGATATCCAACTGTCTTTAACTTTGACGTTTGTTAGGGTCTTAAAATAATGTGAATCTTTGAACTTGTGGTCTATGCTGTTGGCGGCTTCTTAAACTTGTGGATGTCAAGATTCGTGATTATCTTCTTTGTTCTTTTAACATCTCCTTGTGTCAAAGCTGTTCCTTTCACTGCCTGTATTGCGCCACTTGCCATATCAGTCTTTATCTGTTATGCCTTTCAACATCGTTCAATTGAATGTATTTTTAATAGAGGACTTAGGTGCCGTGTCAATTGCACAGGGATATCATAGATATTAGATATGACAGATTGACAGTAGCACTATAGAAGTTATATTGTAATATCGCAAATGCATGACAAACTAGACAAACGTCCAATAGCCAGTGGGTTGGATACCCACATCAATGCCATAATATTTACGTTCAATAAAATCGTTAACGGGCCATTGAGTCGAATGCAAGAACCGCAAATCATTGTATTAACATTAAAAAAATTTAGCCCAGAGATATAGTGTATTACAGTATTTTTTTTTGTGTTAGGGTTAGAGCAGAGAACAGAGTTGTAACTAGAGGTGGCCAAACGGGCGGTTCGGCCCAGCCCGTTCGTGAATTATTCATCAAAAAAATCATTCAGTCCGTTACAGTAACGAGCCCAGCACAGCCCGTTCAGCCCGCTACAGGGAACGAGCCGTGCCACGAGCCCAAAAACTGTGAATCGCAGCCCGGCCCGTTCGGCACGTCCAGCCCGCAACAAAAGAAAAAACACACGTTCGGCCCGGCACGCCAGCCCGGCACGCAGCCCGTGTTCTGCTTTTTATGTCCTGTTTAATTCTAATTAAGAATTATGTAACATTTATTCAATGAAATTTAACTACAGTTCAATATACCGCTATAAACTTTTTTGAAGTGAAAATTTAATTATATAATTAATAAATAATTTTTTTGAAGTAAAAATTTTATAATATATACACTAACTTGGTAATAGTGAACGCAAAAGGATATTAAAAAATTAAATCATATGTTCTTAATAAATTTTTATTATTATTTTATAAATATATTTGGAACTCAAATTATATACATATTATAAATTTATATTTGATAAAAATTATATGTGATTCTAATTCTATGAAAGTAAATTATTTACTTTCTAGTTTCTATTTAATACAACAAAGAAAGCACCGTTAATCAAAAAAAAAAAAACGGCACGCGGGGCACGTCCGTTCGGCACGCTCTGCTACACTCTCTCTGTTCTCACACCATTTGTAATTTTGTTTGTTTGTAATTCTATTCTCACTCGTCCAATCTCCACTTTATTTGTTTGTAATTTTGTAAACAAACAAAATTAATATAATTCTTTCGCTCCTTTTTTATTTCAATATAATTCATATAATCGTATCTTCTTAAAAATTCGAAACATTTTAATATATAATAAAATTAAAATAAAAAATTTACTAATTCGAAACATTTTAATATATAATAAAATTAAAAGAAAAAATTTACAAATTCGAAACATTTTAATTCGAAACATTTCATATTTTGAGAATATTAAAAGTAAATATTAAATTAACAAAAAAAATTCAAATTTTATGTACAATTTCTGAGCGTCACATTCGAATTTTCCTTAAAAAAAAAAGCCCGCCAGCCCGCCTAACTCACGTGTCAGTCATGGGTTTTAAATTCAGGGGCACGGCACGGTACGGCACGGCACGTCCAAACCATATGTGCGTGCCCGTGCCTTGTTTGATGAAGCTCGGCACGTGGTCAAACTGGCACGGCCGTTTGGCCACCACTAGTTGTAACTTCACCTTCAATGTGTCAAGCACAGGCCTCGATGGCAACAAGTTGTGATTACTTTTTACCAGAAGATATTATCTTTAAATTATTTTCTCTTCTGCCTGTAGAATCACTAAACGGTTTAAGATCATTATGCAAGTCATGGCAATCAATTATATCTCACCTCACCTAAGATCAGTATGCAAGTCATGGCAATCAATTATATCTCACCTCACCAAATCTAAGGAAAAACCAGCATCCCTTTCGAGTATTGTCGATAAATTTCTTGTTGGGTATATTTAAACTACAACAACAATGAGGTAGTGATATATATTAAAATAAGAACAGGCAGATAACCAATTAATAAAACAAATCACGAAGGCAAAAACAAGATATAATTAGAGACTGTAATTAACAAGAAAATGCAAGATAAAACTTATCCCTCACAGAAGCTTTATCAAGTCCTGATAAGAGAAAGAACACAGCTGGGTCACCAAGCCCTTCAAGAAGACTTGGCTGTTCTTGAAGAGATTATTGCCCAACTTACGTTCTGATGGGTTGTAGCAATATCGCTTCCAGGATAAAACAGCAACAGATCAGTGTGTTCACAAATACACCACAGATCAACAGTGACCATCACCTCAGTTCGCCTGAGAACTATGTATATAACTGTATGTATTGAGAGAGAGCAGAGAAAAGAAGAAAGCAGATAGGGTTTTCTATCCTTCGAAGCGTATCTCTCACAACGTTATATTTTCGATATATATAATACCCAAAATAAAACGTAATACATATTCCTTAAAAGGAAATTAATTATTCTGATTTAATTGCATTACCTGCAGCATCAGGATTTATTTTTCAGTTACAGTGGCATCAGTATCTAATACCCGTCAGAATTTTATGTCCATAAGTATCAGGATCTGACCACCGTCAGGATCAGGATTTGGTCACCTCCATCAGGATTGGTCTGACTTCCATCAGGATTTGACCCAGTACCGATCCAATCAGTATTTCCAGTACTGCTGTAACAAATAAAGTCTGATTTCATGTTAAAATTAAATCAATAATCCAGGTAATAAAATTCCTCGCCCAGGTCGCCTCGCGTACGCGAGACGCCGAGACATTCGTCCAAATCGCCCTTCGACCCGACCATGCACACCCACATGCCTTAGTAGTTGTGCACTGCACTTGCACATGGAGCTATATAAAGCCACCAACCTTACATTACCAATTCTATGTGGGATACAAGTTATTTCAACTAAACAACCCACATAACCCATTTCAAACATCCTTCTTTCAACTCAATTTATTTATGGATTACACTAAGAAAATGTCTTAGATCCAAACACGAAAGTTTAAGTCCTCATTACAAGGAACAACCTCCACTAATTAGTTTTCGAAAATTTCATCAAGAACATATTAAAAATATGCCTTGAACTTTCACTTTTCTAACAATCCACCACAAATCCATACAGAAATGCATATCGGTTCTCATCATGACTTGTTTTTAAGAGTCGGTGCCCTTCTGGGTTTGAACCTTCCTAATTCCCCTACTTCGATGGCTATCGGATACAGATGGAATGTTTCACCTTGAATCTTTATCCGTTTGGTGTAACCACAATCCATAGACGATGACAAGTCAAAGGCTATGGTGCTAATCTACGGCTTTGAGATGTTAATGGTCATGTCTCGATCCTGTTCGTCGAATGCTTCAAGGAATAACCCTTTCCTCTAATTGCGACCACACAATTACATTCGCTTAGCTGGGAATCTCCAGAGATGTACTGCTAGCATCTCGTCATATGACTTGACCCCATTCAGAGTTCAAATAACTCTTGCTTTCTGGCAGTTTCAGTACCTTTTAGGTTTACAGGGGATAGACTCCAGATACATGAGTATCAATCTATGTAGTTAAAGGTACTACCAATTCACCCTTATAACTTGTTATTACCACATTGAATACACTTTCGAGGGATCTCCTCTCATGTGTATTGGGTTCCCGCTGTAGATGAATCATTATGGGCTATCAGTCCCATCCCCAACCTAGACTTAAGGACTGCAGCATGCTCAAGTCCCTTAGTCAAAGGATCAGCTAGGTTATCTTGAGTTCCAACAAACTCAACAGCAATAATCCTTTCAGACATTAGACCCCTTATAGACTTCAGTCTAACTTGGATATGTTTCTTTGTTTTCACATTATACTTCCTGTTGTTAATCTTGTCGATAGTTGTACGGCTATCACAATGAACAGCAAAAGTTGGAAGTGGTCGACCTACTACAGGTAACATTGACATAAGTCCATGTAACCATTCAGCCTCCGTCCTCGTGGCATCTAATGCACACAACTCAGCCTCAAAAGTAGACCGAGTTATAATAGTCTGTCTAGAAGACTTCCAAGACACTGCTCCACCCGCAAGGGTAAACAAGTATCCAGTCACTCCATTGGAACCAGACTTCTTAGCTATCCAACTTGCATCATTATATCCCTCTAGCACTCCAGGAAACCTCCTGTAATTCAGACCCAGATAGATGGTGCCTTTTAGATATCTAAGTACTCTATCAAGAGCATCTCAATGAGTCTTGTTTGGACAGCTTGTATATCTTGCTAACTTAGACACTGAATATGAAATATCCGGCCTAGTACCATTAGCAAGATATTGAAAACTCCCAATAATTTGAGAATACCTTAACTGAGACACAGGTACTCCTGAACTATTCTTGACAAGGGCAATTTTAGGATCATACGGAGTACTTGCGATTCTACAATTTGAATAACCATAATTCTCAAGTATAGATTTCTCTATATAATGAGACTGTGACAAGGTTATTCCATCAGTTGACTGAGTCAACTTGATTCCAAGAATCACACTAGCCTCTCCCATATCCTTCATATCAAAGTGCCTTTTCAAGAACCTTTTTTCTCTTTAATAAGCTCAATATTGGTTCCAAACAACAAAATATCATCCACATATAGGCACACAATAATACAATCATTTCTTTTAACCATGTAGTAGACACACTTGTCACTTTCATTAACTACAAACTCTGATTCTAAAACAGTTTCATAAAACTTTTTATGCCAGTCTCTGGGAGCTTGTTTTAAGTCATATATAGATTTGATTAGCTTACATACTTTCCTTTCATTACCAGATGCAACAAATCCCTCAGGTTGATCCATATAAATCTCTTCTTCAAGTTCACCATGAAGAAAAGCTATCTTTAGATCCATTTGATGGATGATAAGACCATGTACAGAAGCCAATGCTACATGCATTCGAATTGTTGTCATTCTAGGAACCGGAGAGTATATATCAAAGTAATCAATGCCTTCCTTTTGCTTAAAACCTTTAGCTACTAGCCTAGACTTATACTTATCTATTGAGCCATCCGGGTTCATCTTCCTTTTGAAGACCCATTTACATCTTATAGTAGAACACCCAGGAGGTAGATCAACCAACTCCTATGTTCCGTTAGAAACAATAGAGTCAATCTCACTCTTTACAGCACCTTTCCAGTACATTGATTCTGAAGAATCCATGGCCTGCCGGAAAGTTAAAGGTTCATCCTCGATATTGTAAGTAATAAAATCACTTCCAAAATCCTTGACTACCTTTTCACGCTTACTCCTTCTAGGTTCCTCTACTTCATCAGGAGTAGAGCTACTACTAGGACCTGCCCCCACATTTGTCATCCTTTCCACATGATCGGAAATGGAACTAGATGTGTGAGTGGGGTCATCATTAGAAATACCCTGAGGTATACCAGTCTTCATAGGAAACACATTCTCAAAGAATGTTGCATCGCGAATATCAACTATAGTGTTAGCCACTATTCCGTCTATGTCAGATTTTAACACTAAAAATCTCATAGCCGTAGTGGTTTCAATATAGCCCAGAAAGATGCAGTCAACAGTTTTCGGCCCTAGTTTCTTTCTCTTGTGTTCAGGGACAAGTACCTTTGCAAGACACCCCCACACACGAAGATACTTTAGACTAGTCCTTTTCTTCGTCCATAATTCATAAGGTGTCTTGTCCATATGTTTCAGAGGAACTCTATTCAGAATATGGCAAGTCGTATTCAGAGCCTCCCCCCACATGTACTTAAGCAAACCCGAATTAATCAACATACTATTGATCATATCTTTAAAAGTTCTGTTCTTTCGTTCTGGCCACCCCATTAGACTCTGGTGTGTAGGGTGGCGTTACCTCATGAATTATACCATTGCCCTTGCAAAATTCATTAAACGAGGTACTCGTATACTCACCACCTCTATCTAATCTCAAACATTTAAGTACTATACCAGTTTGTGTTTCAGCTTCAATTTTGAACATAATGAATTTTTCTAGTGCTTCATCTTTATGTTTAAGAAAATAAACATAACAATATCTACTACAATCATCTGTAAAAGTAATGAAATATCAATTATGTTCCTTGGTCAAAACACCACTAAATTCACATATGTCCGTGTGCACTAAATCTAACACATTCGAATCCCTAACCACATTATGAAAGGGTTTCCTAGTTTGTTTAGCAGTCACACATACTTGACATTTAGATTTCTTATCAATGGCATGTTTTGGAATCAACTCTAAATTCATCATATTCTTTAGAGCACCAAAATTCAAGTGACCAAGATACAAGTGCCACAAATCAGATAATTCAACATAATTAACAGAAGGAGCAACATTATCATTAATAAAACTGCCCAAGATAGGCTCAATATTTATTAAACACAATCCATCAGGCAAGTAACCTTTGCCAAAAAATACACCAGTATGTGTAATAACTGCTTTATTACATTTCAAAGAAAGTTCAAGTCCATTCGTAACTAAACAACTTCCACTTATTATATTTCTACCAATGTCAGGAACATGATGCACTCTAGTGAGGGATAGAACACGCCCAGAAGCAAACTTCAGGTCCACGTTTCCTATTCTAAAAACTTGAGCAACACTCGCATTCCCCATCGTCACAGTCATTTCATGAGTCTGTTGGCAAGATACAAATAGAGTAATATCAGTACAAATATGTACATTAGCTCCATTATCAATCAACCATTCATGAGACGAATAAGTGGAAAGAAGTACAGGGTTGTAGGTTACATACCCGTTGTCAGTTTCAGAAGCAACAGCCTCACTAACAACCATGTTAACCATAGGCCCACTAGTGGTTCCAAGCACAATGTTAGCTTGTGCTCCCACAACAGATTTCTTAGCTTTCTTTACAGGATAGTCCTTGCTCCAATGACCAACCTGTCCACAAGACCAACATGGTTTGTTTGCCTTTGGTTTCTTAGCCTTGTTCTTGTCCTTATTAGACTTAGTATTTTCCTTCTTAGTGACATTCTTTCTTTTCTGTCCTACAGTCACTATGTCATCTTTGAACTCCCAGCATGTTCAATAGGCATCACATGTCCCTGTTTGGACTTGTGTTGTTCCTGCACAGAGATGTCCAACATCAGATTTGTCCAAGTGATCTCTCCTTTCTATCTTTCCAGGGAGATTGCAAAATCTTCCTAAGACTTAGGGAGCTTTTCAATCATAGACATAACCTGAACCTTTTCAGGTAGGTCCATTCCGGACTCCTTCAAAGCATGCACTAACATCTCAAACTCATGCACCTGGTCAGTCATGGATTTAATATCCACCAGTTTAAAGTTAAGGAACCTGGCCACATAATACTTTTACAACCCTTGTGAGTCAGTATTATGTGTCTGGTCAAGCTTCTCCCATAAGAGCTTAGCAGTATGGGAGTCAGAAGAATAAACATCGAATAGAGTGTTCGCTAAAGCTGCCAGAATTGCAGCCCTAGCCACCCCATCCTTCTCCTCCCACATAGCACAGGCCTTAATAGTTTCAGCTTTTTCCTTAACCACAACTAGTTTCTCATACTGTACCACCGGCCATAGACCCTTTACCGTAAGCCACAATTTCATCTTTTTCTGCCAACGAGAAAAACCAACACCCCCACCCGAATTTATCAGGCATACCTGACAAATCGATTGGCTGTGGGAAATGGTACGTGGTCCAATCAATGGTAGGTACAATTACAGTAGACCCAGAGCTAGTCTGAACAACAGGAGATTCAGTTTCGTTAACCATCTTGTTAATTAACAATATATAACACAATTAATCTCTTCAAGATTGTTGGGTGTATTTAAACTACAACAACAATGAGGCAGTGATATATATTAAAACAAGAACAGGCAGATTACCAATTAACAAAACAAATCACGAAGGCAAAAACAAGATATAATCAGAGACTGTAATTAACAAGAAAAGGCAAGATAAAACTTATCTCTCACAGAAGCTTTATCAAGTCCTGATAAGAGAAAGAACACAGCTGAGTCACCAAGCCCTTCAACAAGACTTGGCTATTCTTGAAGAGATTATTGCCCCACTTACGTTGTGATGGGTTGCAGCAATATCGCTTCCAGGATAAAACAGCAACAGATCAATGTGTTCACAAATACACCAGAGATCAACAACGACCAGCACCTCAGTTCGCTTGAGAACTATGAATATAACTGTATGTATTGAGAGAGAGTAGAGAAAAGAAGAAAGAAGATATGGTTTTCTATCCTTCGAAGCGTATCTCTCACAACGTTATATTTTTGATATATTTAATACCCAAAATAAAACGTAACAGATATTCCTTAAAAGGAAATTAATTATTCTGATTTAATTACATTAACTGCAGCATCAGGATTTATTTTTCAGTTATAGTGGCATCAGTATCTAATACCCGTCAGGATTTTATGTCCATAAGTATCAGGATCTGACCACCGTCAGGATCAGGATTTGGTCACCTCCATCAGGACTGGTCCATCAGTATCTGATGTCTGACTTCCATCAGGATTTGACCCAGTACTAATCCAATCAGTATTTCCAGTACTGCTGTAACAAATAAAGTCTGATTTCATGTTAAAATTAAATCAATAATCCAGGTAATAAAATTCCTCGCCCAAGTCGCCTCGCGTACGCGAGACGCCGAGACATTCGCCCAAATCGCCCTTCGACCCGACCCGAGTCGTGTCGTGTCGTGGCATGGCGAGGCGGGCGGCGGCGTGAGTGTGCGTGCGTGAGGCCCACACTACAACCATGCACACCCACATGTCTTAGTAGTTGTGCACTACACTTGCACATGGAGCTATATAAAGCCACCAACCTTTCATTACCAATTCTATGTGGGATACAAGTTATTTCAACTAAACAACCCACATAACCCATTTCAAACATCCTTCTTTCAACACAATTTATTTATGGATTACACTAAGAAAATGTCTTAGATCTAAACACGAAAGTTTAAGTCCTTATTACAAGGAACAACCTCCACTTGTTAGTTTTCGTAAATTTCATCAAGAACATATTAAAAATATGCCTTGAAATTTCCATTTTCTAACATTTTTTAGGAATGGGAAGGCCATGTACATTAACACTATCACACTTAAAATCGATTTATGTGAATTTCATCGTCTCTTTCGTTCTTGTAATGGTCTCTAACTTTTCGACAGACACTATAGTATTCCACTATCATCCTCCTGCAGTCTACTAAATAAAATGATTAATCTCAATGTGCCCTCACCAACTTTTTAATACACCAACTTTTTAATACAGGTATATTAGAAAGATCACAACCATCCCCTATTGGTTTAATTAGAAAGATCATTTTAATTGATATATGCTGGTGAAATCTTTGCTCCAATTTCAACCTGTTGGCCACTCACATTGATGTAGGACAAGAGGCTCGGGTTTTTGAAGAAAGATTTTACAAGAAAAGGCTTGCAAGAAAGTAAGGAAGAATAACGGCGTGATCGCGTTGAAGACGACATGATCACGATATTGAGGATGCATGCCGCATGAACATGCTATTTGGTTGCATGTGCATGCTAAAATAATTGGAGCAAGCGACTGATTTCTACAAGATTAGCACGACCATGTTGATAGGCTGCGTGATCATGCTAATTCATGGAAATTTGGTCGTGGGAAGGAAGAATAAAGCATGAGCACCTTCAATGTTGCATGATCATGTTGCTTTATAATAAATATTTTATTTTAATTAGGATTTGTTTTAGGATTTTATGTCCCTATATAAACATCATATGATATTACAGTTATGATTTATTATCTTTGGTTGAATTAAAAAACCCTTGAAGGTTTTCTCATCTTTTCTGATGGATTCCAAAGTTTATCAATTGAATTCGCGTTTGCGAATTCGATTTTATTTTTAAGAATTAACGTTTGTTGATCCTTGTCTTCCGTTCTGCGTCACTCATGGGCCATGGCAATCCACGGTCTTAAAACCTCAATCATCGAAACTCACCTCAGCATCCCCACTTCCCTAGATAACAGAGTTGCAGCTGTCTGCTAGCTTGATCATGTTTGAGGCTATATAGCTTGATCTTGCATGATTATGTTTATCCTCGAAATGGTCCTAACAAATTTGCATCACACGCAGTGAGTTTCCTGTATAAGTAACAAGGTAGTTGTCATTATTTGAGAGCTTAACAGCCTAATGTTGCTGACGTGCTCATTTACTTAATAAGACCATAGACTAACGAGTGTGGAAGGTCAGCTATTTTATCACTTTTGCTTTTAAGTTCTAATGCCACGGGCGGCGGCTAATGGCAAAGAAACTCGATCATTACCTAGAAAATGGTAGGAACTGGGTCGTCTTCTAAGTTCATTAATTTTATGACTGTCCTACAAGGTTCATGTCCATTAAGGTTCGTGCGTACACCGTACAGCAATGCTTCAACCAAGCACTTACTATGGCTAGAGAAAAAAAGAAATATACAGAGCCTTCGAGGCTTCGACTTTCACCTAATGCTAATAACCAATCATATTAACCAATAGTGTACTCTGGAACTGGGTAATGTTACTTGTCAATGTATTCGGTTGATGCGAACATTTTAAATTTTAAAGCTGCTCTTCATATGCTAGGCAGGTGGGTGTCTAACAACTGGATAGGCCGAAAGATTTTAAAAGAAGCCCACTTACACTTATGTTCGGTCGCTCCCCCTCTTCCTCCCAAAAAGTCCTAATTTTAATTCTCTCAAAAAATCCTAATTTTAATTCTCTCATTTAGGGGTTGTTATCAACCAAAACTGTCAAATGATAAGCCCCTTTTCATTATAATCTCTTAATTTTATTTATTCTGCAAATGAATTTCTCTATTGAGTGAGAGTTTTAATATTTCCTTTGGTGAGTTTTACTATCCATATTTAGAGTTTTGTTCTTTATCTTTGTAAGATTTAGTTGTTTTTTATATACAGAATTGTAGATTTCCAAAATTTTGTTGTATTTGTTCATTAATTTCAGTTATACAGAATAACGATTATCGTCGATGGTTCGAATGCGTTTCGATAAATCAAATGTACATGATTATAAAAAATTGTTAGATTTTCTCTTTAAGAAGGCTACATATATCAACGATACGAGATGTACATGATTATAAAATGTTGTTAGATTTTCTATTTAAGAAGGCTACATATATCAATGATACGAGAAAGATATGGACCACATGGAATATGATTAACGATCGTAGTTTTGATTAAAAAAATTTTGATTTAATCTATTTAAATACGTGTTTGTTCAAATTTAATTGTTTTTTTAATGTTGTATATCTATATTATTTATACTATCTATAATAATAAGCAAAATGACAAATATTTTGTAGTTTGGCTAATTCCTCATTTTTGGTTATCCCTTTCATTTATAATCGTTAGATCTTCAACTTAAATAGATGATGTTCGTTAAATATATCAATACCAAAAGTTATTTTATATAGAGGTTTAAGATTCAATTCCTATGAACAATATATTAATATATATTTAATACTAAAAGTTGTTATATACAAAGGTGTTTGGTTCGAATGCTTCCAACAACATATTAAAATTAATATTTATATTATACTATACTATAAGCAAATCATAAAAAAATAAAATTAACCCGTGCTTTGCACGGGCTACGAGCTAGTATATGATAAAATAATGATAATGTAAAATTTTAGCTGATAAAAGTGGTAAGTACTTCACTAATATAATGTATAATTATGATAATGTAAATTGTACCTAAGGGTTTTGCTAGTTGGAAAAATATAACCAACCAAACATGATTATATAATATTAATTGTTAAGAGCATCTCAAACCATATCAATCCCTTAGCTAAAAGTCTACATGGCTTTTAAAAAATAAAACTTATACATAGAATGTAAAAAATTAGCCACTCTAATGGGACAAACCCTTGTCTATAATTTTAGATAATCTTTTGATGTTGGCTATATTTGTCGAACCTCTAGAGAGACCTGTAGTGAATTTTCACATCACTTAATTCTATATTAAAATAATACATTCCATTAAAAACAACTTGAAATATTAATAACATACCATTTTTAAAATATAGCCAATCATTATAGCCAATACTTTCGGAGCATAATGTCTTACACGTTCAACAAATTTTACATAATCAATATTTTATGTAATTTATCCAATCATTTTTATCCAACGCCGTTGGAAATGCTCTTAAGGGATTACAAGATTGGAGTATTAAATTTTTTGTATATTTTCTAAATAGTGACAAATAGATGCTACCTAGATTGATTTAGCTAAATATTTGGTACCATTGAAGATGCTTTTAATGAATTAATTGGTTGTCAAAAAAAAATCTCAACGTGGTTATTATTGTTAGCTGCTTCTTTCCTGGCTATTAATCAAAATTTATTTTTATAAATTTTAAGGAAATAAAAAACATCATGGGTCAATTTAAATAATCAGATTTTAAGAAATGTTTTTAATACTCATTTACTTAAATAGTCCGAAAAGAACAAATTATTATCCATAGAAATGTAATATTCCTCAACTCTCTATATTCAGAGATATGCTAGTATTCTTAATTTGTAGTTTGAAATCTCTAAAAACATGATGTTAGTTTTTCTTTTTTAAAGTTCAGCTATTAATTACACAATTAATTTTTACAATTTTTAAGAAAGTCCAAAGTATCACGATTTTCATTTAAATGTGATTAAACTTAAAGAAATAATTTTAATACTCATTTACTTAAATATATTGTTCCAAGAGTACAAACTAAGGATCTATGAAAGGCTCTATATTCATCCATAGTATTACTAATTTGTAAACTCTAAAAATAAATTGTTAGCCTCTTTTCCTTTTATTTGGCTATTAATTACACAATTAATTTGTCCAATATTAAGGAAAAGTAGAGCATCTTGATTTCGAATTAGAACGGTCAAATTTGGAGAAATAATTTTATTACTGTTTTACTAAAATAGTTGAGTACAAATCGTTGTTATAAAAGATACTTACCCTCAACTCCCCGTATATGTTCAGTTATTCAGAGAACAAAAAATCATTTCACTTGCGTTCTTCGGTCCTTGATATATACTCCTACGAAATAAGCTAGGATACCTGCGTACTACAATGGATATTTTACTTGTATTGGGGGTTTCAGTTTTATGCTGGTCATTTATTTTCATTTTGAGGTGCGTAAATTATTTGATACTTCTGGCATTTTTCGTTTCAACTTCGTCTCTCTTATTTCTAAACATCGATAGATTATTAATTATTACCTATAAAATATTTTGAATAATATGCATGTTTCCGCTGTTTCAAAATAAAAAATAAAAAAAATGCATGTTTCCGTTCCTTTTGCACGCATGGCTAACTATTTTTTATGGTCATGGTGCACAATGTGTGCAAATTGCCTGCTTTGATTTCGTTGACTTGCGAATCAGTTCACATATACATTCTGAAATGTACTCGATTTGTTTAAGAAAATTATTGTTGTCCATAGTATTCTCAAAATTTTATTGTTTAACTTAAACTATGAAATGAAATGTACTGACATTATAGAATTTTGTTAACAGTTTTATAACCGCATGTCGGATTGTATTCCGCGGTCAGGAAGCACAACTTCAACAAGAAAGCAGCACAGGAGCCGAATGTTCAAAGGTACATTTTTTTTTTAATGTGCCAATTAATTGTTTATACATCTTTTGATTCTTTACACGAAAATGTTGTGCCTGAGATTGATCTGAGATAACTCTATAGGACTACTTTAAATTTTTCTAAAGGTCTGCTTAAAGGGTTGGCTTTCGGCTTTTGCTTCATCACTTTCTACTTCATTTTCTTATAGTTTGCAATTACGTACACTTCATTAAGTTTTCAAATTTTTGCCCCTGGTCCAAATTGTAGTTAGAAAACGGAAAGTAATATACTGGAATATCCATAGTTGAGTGATAAGTACCCGCTGATAGCCATCAGCGGGCACCCGCTAATGAGTAAAAACATTAACCCTCTAAAAACACAAATATGGAATACTTGACAAAGTATATCTAATTTCAAAAGTATTATTTCAAATACAAAAGAATACCCACAAAAAGTATTTCAAATCATCATACTAATCCACTTGCACAGAAATATCTTGCTTTATCCACTTGCATAAAGGTACACCCACTTGCCCACTTGCATATCCACTTGCATAAAGGTATCTTACTCCATAAGGCAAAGAAGCAATATAATATTCAAACACACCCATGTGCAAGAGACAGAATCTGATCAAAGCAGTCCAAGTGGCCGAATCCAGGTATGTTTTAGGGGACATCAATCACTGTTCCAATAGTGGCTCACTGTAGCTTTAACGGCACAACTAGTGGGCAACAGTGATTGAAAAACCCAACCTATAAATAACCCCATTTTACACACAACCAGGAGGACGGAAAAAATACAAAAAAAAGATACAATCCTCTCAGACACAGAAAAGCTCTTTACAATACTCTTTCACATACGATATATTTTCACCAGTCCGATTATTATTATTTCCGATTACTGATTCTCACGCCGGAGGTGCTTGACGGCCACCACCCCCGGGCAAGCATTGTTTTGCAGGCGCCCCAGACTCACGTGAAGTACTTCCGGTAAAGCACCAGGAACAGTGATCGGAAGCCTCTAATCGGCCGTGGGAATTATCATTTGGCGCTAGAAGGGGGGTGTTTATTTTCTTGAAGAAAATTCCCTCACCTGCTCTAACCAACACGGCAAAAATCCCAACACAAGAACCTCGCATTCGAGAGAAACCAAACACACACGCACTGCCAAAATAGCCTTGAGTACCCGATCCAAAACCATGACAGATAACCAAGAGGAGCAGCAAAGAGAACTAAACACAAACGTCCCCCCCCACAAACCCGCAAAATAATCAATCAACAAATCACCCCCCAACAAAGATAACCGGGAGCAACCGCTTAGCCTGAACCTCGCGGGATTCAACCAGCAGCAAGTAGATTTAATCATGCAAATAGCTTCAGCCTTTCCGCAGCAAGGGCAACCGCTACAGGGCTCCCAAGTCCGCTCTCACAACGACCAAGACCAAGAGGCACATAGCCAGCCTAGGAAGGCCAACTCGGCCTTCTCTCGACTAGGCTCCTCCCAGAACACAAACCACAAAAAACACGGAAAAGGTCACCACAGGCCGGAAACATGGGAACAGAATAGAAAAGAAAGAGACCTGAGAAAAATCATCAACGACAAGAAGACCGCATATGAGAAAGTGTTAGCGGAATATAATAGCCAAGGACGGGGAGAACGGTCCCCCATCCGCCCGCACGAAACAGAGAATACCCAACCCTCAAATGCAGACATGATGCACACCATCATGGAGCTAAAGAGAAAAATAGAGGGCACAAGCGAACCAGAAACAAACGGGTCACCCTTTACCGCAAGGTTGGAAGCGGAGCCTAGACAAAAAGACATCAAGCACCATAGCTTCAATTCCTTCGACGGGCTTGGCGACCCGGAGGAAAATCTCAGCTATTTCGACCAACTAGCCCTCCATTACGAGTATAATGATCTCACAAGATGCCGTTTCTTCGCCGCGAATCTCCGCGGTAACGCCCAGAGATGGTTCTGTCGCTTGACCGCCAGATCCGTCGACACCTGGTTGGAATTCAAGAAACTTTTTCTAAACAAGTTCAAAGCAAACCAACAACACGAGGTGCATACCGTGTTTTTGGAAACAGTCGCGCAACGCAACGAAGAAACCTTGCAAAATTACATCGACCGCTTCAAAGAGGCCGTTAACAAGGTCGTTTGTGTAAATGAGACAGAAGCTCTGGTTCACCTAAGAAGAGGTCTCAACCCCTACGAATGTGAAAAGTATGTGTGCAAACTCATGGAAGCCAAACCTACCACCTTGGCAAAAGCATATGACCTGGCTTCACAGGCCATCAATGAAGCCGAATCCTTGAATGTGCTTAGGCAATCCAGGGCACCGCCCACTCAATCCTACTTCCAAAGAGAAAGATACACGCCCTACCAAAGGCAAACACCGGCCCTAAATCAGGTACAAACCACTCACGGGCCGCCACCTCCCGCCCAAAAGGCACAGACCGCAATCCCAGTAAGAGACCGCTTAGGGCCAACAAACCCGCCGCGGACAGATAGGCGTCCCGAGCCAAAATGGACGGACTTCACACTCCCCAGGGCAACCATTCTACGAGAAATCAGGGGAAAGCCTTTCTATCTACCACCAGCCCCAATGTACACACTGCCTGAAGGCAGACCTAAGGACAAGCACTGCGACTATCACGAAACACATGGCCACACTACGGAGAGCTGCTTGTCCCTCAAATACTTCCTGGAAAGGCAATTAAAAGCGGGCAACCTATCCCAATACTTGCCCAGACAAATACAAGGGGCAGCCACGCCTCAAGGGCAGGACAGAAACATCGTACATACCGTTTTCGGCGGACAATCCTCCCCGCAAAGAGAGGAGCGTGACATTTATGAGATATACGAAGGACCCCCGAATATCATTACTTTTACTGACGCGGACTATGAAGGTATTAACCCGAATCACACTGAGGCACTAGTTGTGTCATTGGGCGTGGCCAACAACGAGGTAAAGAGAATCCTTGTGGATAATGGATCCTCAGTCGACATCTGTTTCAAACACACATGGGATAGGCTCAAGTTGAATGGCGAGAAACTCGAACCCTGTCCCGATGAAACACCACTTTACGGTTTTGGCCACAACGCTGTCCCAATTGCGGGCATTGCTAGACTACCCGTTTATTTCGGCAAATCACCCCGGCAAGTATGTCGAACGATCAAGTTCTATGTCATCAATACTGCATCCTCCTACAACATGATTCTAGGGAGGCCCACACTGAACACACTCAAAGCAGTCACCTCCACCCCGCATCTAAAGATCAAATTTCCTACTCTGAACGGGGTGGGAGAAATCAAGGGGGATTCCAAAACTTCCAAAAGATGCTACGGCATAGCACTCACACTGGGTAAGACTGAACCCAGCAACCTCCGCAGAGAAAAGGCAAATAAGAGGAAAAGGGAAAAAAGACAAAGACACATTGAACATCAACAAAATAACCGCAAAAGAAAGAAAGAGGTACAGTTCATCGACGGGCCCGACCCGCAACGAATAGATGCCAATCTCTTGAAGTGTCTCAAACGGGATGAGAAACCGCCAATAAGCCCCGCGGTGCAGACAGAAAAAATAGAAGTTGTGTCCGGAGACTCAAACAAAAGTGTGAGTGTGGGAACGGGCTTAGATTCAGTCTTTAAGGCTGGCCTCACAGACCTCCTAAGAAAATACGCCGATGTCTTTGCATGGAGCCCGAAAGACATGCCAGGTCTGGACGAGTCGGTAGCAATCCACAAACTGAATGTGGACCCGGAGAAGGCCCCCAAAATACAGAAAAGAAGGAATTTCGCTCCTGAGCGACAACAGGCAATTGACGTCGAAATTGACAAACTTTTGGACGCGGACTTAATTTGCGAAGTCACCTACCCAAAATGGGTCGCAAATGTAGTACTGGTAAAAAAGGCCAACGGCAAATGGAGAATGTGCGTGGATTACACCGACCTAAACAAAGCATGCCCAAAAGACCCGTACCCCCTCCCCTCAATGGATCAACTCATTGACGCAACAGCGGGTCACCTAATGCTGAGTTTCATAGACGCGTACTCCGGATACAATCAGATCAAAATGTCGCCGGAAGACAGAGAGAAAACAGCCTTCATTACACACAGAGGGGTCTATTGCTACAAAGTCATGCCTTTTGGGTTAATCAACGCGGGCGCCACATGGAGGTATATGTGGACGATCTCATAGTAAAGTCTCTCTTAACGACCTATCATTTGCAAGACTTGGAGGAATGTTTCTCAACCCTCAGAAAACACAATATGAAGCTCAACCCGGACAAATGTGCGTTCGCACTAGACGCAGGCAAATTCTTGGGATTTTTGGTATCTCACAGGGGCATTGAGGCCAATCCCGAAAAAATAAAAGCAATCATCGACATGCAACCGCCAAAGACCTTAAAGGAGATACAAAAGTTAACAGGGAGACTAGCAGCCCTCAGAGGGTTCATAGCAAAGTTGGCCGACAGATGTCTTCCTTTCTTTGATACCCTGAAGGGGGCAACAAAAACAAAGGCAATCTCCTGGACAAAAGAATGCCAGAAAGCCTTCGAGGACCTTAAAACCTATCTCTCCTCTGCTCCTCTACTTACGGTCGCGGCTCCTTCAGAACCGCTATCACTATACTTATCTGCAACAGACAAGGCTGTAGGAGCCGTACTGATCAAAGAAGAAAAAGCCGAGCAAAAGCCCGTCTATTACGTCAGCCAAGTACTTAAAGACGCAGAAACTCGTTATCCTAATGTTCAAAAGTTTGCTCTGGCTCTGGTAATCGCAAGCAGAAAGTTAAGGCATTACTTCCAAGGCAGGCAAATCCGGGTTATCACAGACCAACCGCTGAGAAAAATACTGCACAAACCGGACCTATCGGGCAGACTAATCAATTGGGCTGTAGAGCTTGGTCAATTCGATTTAAAATACAAGCCAAGAACCGCAATCAAAGCACAAGCATTAGCGGACTTTGTCACCGAATGTTCATTCACCACAAGGGAAGAAACAGTACTAGCGGAGAGCGGGGTCATCGCCGATAACAATTGGCAATTATACGTGGACGGTTCCTCCACCAACACCCGCTGTGGGGCAGGATTAATCCTTACTAGCCCCAACGGTTTCCAAGTCAAACAGGCCATACAGCTAAACTTTAAAGCGACCAATAACCAGGCAGAGTATGAGGCACTCCTCGCCGGTTTAGCGTTGGCAAGAAACTTACAAGTCAAAGAAATCACTATCTACAGCGACTCACAGCTCATATTCCGCCAGACGACGGGGGATTATTCTACCAAAGATACAAGCCTCGGCAAGTACCAGGAAATGGTACAAGCTATGCTATCCCAATTTGAGAAACATACCCTCAAACAAATAGACAGAACAGATAATACAGTGGCGGACATGTTATCCAAACTAACGAAAGGAGAAAAAACGGGTAGCGACACAGTCTATTTCGAGGAATTGCAAACGTCCAGCATTAACAGTCTACCCGTAATGGAGATAGGCCCGCAACAAGATACTTGGATGACTCCCTATATCCGGTACTTAAAAGATGGCACCCTGCCCGATAACAACACTAAAGCTAAGGTACTCAAATCTCAAGCGGTAAAGTACTTTATGCAAGAAGACACTCTGTACAAAAGGAGCTTTGATTCTCCCATACTCAAGTGTGTTGATGAAGAAGAGGCTCTATACTGCATGAGAGAAGTCCACGAAGGCATCTGTGGCAACCACATGGCTGGAAAGGCACTAGCACATAAAATACTCAAACAAGGCTATTACTGGCCCAAGATGCACAAAGAATGCAAAGCTTTCACAAAGAAGTGCCACCAATGCCAACTATTCAGCAACATGTCCCGGAAAGCGCCAGCTCTTCCAGCAGCAATATTGTCCCCAATACCCTTTGCGGTTTGGGGCATCGACATAATGGGACCCTTCCCTAAAGCCAAGGGTGACCTACAATACGTAATGGTCGCCATCGATTACATGACTAAGTGGGCTGAAGCAAAGGCACTTAAGAACGTCACACAGGATGATGCAATCCGTTTTGTCACGAATCAAGTCATCACAAGGTTCGGGATCCCGGTGGTACTCATATCCGACAACGGGACACAGTTTGTTGGATCGAAATTTACAAAATTCCTATCCGACCACGGGATCAAACACAAGAAAGCTTCTGTCTGCCACCCACAGAGCAACGGACAGGTCGAAGTGACTAACCGCACCATTGTTCGAGGCCTGGAAAAAAGGCTGACTACTTCCAAAAAGAAATGGCCTCATGAGTTGCCTAACGTCCTTTGGGCATACCGGACGTCAGCTAGGGCAAGTACAGGGGAAACCCCGTTCAAACTAGCTTTCGGCACGGAAGCTCTTGCTCCAATCGAGATTGGATCCCCATCCTACCGAGCTGTCAACTTCGAAGAAGAGCCCAATAATCAAGGACTCAAAACAAACCTAGACTTACTAGACGAGGCAAGGGAAGCCGCTGTCACAAAAATGACTGCTTACAAAGAAAAGACAAAGGAATTTTTTGGGAAAAGAGCCAGAATCAAGGCTTTTCTAGAAGGCGATCTAGTCAACAGGGCAACTGAGGCATCTGACCCTAGACACACCGGAAAGCTTATGCCAAAGTGGGAAGGCCCATACAAAATCATTCAGGTCTTAAGGCTGGGCTCTTACAAACTAGCACGCCTGGATGGCACCAAAGTCAACAACACTTGGCACGGGGATAAATTGAGAAAGTATTACCAGTAGACAATCGATCAATCTGTACTTTCTCTTTCATGTACGCAACAGTCATGAATGGAATACTTTTCTACCAACAAATTGTCTACAAGCATCCTATTATTATCAAGTCCCCTAAACGGGCGAGCATTCTATTACACAGTCCTCTACGCGGACAAGCATCCTATTATTATCAAGTCCCCTAAACGGGCGAGCATTCTCTTACACAGTCCTCTACGCGGACAAGCATCCTATTATTATCAAGTCCCCTAAACGGGCGAGCATTCTATTACACAGTCCTCTACGCGGACAAGCATCCTATTATTTTCAAGTCCCCTAAACGGGCGAGCATTCTATTACACAGTCCTCTACGCGGACAAGCATCCTATTATTATCAAGTCCCCTAAACGGGCAGGCATTCTATTACACAGTCCTCTACGCGGACAAGCATCCTATTATTATCAAGTCCCCTAAACGGGCACGCATTCTATTACACAGTCCTCTACGCGGACAAGCATCCTATTATTATCAAGTCCCCTAAACGGGCACGCATTCTATTACACAGTCCTCTACGCGGACAAGCATCCTATTATTATCAAGTCCCCTAAACGGGCAGGCATTCTATTACACAGTCCTCTACGCGGACAAGCATCCTATTATTATCAAGTCCCATAAACGGGCACGCATTCTATTACACAGTCCTCTACGCGGACAAGCATCCTATTATTATTAAGTCCCCTAAAACGGACAGACATTCTATTACAAAGTCTCTTAAGCGGACACACGGCCTACTCAAAGCATTCTATCTCAAGGTCATCCCCGCGGACAACCATCCTATTACTCAACACAAACTACGCGGGCAATCATCCTATGGAATTCCGTCAACAAAAACAAATAGTACGTCCCTAAACGGGCAAAGGCAAGAAACAACAGTTATCAAGCATTCAAGCAAGGCGCTGTATCAAAGATATGCAAAAGACACGCAAAGAAGGAAAAATTGCAAACAAGTTCAAACGGAAAAAGAAAAAGGGCCATTTTATTCATTTTTATTATTATTACAAGGCTAGACGGTATACAAGATTTTAATCCCTAGTCTACGCCTTGCAGCTTCCACCTTCTCCGCCACCGTCATCTTTCTTTGGTGGGGGTGGGTTCTTGGCAGCCTCCCTCTCTTCCCGGCGCTTCGCCAAGGCTTCCTCGATTTTCCTGAACACTTCAGGAAAATCGGCCTCAGACTCCGGCCCGTCGAACACCATGCCATCGATTATGACTTTGTTGTTGTCGTAATCGTACATCATCACGCGGGGATCCATGGCCAGATAGCTAGTGACAAGAAAGAAGCAATCTGGGAAGTAAAAAAGATGCTCAACATTGAGCACGTTAAACCCTTTTTATAGGGGGTAAAAGCAAGTCAAAAGGTGCGCAGTTAATACTGCCATTTCCAAGCTACGGAATACAACGCACACAGTCAAAAATATCTATTCCCATGCAGACTGCAGTAAAAGCACGGTCAAAACAACGTGATTTCCATGCAGCATTTAATGCTCGTGCCTAATCCCCACAGTCAAGGTGACATTTCCCAAACACATATTTATTTTCCCTTTTTCACAAACAAACACAAATATACACAATGCAAAAATATTTCGCCAACAGAAATTCAAAAATAAGTCCCACCAAACACAAAATATTCCAGACTTTACAAATGCGAGAAATAGAAATCTTTTTCCAAGTCACAAAGCGGACAAACCCGCAGAGCAACTTCAAAAAACACAAATAGCAGCGGGCGCCCGGACTAAGGCTTTATCCCCAGCGGGAAGCTCTCAGCGGGCTCGACATACCTACTAAAGTGTCATCTTTACCCGAATCCTCGCCATACACGGCCGCTATTGCAGACAACGGCGCTACGGCGTCCAACTCTTCCGACCCGGACTCGCCTATCAACGGCCCCTTCTCATCCGGTTCCTCGGCATAAACGGCCGCTATGGCCGACAACGGAGTGGCAACATCAACCTCATCTCCATCCGCTCCACGCTCAGTAACTGGCACATCAACTTCACCTGCCACGGCCTCTGTTTGACAGCCAACACTAACTCTGACCGTCTCCCCTAGACGGGCCTTCAGTGCTTTTACCTTACGCTTAGCTCTCTTGGCCTTAGACTTCAGTTTAGCCATTTCGGTTCTCAGCCGGTCAATCTCTGCACTACCTTGCGACACCGTTACATGCATCTTCGTGGCTTCCTCTTTCACAATTTCGGCAAACTCGGCACTGTTCTTAAATTTCCTAACCGCGGCCTCTTCCGTCGGACGGGAGTCAAGGTGGCTTTCAGCATCATTTGCACGGTCCCTCTCATACTTCAGTGAGGTATTTAAGTTCTTTATCTGTTCCGCCAAAGCCGCCTTCTCGGCCTCAAGCTCGATTTTATCCTCCGCCAAACACCTTCGAAGTTCAGAACTGTAAGCATAGCTTGCCTTAATGTCGGTTTTCTCGGTCTCAATCTCAAGCAAAGCCTTGGCAGCATTATCCTTCATTGTCCTCTCGGCAGCTAGTTTCCGCTCAAGCACCTTCACTCTCTCCCTTAAAGATATGTTGCTGCTGCGGTACATGTTACCCCGGGCCATCAAACCCGTATACATGCACTGATTCTACAAAAAACAAATGCACCAAAGGTTAGCAAGTCAACACCAAGCAAAAGTAAGAGAAAACACCAAACTACTGAACAAATGCATACCCGAGCGGCGTACTTCTGCGAAAGGCGACACATCCGCCCCCAACTCAGCTCATTCATCCTCAGCAAATCATCATCGGTCATAGATTCCGCTGTAAAAGTATTAGGCCCTGACTTGAACAGAAAACCATATCCGGGCCTACTACCAAACTCAGCATCATTCACTTCATCATCACTACTTGTATAATGGACAATCTCTTCCGACGACTCTCCACTATCTCTACCATCTTCTTCCCCAGTACCATCAGATGCGGTACCTGCGCTTTCATCAACAGCCGCGATGGGAGGAACATAATCACTTACCCTGAAAGGCTCAACCCGTCTACGTTTAGACGGACCAGCATCATCAATAGTTTTCCGTTTCAGACTGGGCGGCGGAACATCACCCGCCATGTCAACCTGTTTTTCCGCTCCAACATTAGCCTCCTTTGCGGACCTCAAAGTCTCTTCAGAATCTAAGTCAACAACTTCTTTGCTCCCATGGCCACCAACCGCTTCAGGAATATTAGAAACACCCCGCTCAACTTCTCGAATGGATGCTCTATACTCCTTGGAAAGAATGTCCGGTTCGTGCTCATCAACTCCTAGGCTGGCAGCATATAACCTTGCCACAGTACCGGGACTATTGCCTCCGCTTTCAGTGGCCATTTCTTCAGCATTAGCGGGCTCTTCACCACCAGCTTCAACAACCCCCACACTGGCCCCGCCAACATCCACTTCAACCTCATCCCTCTCACTCTCCCCTTGTGCAGCTTCTTCTCCCTCAAACTCCAACTCAATGTTTTCTTCAAATGACTGGCCTTCCCCACCTAAAAACTGCTCACCTAGCAACTCCTCAGATATTGACTCGGCCTTCGAATCAATGTCATCTTCATCCTCCTCCTCCTCCGCATCTTCCTCCACAGCGGTTTCTGGGTCTTCAAAACGAACAGAAGGCCCAACCCCTCTGCTTTCACCTGACAAATCAAAGGCATCTAATATATTTGCAGCAGAAAAATGCCCGCCACGGAGACGGTTGGGTCTGGGGGGCACTGTCAATATAAACTTCGCATACAACCTCGCTTCGTTCACACCCAAAGTCGGGTGCACATCTAGCTCCGGTTTACGAGGATCCAATACTACACAAAAACAAACAATATGGTTAATAGCAAATACAACGAAAACAACAGACTACAACAAACAAAGGCTTACAGCAGTGTCTTCTTAGATCGGCCGGATCAACAAAATTGGATTCCGTCCACACTTCGCCTAACGCCTTCACAATCCTCACCAAAATATCAATCTCAGCACGGCTCAATCGATTGCGGTTCACCTTATAAGAACACTCAACTTTCTTCGTGAAATTCTTCTGCCAAGCAAACTCACCGCCACCAATAACCAAAAACTCCTCAGCCCAACCCGCCATACCCTTGGGAAATACCCACGGCCGAAATCCTTCCAAGGCCTTCCCAATCACGCTATTTGGCTTCACAAATTGCAGCTCATAGAAAGGCTTCGAACGACTCGCTTTTACATCAAACAGACAGAAAAAGGCCCTGAAAGTCGGCTGCTTACCCATTGCTTCACAACTGGCTATAAACCAATTAATAGCCCTTATGGAGTTGGGACCGAATTGAGCTAACGGGCACTGAAAGTACACACGGAATAAATCCATGATAAATTTATGCGGGGGAACCCGGAAACCAGCCTTCAAATGACTAACGGGGAGACAAACGGAACCATCATCAAAACGGTGGTACAACCTCTCACCCGGCTCCGCCCGCCTCCAGAAATACCCATCTTCTATCCGGAACATCCTACTCACATACGCTGACCACTCCTTACTCAGAAACGTACTGTCATGTTGAAGGTGAGGAAATCTAGAAAAGACGGTATCCATCTGCGCCTTCGAATACGCAGTCGGGGCCACATTGGTCGCCCGGAACAAACTTTCACTACTCTCAAAGTACCTGTACCGATTTCTCCGAAGCACCGCTGGATAGGTCAGTTGCCCAATGTCTGCCCACCGTCCGTACCCATTTATCAGCGGTCTCTTCTCTCCGGTCCCAGGATCTGTAAATTCGTCACCCATCTACACAAACTCAAAAGTAAAATTCCTTTACCACGGACACATAAACCGCTTACAACTAACAAGGTACACGTGGATTTTCACAGCAATTTCCTTTTTTCTAAAAAATAGGAAAAACGATTCATATTCCATTTCCCTCCACAAACATCGAAGACACACCATCACAAACCCAATTTACAAACATTTACCACTTATACGCACATATATATACACCATTACTGGCCTAAACATTCACAGATTACATTATTCAAACTCAGAACCTATGAACAACAAACAATACACCACCGAAAATCTTGACCAAAAACCTATCGAGCACTTAGATCGAACTCTTTTGCATAAAAGAGGAAATCAACAACAAATACCCATTTACCACCGAAACAAAAACCAAACACAAAACAACGATCAAAAACATCAACCTAACCAGACATCACCAGATTATAAATACATACATAGCACGATTATCCATGCAACAGATATCACAAAAGAGAAAGGCAAGGAAAGAACAACGAATCTTACCACAAAGCAGGAGATACGAACGGCTTTATAAACCTCGCCGATCACCGGAATAGCACAACCACCACAAAAAACAATCGAGTAAGCACTCAATGGCAAGAGATATGAAGGCAGTAAAAAGATGAGAGAAAATAACTGACCAAACCCCTTTTTATTACGTAAGGCGTGTGAAAAGGGGAAACCACTGTCACACGCAACGTGGCGAATTCTTACTGGTCCACGCCAAAAACACAACAGTAACCACCTCGGTACAAAACACCAACTACTCACTTGGTAATAACTCCCCACGTCTCCTTACATATTATTTCAAAGGTACACTCTCTCTCCACCCAAAGGTCACTTCACTCATTTAATACGCACTGCCACTTATCATTTCTCTTATTATTGGCATTTAATATTATTCTAGCATTAATTGGCAATAATAAGCATTTATTCGCATAACAGTTACGTATATCAAACAAAGAACTTTTCAACTCCACATACGTCAAGCACCGCATACCGCCCAAGTGTTGCCCGCCAACACTTGGGGGGCACATTTCCCCAAAAAATTCTAACTCCTAAGTGTTGCCCGCCAACACTTGGGGGGCACATTTTCGCAAAAAATTCTAACTCCTAAGTGTTGCCCGCCAACACTTGGGGGGCACATTTTCGCAAAAAAAAATTCTAACTCCTAAGTGTTGCCCGCCAACACTTGGGGGGCACATTTTCGCAAAAAAAAAAAAATCTACCGCCTAAGTAATATACTGGAATATCCATAGTTGAGTGATAAGTACCCGCTGATAGCCATCAGCGGGCACCCGCTAATGAGTAAAAACATTAACCCTCTAAAAACACAAATATGGAATACTTGACAAAGTATATCTAATTTCAAAAGTATTATTTCAAATACAAAAGAATACCTACAAAAAGTATTTCAAATCATCATACTAATCCACTTGCACAGAAATATCTTGCTTTATCCACTTGCATAAAGGTACACCCACTTGCCCACTTGCATATCCACTTGCATAAAGGTATCTTACTCCATAAGGCAAAGAAGCAATATAATATTCAAAGACACCCATGTGCAAGAGACAGAATCTGATCAAAGCAGTCCAAGTGGCAGAATCCAGGTATGTTTTAGGGGACATCAATCACTGTTCCAATAGTGGCTCACTGTAGCTTTAACGGCACAACTAGTGGGCAACAGTGATTGAAAAACCCAACCTATAAATAACCCCATTTTACACACAACCAGGAGGACGGAAAAAATACAAAAAAAAGATACAATCCTCTCGGACACAGAAAAGCTCTTTACAATACTCTTTCACATACGATATATTTTCACCAGTCCGATTATTATTATTTCCGATTACTGATTCTCACGCCGGAGGTACTTGACGGCCACCACCCCCGGGCAAGCATTGTTTTGCAGGCGCCCCAGACTCAGGTGAAGTACTTCCGGTAAAGCACCCGGAACAGTGATCGGAAGCCTCTAATCGGCCGTGGGAATTATCATTGAGGTTCGGTGATAGTATACTGGAATTTCCATGGATCCGTAGTTGAGGTTCGGTGATAGTATACTGGAACTTCCAAGAATCCGAGAATTTAATACTGGTGGGGATTTGGCAGTTGCTTGACCCATTAACCCTTCATTTTCAAGAATTGAATTAGGTACTAGCAGTCAAAATTTGCACTTTAGAAGAACTTGCTGTCAAAGATTGCTACGGATGATGGTCATGGAGAAAATTCACCATATTTTGATGGTTGGAAAGCGTGTGACAGAGATCCCTTTCATTCCTCTAAAAATCCTGAAGGGGTTATCCAGATGGGACTTGCCGAAAATCAGGTATATGTACTATATTGTTCATCAGACAGTGAATTTAGTTGATTTTTCATTTTATAATTGTGCACGTATGAAGTAGCTAACTAAACTGGAACTGCATGTTTTTTTAACTACTCTTTGTGCTGCTACAGCTTTGCTTTGATTTGATCCAAGAATGGATACTCAAGAATTCGGAATCTTCGATTTGCACTTCTGAAGGAGTGAATAACTTCAAAGATATTGCTATTTTTCAAGATTATCATGGCTTGCCTGAGTTCACACATGTATGACTACCATACAATTTTCACTTTTGCAGCAGTCATATTCAATCCTTTTCCAAATTCTTACCTTTTTAATTAAATTTGCAGGCCGTCGCTAAGTTTATGGCAAAAGTAAGGGGTGATACAGTAGTATTTAATCCTGATCGGATAGTTATGAGCGCAGGAGCTACTGCAGCTAATGAAATGTTGGCCTTCTGTTTGGCAGATCCGGGTGATGCTTTTCTGGTGCCAACCCCGTACTACCCAGGGTATGTAGATTAAAGAAAAAAAATCGAATCATATACTATTTAATTGCAGTACCGGAAACAAAAATTCTTATTCACTTCACTAAACAGGAGAATGACTGTTAAATACTTGACAATTCTAGAAAAGGTCTGATATACTCACAGAAATGTTTTGAATTCTGCAGATTCGATCGTGATTTGAGTTGGCGAACGGGTGTGCAACTTCTCCCAGTTGTATGCAAAAGCTCGAATAATTTCAAGATTACTAGAGAAGCTTTAGAAGAAGCACTTGACAAAGCACAGGAGTCAAATATCAAAGTTAAAGGCTTGATGATTACAAATCCATCGAATCCATTAGGCACAATCATAGACCGTGACACATTAAAAAGCCTGGTGAAATTCGTCAACGAAAAAAATATCCATCTCATTTGCGACGAAATCTATGCTGGTACAGTGTTTACCAAGCCAGAGTATGTCAGCGTTGCTGAAATATTGAAGCATGACAAGAAATGCAATCCCAATTTAATTCATCTGGTGTATGGTCTGTCAAAAACCATGGGCTTTCCGGGATTTAGAATTGGAATAATTTACTCGTACAATGATAAAGTAGTGAGTTGTGCAAGAAAAATGTCAAGTTTTGGATTAATCTCTACTCAGACTCAAAAACTGATATCAAGCATGTTATCAGATGAAACATTCATAGAAAATTACATGTCGGAGAGCAGGGAAAGACTAGCTGCACGACAAGCGGTTTTAACCAGCGGCCTAATGCAAGTCCGAGTTGGAAATCTTCAGAGCAATGCAGGGCTTTTCTGTTGGATGGATTTACGACGGCTACTTAAAGAGCCAACATTTGAAGCTGAAATGGAGCTATGGCGCCTAATTATCAACAAAGCTAAGCTCAATATTTCACCTGGCTCGTCTTTTCATTGTTCAGAACCCGGTTGGTTTAGAGTTTGCTATGCAAATATGGATGAAAAGACAATGGGTATTGCTGTACGACGGATCAAGAAATTTGTACTTCAAGTTGATGAACGTGAATTGGCTGCTAAGAAATATCGGATTGATAAATGGGATGTACTTCGTTTATCATTCCGAAGGTGTGATGATACTATCATGAAAACACCGAAACTGACAAATTGGCAGGACATAGAAGCTAGTAATATTTTGTCACTCAAGTTTTGAATTCATGTATTTCCAGGAAAGTTGGCACTTTTTTACTGTTCAACTTTATGGTGAATTAACCCTAATATGTGCAACAAAAGTATGTTTTCCATTCTTACAACAAAATATTCTTGGAGAACAAAAGTTAACCAACACCTCTTATGAGAAAGATGGGTGCAACAAGCCAACAACCAGTGAGTTGAAGGCTAAGGTGGTTGTTTTTGGTTCATTTAAAATTTGTGTTTTCTATCCATATAGTCTTCTCCAATGTTCTCGTAATTTATTAACATTTATTTGTTAGGATTACACGTTTATAATTTAGTTTATAAGAAATAGTAACCTATTTATTATATTTTTCTATAAGATTATTCCTAAAAGGGTAAAATCATCGAAGATAATAATTACTTAAAATTCATACCGACACCGTCCAAACGATGGCCATAAAATGTTAGTTATTTTCTCTTCTGGTTTATCATCTCAATTGATCTAAGATCATACAAAGCAGGATCGACAGTAAAAAGTACCGATTATTGGAGATAATTGTTCCTGTTGTAGACATTAACAAAAATAGATGCAACTTCATTGCCTTCATCAATTGAAAATGATTGATCTGACAAGAACATCTTGAAGAAGGTCACCCCAGAACTGGAACTGCATGCATTCTTCAGTATGACCATAGGTAGCAAGGTTGTTACAGCGCCGCGAGCGCCCGAAGACCTTCACAACAATATGGTGTCATGGCGTTCGTATGGGTTCATATATGTATATATACAGGGTCTTATTCTTAAGATTCTTGAAGAACAGCTAAAACTTTAATGGAAGTTGTGTTTAGTGCGTGTCAGTAACTGTGTATGTATATGTTTATGAATGTGGTGCAAAGTTTGTTATAGCTATGGAGGAAAGAGAAAGAAGAGCATTCTGTTATCTCAACAAGAAAATATTTACAGATTGTAAAAAGTACACAAAAGATTTTACATCAAGGTATTTATACTAGTAATTGCTAAGAGAAAAACGGTTATGGTAAGCGGAGTAAACTATCAACAACACGTGATAAGCATATAGTGCAATACTCCCCCCTCAGATTGAATAGGGATGTCGAACATTCAATCTGGAAAGGATAGTGCAATGAGCATTCGACCAAGGCCCTTAGTGAAGATATCAGCCAACTGAAAAGAACTGGGCGTGTAAACAGGTTTTATCAACTGAGACTGCACTTGCTCACGAACAAAATGGAAATCCAATTCGAAGTGTTTGGTCTTAGGGTGAAAAATTGGATCAGCTGCAATATTTAAGGCAGCCTGATTGTCAGTGTATAATGATGGGCAAAGGCGGTGGCTTTTGAAGCTCAGAAAGAAGTAGGGTGGACCAGGATAATTCACAAGCTATATCAGTAATAGCACGAAGTTCTGCTTCTGCTGTGTAACGGGATATAACCTTCTGTTTACTAGAATGCCAAATGACAAGAGAAGAACCCAACATCAAACACATACCAGTAACACTCTTGAGCATACCATTTGAATCTAAACAAGATCCCCAGTCGCTATCACAGAAACCTTCAAGCTTGAGAGTAGATTTTGTAGCGTAGAAGAGGCCCTGAGAAGGAGTACCCTTCAAGTAATGAAGAACTCGTTGTACAGCGGTTGCTGTAGAAATTGACTTAAGTGGTGAACAACAAAAGCAATGTCAGGATGGGAAACTGTAAAATATAGAAGTTTGCCCACGTATGAGATGGGTCATCGAGTAAAACACCATCATGAGGAGAAAGTTTGACATTTGTATCAACATGGAGTGAAAGAGGCTTGCAATCCTCGAGACCTGCATCCACTAACATGTCATGAATAAACTTTCATTGATGCAGATAAAGTCCCTCAGTAGTACGATGAATCTCAAGGCCCAAATAATATGTAGCCAGACCAAGCTCTTTGATAGTGAAGGAAGAGTGCAGAACACTCTTAACATGTGCAATGAACACTGAATCAATGCTAATCAGCAAGATATCGTCCACATATACCAAAACAACGACACAAGATGTGCCATGTATTTAGGTAAAAAGGGAGTAATCAGCAACCATTTGAACAAAACCAAGACTGATCAGTACAAATGCTAATTTTTTAAACCATAAATTGACTTGTTGAACTTGCATACTGCACAATGCTATGTAGAGGGTGACCTGGAGGTAATTCCATGTAGACTTCCTCTGGTAAATCACTATGGGGGAAGGCATTGTAGATATCCAACTGATGGAGATCCCAATATCGGACTACAGCCAAGGCTAAAAGAGTATGAACCGTTACCATCTTTGGAACGGGAGCAAACGTACTATGATAATCTTGTCCTTCAACCTGAGTATATCCTTTGGCTACTAAACGAGCCTTGAATTTATCAAGAGAACCATCCGTTAAATACTTAACTTTGTAAATCCATTTACACCCAACTAACGTTTTCCCAGCAGGCAAAGAATCAATCATGGTCCATGTATCATTTGTTTCCAAAGCCAGCAACTCCTTTTGCATAGCTATAACCCACCTAGGGTCTGTTTTAGCTTGGTTGTAGGTATGAGGTTCTTCGTAAGTAGTAGAAGGACTAACAACACATGCAAAAATCTAAGTTGGTGGAGAATACAAAGAAAAATTGTATTTATGAGCATCAATGGGACAATTCAACAATATAGTATTGGCCTTTGATACAACAGGGGCTGAAGGGACCACGTAAGATGGTTGGACTTTATGACGTAAGGAAATGCGTTGTTGGGGTTCAGGAGAATGAGGTGGTGATGTGTGTAAAAATGTATCGGTTAAAGAAGAGGATGAGGGAACAAGTAAATCAGGTGGTACAGTTTATGTACAATGCTCAATCTGAGGTGGTGAAAAAAAGTTCAGGTTGTGAAACACAAGTATTAAGAGATGTGTCATATTGTGGAACAAAAGTATCAAGAGGTGTGTCATGTGCATTATTACAAAAAGAAGTAGCAGGTATGGAAAAATGTTAATGATCAGAAAATGACTGATCAGAGGCACAAGGAAACACTATTTCAGTGAAAACAACACGATGTGAAACATGAATTTGGTGAGTAATGGGATCGTACAGTTTGTACACCTTTTAAAAAATAGGATATCCAATGAATACAGTCTGCAGTGCTCGAGGAGCTAATTTATCATTATCATGGACTGACATATGTGCCAAATAACCAAAAGATTTAAGATGATCATAAGATGGGGGTGTGCCAAAAAGCTTTTCAAATGACAAAACAAAAACCAAAATAGAAAAGGGATTCAATTAATAAAATGTATAAATGTAAGAATGCAATCGCCCCAAAAACATAACTAAAGATGAGCTTGAAATAAAAGAGCATGAGACATTTTAAGCAAATTACGATGTTTATGCTCTACTCGTCCATTTTGATAAGGGGTGTAAGCACAAGTGGTTTGATGTATAGTTCCTTTTGAAGAGAATAAAAAACGTAATTCATGGCTAATAAATTCCCCACCATTATCTGTACGAATACATTTAATAGAGGCAGAAAATTGAGTGAGAACATAAGCAAAAAAATCTTGTAAAGATTGAGCAACATGCTATTTGGTAGGCAAAAGAATGGTCCAAATAGCTCTTGTAAAATCATCGATAATAGTCAATAAGTATTTACAACCGTTATAGGTGGGAACCCTATAAGGGCCCCAAACATCACAATGTAGGAGATCAAGCACATTAGAAGAAATAGAATGACCTAAAGAAACAGGGAGTTTACATTGCTTTGCTAATGGACAAGTAGAATAAATGTTAAGTTTCTTTTCACTAATACAATGTAAATCCAGTCCACTAATTTTTGAAATTACATGAAGAGGGATATGACCCAAATGTTTGTGCCAAAGAGTTGACATGGAAGAAAAAGATGTTATAAAAGCTGTAGAGGTGGGAGAATTGTTGAAGAATTGGTAAAGACCTTCATTTAAACTACCAAGAACCAATTCCTTCCACCAGTATTGGTCCTGCATATAACACATGTTTGAAGTAAAATGGATAACAGTGGACAATTGAGTAAATAGTTTACTAACTGAGATGAGTGGCCACGCCCATCGTCGACGTGCCAAATTGAAAATAATTATTAAACTCTACTATGTTCGCAAATGTGGTAAGTAGGGATCGAACCCAAGGGAATAGTGATCAATACTAGTGTAAAGTAAATTGTTGGGGGGGGTTTTGAGTTGGTTGCGATATTTTATCAAACAGTTTGCATACAGAAATAATTTTCTAGAGAAAATATAACTAAGTAAATTGCAATCATCCAAATTTACCAACACAACAAGGCACAATGATTAAATTAGCAAGATAAAGAGGTATTTGACCCAAGGATTATGGAAGCACAAGTATTACATCCAAACAAACACAAGCAAAATGTCATCAACTCTACCTAACCAAGATAATTGGTGGATCACACAATCACTTATTTCTCTTATAAAAACACTAATTTAGTGAAGCACATAAATTAGTTCTCTTGAGACTAGAAATCAATAGTGAAGCACTACTAATTTAACCAAATCAAGGAATCAAACAAAGAGAGGTTAGGACAAACCCAAGGATGGGAAACTCAACCTAGGTGTTTGCACTTCAAGCTTGAGGAATTATGTAAACTAAACCTTGTGCTACTAAAATGAATGCAATAAAAATTACGGATTAGCACAAACATTAGCAAATGAATTTACAAGAAGAGTAAGATGAAGCAACTTACAGATCACCAAGCAAAATCATAAACAATGTAACTCAAGCATTCAAGATAGAGTGAAATAGATCTTACTTAAATTGAAATGGGTTTAGTACAAGAGTTCCTCCCTTGAGCCAAATAAATGAAGTTAACTACTCATAATCAATAATAGATTACAAGTAATAAATGTTTGCTCTACTTCCCCTAACCATAATTGATTGTTGAAGTGATAAAGATGAGATAAAGATAAGATGATGTTGCTTGTCTCCCTTCTATTCAATAAAAACATCAATTAGACAAGAGGGCAAGATAGTGAATTTGCTTCCAAAAAATTTCCAACAAGTGTTGAACGGCCTGATGAACGGCTGTTCAGTAGCCCGTACAATAGATTGCTCATTTTAAACTCTTTGAACGGCCTGCAGAATGGCCGTACGAGACAAATCTTCAAGGTAATACATTAAAAACCTCCCGGCATCACGAGCTTGCATCTTCTAACTTCCCACTTGAATCATCACTACAAGAAAACAGTCAATAGACATCACCCCTTTAACATCAGTTACGTTTTTGATCGATGTTAAAGGTCTGTTTTACATCAGTTTTACTATAACTGATGTTAAAGTAGATTTTAGACATCAGTTGCACTTTAAACCGATGTCTCAACCACTTTTTAAAAAATAAAAAAACACGCGGATCCTTTTTTCCCCTATAATATTAGTAAATTTTCCCTCAGCCCGCTTTCCCTCTAGTACACTTATAAACATTTCCCCGCTTCAGATATTTCATTTCCCTCCTTCAGACAAACCTCACTCCCGCTCCTTACTCAAACCTCACTCAAAACTCACTCAAACTCAAACTCACTATCACTAATTTCACTCACAAACCCCCAAATTTGAAGAACCCTAGATTAAAACCCTAGATTACAAACCCCCAAAATAAAACGCTAGATTTCAAAACCCCCATTTCGAATCCCAATTAGGTCGAACTTTACCTTTCGATTTCTGTTAATTGGTTGCTCTTGGAGGCAATTAATTATGTCGAATCTTAATTAGTAAGTAAGTATTTTCGATTTTGATTAGTAAGTATTTTCTGATTTTGATTTTTGTTTGAAAATTCAAAGTTTGGTTTTTAATTTAAGCTTTTTTAGTAGATTGATTGATTCTTAAGCTTGGGTCATCTCCAAAGTAAGTTATTTTTTAGATTTATTGTTATAGATATATGCATGTCTATTTTTCTTGTAATTTTTGTTTGTGTATCTTTGTAAATTTAATGTATGCGCTGCTTGTTGTTGTTTGTAGGGCTCTATTTGGGTCATCTCCAAAGTAAGCTTGGCTGTACTGTTTGTTTGGGCTCAGTTTTTGTTATTGTAAGTCTCTAATTCTGTTATTGTATTTCTCACTTTGCATGTGAATCTTTGTGAACTTATTTGTTGTTTTTGTTTGGGCTCTATTAACAGTTTTTGTTGTTTGATAACTTATTTGTGAACTTCTTTTGCGTAGTTTGGTTGTTTGATAATTTGCTTAGTGTTTTTCAATATATATATATTAGTAGTGCACATGCTTATACTTGATTATAGGTAGTTTTTTTGTGGTCTGGTTATCCGCTTTCCGATTCCGATTAGTGGTTGTGGTGTGTCTAGCTAGTCTTTGTAATTTTTGTATTTGTTTTATAAATGATAATTGTGAATGTTTGGGATTTTGCATACTTGTTTTATAACTGATAATTAAATGCAATTTATATGGAGTTTATTTTAAGTGACATTATTTTATTAGTGTCCTTTTCTGGTTCTGCTTTTGAACACATATAAAGAGGTGCTCTGTTTGTACCTCTGTTTTTCAAGCTTAATTAACCTCATTTTACTTGTTTGATGCACCTTGTGAATAACTCCGTGTATGTTCACTTAGGCTTTAGGGTTTTATGAAAGACACGGTTCCTAATTAAAAAGGAACATAATTACATAATTTATATAAGATCTATAACTAGTGAATAATATCAATTAAATAAATATAAATACAATAAAAGTTTCTTTGTCAAAATATGCAATGAACTATAGTTATACAACAGTTGTAATATCAAAGTATAAAAAATAAGCCTTAATTAGAATAATTTAACGTACTATTTCAATTTAAATGGATATATATATATATATATATATATATATATATATATATATATATACATATATATATATATACATACATAAATTATTACTAAGTTGTCTATTTACATAAATTCCTGAAGAACATAATATGCGACAGAAATGAACATAATGTGAGAGATATTTAGGGAACTCGTGTGTGCACTTATAAAATTTTCTGCCATTTGATATCGGAAATTGTAGGTAGGCTATAGCTGTTGCAAAATATGGATAAGTCGTGGATTTCAACGAATAGAGACACATTAGAATATGAAGTTGGTGTTGAGAAGTTCTTGATGTATGCCGAACAAAATTGCGAAGATCCTAAGAAATACCTTGTCCTTGTGCACGATACGTTAAGTTCAAGAAATTTTCAGTAAAAATAATTAGAGGACATTTGTATGAAAAAGGTTTTAGTTTGGGGGTACACCAATTGGATTTGGCATGGGGAGAAGACTACTAGAGGGGATAGTAAATTACCAACTTCCTTTTCTGCTGCTTCCGTTTCTTCTGCTTCCGCCTCTTCTTCAGAAGAGCATATTCCTGATGCTGAATCGGAAATGCCTAATGTTTGTGAAGCAGCCTATGAGGATTTAGACAAAGAAACATATGACTTCAAGAGGTTCGTGGAGGATGCTGAACAACCTCTGTATGAGGGCAGTGATTCCACTAAACTAGATTCAATGCTAAAACTGCATAACTGGAAAGCGAGATTTGGTATTAGCGATAGTTCTTTTACCGAATTACTTAGTTCTGTTGGGTCCTTACTTCCTAAAGATAATGTCTTGCCGGTTACTTCTTACGAAGCAAAGAAAACCCTATCTAACTTGGGCCTCGAAGATACAAAAATCCATGCTTGCCCCAATGAATGCATTCTGTATTGGGGTGTAAATGTCGATGCTACCGAGTGCCCCAAGTGTCGTGTATCTCGATGGAAGAAAGAGAAGGATGGTAAACCGAGGATTAACATTCCAGCCAAAGTTATGTGGTATTCCCCAATCATTCCCAGATTTAAATGACTGTTTAAATCTGCCTATACCGCGAAACTGATGACTTGGCATGTTGAGCAAAGAGTTGAAGATGGACTAATGCGCCATCCAGCCGACTCCCCTTCATGGCAGAATGTTGATTACCTTTGGCCAGACTTTGGTAGTGAGCCAAGAAACATACGCTTAGCTTTGGCGGCGGATGGTATAAACCCGCATAACAATGGCCTAAACAATAGGTATTCTTGCTGGCCAGTAGTACTAACTACCTATAATCTTCCTCCATGGTTATGCATGAAGAGGAAGTTTATGATGTTAACAATTTAGTCTCTGGTCCACATGAACCGGGTAATAACATTGACATGTTCTTACAACCGTTGATTGAAGATTTGAAAAAACTTTTGCAAGAAGGTGAACCAAATGTTTACGATGCCTACACTAAGTCTTTTTTAACTCTACGGGCAATATTGATGTGGACCATAAATGACTTTCCAGCATACAAAAATCTATCAGGTTATGTAAATCAAAGTTATATGGCTTGTCCTTTATGTAGTGAGGATACGGTGGCTAAATATTTACCTCATAGCAGAAAAATGTGCTTTCAAGGTCATCGTCGTTATTTGCCTCGACATTATCCTTATAGAAAGAAAAAGGCAGCTTTTAATGGTGAACAATAGTTCGGAGAGAAACAAGAACCACTTTCTAGAGAAGAGGTGTTTGTTGGGTTCCGAGGCATAAAACGCAGCGGAATAATGTAAATAAAACAAAAATTTCGAAACCCAAACCAGGATCCATGTATAATTACGGACAGATTATGGAGAAACGAATCATACCTTTAAAATGTTACTTTCACGAACTCAACGGAGATCCTAGCTTGTAATCACCACACACAATCTTCACGTCAAGATCTGTGTCTCTAAGGTAATCCACACGAATGTCCGACCGTCCAACGATCCGAGGAGCCAGGTACTAGCCCGCGAAGAACAGCCTCTCAAAGAGCTGCTAGGGTTTTTAATAAAACGATTTTATGAAATCCCTAACCCTAAAGTAATACATCATCATGTATTTATATGAGAGATAGTGGGCTAAAATCAAAAAACCGAATTGGTCTTCCTTAAACCCAATTCTAATTTTATTTTGATTTTATTATTGGATTTCCTTAAACCCAATTCTGTTCTTACTTTATTAAATTCGAATTTACTTAGATAATTAATTAGGACCAGTCCAATTAATTAAATAGCCAATTCTTTATTTAATAATGATTTAATTTAAATTCTCAATTTAAATTAAAACTCCTTTTAAGACATTCTAAGTGTGTGACCCTATAGGTTATTATTACGTTGGCAACGATTTTAAAGTCTCAATTAAAATCGTAAACAAAGAGCGGCATCTAGTAATACATCATTGCTACCCAAGTAATAATAATTTAAATGGTGATCCATATTAAACCTTTCGTGATTAATGTTTCCGTGTAATATAATCCCTTTAACCAAATATTATAGATTAAACTCGAGGCATGTGTTCAGTCATCCTCTTCAACATTTAATCCGGGTTTACTTGATCCATGAGTAGACTATTAAAAAACAAATCATTATTTGAGCACGGCCATGCATTTTATAGTCTCACTCAATAAAGAGGCCAATAATATCTCTCCTAATTATAGGAGGGTTAAATCCTTTATCTATCATTCATATTTCTCATGCAACTCATGATATACCCGATGTCCACTTTTATCATCACCCGGTCAAAGGTAACTTTTAATGTAGTCAAAGTATATTAATCCTCGTATAGAAATATAATGATCTCAAGTCAAAGGATCATTACACCATTATCACTGTGAGTCTTTCTTATGACTTTATTAAACATGAAGAATCTCACTGTGGATCTGTCCAGTACCATGTACTCCTACATGTACCTATGTATTGACTTTAGTATCTCCATTCTTATAACCAATGAGATGTGGTTATCTGTCAAACAACATACTAGTCTATTTATGTATTATTATTGTCCTATAATAATACTCGACCAGGGACCTTTTAAGAATATGATATATTATATAATCTCAAGTTCAAGTCATTTACTTAAACTATATAATGTGTATCATGATTCTAAGGACATTTATTATGCTAAGAAATATATCGCAGTAATTAAAGTCATAATAAATACGTTTATTGAATGATCAAATGACATAAAGGTTTATTCAAAGAAACAATGTATTGCATCTAGGGCACCTACACTAACAGTGTTAAGGCGGCAGGAGTGCATTGTTTTTTCTTTTGGAAATGAAGCAAAGAATTCAAAGAAGGTGGACTGTCCATGGAAGAAAAAGTCAATATTTTTTTAGTTAGAATATTGGAAATATCATCATGTTCTTCATTATCTCGATGTGATGCATGTTGAGAAAAACGTGTGCGATAATATGATCGGGACTTTACTAAATACAAAATATAAGTCCAAGGATAGTGAGGCTTCCCGTAATGATATGATTACAATGGGTGTTAGGACAGATTTGGCTCTACAAAAAGTAGGAAAAAGAACTTACTTGCCCCCTGCAGCTTACACTCTTTCAAAGGCAGAAAAAAGAAAAATGCTATCATCACTCGCGTCGATGAAACTTCCATACGGACATTCATCGGACATAAAAAATTATGTATCTTTTCCAGATTTGAAGTTGTTTGGGCTCAAGTCCCAAGACTGTCACATACTTCTTCAACAACTACTTCCAGTTTCAATTCGATCTATTCTTCCAAGACATGTGAGGGTTAGCATAATCAGATTGTGTTTCTTTTTCAACTCTTTGTGCAACAAAGTCGTCGATGTATCAAAGTTGGATAAAATGCAAGTAGATGTGGTGTTGACCTTTTGTGAGCTGGAAAAGATATTTCCTGCATCATTTTTTGATGTAATGATACATCTCACGGTCCACTTGGTTAGAGAATTGCGTTTGTGTGGATCTATTTTTATAGATGGATGTATCCATTTGAACGCTTCAATAAAGTGTTGAAAAGTTATGTACGAAACCGCTGTTATCCGGAAGGTTGTATAGCTGAGAGTTATTTAGGAGAAGAATCTGTGGAATTTTGTACGGAGTTTATTCAGAAGAGTTGTACAACTGCCGGCCTTCCAAAGGAGAAGGACAGGCTCTTTGGTCCCTTATCCGCTGCAATAATGAAGTCGGTGGAAGAAAAAGAACGTGATGAGGCGCATCTATATGTTCAACAAAACAACGTTGAAGTGTATCCGTATATTATGTAAGTTAGATTTTTTTCCTATTTATTGTTTTCAGTAAGATTTTATTTTAGTCAATAATTTATTTATATATTAGTTTTGCAAGGATGCATAAGGAATATCTTGAAGGAATGTATCGAGGGAAAAAAAAGTCGGCACAGTGGCTGATTGGAAAACACAATCGGCTATTTGCTGATTGGTTTAGAAAAAAAGTTAGTAAAATGATCAAGGATCAAGAAGAGGTTTCAGAAACAATAAGATGATTGGCAGGCAAACCGTCGTTTTTTGTTTTGACTTATGAAGGTTTTCTAGTTGATGGCGTTCGCTACTTGACAAAGCAAAGAGATGATGTAAGGGTTGTCCAAAATAGTGGTGTCTCTTTACTTGGAAGGATAGTCCAAGTCTCTAGTTCGAAGGATTTAAATCCCGTGGAAACTGAAATGACATTTTATGGCATAATTGAAGAAATATGGGAGTTAGACTACTATGCATTCAAAGCCCCATTGTTCTTGTGTAAATGGGCTGACAGTGATAGAGGTGTAAAGGTCGATGATATTGGCTTCACACTTGTCGACCTTAGCCGACAAGGCCACAAGAATGATAAATACGTCTCTGTTGAACAATTCAAGCAAGTTTTCTATGTTGAAGATCCGATTGATCCTACCTGGTCAGTCGTACTAACTTTAACATGTCGAGACTATCACGAGATTTACAAGGACGATGATTTAGGAGACACTATAGTTGAAAATCCTCCATTCTGCTCTAAAATCCCAACAGTCGATGTTTCTCCTGATGGAGATAATGATCCTAGTCTTGGAAATCAAAGATCGAATGTTGAGGGAATTTGGATTAAAAAGTGATTCGTTCTATGTAACATTATATTTTATGTTGTCCCACTCTTTTCCTACTGTGTAATTTAAATTTAAATTTTTGTATTATTTGTGTTAGCTTCCAGGACATTTTCTTTAATATTAAGGATGCATGATTCTAGGTTTTAATTTCATTTTGTAATGCAATATTTTACTGTGAATTATGATCTGCAATAGTATACGGTGAATTTTAATTATGCATTTATATTTTAATTTACTGTGAATTTTGATCTACACCATTATACTACAGATTTACTGTGTGTTTTAATTACGCATTTATATTTTAATTTACTTTTTTTTATCTGAAATTATTTACTGTGAATTTTTTACTTAAGCACTTATATTTCAGGAATTTGCAGAAAGTAAAAGAAGTTACAAGGAATGGCAAAGAAGCAGAAGTAATGCGAAAAACAATCGGGAAAGGAAATTAAGAGGCATGCAGATGGTGCAGACCCTCCCATCATAAACAATGAAGAAAAGCAGTAGGTGGAGGATGATGGAAAGCGGGTGGAGGTGAAAGCATTGAAAGGTCAAGGAGAAAACTCTGAAAACTCTACAAACGCTACCTTCCCCACCCCCGTAGACTCAAACACGGGCACCGTTACTAGTACCGAATCTGCAAAAAAGAGATCAGTGCGAGGTGTTTCTGCAATGCACAAAGTACCCATGAAGAAATCATAAGGGAAGAAGTTTAAAATCAGGTACAATTGTAGTTGTGTTCCTATTGGAGATACTAGACGCACGTTGCAGTCCTTTGTAGGAATGCTAGCCAGGACAATGGCACCGATCGATATACCATCATGGCCAAAAGTGGATGATGATTTAAAAGCAAAAATATGGAGTGATGTTCAGGTAGAATCAAAATTTGTTTTTATTTTTGAATTATAGCATATGACTATTTAAAAATGTTAGAAATGGTAGAATAATTGATTTTCCTCTGTTTTTCCTTTAGGGTACGTTCAAAGTGGAACCGGAAAGTGAGCATTTTATTTTGATGTCTGCTGGTGCAAAGTGGAGACAGTTCAAGTCCAAGTTAACATGTGATTATGTGATGCCTTTTATTGGTCAAAAGAAAAGTTAGCGAAGCCCCCGAGGAAGTATGCTTATGTTGGTAAGGAGGCATGGAAAAGATTTGTTGCAATCAGGAGCACCGATGATTGGAAGGTATGCGTTATAGGCAGTAATATATGAAGTATGATGCGGTAACCTTGAATATTTCTATATAAGCATACTGATTCAAAGAATTAATTTTATGCAGACAATTAATAAAGAGCAAAGTGAGAGAGTGAGTCAGCGAAAATATCCCCACAGGATGTCAAGGAAAGGATATGTTGGTGTGCTAAAGGAAGAAGTATGCATTTATAGAAAAAATTAATAATATTTTTTTTAGCATTTGCATTTGTTATTAAGTGCCTAGTGACAATTTTTTTGTTTAATTCTTTTTGGCAGGAGGCGGCGGGACGGATGGATCCTGAGGAAGATCCTGATCGGGCAATTTTATGGAAAATTGGTCGTATGAAAGATAATGAAAATGCTGATGAAGAACTGGCTGAGATATATGGCAGAATTGTAAGATTTTTAGCCCTTTTTTACTTTATTATTTCACGTCGAATTTAACAGCAGTCCATAATTTGAGTCAAGCGTTAACGGGATGATTTGCTCGAAAAGAAGCGTACGGGTGATTTTGTTTCTAGCGGAATGAATGATGTGTTGAGTACCGCATTGCAAACAGCTGAGCATTCAGGTAGGGTAAGGGGAGTTGGAAGCTTCATAAGTCCATAAAAATAATTCAACATGCCAAAAAAGAGAAAGAACCAAAGTTCTAAAGCTGAAAAAGAGACGAAGGATGAGCTTGAAAAAACAAAGGCTGAGCTTGAAGGAACAAAGAACAAATTTTCATCACAGATTAACGAGCTGAAGGCCATGATGGCCAGTTTTCAATCACCAAATTTATCTGACAAAGCAAGTTGTCGAGTAGAACAACTTGATGAATTGATGGCCAACAATGAGGATGATGATATTTTTATTGCGCCTGATCCCGTACGCCCCTCTTCTCCACCTGGAAACAAGGTAAAAAAATTACGCACACACACACAGATATATAAATACAAGTCAAGGTTTTAATGGGATATGGTTTGTGATGGCGGATACTTACAATTTAACGGATATATCTAGGATCCAAGAAAATGTGAGCTGGCAGTTGATAACATAGACAATAAGGTAGCTTTTGGTAGGGTTGAACCTGAAGGTGACGCGGGTAAGTCGTTACATGGAATGCCTTTGCAACCGGGACATGTTCGTGTCTCGGTGGATGGAGTCATCAAGGGAGATGCCTTGGTTCCGGTGCCCGTAGTTGGTGAAATTGAGACCGTCCGCCAAGATTTTTGGTCTTATTTAGCGTGGCCTCGGGACATGATCTCCTTCATCCCCACAATAGCTAAGGCATGTAGAGTTAATTAAGGATATTTTACAGTTGACTTGAATAATATGTAGATGAACTTGCATAATAAGAATTGTATTTAGATATCATTTTATTATTTATTTGCAGAAAAGGAAAAATGAAGTTCAATCAAAAAAGAAACCCAAAAAATGAATTAGATAGGCTGCATGACATGTTTACAAATGTGAATCCCGATAAAAAAGTTCCTCATCGCTTTAAGTTGTTGTACAAACATGCTATTACCTTTATAAAAGAAAGAGGAGATTCCATTCAGATTGAATGTGATGAAAAGGTGTTTGGAATGGCAAAAACTTTATACGTGTTGCATGAGAATGTAATTGATTTGTTGAAGTTTGGAATGATTGGCGGGGCCGTTATATCAACTTACATGGCGTATGTTAACACAATATCACGCAAGTATACGTGGTCACAAGTAATATAGATAAAATTGAGTTCGTTCCGCAGAGATCTGGTATAGGTTTTAATTCAGTAGATGTACTTATGCAACAATGTATGGTTTTAACTCACTGCTAAGACAAATCACAAATTGGGGTTTTAATTATCTAAATTAAACTAAGATGCAAATTATCAAACTAAAAATTACTTAACTAAAGTTATTTAAACTGATTTATATATATGAGAATAAACATGGGATCCTAACGTCATTATCTACTTCACTTAGAGTCGACGCCTTTAATCAATGCATGTGATGGTTTTGATATCTGATCAGACAACACTAAACAAGTATACGCTACTTCTCAGTATACGAATACCAAACTAGTCATACATCCACAAAAGAGATAGAAGATGAATAGACACCAATTATGTTTAGACCCTATATCTCTATAAGATTTGAAAACATAACGGTTGAAGAACAAGTTGTCTATTAAGATCACATAGGGTAGCATAATATCTCTATTTACGCCACAAATCATGATGTTAAAACATCAACCTATCCTATGCTAGCATGGCAAGTTCTAAATCTCAAGATTCACTCTCGTTTCGCAAGAGATTAACAATTCAATTTAGATGTTAGCTACGCATTTAAAAGCATTAAGATTAACCATACGAGGATATCAAGAATTCACCACACATAAATCTTTAAAGAAATCGAACTACTAAGTTACATAGATAAATCCGTTAGAATCCCATGACAACGATCAGTTCATAATCGAACCACTCGTCATCATGGGATCTGATGAAACCATGATATAAAACAAGATACGAATGAAAGAAGTAATAATATTAATAAAGTGAAGAGTTGAGAAAACAAATCTATGATTCAACGTATACAAAAGATGAAGTAGATCTAGATCCGTGCTTGTCACCGAGCGTTGAATCCTTCTCCACTATTCTCTCTTGCAATTCTATGTTACAATAATAAAAAACCCATCCAATTTAGAAGTCTAAGATGTGTTTTTATAGGCCTAAATATCTTTCCCAGCAAGAAAAACAACCTACAATACAATTAGAAATAGGTTTGGATACAAAAAATACAACTAGAATTCGAAATAGGGTCAAAACGGACATTTTCAGGGACTATCAGACCTACGCGCCCCAGGCGCATGCTACGCGCTCCAGGCGCATACTTCTGCTGTTTCACGCGCTCCAGGTGCACGGTTACGCGCTCCAGGCGCGCAAACTTCCTGCCGAAACTGATTTTCCTCCATTTTCTTCGTTTTTGAGCCGTTTTCTTCCGTTCTTTTTGCCATTGCTTCCATAGTCAATTAACTTTACTTGGAACCATCATAAAGTCTCAGTTCTTGACTCCAAACTTCATTCCATTTGCACAAATCAACTTCAAATTTGACGGAAATGACAACCCTAATCGACATTCTTGCAAACCTGCACATTCAAACAAAACACATCAAAAATACCAAAAACTTAAGTCCAAGTACACCAATTCAAGCCGATATGGAACGTTCCTAGTGGATATAAAATCCACTTATCACACCCCCAAACTTAAACCGATGCTTGTCCTCAAGCATAAACAGTTACAACTAACTAACTAACTAGATAGTACCACTTCCGTAGGTGATCACGGTTGCATTTGGCATATGCAACAAGCCCTTTAAACCCCTAGGCATCCCTAGTGGACGAGTAAGGTCTCGTGAGGGCCTATATCGAATGTACCCACAAAATCCAATGCAATGTAATGCATGAATGCAACTAAATGAAAATTCAATTAATCTAGTACTAATATCCTACCATACCTTCAAATCCTCTCATGCCATATCAACTTAAGAATCAAAGTAAATACGCAATGTCTTGGTGTCGAACGTGCAAGTATTCACTTAGTCTACTCAATGAGCATGCATAAGTTCTCACAAGTCCATGTCAAGTGTAAGAATAAGTTAGTAAACATGCTAAGCCTACAAGAATACATATTTGAGACAAAACTCGGGATCTCATACGCAAAAACAAGCAAACACTCACAATTCACTCACAACAGAATATTCACTCAAGAACAAGGGTAAGTGTATCACTCAATTCCAACAAAATTATAAGCATGCTTGACATTTGGTATCAATCTAGCTCTTAACACAACATACATCAATGACGATAATCAAAAGGTCTTTATTTGGGTTGTAACGGGGCTGGAGACAAGGTATGTCAAATAAGCCAAATCAGGTGAAGTGTCAAAGGCTAGTAGGAGCCATAATAAACCATACACAACACCCTACTTTCCCCCCACACAAAATTTTACTATTTTTCTTCCAACAAAAACACTCGACTAGTCGACTAAAGTAGGATCACAACAAACACAAATATGCTCTCATAATATATTATTTTTTTTTCTTTTTTTTTTCCTTCTTTTTTCTCTTTTCTTTTTTTTTTTCCATTTTTTTTCCCGAGAGCTAGATAAAACAATAACATAAACAATGATCCCATGAATTTATTACATATGCCGACTATCAAGTAAACAACCAAACCCAATTTTCAATATTTCCCCCAAAATTATGACCAATAATAAACCCCTCCTTGCACACCTTATTACTCCCTTAAGCACTCTACTAGCCTTAGACAATGTAGGTTCAAATTAATGTAAGGCCAATACAAGAAAAGGTCTAGGCAAGTAATGTGGTATGTCACTGAAAAATAGGATTAAGCTCAACGGGTTAACTAATTGATCATGTAAATATGGTGTGGTAATATGGGAAAATATGCGGTTATTCCTAAATGCCTTTATCATTTTAATCGTCAAATAATGTCATGCGTTTCAAGAAAGACCTCAAACAACTTCTAGCAATGCAAACAATCTGTGGACACTCAAGAAAACGAATAAATTGCAACAAATATGCAATGAGGCTCAAAAGCTCACTTGGTGGAAAACATACTCAATCCCAAGAAAAAATCTCTCTAATGCACCTACTTGTATTCAAAGCATGCAAACTAAATCAACTTGCACATATTCATGTCCTTTTAATTACTCACAACATTCAATAAGTGTACTAGCTCAACTTACTAGTGTATGTGTGCACAAGAACAAAGCATATCACTTCTCAATCAAAAGCGTCAACAACACAAAATTCCTATCAAGCATGGGTGCAAATGCAAACTACTATGAACTCACATGATAATAATACGAACAACACATGCGTGAATTACAACTAAAATGCAAAGCATGATATCCTACATGAATGCAATAACTACTACAAACAACTACTTATCCCCCAAACCACCCCCAAACTTGAAATATTCAATGTCCGCATTGAATGGAAAGGTAATACAAGGGTTAGTAGAACAGATACCAAATTGTTGAGACACGTGGGTTGCCTCCCACGAAGCGCTCTTGTTTAAAATCTTTAGCTAGACATGGCAATGGCTTTTCTCTTGAAAATTTCGACACCGTATCTCTATATGGCCATTTAATTATCTTTTCCGGAGCTACAACCTTGATGACAAATTTCAACCTTCTTTGCTCCTCAAAAGTCTCAGTAACAATGTTCACTCCACTACCTGACAAGTTAGCAACAATAATAATAAACAAAGCAGATGTTTGGCCCGAATATACATACCTTAAGTGATCTGGTGGTTTAAGCTCGAGTTTGGAAGCTTCTTCAACAAGATGACTAACTACCAAAGGCTGACCCAGAATGGAAATAAACGTACTAGGAACGAAAGTGGGTGGTTCACCAACAGAAGTCTTAACAACAGACTTAGGATCAAACGAACTATCCTCAAGATTTGACCATGAAACCACCTCATCACGCAGCACCTTAGAATCCAAAAGATCAGCTACGCCTAATTCCTCACCTTCAGTATCAGACTTTCCTTGTAAAGCATTGTCTAAGGGGTCCGACTTGCCAAAACACTCTTCCTCCTCTACCGGAAATTCCAAGAGTCTTTTTGGATATGGAGGAGGAGGGTAGATCTGATTGATATTTGTAGATTGCTCCGGAGAAGCCTTCTCAATAGATTCCTTGCTCTTTTCCACTTCTTTTACTAGCTGATCAGCTACCAAGTAAGATTTTTCAATTTCGGGCACTGCAGAATTTTCAACCTGCTGATTCTGAACATCTTCATCTTCCTCAGCTACTGATTTTGGATCTGATGTAACCTTTCCCGATCTCAAAGTTACTTCCTTCACCTGTTCTTTGCCTTCCCTTCTGCCTGGATTAGCCTTCGTATCGCTAGGAAGAGTTCCTTGTTGCCTACTAAGTAAGGCACTAGTAATCTGCCCAATCTGATTTTCCAAATTCTTAAACGAGACAGCGTTGCTTTTAAACAACAACCTCAATTCTTCCAATTCAGATTCGTCATAAGTGGAATTCCCAGTCCCAACATATGATTGTTGTTGCTGAAAACCCGAAGGTTGTGATTGCCACGGGGCATACTGCTGCTAAAAATTCTGGTGATTGTAAGGCTGTGCTCCATATTGTTGATCTGGATACTGCTGATAAAGCTGTTGTGGTTGTAGTATGCCACCTTGATTGTTGGTCCAGCTGAAATCAGGATGGTGTCTGTTGTAAAGATGATAGGTGGCAGGAGCTGGTTGCGAAGGTCGTTGAAAATTGCTCACCCACTGTGCCGATTCATAAGAGATAGCACATTGATTCGTCTCATATGCGCCCGCACATAGCTCACAAACACTAGCCACCTGCTGAACTCCATAGTAAGTTAGAAAATCCATCTTTCAAGTCAACGCCTTCAACTGAGCTGCTATAGCTGTAGCTGCATCACCCAGATCTATATTCGCTCTCTAACAAGTACCTGAAACACCAACGAACTACAAAAGAATAGATGAGAAAAACAATCCGGGTCAGTGAACGCTAACGACCACAGATGACAAGCACATAAACTAAAAATAAAACACCGATGATCCCCGGCAGTGGCGCCAAAAACTTGTTAACACAATATCACGCAAGTATACGTGGTCACAAGTAATATAGATAAAATCGAGTTCGTTCCGCAGAGATCTGGTACAGGTTTTAATTTAGTAGATGTACTTATGCAACAATGTATGGTTTCAACTCACTGCTAAGACAAATCACAAATTGGGGTTTTAATTATCTAAATTAAACTAAGATGCAAATTATCAAACTAAAATTTACTTAACTAAAGTGATTTAAACTGATTTACATATATAAGAATAAACATGGGATCCTAACGTCATTATCTACTTCACTTAGAATCGACGCCTTTAATCAATGCATGTGATGGTTTTGATATCTGATCAGACAATACTAAACAAGTATACGCTACTTCTCAGTATACGAATACCAAACTAGTCATACATCCACAAAAGAGATAGAAGATGAATAGACACCAATTATGTTTAGACCCTATATCTCTATAAGATTTGAAAACATAACGGTTGAAGAACAAGTTGTCTATTAAGATCACATAGGGTAGCATAATATCTCTATTTACGCCACAAATCATGATGTTAAAACATCAACCTATCCTATGCTAGCATGGCAAGTTCTAAATCTCAAGATTCACTCTCGTTTCGCAAGAGATTAACAATTCAATTTAGATGTTAGCTACGCATTTAAAAGCATTAAGATTAACCATACGAGGATATCAAGAATTCACCACACATAAATCTTTAAAGAAATCGAACTACTAAGTTACATAGATAAATCCGTTAGAATCCCATGACAACGATCAGTTCATAATCGAACCACTCGTCATCATGGGATCTGATGAAACCATGATATAAAACAAGATATGAATGAAAGAAGTAATAATATTAATAAAGTGAAGAGTTGAGAAAACAAATCTATGATTCAACGTATACAAAAGATGAAGTAGATCTAGATCCGTGCTTGTCACCGAGCGTTGAATCCTTCTCCACTATTCTCTCTTGCAATTCTATGTTACAATAATAAAAAACCCATCCAATTTAGAAGTCTAAGATGTGTTTTTATAGGCCTAAATATCTTGCCCAGCAAGAAAAACAACCTACAATACAATTAGAAATAGGTTTGGATACCAAAAATACAACTAGAATTCGAAATAGGGTCAAAACGGACATTTTCAGGGACTATCAGACCTACGCACCCCAGGCGCATGCTACGCGCTCCAGGCGCATACTTCTGCTGTTTCACGCGCTCCAGGTGCACGGTTACGCGCTCCAGGCGCGCAAACTTCCTGCCGAAACTGATTTTCCTCCATTTTCTTCGTTTTTGAGTCGTTTTCTTCCGTTCTTTTTGCCATTGCTTCCATAGTCAATTAACTTTACTTGGAACCATCATAAAAACTCAGTGCTTGACTCCAAACTTCATTCCATTTGCACAAATCAACTTCAAATTTGACGGAAATGACAACCCTAATCGACATTCTTGCAAACCTGCACATTCAAACAAAACACATCAAAAATACCAAAAACTTAAGTCCAAGTACACCAATTCAAGCCGATATGGAACGTTCCTAGTGGATATAAAATCCACTTATCACACCCCCAAACTTAAACCGATGCTTGTCCTCAAGCATAAACAGTTACAACTAACTAACTAACTAGATAGTACCACTTCCGTAGGTGATCACGGTTGCATTTGGCATATGCAACAAGCCCTTTAAACCCCTAGGCATCCCTAGTGGACGAGTAAGGTCTCGTGAGGGCCTATATCGAATGTACCCACAAAATCCAATGCAATGTAATGCATGAATGCAACTAAATGAAAATTCAATTAATCTAGTACTAATATCCTACCATACCTTCAAATCCTCTCATGCCATATCAACTTAAGAATCAAAGTAAATACGCAATGTCTTGGTGTTGAAAGTGCAAGTATTCACTTAGTCTACTCAATGAACATGCATAAGTTCTCACAAGTCCATGTCAAGTGTAAGAATAAGTTAGTAAACATGCTAAGCCTACAAGAATACATATTTGAGACAAAACTCGGGATCTCATACGCAAAAACAAGCAAACACTCACAATTCACTCACAACAGAATATTCACTCAAGAACAAGGGTAAGTGTATCACTCAATTCCAACAAAATCATAAGCATGCTTGACATTTGGTATCAATCTAGCTCTTAACACAACATACATCAATGACGATAATCAAAAGGTCTTTATTTGGGTTGTAACGGGGCTGGAGACAAGGTATGTCAAATAAGCCAAATTAGGTGAAGTGTCAAAGGCTAGTAGGAGCCATAATAAACCATACACAACACCCTACTTTCCCCCCACACAAAATTTTACTATTTTTCTTCCAACAAAAACACTCGACTAGTCGACTAAAGTAGGATCACAACAAACACAAATATGCTCTCATAATATATTATTTTTTTTTCTTTTTTTTTTTCCTTCTTTTTTCTCTTTTCTTTTTTTTTTTTCCATTTTTTTTCCCGAGAGCTAGATAAAACAATAACATAAACAATGATCCCATGAATTTATTACATATGTCGACTATCAAGTAAACAACCAAACCCAATTTTCAATATTTCCCCCAAAATTATGACCAATAATAAACCCCTCCTTGCACACCTTATTACTCCCTTAAGCACTCTACTAGCCTTAGACAATGTAGGTTCAAATTAATGTAAGGCCAATACAAGAAAAGGTCTAGGCAAGTAATGTGGTATGTCACTGAAAAATAGGATTAAGCTCAACGGGTTAACTAATTGATCATGTAAATATGGTGTGGTAATATGGGAAAATATGCGGTTATTCCTAAATGCCTTTATCATTTTAATCGTCAAATAATGTCATGCGTTTCAAGAAAGACCTCAAACAACTTCTAGCAATGCAAACAATCTGTGGACACTCAAGAAAACGAATAAATTGCAACAAATATGCAATGAGGCTCAAAAGCTCACTTGGTGGAAAACATACTCAATCCCAAGAAAAAATCTCTCTAATGCACCTACTTGTATTCAAAGCATGCAAACTAAATCAACTTGCACATATTCATGTCCTTTTAATTACTCACAACATTCAATAAGTGTACTAGCTCAACTTACTAGTGTATGTGTGCACAAGAACAAAGCATATCACTTCTCAATCAAAAGCGTCAACAACACAAAATTCCTATCAAGCATGGGTGCAAATGCAAACTACTATGAACTCACATGATAATAATACGAACAACACATGCGTGAATTACAACTAAAATGCAAAGCATGATATCCTACATGAATGCAATAACTACTACAAACAACTACTTATCCCCCAAACCACCCCCAAACTTGAAATATTCAATGTCCGCATTGAATGGAAAGGTAATACAAGGGTTAGTAGAACACATACCTAATTGTTGAGACACGTGGGTTGCCTCCCACGAAGCGCTCTTGTTTAAAGTCTTTAGCTAGACATGGCAATGGCTTTTCTCTTGAAAATTTCGACACCGTATCTCTATATGGCCATTTAATTATCTTTTCCGGAGCTACAACCTTGATGACAAATTTCAACCTTCTTTGCTCCTCAAAAGTCTCAGTAACAATGTTCACTCCACTACCTGACAAGTTAGCAACAATAATAATAAACAAAGCAGATGTTTGGCCCGAATATACATACCTTAAGTGATCTGGTGGTTTAAGCTCGAGTTTGGAAGCTTCTTCAACAAGATGACTAACTACCAAAGGCTGACCCATAATGGAAATAAACGTACTAGGAACGAAAGTGGGTGGTTCACCAACAGAAGTCTTAACAACAGACTTAGGATCAAACGAACTATCCTCAAGATTTGACCATGAAACCACCTCATCACACAGCACCTTAGAATCCAAAAGATCAGCCACGCCTAATTCCTCACCTTCAGTATCAGACTTTCCTTGTAAAGCATTGTCTAAGGGGTCCGACTTGCCAAAACACTCTTCCTCCTCTACCGGAAATTCCAAGAGTCTCTTTGGATATGGAGGAGGAGGGTAGATCTGATTGATATTTGTAGATTGCTCCGGAGAAGCCTTCTCAACAGATTCCTTGCTCTTTTCCACTTCTTTTACTAGCTGATCAGCTACCAAGTCAGATTTTTCAATTTCGGGCACTGCAGAATTTTCAACCTGCTGATTCAGAACATCTTCATCTTCCTCAGCTACTGATTTTGGATCTGATGTTTCCGGTATCTCGAGATGAACCACCCATGTGATTGGCCGTGTATTCGCCTTGATTCTGGCTAAGAAAGGATGACACGGCTGTTGCCTAAGATAGACAGAACAGGCTATCTTACTACTACCCACCAATGCCGGAAAATCTTGGAAATCTTTGATAGGAGGTGGACCGGCATGCTCTATATATACAATTTACATGCTGCAGGGGCTTAACCTTTCCCGATCTCAAAGTTACTTCCTTCACCTGTTCTTTGCCTTCCCTTCTGCCTGGATTAGCCTTCGTATCGCTAGGAAGAGTTCCTTGTTGCCTACTAAGTAAGGCACTAGTAATCTGCCCAATCTGATTTTCCAAATTCTTAAACGAGACAGCGTTGCTTTTAAACAACAACCTCAAGTCTTCCAATTCAGATTCGTCATAAGTGGAATTCCCAGTCCCAACATATGATTGTTGTTGCTGAAAACCCGAAGGTTGTGATTGCCACGGGGCATACTGCTGCTAAAAATTCTGGTGATTGTAAGGCTGTGCTCCATATTGTTGATCTAGATACTGCTGATAAAGCTGTTGTGGTTGTAGCATGCCACCTTGATTGTTGCTCCAGCTGAAATCAGGATGGTGTCTGTTGTAAAGATGATAGGTGGCAGGAGCTGGTTGCGAAGGTCGTTGAAAATTGCTCACCCACTGTGCCGATTCATAAGAGATAGCACATTGATTCGTCTCATATGCGCCCGCACATAGCTCACAAACACTAGCCACCTGCTGAACTCCATAGTAAGTTAGAAAATCCATCTTTCAAGTCAACGCCTTCAACTGAGCTGCTATAGCTGTAGCTGCATCACCCAGATCTATATTCGCTCCCTAACAAGTACCTGAAACACCAACGAACTACAAAAGAATAGATGAGAAAAACAATCCGGGTCAGTGAACGCTAACGACCACAGATGACAAGCACATAAACTAAAAATAAAACACCGATGATCCCCGGCAGCGGCGCCAGAAACTTGTTAACACAATATCACGCAAGTATACGTGGTCACAAGTAATATAGATAAAATTGAGTTCGTTCCGTAGAGATCTGGTACAGGTTTTAATTCAGTAGATGTACTTATGCAACAATGTATGGTTTCAACTCACTGCTAAGACAAATCACAAATTGGGGTTTTAATTATCTAAATTAAACTAAGATGCAAATTATCAAACTAAAATTTACTTAACTAAAGTGATTTAAACTGATTTACATATATGAGAATAAACATGGGATCCTAACGTCATTATCTACTTCACTTAGAATCGATGCCTTTAATCAATGCATGTGATGGTTTTGATATCTGATCAGACAATACTAAACAAGTATACGCTACTTCTCAGTATACGAATACCAAACTAGTCATACATCCACAAAAGAGATAGAAGATGAATAGACACCAATTATGTTTAGACCCTATATCTCTATAAGATTTGAAAACATAACGGTTGAAGAACAAGTTGTCTATTAAGATCACATAGGGCAGCATAATATCTCTATTTACGCCACAAATCATGATGTTAAAACATCAACCTATCCTATGCTAGCATGGCAAGTTCTAAATCTCAAGATTCACTCTCGTTTCGCAAGAGATTAACAATTCAATTTAGATGTTAGCTATGCATCTAAAAGCATTAAGATTAACCATACGAGGATATCAAGAATTCACCACACATAAATCTTTAAAGAAATCGAACTACTAAGTTACATAGATAAATCCGTTAGAATCCCATGACAACGATTAGTTCATAATCGAACCACTCGTCATCATGGGATCTGATGAAAGCATGATATAAAACAAGATATGAATGAAAGAAGTAATAATATTAATAAAGTGAAGAGTTGAGAAAACAAATCTATGATTCAACGTATACAAAAGATGAAGTAGATCTAGATCCGTGCTTGTTACTAGCGTTGAATCCTTCTCCACTATTCTCTCTTGCAATTCTATGTTACAATAATAAAAAACCCGTCCAATTTACAAGGCTAAGATGTGTTTTTATAGGCCTAGATATCTTGCCCAGCAAGAAAAACAACCTACAATACAATTAGAAATAGGTTTGGATACCAAAAATACAACTAGAATTCGAAATAGGGTCAAAACGGACATTTTTTAGGATTTTCTGTCGGACCTACACGCCCCAGGCGCGTGCTACGCGCTCCAGGCGCATACTTCTGCTATTTCACGCGCTCCAGGCGCACGGTTACGCGCTCCAGGCGCGCAAACTTCCTGCCGAAACTGATTTTCCTCCATTTTCTTCGTTTTTGAGCCGTTTTCTTCCGTTCTTTTTGACATTGCTTCCATAGTCAATTAACTTTACTTGGAACCATCATAAAATCTCAGTGCTTGACTCCAAACTTCATTCCATTTGCACAAATCAACTTCAAATTTGACGGAAACGACAACCCTAATCGAAATTCTTGCAAACCTGCACATTCAAACAAAACACATCAAAAATACCAAAAACTTAAGTCCAAGTACACCAATTCAAGCCGATATGGAACTTTCCAAGTGGATATAAATCCACTTATCAGCGTAATTTTTTTCCCCTTTTCTTCAAAATTTTGTCTCCAATTTTTCTTATTTTAATACGAATATTTACGGTAAAATGTTTATATTTAATCTGTAGGTATTTGTCTACTATGGTTGATGAGAGGATTTGGATATGTTTGCGATTGCTGATCCTGGAGCCACTTTCAAATTGAATGATGATTTTGAAGCTTACATTGTTGATAGGCTGATGGCTGCACCTTCTCGGATATTATTCTTGCCTCATAATGAATAGTAAGCCTATCTAGTGTTTATACTTTATAGTATTTAGCCAGAAAAAAAAAGTCTACTGTTAGTTTATAGTATTTACAGTTAAGACTAATATTTGTGGTAGTTGTAACTTTATATAATTTTTTTAAAATCTAACAATTGATTATTTTATCATAAAAACAGCTATCATTGGATTTTGATATTGATTAGGGAATCTAAAATTTTCATTCTCAATCCATTGCATTATAACAAGTTTGAAGTCCTAGAAGCAGCGTTAGTACTGTAATACTTTTTTACCCTCTGATTTATATATATATATATATATATATATATATATATACATATATATATATATAAGTCGTGGATTTCTCGGGTTTAATACTATTCTTAATTAATACTCTTCCACAGAGCTGTCTGATCTTACAATGCTCAAACAGGACGTGTAAACAAAAATTCTAAAGTTAAAAATCTTCTGGTTAGTATTCTGCATGCACTTTAACTTAGGTTATTTATAGTTTATTTCAATAGTTTGGTTACATAGATAGATAATTTGGTTATTATTAGATTAGGGATCCCCTAAACAACCCGGTGGGACTGAATATGAGTATGTAGTCATGCGCTACATGAAGGACTTAATTGAAGACAAGGAAATGAAATTTATAACCAAGGTGTGTGGTTTAATTTGTGTGATTTAACAGAATATAAGTTTCTTGGTTTTGGTCAACGCGCATGCACAATTCTTAAGATGTTCTACTCTGTTTAATATTCACAGTGGGCTTCGAAGAATCGGGAGAGTATTTACACAGAGGAGGATCTTGACGTCGTTCATTGTGAGGAACTTGATTATATCCAGGATTTGTGTAATCATCGACGACCAACTGAATGGCTTTCAAGCCTTAGTCTGCTGCTACTATTTTGTTAAGTTTTCTAGTACTGTTAAGTTGTCTAGTACTATTAAGTTGTCAATTTTGTTAAGCTACTGTTTATGTAGTTGATTGTGGATATATATGGAGTTTGGTGTAACTTGGGTGAATGGATGGTTTTGGTAATTATTGGTGTAGTAGATTGTTAATGAATTATGTGAATGTTTTGTATTGCTTTTGGGTAATGTCAAATTGCTAACTTTTTGGTGAATGTTTTGTATACGGAACAAGCTTGCTGTCATTCTAATTATAAACGTGCAATGTTGATTTTGATATTTTTTGGTAAATTTTTGGGCACATAATTATGCAAATATAACACATCACATTGTTATTGAAAAAACGATGTTAAAACAAAGGATAAACACCACTTTTTAAAGCAAAACTGATGTTCCTGCAAAAAATAGACATCAATTTGAGCCTTTAACACATCACCTAAAAACTGTTGTCTAATTTGGCAATTTCATGGATCTATTTAACATCGGTTAAAAATCGATATGGTATACCATTTCCAACATCAGTTTTCTATTCAAAACCGATGTAGTATACAATTTACAACATCGGTTCTATCTAAAACCGATGTAGTACAGGGGTTGAGACATCGGTTCTGTTTTAAAAACTGATGTTGTTGATAACTATTTACATCGGTTTAGAATTGATGTAGTTAGTCCTTTTTAACATCAGCCCAGAACCGATGTAAAACACATGTACTTTTAACCTTACCCACTTAGACATCGGTTTTTAAAGTATTTTACATCGACCCAGAACTGATGTCTATTGACTTTTTTCCAGTAGTGCATATTTGCTTTCTAAGTTCACAATAAGCCATCTTTTCAACAATTAAGCATGATGCACTGAAAAGTGAAAAACATAATTAATATCAATAAAACTACATTCAGAACTAACAAAAGTGCAAGAGAATGAAAGACAAAACGTGTATAAAATACACGTTATCAAATCTTCCCCTACTTGAACTTTTCTAGTCCCGAGCTAACTTATAATAGCAATGAGATCACTAAACTAAATTCATTACTCTAAAAGAAGAAAGTGGATGCACACGCATGTGCAAACCATCGTTTAAATCCCCAAGTAGCCATGGGGGACGAGTTTCGTCTCGTGAGGGTTTATAGATGATGTACCCGCAAAATCACAAAAATTAATAACCAACAAGAAACTAACATTACCTACTAATCAAGTTAACTACTACATCTACATGTCCGAGTCGTCATACAAATAGAAAACAAGCCAAGCATGTCGCTATATCTACTTGTAGCTAAAATCAAACATTTAGAGCTATTCACCATGCCATCCACTGTAACGAGCTAACAACCAATTCAAGAATCAAGATTACACACCTTGTGCAAAATGTAACCATGACACTAAAGGTAGAATGAATGCACTTCAATCGGGAACACTAGACAAGATTATCACAAGGCATACATGGCTTCGCATTAAGAAGATGAAATTTTTATGGTGAAAAATCTCACATCTCTCAATTAAACATCACACATGTATGGGCGAGAGATTTCACTCAACTCCAAGTCTAAATGCATGCGCTCTACTTGACCTTGCATGTCCACCTAAATTCCGGATTGCACCAAAAACAAGGAATTAATAAAATGGGTTGTAACGAGACTTGGGTGAAGGTGTGAAAATTTAAGTTTAAGGAAGGTGTAAAAGTCCGCTAGTTGAGTAAAAATGACGCTTGCTCTCTTCATACATCAAATTCTCAAACTAAAGTAGATCTCCACTCATTTACAATTACAAAACACAACCACATTTACCAAGAAAATTGAATCAAAATAAAGTACAAAGATTTATTGTTTTTTTTCTTTTTTTGTTTTTTTACATCCCCTTTATTTTTTTCTTTTTTTTAGCAAACTGGATACACTACATATGTAAGTACTACAAAGAACTTTTAACCATATCTAGTCATACATATCAAACTAGCTCCCACTTACAATGATTACCATTCTTCCTCTTCACAACATCTCCAAATTCTCATGCTCATCAATCAATTCTTTCCAAGACTCAAGTAGCTCAACTAGGTCGAGAATGAAGTATTTGGCTATGACTCATGTATAAAAGGGAAAAGTGATGAAGAAAAATATGGATATAAGCTTCAAAGGGGTAACTAGGAATTATTTTCATGGTTCACAAGCTAAAAAGGCCAAAATGGTTATCCTAAATAGAATTTCCTTATTCTGGTGCATCTATGAATTAAGGTTTAATGCAAGCCCTAGAGTAAGAACACACATAAAGAGGGAGAAACACACAAGTACAAAAGAAATCATCGTTCAAGGCCTCACAAGGTTTAAGTTGTAATAACATCTTCTCGATTTGATTTCCATGCATTCTAAGAGATAATCGTCATGTTCACAATTTAATTACAACAATCTAGACTTTTCATGCCATTTCAAGTGTGTATGTGCAAAAGAGGTGTGTCAAACTTATCGATTCACATCAAATTGGTAATGCTAGGCATAAAATAGGAGAAAACAAGGCTAGAAGCTCACAATGTCTTAAATTTTACAAACAAGTAAACAAGCTCATGACTAAACTCATTTCCAAAGCAAACGAGACGGACATCAAATGAAACAAAAGAGATTACTAATACTAGCTACATACTATACTACAAGGATGAACATAAATAATCCTTCCCCCACTTAAAACATGGCAGGTCCTCATGCATGACAAATAAAAATGAAGCAGAGATAAGAGCGCAAGAGAACTCCCCCGAAAATAAACAACAAGGACCGGGAGCACCACTCATATTTGCCAAAATCCAACTCCGAAATTGCCCGCCAAGGATTGAATTAAAGCCACACACCACAAACAATCCAACAAAAATAACCGACAAGCCAAATATCCAACACCCTAAAAACCACTCAATACACTAATTAAAGATATATAAATAAGTAATATATATTTGTTTTTGTTTTTTTGTAAAAGATAACATAAAATAAAATAAAATAACTAACCAATTATTTTTAAAATCAAAATCAAATTTGAAGGTGAATTAAAATTGATTCTTGAATTTAAATAAATGGTTTAGTTAAGAAAATTAAAACTAAAAATTAAAAAGAAATAAAAAAATAAAAAGAAGCACATAAAAAGAAATTAAAGTAAAAAAATAGAACAAATAAAAATCAAGGAAGGGGGCTGTGTTAGCAGGTGTGGTGGAATGGGGCGAAGGCGGTGGGTCGGTGATGGAAGGAGAATGGTGGAGACGTGGTGGCAGAGGAACGATAGGGAAGGTGGTGAGTTAAGGTGGAATGAGGAGGTGAAGAATGGAGGTGAAGGAGAGAAGTAAGGTAATGGGGTTCGGCAGTGGTTGTAGATTTGAGGAGAAGAAGGGCGGTGGAGGTTTGGTGGTGAATGGAGTTGAAGAAGGAGAGCGATGGAGGATGAAGGGAGAATGGGCGGAGATGGTGTGGTATGTAGGAGGTGCGCAAAATTGAAGAATGGAGGTGCAACGCGCGGGTTGTTGAATGAACGGGGAGGGATTATGGCGGAAGTTGAGGGAGATAGAGGTGAAGGGATGAACGGAGAAGGCTGTAGTGGTGGTTGCGAGCGGTGAAGAAGAAAAAGAGTAGCGAAGGCGTTTGTTAGGTGAAGGAAGAGGCACGGTAGTGGGTTTGAAAGAAAGGAGAGGGCTGGCGGAGTTGGTGTTCTTGGTTGTAGAAGGAAGAGTGCAGGTGGTTGTGGTTGGGTGTGTAAGGGAGTGAAGAGAAACTGTTGTGTGTTTGTGGGTCGAAGGGATTGGAGTCTGGTTGTAGGCTGCGTAGAAGAAGAACAAAAGGGTTGTAGTGTGGGTGGCGGTATTGATGGAGAATTAAAGGGCAGGATGGCGCGGATGTTGTGCGAGTTAAAGAAGCGGTGAGAATGAAGGAGACATTGGGGAAGATGGGTGAACCGAAAACAATGGTGGTTAAAAGGGTGTGATAGTTATAAAAGATAGGTGGAGGCGGCGGAAGTTTAAGAAGGGTGAACGGAGGTGGGTTGTGGGCGGAGGATATGGAGGTCGAATGGTGGCAGGCGGAGGAGGTGGAGATTTGGAGAAGAGCAGATGGCGTGAGGTGAATGAAAGAAGGAAGGATTGTTTCTCTGTTTTGTTTTTCTATTGTTGTGTAAGAGCTGCACAACCTGTGCAACAAGTGGGTAGGAATTTTGAAGTCCCCTCATTTTGAACTAAGATTTTGGCAGAGGCATTGAAAATTTGCACGGGCTGCTGCACGGTCTGTTGCACGGTCTGCACCCCCATACGACAGCTCGTGCAGTCCTAAAATTTTATAAAATTATATTTATTTTTTTTACATAAAATTCGCACAAATCCTTGAATGCTTGAATAAAATGTTAATTCCTTGGGTTGCTTCCCAATAAGCGCCTTTGTTTAATGTCATTGGCTCGACTTCTCGAATGCGCCTCGTGGCACCAACACACAAACTAACACAAGTGAAGTTATCCATGAAGGGGTTCCGCTAGTGAGATGACATCAAATGTAAATTCTTGAAATCCATCATAGAAAAGCTTGAGACGATGACCATTCACCTTGAATTCATTGTTGGTAGATAAACTTCGTAAATCCACGGCTCCATGAGGGTAGATTTTCACAATAACAAATGGACCCAAACAACAAGAACGAAGCTTCCCGGGCATTAACTTGAGACGAAAGTTCTAGAGGAGAATCTTTTGGCCAACAAAATATGATTTAAGAACGAGCGAATGGTCATGGAAGTCATCCACTCTAGCCTTATATGATTGAACATTCTCATAGGCATTGTTACGAATTTCCTCCAATTCAAGCAAGTTAAGCTTCTGATGAGTCCCGACAACAGTAAGATCCATATTACAAGCTTTGGTTGCCCAATAAGTTTTGTGCTCTAATTCTACGGAAAGATGACAAGATTTACCAAAAACCAACTTGTATGGAGACATTCCAATAGGAGTTTTGAATGCCGTCCTATAGGCCCATAAAGCATCTTCAAGACGAATAACCAATCCTTCCTAGAGGGTTTCACCACCTTCTCAAGAATAGATTTGTTCTCACGATTAGACACTTCGGCTTGACCATTAGATTGAGGATGATAAGCCATTGTCATTCGATAATAGACCTTATAAGATTTAAGAAGATTCCACACCAATTTGTTACAAAAGTGGGTACCTTGATCTCTTATGATAGCTTTCGGAACACCAAATCGATTGAAGACATGAGATTTGAGAAATGCAACAATCGCCTTACCATCATCCGATTTTGTTGCCATGGCCTCAACCCACTTAGAGACATAATCAACGGCCAAGAGAATGTAGAGATTTTTATGAGAAGAAGATGGAAATGACCCCATTAAGTCAATACCCCACACATCAAAGATTTCCATCACAATAATTGGAGTTTAAGGCATTTCATTCCGTTTTGCAATATTTTCGGTTATTTGACAAGGTTCACATTGCTTACAAAAATCGTGAGAGTCACGAAAAAGGGTTGGCCATGTAAATCCGGATTCAAGCACCTTCCTTGCCGTTCGATCTTTCCCAAAATGACCTCCACAAGCATAAGAATGACAAATTGAAGAATCAAAGCAATTTTCGACTCGGGAACACACCTTCTCAAGACTTGATCCGCACAATTCTTCTAAAGATAAGAATCATCCCAAATGTAGTGTTTGGCTTCATTCTTTAATTTCTCCTTTTGATACTTAGGAATGCCATTAGGAAAAGTTTTGCATATGATATAGTTCACAAGATCCGCATACCATGGTACTTCGGTTTGAATTCCGAATAAGTGCTCATCCGAAGATAATTCTTGAAGAGGAGAAGCATCTTCCTCCCTCACACGTTGACTCAAGTGGTCCGCCACTAAGTTCTTGGAGGAGAAGGATTCACCAAATCAACCTAGGCTTTGACTCTTTCTTCGCCAAGAGATGTCTTAAGGCGGCATGATCCGTGTACACAATGACTTTGTAACAAAGAAGATATGAACGAAACTTGTCAAGAGCAAATACAATAGCAAGCAATTCTTTTTCGGTGGTGGTGTAGTTTACTTGGGCAAAATTGAGTGTGCGCGAGGCATAATAAATCACATGAGATTGTTTGTCAACTTTTTACCCTAACAACGCACCAACCGCATAATTTCTAGCATCACACATAATCTCAAAAGGAAGAGACCAATCCGGAGCTTTAATGATAAGATCTGAAGTTAAAGTTTCCTTGAGATGGTCAAAAGCCACCTTGCATTTTTGATCAATTTTAAACTCCACATCTTTTTGTAAAAAAAGATGATAGGGGAAGAGCAAAGAGAAATCTTTGATAAACCTCCTATAGAATCCGGTATGACCAAGAAAAGAATGCACATCCTTGACATTCGAAGGGTATGGAAGACTTGCAATAACATCAACTTTTGCCTTGTCAACCTCTATGCCCTTTCTAGGCAAAATATGCCCCAGTACATACCTTCTTGGACCATGAAATGACATTTTTCATAGTTGAGCACTAGATTAGTCTCCAAGCATCGATCCAAAGCATGTGTAAGAATTTGAAGATATTCATCAAAAGAATCACCCGAAATAGAGAAATCATCCATAAAGACTTCAATTCCATTCTCTATCATGTTAGAGAAAATACTCACCATACACCTTTGAAAAGTTGCGGGAGCACCACGTAAGCCAAATGAGAGTTTACAAAATGCAAACGTGATAAAAGGGCAAGTGAATGTGGTTTTGTCTTGATCTTCGAAAGTAATGACAATTTAATGATATCCACTAAATCCATCTAGAAACCAATAGAATTCCTTCCCGTCTAACCACTCCAACATTTGATAAATGAAAGGGAGAGGAAAATGATCTTTTCGAGTCACCACATTCAACTTATGATAATCTATGTACATTTGCCACCCATTTTAGACTCGGGTAAAAACAAGCTCACCCTTAAGATTCTCCTCAAGAGTGATACCCGCCTTCTTAAGAACACAATGCACCAGACTCACCCATTTACTATCCGAGATTGGAAAAATGATACCCACATCAAGTAGCTTGAGAATCTCCTTTTTAACAACTTCCATCATTGCCGGGTTAAGTCTTCTTTGAGGGTCCCTAGTAGGCTTAGCTCCATCTTCCAAGAGTATGCATGCATGTAGAAGGGCTAATTCCCTTAATATCGGTAATGGTCTATCCAATAGCACTTTTCTGATCTTTAAGAACCCGCATAAGACGTTCTTCTTGCACATCACTCAAATTAGATGCTATGATTACGGGAAGTCTCATTGTCCCCAAGATAAGCATATTTGACATGGTTAGGCAATAGTTTCAATTCCAAAGTAGGAGGATTCTTAATAGAAGGGAGTAATTTAGAATGAGACAAAGGAAGACCAATTTTTGCAAGATCATACCTTTAATGTAAATGTTGTAATGTATTGAGCTCCATAATTACCTCATTGGCCTCTTTGGAATTAGGAAATCCATCATCTTCAATTGCACATCCCTCAATAACCACTTGGAGAGCTCCTTTACTTCCCTTTTTAAAAGCTTGTTGGGCCAAACCATCAATGACATTCATGGAGCAAATTGATTGTGACTCACTAGGAAATTTCATGGCATCGTAAATATTGAACTTGATCACTTCATCGCCAGATTCCATAGTGAGAGAACCATCATCCATATTAATCTTGGTCTTTTCCATTTTTAAGAATGGATGCCCAAAGAGAATTGGTGCCGACTTGATATTTGATGGACCATTATCCATTTTCAAGATGTAAAAGTCGACGGAGAAAACCATATGATCAACATGAACAAGCACATCCTCAATTACCCCCTCGAGATAGGCATTTGAGCTATCCGCAAGTTGAATTATCACATTCGTATTCTCAAGTGCACCTAAATTTAAAGCTTGGAATATGTAAAGTGGCATCACATTGATCGAGGCACCCAAATCAAGCATAGCTCATTCAAAGAATTTACTTCCAATCTTGCAAGGAATGGTGAATGTGCCCGGATCCGAACACTTTTGAGATAACCTCCTTTGAATCACGGCTGAGACATTTTCATCTACCACTATAGTTTTGTCACCTCTGAAATTCCTTTTGTTGGTACAAAAATCCATGAGAAAGTGCATACTTCGAAACTTGGTTTGTGGCATCTAGGAGTGGGAGAGTGATTTCCACTTTTCGGAAGGTTTCAAGCATCTCCTTATCAAAAATTGTCTTTCTTTGGCTTAGAAAATTTCGAAGGAAATGGAGGTCAAATAACCACATCATCAATGAACCTTGCCTTCTTTGCTTGTGGAACATCTTCTTGAACACTTGCCTTTTTACCCACATCAACTTTCTCTTCCTCAATTTCCATCTCATCTTCAAGGTTTTCATTATTAGCCTCCAAGATTTCATCCTTTTCAACCTTTCCACCATCATCATCCACAATCTTACCCTTGGCCTTAGCATGATGGTCCTCCAATTCCTTCCCACTTATTGCGGCACTAGCATTTTCTTTGGGGTTCACCTCTGCTTGATAAGGAAGTTGCCTAGAACCTTGGCTTTGCAAATGATTCACGGTTGTGGCTAGTTGGCTCATTTGCTTTTCCAAGTTGGATATGCTTTGAGAAGTGTTGTTTTTAAATTGGAGGTTGTTTGCCCCATTTATTTCATCATCTCTTCAAATGATGACAATGAAGATGAAGAAGACCCTTGATGGTCTTGGGAATTATATTGAGGTGGTGGTGGTCAGCATTGGTGCGAGGTGAAAGAGATGGGGCGGAGGTGAAGGTGAAGGTGAAGTGCGGTGGTAGGTTGCGAGGTTGGAGTCGCGAGATGGGTGAGCAGCGATGGTGAGCTATTGGGTGTCGGCCAGAGAAGAACGGAAGAGAAGGTTGGGGTGGGTGATTGCAAGCATGAGGATGATTGTTCACTACACCATATATGGCCTACCGTAACCCCTACAGAAAAAATGTTACACCAATATGTTACATTAGCTATACTACTTACATCCTGAGGTAACATTGCGTTTTTTATGTTACCTTAGCCTAAAGTATGATGTTACAGTAGCCAGAAAGTGTTGAAGCATGTAACATAAATATGTACGTGTTACATTAGAGTTGGCCATGACAACTCTTTTCATCTAATTTAATTTTTTTTTGAATTTTTTTAAATAAATTTAGTTTTTAAAATTTGTTAACTTTTTTGTAAAATGAGTTGGAATATTATTTTATTTTTTAAAGTCGATTTTTTTTCAAAAAACAATTTTTTTCAGAAATTGTAATATTTTTTTAGAAATTGTAATTTTTTCAATTTTTTTAAAATCCTGCTCAGTAAGACTAGTGGCCAAGGGATATTTATAAGAAGAAGGAATTGACTGCTCAGTAAGACTAGTAGGTTTGGTTTGATAATGATCAAATCGGTCAAAGTAGGCTTTTAGTGATTTGGTAATTTATTTTAAAATTTTTATATTTTTGCATTGATATTTTATATTTATCTATCATGTTTTTAGTTTTTCTTTAATTTTATAAATTTAAAATTAAAACACTAAAATTGATGTTCCAAAAAAAAGAAAAAATACTCAAAATAATTTGAGTTAGCAGGATTAGCAGTGGACACTCGGTTGAAATTTTGGGCGGACAATTGAAATTTTAGGCGGACAATTTCCCCCTTTAACAAAATTTTTAGACATACCCAAAACACTTGCTCTAATTTACCCCCCAAAACACTCTCCCTCTCTACTCTCTCTCTCTCTCGACGTACTCTCTCCACAAATTCTCTCCACAAACTCAATTTACGAACCAAACTGCTCCCGATTACAAACTCGATCTACAAACATTTTATTAACTATGATTATTTACTCTCGATTCACTTTTAATTACGACATTCATTCTGGGACGTTCAATTCAGGGCTTTTATAGGTATCAATTTTAGGGATTGAATGTTAGAATTTTATTTGACTACTATATGTTGTATTTAATTTGCTTTGTATTTGCATTGTATTTGTTTTACATTGATTTTTTTATTTTTCTTCTACTTGCTTGAAGTGTGTAGGTATAACTGTTTTTGGTTAGTATTTTTGTTATATGTTAATTCATCTGGTATTGGAGATTTATATGGATGTGGCATGTATCGATCTTTGGCCAAATTACCTATGGACGGGTTAGTAACAATTTTAATCTCGTTATTATTCAGTTTATATCTTTACTAATCTAGTTATATCTTTGCTACAAATTCAGAACTCGTTCTGGCCCTCAACAGTTGAGAATTCGTAGGTATTGGTTTTTGTGTATTTTTATTGTCAAAGCTGTTTGCTATTGAATTGTCCCAAATATGTTCATATGGGTAAGTTGGAGATTTCTGTGCAAATCAAGTTTATATTTGTGTTTGTGTTATTGTGTTTTAAAAACTCAATAATTGTAATACATATGTGTATATGTAATGAACGTACTTAAAGTTCAATCTCTGAGTTGGTTTATAATATCTTTGCATATAAATTGATTAATTGTTCATGTTGGGTGATGATCATTATTTTTGGAACTATTTTCTGGATTCATTGTTCAGTTCTGATTAGCTTTCATTGGATTCTGCTAATTTACAAACCATCAAGTGATATTTACTCATGACTTGTGATGATATCTCTGATCAATGATCATGGCTTATTTTGATTTTCTTCCTTTTGCCTTTTTATAGTTATGTGCATTGTTCATTCTGAGTATTTTTTAGAATTTGATTGAACAAATTGGATTGTTGCTGTTCCAGTAAATGGGTGCAAAGAGTTATGTTGTTGTCCCCTATATCAATGTATTGTGAGTCATTTTTTTCTCCAAGAGTGTTGGTGTATAGATCTTTTTAATTGCAGTTGATGATTGTGATATTGTTTTGTGACAGAGATTTGAGCAACAACCAGATTGGGGGAAGTATTCCGAAAAATCTTCCTGTCTCCCTGCAGCAACTGTATGTTTTTATACGTTACTTAGAAAGAAATGTACATATTGCAATTATAAACGTTTTATTCAACTTGAGTAGCCGTAGTCACAAGTTAGCTTAATCTGACATCTAAAACAATATTACAACTCCTTTTACTTAAAGAGAACAGCTTATTCACAATAAATATCAACTAACCATAGTACATAGCAGGCTGCCCTCGTGTTTAAAGTCCATAGCAGGAATCCAGAGTACCTAGCCATAGTACCGATATACCAAGCTGGCCTCAGTGACATCACATGTGTAGAATTGCGACAGGTACAATTTTGTAGTAAGATCTTATTTTTTGGGAAAAAAATGTTTATATAACAAAAAAGACATGTCTTGACATTTACTTTGTCAATGTACGCAGGAGGATTACCAGGAGTGGATGGCTACATGTCATGCTTATGCCGCTGTATGGGACATGCCTAACCTACCAAAAGGCCTCTGAATTTGAGATTCCAAGTGAGGGGCTACCATGGAGAAAAGTTTATGCAACTGAGTGGTGCAATCAGCAATTCCAGTTGACTGGAAGGCCGGAGTTGCTTATGACACAGGTATTCAACTTAACTAATTAAGTTAATCTGGATATCCCCTGCATATAGTAACTTGGAAACAATCCGTACTATTTACTTATCTTTTCCACATACATGTAGTTTCTTATAAATTTTTAGTTTATTACGTTTCTACTGAGTTTCGTATAGTACTTGAGTTACTGATTTTAGGTTCTGCAAATAAAATTGTAATCTGTTCGGTGAGCATATATTAATATCTTAGAGATATTTAGCACTAATTTAAGGATTTCATTTGCAACTCAGGGGACCAAAAGAGTAGGATAACTTATGTTAAAACAGTCTGTATATACAAAAAAGTACTGGGAATTTTTGTTAGGTGAGGGCCCTCTTCATTTTTGCCTTACATATTTATGGAACAAAGCACCAGGCATGTGCGCACACAAATTTATATATTAGGTGGACCTTGATATCATAAATTAATCTCTTTTTATGTGTCAATCTTTGTACTTCTTTTTGATAAAATCACCATGCTCATCCAAGCTTAGGTGAACGTGTGGAGTCCTGGAATTGAGGCCAAGAGTAGTTCACTGCAGTATTACATAAGCTACTGTGGTCTTAATTGCAGCACGACATTGTCAGGAAACACCCATTGCATGAGTAATACAGCTTGATTGTTGATAAACATTGTAACTTTTGCAGATCAAATGGAAATCCGTTCAACACTACTGTTGCTCCGAGCGCCCCACCCACATCACCAACAGGCTCTCCCACAATGCCAACAGCACGCCCACCTGCTCCACCTTTCTTTGGAGTACCGGCCTCTGGACAAACACCAGAGAGTCAGACACCTGGAAAAGAAGCACCAAGTAGACCAGCTGATGGACCATCTGCAACCAAGGATTCAAATTCTAAAAAGACTAAAGAAACTTCAAATACCAAGAAAATAGTCTGGATATCAATTGGTACTGTTTTGTCGGTTGTTATTTTATTGTTGTTACTAGTGCCTTGAATGTGATTTCCAGTACCCAAGATGGATTTAGTTCTAATGTCGAGAAAGGAGGAGGTTAATGTTGATAGAATGAGTGTTGTACCAAAGGCTGAGCACCATGAGATTGATATCGCTGGATTTGATTATGACTCGCTGGATTTGCAGCCTGTAGTTATTGTTTGCTATTGCAGGTACTTTGTCAAAAATCCTATGTGAAATTGTTGTTTTCATAGAGTATGCAATTTATATACAAAACATCTCTGAATTTTAGGTAGTTTAGAAGGTGGCACACCCGAGTCTTGTACCAATGAGTGCTAAAGTAAAATGCCTAGGTGATGCAGGTTACTTCATTAATGCGTAAGAATTCCTCGAGGACCTTGTTTTATGCTTTAATTTGATTGTTTCTTATGGTTATAATACAGATATAGTATTTGCAATATTTAAAAGTATGACATATGTATGATTTCCAGAATGCAACTGATATATTAAACCTTTTTGACACTGATATTCTGTTTGTTTATATTTGCCACTGCCAACAGTATGCAACTTTTAAGATATTGCTAATAATAGGTGCATACTTAGAGGCCCTTTGGTTATGTTGGTCTTTGCTAATGTTGCAATTTATTTATTTATAATTCTATTGTTTTGCAATTTGTTATGCAATTTGTTTTGTTGGTCATTGTTACCAGTACTCTGGCATATTATTGAATAGCATGTGATTCAAACTTGCGTATGAAATCTTTACCTTATCATTGATCTTATAATTAGAATGCAGGTTGTACTAGAAATTGTTTCATTTGATTTTTAATAATGTCAGGGGCTTGTGTTAATTTGTCATTTCATGTCAACCAAGTAAAGAAGAGCTAGTTAACTCATTAACTAGCTAAACGAATATTTGTATTCATACTCAGGTTCTTTGGGCAGAGAGTGGATGGAAGCCAGTGCCTCTTGTGAATATAATTGAGTTAAACGCAGTAAAGAAATCATATCATAAAGTATCATCCGAGCTCATGAAGCTGGACTTGGACAAGGAAAGGAAAGACAGAACCCTGGAGGAAATGGCTCAAGAAGCAGCAGAATACAAAAAACTTTTGGTGTAAAACTTGGTCTGTACTTTTTAATTGTAGAATTGGTCCTATGAACTTTGTGTTGTATGTTAAATTAGTTTGTTTTGTTTGGATGTTGAATCAGAATTGATTAGTTTGTTTGGATGTTGAGATGGATCTCTTTGTGGTCCATTGTGGTTGAATGGTATTTTGGGATTGTATACTTTTAAAAAGGTGATGTTCATTTTTTTTTGGGTAAAGTGTTACATTAGCCTGTTTTAGTGTTACATTAGCCTGTTTTAGTGTTACATTAGCCTGTTACAATATTCTAGTTAAAAAATAGGGTCCACGGGTGGGGCTCACATGTTGGACCTACAGGTGGGGCCCACATGCTGGGTCTACAGGTGGGGCCCACATGCTGGGTCTACAGGTGGGGCCCACATGTTGGGCCTACAGGTGGGGCCCACATTTTGGACCTACAGGTGGGGCCAACATGTTGGACCTACAGGTGGGTCCCACTTTTTTAAAAAACTGAAGCACCCTAAGGTAACCGAATATCTATGTTACAATATGCTATTTTTATGTTACAGCAGACCTCTATGGTAACCGAAAAGGCCATGTTACCCTAGGAGTGAAATATGTTAGCTTAGGTACCCTAGGGTAACATCGAAATATGTAACATGTAATTTATGTTATCCTAGCCCAAAAATGGGTCTATTGTAACATTTTACCACCCTACTGTAACAGAATTTTTGGGTTACAGCAGGCTGTTGCCTAGAACCTTGGCTTTGCAAATGATTCACGGTTGTGGCTAGTTGGCTCATTTGCTTTTCCAAGTTGGATATGCTTTGAGAAGTGTTGTTTTTAAATTGGAGGTTGTTTGCCCCATTTATTTCATCATCTCTTCAAATGATGACAATGAAGATGAAGAAGACCCTTGATGGTCTTGGGAATTATATTGAGGTGGTAGTGGTCAGCATTGGTGCGAGGTGAAAGAGATGGGGCGGAGGTGAAGGTGAAGGTGAAGTGCGGTGGTAGGTTGCGAGGTTGGAGTCGCGAGATGGGTGAGCAGCGATGGTGAGCTATTGGGTGTCAGCCAGAGAAGAACGGAAGAGAAGGTTGGGGTGGGTGATTGCAAGCATGAGGATGATTGTTGAAGGGTTTGAGAGGCGGTGAGTGGTGAAGAGTAGGTCGGTGGTGGTGCTACGGAGGTGTGGAGAAGGGGTTAAGGGTTGGTGGTGCGTTGGTGAAAGAGGAAGGAGGCGAACGGAGGAGGCAGTTGGATGGGATTTGTGCCTCTACTAAGAAAGTGAGGCAGTGGTACTCGAAGGCGTGGTAAAAGAAAGGAGAATGAAGAGTTTGCAGGTGGCAGAAATGGCGAGAGTGGTGGCGGTTGTAGAAGATGGTGGGTTGATTGTGCTCCTTTTAAACTCTTTGAACGGCCTAGCGAACGGCCTGCGAAACAGCCGTGCGAGACAAATCTTCAAGGTAATACATTAAAAACCTCCCGACATCACGAGCTTGCATCTTATAACTTCCCTCTTGAATCATCTTTGCTTTCCAAGCCCACAATAAGCCATCTTTTCAACAATTAAGCATGAGGCACTGCAAAGTGAAAACATAATTAATATCAATAAAACTACATTCGGAACCAACAAAAATGCTAAAAATGAAAGACAAAATGTGTATAAAATACATGTTATCAATGAGATTAAAAGTGAATGGAGGAACTAACAACACCTCTGTGATAAGAACAGATATGGGTTTAAGAAAAATATAACCAATGTGCATAACAACGGCAGATTCACCATTTGGAAATTGTACATTAAGAGGAGTAGCTAGCAGTTGAACATCTTGCATAAAGCGAATGTTACAACACATATGATTCTTTGCCCCGGTATTTAAAACCCATACATTATCGAAAATATGAGTAGAAGAGAGGAGAGAAAAAGCAGTACCTACCAAGCGAGTAGCTAGACTAAATTATTGTGAAGAAGTGGAGGGTGATGTTGAGGAAGGACTAAGACACTTTATTATAGTGTGTAACTGAGATTACAACTCCTCCATTTTAGTAGTCAACGAACTGTGATCTGTAGTTTCAACAGCAGATACGGAAGAAGAGTTGGAAGCCTGCAGAGCAAGAAGCTTATGTTAATGTTGTTAAGCTTTGTTAGTGTGCGGAGTAAAACGATGTTTGCCTTTATTATTGGGATGAGCAGGGTGATCAATGGGATAACAATTCAATTTATAGCATTTTTCTTTTGTATGACCCTTTATGTGGCAATGTGAATATTCCTGAACATGAGACGTAGAACGATCACTAAAATGATCTGTTATATAAGGAGATAGGGAACTAGAACAAGTAGTGGGTATATTAACCATCATGGGGATAGGAGAAGACAAATTGCCATGAATTTGTCATTGCTTCTCTTCTTGTTTGAGAGGCATGAAAGCTTGATTAATAGTAGGCCACGGAGACATCATCAGTAGTTGACCACGAGCAGTTGTGAAATTGGAATGAAGCCCCATCAAAAATTAAATCAAACAAGTCTTTTCCAACTGTGATTCCCATTCTTTAGTAGCAGTACATGTACACTTAATAGCAGGTGAAAACGCATTAAGTTCATCCCAAAAGCCATTAAGCTTATGAAAACAGAGTTTCACTAAATCATTGCCTTGTTCAAGCTTCAACAAATCACGCTAAGTTTCATAGAATTTAAGGCCACTTACTGCTAAAAAACGTTCACTAAGCTCATTCCACACGTTAGCATCACTATCCATATAATTCATGCTGCTACATCCTTACCCTACTGTATGAAAAAGCACTTTCTATCCTCCCGCGCTACAAAACAAACTTATCTAAGCACTCAAAACAAAGTTAAAATAAGGAATGGGAGAAGTTATAGTGCATATCACTTTTCACTTTCTCTAGAGTCTAGCCCTTGGCCTTGGTTCTATCAGCTATGGAGTCTTCCTTTAGTTCTTCCCTTCTCTAGTACAGATCCAATCACAGGATCTCTGTATGTATGCGTTGATGAGCTATACCTCCCAGACGAAACACTTCTCAACCCTATAGATGTATATATATAAGTTTGAGTTCTGGACATTTTGGTATTGGATCCGCTCTTCTAGGAACCAAAAACCAGATGGAATAGTAAGTATAAAGTAAATTGCCCAATGTTTCCAAATTAGTCCAACTTTGTACCTTTTGGATGGTTCGTTCTTATTTAGCCTTACTTGGAACGATCCTTATAGACTCTATATCAACATCACGATCCTCTACATCAACGGACATCTATTGTAATTGTTATTGTGAGAGAACCCTTTAGCGCCACTATGGGTAGGAAACGACCTATGTCGAATGGAAATATACACCTCTAGAAAGAAACTGTAATGTCATCGGATACCATATTCAAGATCCATGTGATTACCATATCGTTTACACATTACCAGTGAACAAATAGAGGAGAAGTAGCATCAGGAGCACTAAAATCTCCATTAACAATCACAAATTTATTCTTCGCTGACAATGCAATTTGCATAGACCTCTTCCAGGAAGAGTTATTTTCAAAACTAGAAATCTTTTTCGAAATAAAAACCATACCAGGCTGATCATTGTTGTGCAAATACAATGGATGTGAATTATTGTCAATAGAAGATGAATATAGAGAAGAATTGTTTCTAGGTAAATTATTATTATTTGTAAGTGGATTTGTTGTAATCAGAGGTGAAGATCGAGTGTTTACATGTGTCGCCATTGAAGAATCTCCTAAAACAGCTCTAGCATATGTGTATTTGAGGAGAGAAGAGGGAGATGTCATTCAAGAACTACGAAGATCAAAACGACGAGAAACAAAATAATGAAATGAACAAGTTCTTCAAGAAAATCATCATCGAAGCATAGAGAAACATCCAACGGAACATCATAACACAATTAGTGTCAATCAAGATAAAAATAACGAAACTAAGCAATAAAATGAAGAAGATTTCGCAAATTGATCATAACGATTGAAATCAACTACGAACAACGTAAAACACAAGAATCGATCGTGAGAAATCAACGAAAAACGCAAAGAAACTCACAAAAATGCAGAACAGAATCGATGAAGATGTCGTTGAATCGATTTGCGAAAGATATAAGCTCTGATACCACCTTAAGATTCTTGAAGAATAGCTAAAACTTCAATGAAAGTTGTGTTTAGTGCGTGTAAGCAGTGTTCTAAAAATCACTGAGTCGGTCGAGTACTCGTTCCGAGTACTCGTTTTTTGGGTATGATCCGATCCGAGTCGTACCGATTTCAGTCGAAACCCGATTTTTACATAATTCAGTCAATATTCGGTCAAACTCCGAGTACTCGGAGTGAAATTCAATTTTAAATTATTCAATTTTTTATTATTATTTTAAGTACCATTGAAAAATGCATGTATTTTATCATCATAACTTGTTTTAAGTTGTACTGATAAAAATTATCAAATAAAATGGATTAATATTTTGACATTACCGTTGTTAGTACATTGTTAAAAATATTACTAATTATAATTTTGATATTTATATTAGATTATTAGTAAATAACAAGAAGTATATAACTTATAACACTAATATACTAAATTATAATATTTGAATTTAATATTTTTAGTAAAATTTATGAAAATAATATCCGATTAGTTGTCCGAGTACTCATTCCGAGTACTCTTCCAATTTCCGAGTACTCTTTTTTCTGGAACCAAACCGAGTTGAACCGATTTCCGATTTTTACAACCTTGCGTGTAAGTAACGGTGTATGTATTTATTAATATAGTGCAAAGTTTGTTACAGCTATGGAGGAAAGAGAAAGAAGAGCATTCTGTTATCTCAACAAGAAAATATTTATAGATTGTAAAAAGTACACAAAAGATTTTACATCAAGGTATTTATACAAGTAATTGCTAAGAGAAAAACGAATATGATTAGCGGAGTAAACTATCAACAGCACGTGATAAGAATATAGTGCAATACTTACTATAATAGAAACCATTATTAAATTAGAAACAAAATAAAAATTTCTTAAATCACTACAAAATATAGCACATATGGTATGCAAATTGATCGTTAGAAGATGGAGAAAAATACAGTAAAGTCAGATTTCAAAAAAAAAACCACCGATTTACGGGAAAATCAAATTAGAAAAGGAGGGGATTGTGTGGGATTATGTATGAGAGGGTGTATTTTAATTGTGTGTGGAGCTTTTAGGGGCCATTAGATTAGATTGATCTAAGGGCTTCGATTATTTAATTTTGTGTGTGGTGCACGGGTCGAGATAATTTATTAAAATTGATTTCTTTTTTATTAAATTTTTAAAAGAATTTTTTAATTCATTACAAAAAATACTTTAAAATATTATAAAAGTATAAAAGAAAATTACATTATTTATGCAACTCAGTAGTTTATAATAAAAGAATTGTAATTACATTAGAATTTCAATAATTGCAGGAGACGTGAATCTAGAAGGAAGTACATTTAGTAGGATTTCACTTATTAATTAGATACTAGCTTAAAACCCGTGCGATGCATGGATTTTTTTTATTTTAATATTATTTGAAATTTTCATTTATTTAAAATAATTTTTTAAAACATGAATTTTGGAGGCTTACATTTTTGTATGAGATAATTTGATAATAATTATATAAATGATATCAGTGATATTTATAGAAATGGAGGGATTTTAGTTAGAAAATATAGAAAAGATGATAGGTTTTAGTTAAAAAAAGGTAATCGGTTAATTATTGGTAATTATAAAATTATTATTTTATTTTATTAAATAGAATGCTCGTGATATGATTAGAAAAATATAGGATTTAGTTAGAGAAAATTTAAAAGGTAACATGTTCTAGGTGAAAAAGGTAATTGATTAGTTTATAGTAATTATAATTTAATTACGTTACTTTACTAAATACAATTGCACGTAATATTTTTAGAAAATGAGAAATTAATATTGTCCCTGATATTTCTATTAAAAGAAGAGTTTTAGTTAGAAAATATAGAAAAGATGATACGTTTTAGCTAAAAAAGATAACCAATTAATTATTAATATTAAAATATTATTAATATATTTTATTAAATAGAATCGTCCTTGATATAATTGGAAAAAGAGAGATTTTAATTAGAGAAAATAGAATGGTAACGTGAAAATTAAAAAGATGACATGATTTATGTGAAAAAGGTAATTGATTAACTTATAACGATTATAATTTAATTATGTCATTTTACTAAATAAAATTGCTCAAAGTTTTTAAAAATGAGAAATTAATGTTGCCGGTGATATTTCTATTAAAAAATGGAATTTAATTAGAAAAATAGAAAAGATGATACGTTTTAGCTGAAAATATAATCGGTTAATTATTAGTATTATAATATTATTATTTTATTTTCATTAAATAGAAACGTCTGTGATATAATTGAAAAATGAGAGGTTTTAGTAAGAGAAAATAAAAAAGGTAATGTGTTTTGGCTGAAAAAGGTAACCGTCCATGATATAATTGGAAAAAGAGAGATGTTAGTTACAGAAAAGAGAAAAGAGAGATGTTAGTTAGAAAAAAGAGAAAAGGTAACGTGTTTTGGGTGAAAAGGGTAATTGATTAGTTAACAGTAATTATAATATAATTAAGTTATTTTATTAAACAAAACTGCTCGTACTATTTTTTAAAAAAAAGAAATTTTAGTTAAAAAAAATGTAAAAGATATTCTATTTTACCTGAAAAAGGAAATTATTTAGTTATTGAAAAATAGAAAAGGTAATATGTTTAACCTGAAGAAGGAAATTGATTAATAAAGGAGAAATTTTGGTCAGATAAAATATAAAAGGATATTGTATTTTATCTGAAAAAGGAAATTATTTAGTTTTTGAAAAAAGAAAAGATAATATGTTTAATCTCAAGAAGGAAATTGATTAGTTTGTAAATCTGTAATTGAGTAAGGGTAAATTAGTAAAATCAACAGGTACCGTACCGACCGACATTATTTAGTTATTGAAAAATAGAAAAGGTAATATGTTTAACCTGAAAAAGGAAATTGATTAATAAAGGAGAAATTTTAGTTAGATAAAATATAAAAGGATATTGTATTTTATTTGAAAAAAGAAATTATTTAGTTTTTGAAAATTAGAAAAGATAATAAATTTAATCTCAAGAAGGAAATTGATTTGTTAGTAAATCTGTAATTGAGTAAGGGTAAATAAGTAAAATCAACAGGTACCGTACCGACCGACCAAACTTTTAATGTTTCGGCTTTTATATAATAGTATAGATTAGATGATAATCCGTGCGAAGCCATGCCCAAAAAAATTTAATTAAATTGATCATTAATTTATTGTAAAAAATTACGTTATTTACAAAGAATTTACTTATTAATAAAGGTCATTTTATATATTATTTATTTAAGTTTATTTAAGAAAATCGAAGAAATAAACTAAATGATTCTGATATATATACGTAAAATGGTACATTATTACGATAAATACCCTATTTGTGAATTGAATAGAGTTATAATAAAAAATTACAATTATAGTAGTATTTAAAATTTTTATTATTTTATTAAAAAATATATAGAATCCTAGGAGAAATAGGAATCTTAAGGGTGGAACCAAATTTTGGTATCGAAGCTCATTAAAAATGGATTTCGTTTGTTATGGATAAGCATGTCACCCTAGATCAACACATGTATTCATAGTCTTTTTTGACTAAATTCTAACAAAAGAATTGTAATAGGATTTTATTTATTTATTTAATAAAAATAACATAGAATTCTAGGGGAAATAAAATTTTAGGGGTGAAATGGTGCGAACCAAATTTGGTACAAAGTAGTACATTTAAAAGGGGGTTTGCTTATTAATAAAGATTATGAATATAGATTTTATTTATTATTTATTTAAGATTATTTAAAGACAATCAAGAAAACATAACATACATGATTCTGGTTCTAATAGATACGTTATTTGCATAAATCATAAAGATTATAGTAAAAGAATCATAATTATAACAAAATTTCAAAAAAAAATTTAGAAAACAATATGAATTTTAGGGGAAGTAGGAATAGGGTGAAACCAAAATAAGGGTGGAACTAAATTTGTTACCAAAGTACCCTTAAGCTGGGATTTATTAATAAAGGTTATAGATTTGTTAGTGTTTTTTATAATCTTATATGAGCAGGCTACGTATCTATTGGCATTTTACAAAAATTTATATCAAGTAATCCTTGATTGTATTTTGTATTCATTGGTGTTTTACCCTCTATTTGTTAGTGATTTTTTATCGTAGTCTTTTTCTAGTAAAAAAATTATAAACAAAAGAATTATAATTATCATAAGAAGATTCTATTTTTAATTTTTTTTAAGGAAACATAGTATTCTAGGGGAAATAGGATCTATTAAAAAAATTACAAATAAAAAATGATAATTATAATAGGATTTCTATTTTTAGTCTATTTTTTAAAAAATAACATAGAATTCTAGGGAAAATAAGATTTTAGGGGTGAAACCAAAATATAGTGCGAACCAAATTTGATACAAAATGGTACCATTAAAAGAAAGTGTTGCTTATTAATAAAGGTTATATATATATATATATAAGTTGCACTCCTTAACAAACACCTTATATAACAAACAATAAAGAACACCTCATATCTAATCTAATATAAGAGTTCCGTCATGGCACCCAATACAAAAAGTTGTTATTTTTTTACCCTCTATCCATCCAGCAAAAATAATAATAATAAAAAAAATTTACTGTTCATGATAACGTCACTGATGACGTCAGCATGACGTCATCATGAACAGTAAGTTTTTTTATTATTGTTTTTTGCTGGATGGATAGAGGGTAAAAATATAACAACTTTTTGTATTGGGTGCCCCTGGCAGGGCCATTGGATCTATTAGATCTAAGGTGTTCTTTATAGTTTTTTTATATAAGGGTGATATATATATATATATATATATATATATATATATATATATAGGAAACTGGTCACCAACCACAGTTGGATATTTTTAAATATCCAACCAACCCATCTTATACCATTAAAATGACCAGCCAACGGTCAGGATTTGGGGACACTTACGCTATATTATATAGCGTATACGATATATTATAGAGCGTACGCTCTATAATATAGCGTATCTTTAATTCCCTTTTTACCCCTAAATGTTCCGCTCTATTATATGTCTTAGCCGAGAACTACATTAATTTCAGCTCAAACAGCCCTTCATGTGTTTTGAAATATCATTTTGTGAGTGTTCTTGAGTTTATACCCAATCTTAAATCATTTGGAGATATATTTTACACCATCACAAACTTAATCTACACCAATCTATACCTATTTCTACTCTACCAATCTTAATTTATTTGTCAAATTTTACCCAAAGTTGAAGATTTTGAAGATTAAGCTTGGAGTACCAATCCCAAATTAAGATTTTTGAAGATTGAGCTTGGAATTTAAGGTTAGCTCTCTATTTAACCCATGGCTTCTTTCATTTTTTCAAAGTTAAAATCTCCTAATAAGACACCTAGTAAGATTGAGATTGAGGTAGAAAATGAAGATGTTAACGAAAGTCCACACACACCTAAAATAATAGATCTTGATGATGATAATAATAAAGATGTTAAGAATGATGATGGTGATGTTGTCTTTGATGTTGTTGATGATGGTGATGATGTTGATGATAATGATGATAGTGAAGATGTTGAGAATGGTGTTTCTTTGGATGATTTGAATGATGTTTGCCCATGTGTTGGTCAATTATTCGATAGTTTAGATGAAGCGGAGAGGTTCTATAGAGATTATGGTAGGCGTATTGGTTTTGAAGTAATAATTAGAACTACACATAAACGTTCAAAAAATAACAAGATTTGTTCGCGTTTGTATATATGTCGAAAGGGTGGGAGATTAGTCTCAAAATCTTTGGATGATGAAGATGAAGTTCCGAAAAAAAGAGAAATAGAGATTCTCTTGGTAGAACAAAATGTAAGGCGCGAATGTATGTTGTTCATAGAGAGAAATCAAATAAGTGGGAGGTAACATTGGTTCATTTGGTACACAATCATGAGATGGTTTCACCTAGTAAGGTACATTTCATGCAAAGGCCAAGAAACATAACACCCATCATGCGAGAATTGATTATAATTTTGAGTAAGTCGGGTATTGGGCCTCAACAATCTTTGAATGTAATGGGTGAGCTTATGGGAAGCTTAGAGAATATTGGATTTACTAGTCAAGACATTCGGAATGTTTTGTGTGATATTAGACATCATGTATTTGATTCGAGTGATGCCAAAGACGGTTTGACATTACTCCAAGAATTGAAATGTAATAGTTTTGGAGAATTTTTCTATCGAGTAGATGTTGATGAGGATAATCGGGTGTGTTCCATGTTGTGGGTTGATCCAAGATCATTAAATGCATATAAAATTTTTGGAGACGTGGTAGTATTTGACTCCACATACCGCACAAATAGGTATAGTATGCCATTTGTACCTATTACGGGGGTGAACCACCACTACCAATCCATATTGTTTGGTTTTCCACTAATAATGGATGAGAAAGAAAGTTCTTATATATGAGTTTTGAAGAATTAGTTGGAAGCTATAGGAAACAACCCTCCAATCTCCATCATCACCGATCAAGACATTGCACTTGGAAATGCATTTGCCGAATTTTTACCAAACACGAACCATCTTTATTGTACTTGGCATATAAGTACCAAATTCGGGGAGAAGTTATCCGGTTTGTAAGCATATGAACCACATTTCAAAGAATATTTCAACTTATGTTTGTACAAGTCAATAACGGTTGAACAATTTGAAGATAGGTGGAATGATTTGGTTGAAAAATATAACTTGGTTGATCATGGTTGGTTGCAAGAAATGTATTCTGTTCGACATAAGTGGGTTCGTGTGTACACTAAAATTATTTCACTACCGGGATAACCACTACCTCGAGAAGTGAGTCGATGAATGCATTTTTGATGAGTATGTAAATGCTAGAACCGGTTTGAAAGAGTTTATAGAGAATTCACAAAATGCATTGGAGAAATAATATCTTATTGAGAAAGAAGCGGACTATGAAACAAAGTATAAGGAAAGGTCAAGAATAACATCCTCCTTATTGGAGAATCATGCGGCATCTATTTATACAAAGGAAATGTTTAGACGTTTTCAACACGAACTTAAACAAAGTGGAGCCTATGTTGTGAATGAGAGAGATTCCATGAGTACTATGCTAGTTAAGGTGTACGAAGCATATAAGACCACGGTGGCGGAGGAAAATAGAAAAGTGTATCAAATAACCGTGGCCAATGATATGATAAATTGTATTTGTCGGAAATTTGAAAGTTCGGGAATGATTTGTCGTCATGTTATTCTATACTTGAATATGATGCAATGGACGGAGATCCCTTCAAATTTAATTAACTTGAGATGGACAATTGGAGCAAATAAAATTGCCGGGTCTATATCGTATAAACGTCCTATCATTGGCAATATTCTTCAATCGCAACCCGCCCGATATACAACTTTGTGCAAAGCCTTTCAAGATTTAGCGGCTCGTGGAAGTTGTTCGATTCCAAGATTTAAATACATCATGGGATTGATTGAAAAAGTGGTGGAAGTTGTGGAAAATTTTCCTATAGAGAAGCCTTCTACGAAAAAAACTCCATCATGTGAGGATGAACGTGGAGGTGAAGATTTTGATGGATTTGAAGATTTTGAAAATTTGGAAGACCCTATAATTTCCACCACTAAAGGTCGCAAGAGGGAAAGAGTGAAGAGTGGCATTGAAATGTCCAACTCAAAAAAACCAAGGAAATGTAATTGTTGCAAAGAACTTGATGTAAAACATGATTCACGAAATTGTCCAAAAAAATTAGGAGAGTCGATTCCCGAAAAGTCCAACTCAAAAAAACCAAGGAAATGTAATTCATGATTTTACTTTTGAGTGAATTTGGTATTGATTTTGTTGATTTGGTTAGCAATTTTCAATTTGGTGCTTTTGATTTTAGTAGAAATTTGGTGCTTGAATTTGGTATAGGGAAAAAGAAAAAAACAGAGCAAAAAAAAAAGCTATGTAATTACGCTCTATAATAGAGCGTAAGTGTTGAAAAAACAGGGTATTACGCTCTATAATATAGCGTAATTCTAGCGCGCTTCCCCTATTTTTTTAATACTTACGCTATATTATAGAGCGTAAGTACAGGGCTCTTTTGCCCTGTTTCCCCTGTTTTTGCAACACCCCCTTTATATCAAACTCAAACACAATCTAGTATTCCAAACACTTACGCTATATTATAGAGCGTAAGTACAGGACCCTTTTGCCCTGTTTCCCCTGTTTTTGCAACACCCCCTGTATATCAAACTCAAACACAATATAGTATTCCAAACAATCTCTAAAAACATTTCAAACACAATCTCTAAAAACAATCCCTAAAAATTTCAACATTTGAAACACAATCTATAAAAACAATCTATAAAAATTTCAACATTTCATACACAATCTCCAAAAACAAATCTCTAACTTACAATTCAAAATCAAATAAACTAGTAACTTACAATTTCAAAAACAAACTAGTAACTTACAATCTCTAAAAATTCCAAAAACAAACTAGTAACCTACAATCCCGCTAGTCTACAATCGTGGGAATACAAAGACAAATGCCGAGCTTCGTTTTTATGGAGCTCCCAACCAATACGTCGTCGGTATGTTTCAATCACATCTTCATCCCTTTGGACACCACACCAAGCTTGGGTATTTCAAGTCAATATACAATCTATATATTTCATAACAAAAACTCCACAATCAACCCCATTGGTTTGCCTAGGTCGTTCATAGACGTTTTCAACATCAGGGAATACGACATGTTCAAATTTTTTAGGATCCAACCGATGCAACATGAGAGGGACCAATTTTTCCTATCAAACAAACATGAATTGTCTTAGTAATGTATCAAACAATATGGACTACTAGAAATTAAGAAAAAGGAAGATAAAATATACCACAATGTAGAACTCCGTCTTGTATAGCTCTTTTAATTTCATGTGCTTAGTATCGTCCCTTAGAGGATCAAACAAAGATACTCTAAAAGTGGTCATTGACCACAAGAATAGGATCCAATGACCGCCCGTTGCAACCGACATGATAATATAGTCGAAATTGGTCACCATTTCCCCCCTTCCTTTATGCCATATGCTCTAAAGTCCGTATCAATGGCCATCCATTCACTAGCTTTCCATTTTACGGGATTATTCTTCATAGGTTTGCAATGATGAGCCCCCATTACTTGGAAGAACCATGGAGACATGAAGTAATATTTGACGGCACCAATTTGATGACCAAAGAGGGTTCTTTCTCTTTTTTCAAGCAATACAGTATAGCAATCGACTATAGTATCCTCCACTTCATTGCCCGGTTTCAAAGAAATAACCACTTTTGCACTACAATTAATTGGAAGATTTTTAGGCTGATCACATTCCCACCAATTTTCATTCAACCAATCCACTTTATTTATCTTGATAGGTTTTTATAAGGGATCCTTTACCAATTGAGCACTAGGACCAACCATGTCCCTTGGATTTGTTAATAACCCTAAAATGAACATAATGAACAAATGATTTATTAATGACATACTAATTGACAAAGTGACATTATGAAATTACAAATAAGAAATTATACCTCAACTGGAGCTTCTTCCAATTCGAAGTGTGCACTAGGATCTTCATCGAATTGAGTAGGATTAAGAATTGGAGCAATATGACCAACAATAAAAGTTTCCTGAGTATCATAAGGATGGTCATTGATAAGTGCATATTTTTGCATATTTTTATTACCTATTTTATTGCTTGAACTCGTATTTTAATAATTTATTTTGTGGCATTTCAGGAAATTCGTAAATAAATAAAGAAATGGAAAAATAAAGAAATAAAGGGCAAGGAAGGGAAAAAGAGGAAGAAAAATGACTTAAATGAAAAGAGGAAAAAGAATTAGAAGTTGGTGGAAAAGGAATCTTGGAGGACATGTGGAAGGTGAAGATCATCCCAACACATTACATAAGTGTATGGCCAAGATCAACTCTTCAAAACTTAAGAGGGAAGGAAACAAATAGATGGCTAGGATTTCACCAAAATATCTGTTTTAATAATTTTAGAACGTAATTTTATCTTTTGTTTGTGTTTTAATTCGAAGTTTTAATAGTCTGCTTTCATTTAAACACCCAACCCCCCCTATTTTTCTCTGTTAGCGAACAAAACCAAGTCCTTATCTTCCTTCTTCTTTGATCAAAACCACAGAGAACTTTCCCTTTTTTCTCCTTTTTTCATTTGAATCTTTCAACCCCAATCTTCTCCTTTTTTATTTCGTAAACACCCACAAACCCCAATTCTCTTTTTCTTTTTTTTTGAATTCTGTTAGCCGAGTTTTTCTTTAAATTTGCTAAGTTTTTCTTTAATTTTTCTCTTGTTTTGCTGTTGAAAGGCTTCGTTGCTGTTGTTGCTTTCGTTCCTTTGTTAAATTAAATCAAGTTCGCTGTCAAGTTCTTCGTTGTCCTGATTTACGGATTTTCTTCGAAGTGCTGTTTTTGCGAATTTCTGGGTCGTTGTTTTGAGTTTTTTTGTCATGAGTTCACTGTTGAGTTTTGATTTGTTGTGTTTTGAGGCCGAGTATTTGCCACGAGTTCTGTGTTTTGAATTTTTTTGTAAATTTGCTGTCGATAGTATGTTCCAAATTGTGTTGATTTCGAATTCCCTTGTTTGTTTGTTGTTGTTCGCTGGTTTTGCAGAATTTGTTTTGGTCGAGCTGTTTAAATAATTAAATATGTAGTCATTTCTGAGTTCTTACTAAGTTTAATGTTTTGCTGAGTTTTGGTTAACTACGTTGCTGAGTCGACCGAGTCCTGTTTTCGAGTTACTAGTCGTGTCTGAGTTGACTCGTCGAGTTGATGCTGAGTCTAAGTTTGCAAGTTTTCTGCGTGGTTTTATGTGCTGGTTTTATTCATTTTTTGTATGATTAAGTTACGAGTTGTTAGGTGCAAAATGTTTGTAGAAGGGGGGGTTGAATACAATCAGTACTGTTTAATCGAAATTTGCCCGGATAATTTAATTTATATTTTGACAAATTTGAGCGGAATTAAATGAAACAAAATTCAAGTTGAATATAAAATTATATTAACTTGAGGGGTTTGTTACAAATACAGTACAGAATTTATATCTAGTTAATAAAAACAAATTAGAAAATTCGACATGAATTTTTCTAGATTTGTTAATAAAAATCAAGATATAGATTAGGAGTAAAAACTCGCTAATAGTACAAGAGTATCAAGTAAACCAGTTCTATCGGATCAGATATTAAAAATAAGATGAACTTGATTTTCTATGAATTTTTCTTCTTCTTGTGCTGTGTTCTTGATGAGAGAGAAGAGAGAAATCTGCTTTGAATGTAATATTTTGATCTGTATGTTGTCTTCTGTCGTCTGTCTTCATTTATATCATTTACTGCCTCTTTATCTTCAAATATAACTGTCAAGACAATCGGCAATACAATTTATTCTTCCAAGACAACCAATTTTGTACTGCCAAGACAATAGGCAATAAAATCGTCAAGACAATCAGGTTCTTCCAAGACAATCAGCAAGACAATCAAATTCTGAGATCTTTGTCTTGCTTTATCAAAAATTATCATTCTGTCTGAAGCTTTTTCTTTTTGATCATTATCAAGACAATCTGATTTGAACTGTCAAGACAATCGTCAAGACAATCAAATCAGATTTTTATTCTACTTTTTAAAAGCTTTTCAGAAATTATCATTACCAAGACAATCGGCAAGACAATCAGAGATTGTCTTGCTTTACTGATTTCTTCTTCAAGACAATCGGCAAGACAATCTCTTGTTGTCTTGCTATTCTGATTTAAGCCTCCAAGACAATCGGCAAGACAATCAGGGATTGTCTTGCTAGTTCATTTTTCAGATTAAATTAAATTGATTAACAAATTATCATTTTAATTTAACCTTACTTAAATAATTAATCAGATTTAATTAATCTAATAATTAATTTAATTAAATAATTAATTCAGGTGAGAAGGAAATGTTAAATTGTGGGATCTCATTTAGAAATCTGGGATGAAAGATATTGGAGAAATTTCTTATGTTCCAAGAATCCGATTTGTAAGGGATAAAAAGGAACACTGAGTTTGAATTGAAAATTTGGGGTTGCAACTGTGAATATTTATAAATTCGAGAAATGTGAATTTAAAGGGTTATATTTTGAATGTTGAGTTTGAACCAGAAAGGTATCCTAGTGAAATGCTCAATCGTTTTAGGATGAAAAATTGCAGTCCGGCGCTAACCCATTGGTAATGGGGAAACGGTTAATGCAGAAAAGGCACTTGATGTATCATATGCGCAAGTAGTCGGAAGTTCGATGTTGTGTAATCGATTGACTTGGCGTATTTAACTGGTCTAGTGAATGGATACGAAAGAAATCTTGATCAAGCCTAATGAGAGGTTGTGAATAGGAAAATGAAGTACTTGAAGTGTACATTGCACCACTAATTGGTTATGAGGCAGACGTGCCTGAATTTATTGATTGTTCTGGTGCAGATTTCGAAGGTGATAAGATAATGAGAATTCAACTTCGGAACACCTATTGATTTATGGTGGATTCGAAGTTGAGAAAGCAAGAAACATGAATATGTTACAAAAGGTGCAAGTGACAATATTTAACGAGAGATTGTGAATTTTTAACAGAAGATATTTCTATGAAAGTATTTGTCAAACATGTTAGTTTTGATTGGAATTAGAAATATTTGAGTCATTAAATACGAAATGTTATTCTAATGAATAGTGAGAATGTATATTTGAATTATTGACTCTAAAAAGGTGGGAGTCATGAACATTATTTGACAAAAAAAGTCAAGTGGGAGATGTTGTATTTTTGACTTATTTTGTCAAATATAATATAATTAATAAATATATGAATATTGTATTTAGTAGATATAAGTTACAAATTGATTATATAATTTAAGTTTGCAAGTTACATGTTGTATAATAATGTGAATTAATATGCAATAAATTGACGTTTACATTTTGGAGTGGAGGTGGTAAAAAAAATGCCAATATATAGTGGATCATATCCATTAGAAGAGGTACTAAAAAAAAAGATAGAAAAAAGACGGCCTGCTCATTTTTATATCCGGAACTCCAAAATATATATTACATCTTTTTCTAATAATAATTTTTCTTATCTATTGTTGTAGGTTGGATATTCTAACAATTTGGTCAGAATAATAATCTTAATATGTAATATGTGTTAGAACATGTTTAATTTGATCGTTAATTCCATTGTACAAAGCTTGTCGATGTAGTACAAATTAGTTGTCATCTGGAGACCTAAACTCATTCTTAAAATTTCCCGATTGTCATTCATCACTAGCTCAAAACACTTTTCGGTCTTCATTCAAAGTATTATAGTACAGATACGAGTCCTGAAACACAACAATTTCCAAAAATGGTGTTCTAGCAGTCTCAAAACGTCAACTTGATTTAGTCCTCCCAGTTCCTTTCGTCGCTAAATGTTTTAGACATCTTATTACACATGTTACAAATACAAATCTCATTATTAAAATACAATACTGTATTATCTGCTTCGTCATACAGATTTTCACAAAAAGTAAGCATATTATTATTATTATTATTATTATTATTATTATTATTATTATTATTATTATTATTATTATTATTATTATTATTATTATTATTATCCCGACATGTTTTCCTCTACTGACAACTACTTACTCGACAACTAAAGATTAAGCTTAACTTGTTATGTTTAAAGAACTTATGTTTTTTTTAATAATTGTGCTTAATTTTTTATTAGGTAGTTGTTATAAAAGGGAGATGTTTTGATTTGATGTTAAAGTAGTTTAACAGTATGTGTACCTAAAATATTTATTTTGGTCTAAATTATACGAAATTAATTCGCCTGATGTTTTCCCTCTATTGACAACTACTTACTCGACAACTATAGATTAAGCTTAATTTGTTATGTTTAAAGAATAAAGGACTTGCGTTTTCTAATGAAAGAATGCCATAAATATCCACCATTCAGAATCAAGTGCCCGAAATACCTATTGGCGGGAGAGTCCGTCCTTTTTGACCATGGACTACGCATGTCCGTGGTGCGTACATCGACCACACATTTACCTGATGCGTATAGTTTGTATTTTGAATTCTCACATTCACATGCGTAGCTGGGATACGCATCATGGGAATGCGCATATGGGGATATGCATCTCCTAGATGCGTATCAGTCACTGTTCACCGTCTCCCACAGAGGCGACGGGAAAGACGATTTCTTATGCGATTTTTCTCAAATTTCCGGCCAAGTTCTATTCAGTACTATCCCGTAATTGTCCATTCACATGCCATATACCAAATGAATCGCCTTCTCATCCTCTACAATTACATACCATTCGTTTATCATTTTTATTGCCTAATAATGAAACCCCAAAAATGACCTAATTTGCCGATCTGAAAAAACGATGGAGCTTCAAAACAGACAGATATTGAAACGGATATTGAAAAAGAGGTAGGGGAAAGGAAGAGACCGATGCGCTAATGATTTTGGTGTGTTCAGAAGGGATGGAGGACAAGGGACGACGACGGAAGAGGGTGGAGGACAAGGGACGGCGACGGAAGAGGCGAGTTGAGCAACGACAGAAACGATGAACAGTGAAGGATACGCATTTGGGGAATGCATATCCTATACACGCATGTCTGTGATGCGCAACCCGTGGGTAATTTGGGCGGTCAGTCCCGCCCGTAGGCATTTCGGGCAAACTGATGAGAAAAGTGGGTATTTGGGTGCTTCACCCTTTTCTAATAATTGTGCTTAATTTTTGATTAGTTAGTTGTTATAAAAGGAAGATTTTTGATTAATGTAAGAACCCAAAATTTTGGATATAATTAAAAACTTTTTATTATGTACTGAGGTAATGGTGAATAGTGATTACGACTACGATGTAACGATTGAGATAATGAATGGAAGGAATGGAATTCGATTTAAATATTTATATGTCTTGAAAAATACTATTGGTTGACAATTTAGATAAGAATTATCTATCTCCTAGGGAGTTGAGATTTGATAATTCTAAAGGAGAAGATTATTCCTATGTCATCCAAATCGATATCTGTTATTGGTCCAGTAGGTCCGTAAAAAGGTTATGGAACGATTGAAAAAGATTAGGGACAATTGTACAACCCTAAGAGGATGAGTAAAGAAAAATGGATGAATAGTGATTTTGATGGATTTAGGAATATTATGAGACGACACTATATAGAAGTATTCGGAACGGATTTCCGAGTTCGTATTAGTGATCTAGGGGGAAAATAAGTGTATGTAAAAGCTGTCGGATTCTGAAAAATAGTACTTTTATTTTCCCCGAGAATTTCCTGGACACATAAAGACTTAAGGGTTTATTGAAGAGATTTATGGAATTTGGATTCAAGAATTATTAAAGAGAATTGAGAATGATAGTATAAATAGTAAGATGGTTTCCGGTAAAACCCCAATTAGAAATCTTCGAGATATTCCTTCGAACGATCAATGAATTGAGTAATAACCGGACAAAGAAGCAAGTAGAGAACCAAGAGACAAACATGTGCAAGTGGATGGAGTAAGGGTAAGCAAAGTGACTTTCATGTAAGTCAACTACAAGCGTAGTGATGATGTTGCATTTGTGCCAAAAAGGTTATGCTTAATGTGGTGCCAACAAGTGGACCAATAGAAGGGCAACACTTGGACCACTAGCAAGCTAACAACACAAAAGTAAAGGATGCATCCAAGATATATGCCAAGTATTACAATTATTTAGGCATAAAGCAAAACAAAGGAAGCAAAGCCAAGAACTCCATGAAGAGCAAAAAAAAATCTGCTCCTTTTTAGCAAAATCAAAGTCCAACCTCTTGACCTTCAATGGCCATGAAATAAATCATGTAAGTTCCTTACTATATCAACATGATCTCCTAGAAATTTGAGCTTCAAATTCCATCTCTAGCATAGTTTTCAAAAATCATCAAAGTGATGATGAATAGTGTTTTCAAGATCTAATCTTTGATTTCTTGTTTTGTTTGGATGATCCAAGCTTTGTTAAGGTGTTCTAAGGATTGATCAAGGTTTATTAAGGTCTTACATACTCCATGGAAGGTATAAACTTCAAGAACCCTAGTCTTTTATTTGAGTTTTAATGGAGTTTTAGATGAGATTTGATAATGTTTATGGCTTGTATTCATGATTTAGAACATGTATGTTGTGTGGGTGTTATAAAAAGATTAATATATGTTTTGTGGCTCCAAGACCTGTTGAGACAGTGAGGGAGATGATAAATAGTGCCCATGAGTGTTGGTGGTGGATTGAATGATTATTTGGAGGGTTTTGATTTTGGAAATATCCGAGTTATAGCCGTCGTAATGCTGAAATTTCATAAACTCTTAAAATTTTAACATAAAAATTAGGATAGATGCCTGACCTTAGTGATATTATGGACTGACCTTATAGTTCTCGAGTCATAGATCGTTGTGGCGCAAGAATCGAAACATTCCGACTTACGGTTTAGGAGTTATGGTCAAATTACGAAAAGTAGTTCGAAACCGTAAACGAGAATTCGTAGCTGAAATTGAACCCTCGTAAAATACGTAAGTCAGTGGCGAATCTTGGTAATTAAATACTATAGGTAAAAAGGAAGGTGTGAGAGAAAACCTCATGTGAAACGGAACGTTTTCCGATTTTATAAAAATGTTGGAATCAAAGTTAAACACGAACGAACCCCTAAAAACCCTCTTGATTATAACTTCGGTAAAACACTTAGAAAACGGGCGATAAAACTCGAAGTATAATATTGATTCGTAACGATCGACTTTAGAACTTGTATGACTTAAGTATGTCCCAATTGTAAGTACAGTGACATGTCGTATTAACGAACGAATGTCGGGTCGGATCGATGATAAAAGGAATCCACTAAAAGGGGTATAACGAGATAACTCGAGAACGTGTTTCGATTAAATATAACTTAACTTTTAAGATGTTAAGTGATTAATCCCGAATGCCTTGGCTATTTATAGATCACCAAGCTGACCCGGGACCTGCTACCACTACCCCTTACCATACTCGAGTACCAGGCAAGTTTCAATTCCCTTCTTTTAGGCTGTTGTTGTGATTGAATATATATATATATATGTTTTCTGTTATACATATGCCATAGCATGCATGCCTACTTTCAAGTTATATCATTATGCTTGTTCCCTGATTGTTATTGGCTTATAAATTAGATAGCTATCGTATCAATTATAAGCCGGTTATTGTAAGACCCTTAGAGAAGGGTGTATACATCTTATTCATCAAATATAGACCGGGAGTCAATATTTCTTGATATATCGAGATTACCTCGAAAGAAAATATCTAAGTAAATATTTTCCATTATTCGGGCGACGAATATTATTTGAATATTCGTTCGAGATTATTTATTTAACGATCCTTACTTCAAATAATTATTTGAACGTAACTATTCGACGAATAATATTTTTTAATATTCATTCATAGTCGAATTATTTATCGATTATTATTTCGAATATTCTTCTAAAGATGAGACTACTAAATGAATATTATTTGGATATTCATTCAGAATATTATTTTATTAAATAAATATTACTTTTGAATATTCATTTAGGATATTAATTACTTGATGAATATTATTTTAATATTCATCTGAAGCTTGATTTATTTATCGAATATTATCTCGAATATTCCTTTAAGGCTTGGATTACTAAATGAATATTACTTGATATTCATTTAGAATATTATTCATTAAATGAATATTACTTTTTGAATATTCATTTAAATTCCTAATTAATTATGAATATTGTCTTAAATATTCCTTTCAGGTCTTATTAATTAATGAATATTATTTTGAATACATTTAAATATTTATTTATTCAATAAATATTCTCCTAATATTTCTTCAGGGATTATTTTGAAAAATACTCTGATTAAAGATATTCTTTCATATTCCTAAATATTCTTTAAATATTTTTAATTCAATAAATATTCTCTGAATATTTATTCCATACTTAGAATAACCTCAATAAGGTTTATCTTCTTCGATTATTACGAAAAATATTTCGGAGTCATATTATTATTAATCTTATATCAAGAAAGGTTCTCAGACATCATTCTTCTTTGAGTCTATCTCCCTAATAATAAGGGAACCTTACTTGGAAAATGTTAATTATCTTGTCGACTTCCCGGTCATAAAGTATTCTCTTCACTCGCAACTCGGGTGCTATTGACTTATTAAGTCGTTGGTTACCTTCTCATCTTTCGAGGGGTAAGATTGTTGGCACAAGTTGATATTCGTTACCAAGCAATAGCTTGGAAGTTATTGGTGAATTTTCCTTTCCAACTAGATACGACTACCTTGTAGAGTCTTATCAACAAGTATTATACTTGGGGAAAGGGGGACGAACGTTACATTCAGAATCATGAATTCTATTTGAACTAGGAGTCGTGTAAGAGGCCGAGTAGCGCCGGTCCATCCCCTTTGGCCCAACCGTTGGCCGGGGAGAGCTAGTAAGGCGGTAGACAAGTAAAGCCGTCAGTTCTTCCTTCTACCGGTAGTAAATCTAATTTGAGCTGTACGATCTCGACTGATCATCAAGATTGGAACAGCGGGCGCGGTGAATACTCCATCATTGGTTCATCATCCAAACTTATTTATTTCCTGCAACATGATTACTGTTGGCAGAGCTGGAAAAGTGTTCATAACTGGAATTGCAATCTTTTCATGCAAGTTCCTCTTTTAATGGCAATGAGAATATCTTGCTTACTTTTGATGTAGCAGATATTTCTACAAACAAATACTTTGAGTTACCTCGTAACTTCATCGTTCATATTATACTGGCATCATTTCCGTAAATGCATGGCATATGGTTTGAAAGATACTTTTGAATTGTTATATATTATCGTTCAGTTATATATTATTGTTGGTGGGCTATTGCTCACCCTTGCTTTATTATTATATCACAACAACAGCTAGACCAGATGACTCGCACAAGGCGCACTCGACGCTGGCGAGGACAACGAAACTACCAAAGCCAAAGAGACAGCTATTGGTAGGATAGATTTATTCTTTCAGTACCAAGTATATGGTCTAGTATGACTTATGTAAATGGATGGCAAGGAGTATGTATTTATATTGAAATTCTTTTGGATTGTAAAAACTCATAATGTGATTAATAAAATTTGATTGTTACTCTGATTTCATCTCTGGGACTATAACGGGTGTGTTTTATATTGTTGTGTTGGGTCATAAAGATGTATATTATTTTATGTTGAGGTAAGTTCAAGTATTGTGGACAGAATTGGAGACCGTAACGACCGGATCCCGGACCCCGGATTTGGGGGTGTTACAGAAGTGGTATCAGAGCGTACGTTATAAACCACAGATATGAGGCGACGTTAAAACAATAAATTCACTAAGATAATAAGAACTCTTGCCAAGTTCATAGTCGGACTACTTAAGGTAGTGATGACGTATAAAACCCTTATGGGAACTCTTAAGTATCATGATAGTAACTTAGCTCGATATCGTATCGACGAATAAGGCGACAGACCTTGAGGCATAAGAGCAGCAGCGCGATGATGCTTTATGTGCTGAAGATCAGCGGGTAAATTCGATGGAGTACCCTACTGGATACCCGGAAGAGGTTCCAGCAGATAAGGAAAATCCTGTTAGGATAAGGAGCTTACCCTCGAGGAATGAGGGCTGTAGCCAGAAAGACTGAGATGATTAAGGTATAGTACTCAGAAAAGTGGGCATAAAGAACTAAGCTATTAGCAAGAGGACTGAAGATTCATGTTGGATTCGTGGCCGGACTACTGGAGGTAGTACCAGCAAGTAAGACGGATGGGAAGAATTACTTGAGATCTTATACGGGAATAGATGAGAATCATTAGAGACTTTCATATTAACGAAAAGAGTGCTAGAAGGATGTATGATTATCAAAGGCATCGATATAAGACGAGGAGCAGAGTCCCTAGGAATAGTTGAGAAGAGGCAGTAAGTACCATATCATTTGATAAATGAATAAGTATGAATATTGTCAATAATAATTCGCCATGAGAAGGCAGATGTCATAGGTTGTAATTTATGGAACCAAATTGAGGTTGATGAAGTGGTTTTATTCAGGGAAATGTTCATTTTATGAATGAATCAGTTAGAAAGTAAAGACATTGGGAAGTGATAGCATGATTAGATAAAGTCATATAAGGAAGTAGTAAGCAAGACAATGATCTCAGAACCTACTGGAAGATAAGACCAGTGGGTCAAGATGAACTTGTAATGAGACTACTGCCAGAGACTGAGTATAGGGTTAATTTCAACTCAGTAAAATGATGAACCAGAAATGTTAGATGCATGTGATTCAGAGGAATATTAAATTCTTTATTTTCTTTGAATGAATTATAGTAGTTACCTTAAGTTTACTCCGACGCGGAATTATAATGGATCAAGTAACATGATCAGTAGTTAAAGAGAAAAATGTGAGAAAATCTTCCTGGAGCTAAAAAATGAAATTGGTAATGACCAAGAGTTGGCATTGCTTAATGGAAAAAAGGGAGACTTTGTGCTTCCAACGACGCTTCGCATAAAGGATTATGATGTGTGCTTGCGCAGCACGACAAAGTACTTGCGAATGCATTCGAACAGCGCGGTCCACCAGATCGGATGGCCTTAGCAGTGCCAATTTTGTGGGACAACCAACTCCGACGGTAATGTTCCTTCTGAGACTAGTAGTCAGGTAGACTGACATTTGCTAATATTGAATATCATGACGTATAGGCATCAGGACGTTGCGACAAGTTTCAGTTTAAAACTGTTGATTCCCTTCTAAGGGATATATATAATTGGTTCCTCTCCAGGGGTTAAAGTTCCAACCTGATGATGATTATTTCGTTAATTATGACTGCCTACGGTTCTACCTGCTTGGAGGTTCATAAAACTATTCTTCAGGTTTCGAAATCGGTCTCCTTAATGTTACCAGTAGATGGATAGATTTACCAAAATTTCCCTAATTCTGGGAAGAATTTCAACGAATTTTGGCAAACCTTGTCTTTCTGATTATCAGAGAACATCATGGAAGAGAGTAGAAACTGGGGCGAACCCCGTGAATTGGGTAAAGTAACTGCTATATGGGTTGGTGGACAGACCCTGGTTATCACGATTGATTGTAGAAATACAATGATGAAGTGAGATTGGACGAAAACAGGAAATGTAAGTAAGAAACCAGCCGGACTGAGAAACTCCGGGATTGACTTAAGTGAAAAGGCTGTTATGCCAGGAATGGTAAGTTTGTGGGGCATGTGGGAGTGATAAGAATAGTTGAAATGATAAAAATAGAGGAAAGGTGACCGGAGACGGCGCTGAGTAGCCGATTAAGACTTATATGAAGTAAATTTTGGAAAGGTAGAAAGGTATCAAAGAAGAAGGCACTATGCCAGCAATTGCTAGAAAAGTAATGCTATTAGCCAACCCCTAAAATCATATATTTTTATTTTAGTGTGGCCAGTTGAGGCCAAGTCACAAAGGACTATCAAGTGACTAGACCAGCAATAAAAGGACAAAGCAGGGTTGCTTCTAAGTAAGCCCCGACTGCAAGGGCTTCTGATATGACGGAAATATTAATGAGATTGTAGGAATCTTCTACTGAACCCTTTGCAACCCATGTTTGGATTGGGAATTTACTAGACTTTTAGAATGGGGTCACCCGTACTAAAGTGATTCATGTGTATATGATCGTCCAAGATTACGAAAAAAAATAGAAGTATAATGACTTGAGATGTATGATGTTAGGGTATCATGAATACCATGAATATATTATGACTAAGGAAAGTAAACAACGAAGGTTTATGAAGAGAGTATAGAAATGGTCAGAGATGGATCAGTATGCTGTAGAAATTTTGTCTAAGGCAAGTACCTTTGAGAAGAACGATGAGTACTAAAAGATTCACGTTGAACTCGACCAATATCTTCCAAAACATCCTTGCTACCATTACCAAGTTCTGTAAGAGAGCAGATAGGCATACATTGCCTTTTGGAAGGCCAAATGGGCTGATAACTATCTGAAAGAAGAGGGTGGCATTAAGTTACCAATCGATTATCAAATGAGAATGATTGAAAAGACACCCTTATTAGGGATACATGATCTGATTGCCAAATATAGGATGCAAGAATTCCTTGGAAGTTGAATTAAGGATAGGATATCCATAAATTAAGACAAACCCTGGGGAATGCATAAGGGATGGCATTAACCCTAATAAAGACATTATGAATTCAGATGATATGAGTTGGACTTGCTAAGGCAACAATGACCGGTAAGGATTATTAAAAAGAGTTCTGGAAAGGACATAGATGGAATTATTAGAGTATTGATCAATGACGTTTTGATATACCCTGTACCTAGAAAATACAGGAGGAATGATGAGGACGACCTAGGAAACCTTACAAGGAAAAGTTAATATTCTGAGTTTCCAACCAGAAGTTTGGAAGAGAATGTAAGACACAATAACAATAATGCCAGATGAGGCATGTATGAAACCATGATGAGGTATGGATGGAACCAAAGAAGGTTGAGATTATCCTAGTACAAGAAAGAACTAAGAAAACAAATATCCTAGGCATGACTGAGGGTAACTTTGATAAAATTCCCACGGGAAGGTGGAAGCAATGACTTATGGAGAAAGAATGATAGTTATATTTTTCTCCTTCAGCAGAGCATTAAGGGAGAATGCTTTCACCCAAAAGTGATGAGAATAAGGTAGAAAAATTTGAATTGAAATGTATCCAGAGAACAAGGATTACCATAAATTAGTATTATCAGGAAAGGCCAATGAGGTGGTCGACAGTCTAAGTATAGAGGAATAATTACAAATGTTCATACCAAAGAAACAGAATGATATTTGGAAGGACCTTGAAGGTCATATCAGAGTGGAGGAATTTACATTGCTTCTGATGATTGTGCAAGAATCGACGGTAATAGTAGTTTAAGTAAAGATTCGATTCCTGATGGGTCTTAAGCATATTACGTACCTTAGAAGGTCCCGTTTTGAGGCAAACTGGGACCATGATACAAAATTGACAAAGTAAACCATTAAGTTTCCAGTCTTTTATGGAAGCTGCATGAGTGGTAGTTTCATCAACCTGACATAGCTGCGATGCTTGAAACTCTTCTGCAATTTTATCTACTTCATGTAATATCTACATCAAGTTCAGGAAGTGTTCCTTATGGATAAGGAATAGTGATTACTTTGTCTCCCTAAAGGATTGAAACCCGTATGGTTAGCTATTAACGCACTACGTAAATAACAAGCAATGGCGATTATTCTAAGAAAGTAGATGACAACGTAAAGATAAATAAAGTGCTGCTATTGATAAGCTAAATGGCACGTTGGTGAATGACAAGCAAGTTTGTGTTACTGTACTTCTGCACAAACAAGATAGAGAATATGAGGTTGATGATTCATGATGCTAAATGTATTCCCGTAAAAAGAATTAAGGGCAGTTAAGCCCGAGATTTGTTGGGCCATCTGAGAGTTTAAAAGTGTTCGGAAGGTGGCATTCGAGCCAGCTCTACCCCCAAAACTTATAGCACGGTCATAACGGGTTTTCATGTGGCAAGGCTACGCCAGTAAAATGCAGATACTCCATAGATGATAAGAGTACGAGCAAGTAGATATACGACCTGGTCTAACTTACGAAGAACCACCTGTGGAAAACCACGGGTAGAAAAGAACAAGTGATGAGAAACAAGGTTGGCAGAAGTAGATTATATTTAAGGGATCGGGCCAGATTCATTTCGGAAAGTTTAAATTGGAATAACGTGATGATTATAGAGTAAATGTCACGGAATACCGATAAGGAGGTACCAAGTGCAAAAGGTGTCTCAATAAAGAGATGAAGGTGAAAGTAAATAACAGAAGTAAATAAGAATCAGATAATGAGAAGGATGTGATTGATAAAGAAAAGACGGGGAAAGCAACTACGGAATATGAAGCAAGGAATGTTATGAATGGATTAATACATGAGTTTTCTGATAAATTCTCGAGATGACAACCTGATAGTGTTAATATTATAGATATGAAAAAGCTAGTAGCGTGACATGGAATGTTAGTAACAATGGTGTCAAGCGAGAAACTAAGATTTAACCTGAGAGGTTCAAAGATTTTCCAAAAGTAAATGTTGCTAAGGTTGAACCAGAGTACAGGTCCAGAGAATAGTGGACAAAGCAGCAAGATATGTTGACACGTGAGGTTACGATCAAATAGTATTGGATATAATTATGATTAATTTCTTCCTTAATGAACCTCTATATCTCAGAGGTAAATTATGAGTATGATATTTTAAAATCATGAAAACTTTCTATAATCCTTTAGAATTCTTTTGTTTTCTTCTCTTTTATTCATCTTCTTTATGAATTGAGAAGAACAACCCTTTAAGGAGGGGAGGTACTGCTACGTGACTATCTGTCTATGTGATAGAAGTCCAAGTAGAATACCATAACTTGTTTAATTGCTTGTCAAGTACTAAAGGCTGGCCCCCTTATGTACTAACTATGCAATATAACAAATGTTCAATTGATCATAGTGATCTCTCAAAAAATCTTTCCACTTCTCTATATTGATCGAGATTGCGAAGATTAAAGCGATCAGGAAATGCACAGTACGAGCGAGGTTACCTCCGAATTCGCAGGGTGATAGTGATACCAATGTTACTGCAGGTATCAATAAGGATAAGACTGAGTAAGATCATAACCCGGATAGTGTGTTGTACGAAAAGTAGCAAAGTTGATGGAAAAAGAATAAAGTATGGATTGTAGCACTAGAAGATGTGCTGAGAAAGGGTAGAACGACTAAGAATTGATCGGGAAGCTAAAAAGTAAACGACAGACAAACGACTCTTTGCTTCCTACCTGATTCCGGGACGGAATCCTTTTAAGGAGGGGAGACTGTAAGAACCCCAAATTTTGGATATAATTAAAAACTTTTTATTATGTACTGAGGTAATGGTGAATAGTGATTACGACTACGATGTAACGATTGAGATAATGAATGGAAGGAATGGAATTCGATTTAAATATTTATATGTCTTGAAGAATACTATTGGTTGACAATTTAGATAAGAATTATCTATCTCCTAGGGAGTTTAGATTTGATAATTCTAAAGGAGAAGATTATTCCTATGTCATCCAAATCGATATCTGTTATTGGTCCAGTAGGTCCGTAAAAAGGTTAAGGAACGATTGAAAGAGATTAGGGACAATTGTACAACCCTAAGAGGATGAGTAAAGAAAAATGGATGAATAGTGATTTTGATGGATTTAGGAATATTATGAGACGACACTATATAGAAGTATTCGGAACGGATTTCCGAGTTCGTATTAGTGATCCAGGGGGAAAATAAGTGTATGTAAAAGCTGTCGGATTCTGAAAAATAGTACTTTTATTTTCCCCGAGAATTTCCTGGACACATAAAGACTTAAGGGTTTATTGAAGAGATTTATGAAATTTGGATTCAAGAATTATAAAGAGAATTGATAATGATAGTATAAATAGTAAGATGGTTTCCGGTAAAACCCTAATTAGAAATCTTCGAGATATTCCTTCGAACGATCAATGAATTGAGTAATAACCGGACAAAGAAGCAAGCAGAGAACCAAGAGACAAACATGTGCAAGTGGATGGAGTAAGGGTAAGCAAAGTGACTTTCATGTAAGTCAACTACAAGCGTAGTGATGAAGTTGCATTTGTGCCAAAAAGGTTATGCTTAATGTGGTGCCAACAAGTGGACCAATAGAAGGGCAACACTTGGACCACTAGCAAGCTAACAACACAAAAGTAAAGGATGCATCCAAGATATATGCCAAGTATTACAATTATTTAGGCATAAAGCAAAACAAAGGAAGCAAAGCCAAGAACTCCATGAAGAGCAAAAAAAAATCTGCTCCTTTTTAGCAAAATCAAAGTCCAACCTCTTGACCTTCAATGGCCATGAAATAAATCATGTAAGTTCCTTACTATATCAACATGATCTCCTAGAAATTTGAGCTTCAAATTCCATCTCTAGCATAGTTTTCAAAAATCATCAAAGTGATGATGAATAGTGTTTTCAAGATCTAATCTTTGATTTCTTGTTTTGTTTGGATGATCCAAGCTTTGTTAAGGTGTTCTAAGGATTGATCAAGGTTTATTAAGGTCTTACATACTCCAAGGAAGGTATAAACTTCAAGAACCCTAGTCTTTTATTTGAGTTTTAATGGAGTTTTAGATGAGATTTGATATTGTTTATGGCTTGTATTCATGATTTAGAACATGTATGTTGTGTGGGTGTTATAAAAAGATTAATATATGTTTTGTGGCTCCAAGACCTGTTGAGACAGTGAGGGAGATGATAAATAGTGCCCATGAGTGTTGCTGGTGGATTGAATGATTATTTGGAGGGTTTTGATTTTGGAAATATCCGAGTTATAGCCATCGTAATGCTGAAGTTTCATAAACTCTTAAAATTTGAGCATAACAATAAGGATAGATGCCTGACCTTAGTGATATTATGGACTGACCTTATATATCTCGAGTCATAGATCGTTGTGGCGCAAGAATCGAAACATTCCGACTTACGGTTTAGGAGTTATGGTCAAATTACGAAAAGTAGTTCGAAACCGTAAACGAGAATTCGTAACTGAAATTGAACCCTCGTAAAATACGTAAGTCAGTGGCGAATCTTGGTATTTAAATACTATAGGTAAAAAGGAAGGTGTGAGAGAAAACCTCATGTGAAACGGAACGTTTTCCGATTTTATAAAAATGTTGGAATCAAAGTTAAACACGAACGAACCCCTAAAAACCAGCTTGATTATAACTTCGGTAAAACACTTAGAAAACGGGCGATAAAACTCGGAGTATAATATTGATTCGTAACGATCGACTTTAAAACTTGTATGACTTAAGTATGTCCCAAGTGTAAGTACAGTGACATGTCGTATTAACGAACGAATGTCGGGTCGGATCGATGATAAAAGGAATCCACTAAAAGGGGTATAACGAGATAACTCGAGAACGTGTTTCGATTTAAGTATAACTTAACTTTTAAGATGTTAAGTGATTAATCCCGAATGCCTTGGCTATTTATAGATCACCAAGCTGACCCGGGACCCGCTACCACTACCCCTTACCATACTCGACTACCAGGCAAGTTTCAATTCCCTTCTTTTAGGCTGTTGTTGTGATTGAATATATATATATATATATATGTTTTCTGTTATACATATGCCATAGCATGCATGCCTACTTTCAAGTTATATCATTATGCTTGTTCCCTGATTGTTATTGGCTTATAAATTAGATAGCTATCGTATCAATTATAAGCCGGTTATTGTAAGACCCTCAGAGAAGGGTGTATACATCTTATTCATCAAATATAGACCGGGAGTCAATATTTCTTGATATATCGAGATTACCTCGAAAGAAAATATCTAAGTAAATATTTTCCATTATTCGGGCGACGAATATTATTTGAATATTCGTTCGAGATTATTTATTTAACGATCCTTACTTCAAATAATTATTTGAACGTAACTATTCGACGAATAATATTTTTTAATATTCATTCAGAGTCGAATTATTTATCGATTATTATTTCGAATATTCTTCTAAAGATGAGACTACTAAATGAATATTATTTGGATATTCATTTTGAATATTATTTTATTAAATAAATATTACTTTTGAATATTCATTTAGGATATTAATTACTTGATGAATATTATTTTAATATTCATCTGAAGCTTGATTTATTTATCGAATATTATCTCGAATATTCCTTTAAGGCTTGGATTACTAAATGAATATTACTTGATATTCATTTAGAATATTATTCATTAAATGAATATTACTTTTTGAATATTCATTTAAATTCCTAATTAATTATGAATATTGTCTTAAATATTCCTTTCAGGTCTTATTAATTAATGAATATTATTTTGAATATTCATTTAAATATTTATTTATTCAATAAATATTCTCCTAATATTTCTTCAGGGATTATTTTGAAAAATACTTTGATTAAAGATATTCTTTCATATTCCTAAATGTTCTTTAAATATTTTTAATTCAATAAATATTCTCTGAATGTTTATTCCATACTTAGAATAATCTCAATAAGGTTTATCTTCTTCGATTATTACGAAAAATATTTCGGAGTCATATTATTATTAATCTTATATCAAGAAAGGTTCTTAGACATCATTCTTCTTTGAGTCTATCTCCCTAATAATAAGGGAACCTTACTTGGAAAATGTTAATTATCTTGTCGACTTCCCGGTCATAAAGTATTCTCTTCACTCGCAACTCGGGTGCTATTGACTTATTAAGTCGTTGGTTACCTTCTCATCTTTCGAGGGGTAAGATTGTTGGCACAAGTTGATATTCGTTACCAAGCAATAGCTTGGAAGTTATTGGTGAATTTTCCTTTCCAACTAGATACGACTACCTTGTAGAGTCTTATCAACAAGTATTATACTTGGGGAAAGGGGGACGAACGTTACATTCAGAATCATGAATTCTATTTGAACTAGGAGTCGTGTAAGAGGCCGAGTAGCGCCGGTCCATCCCCTTTGGCCCAACCATTGGCCGGGGAGAGCTAGTAAGGCGGTAGACAAGTAAAGCCGTCAGTTCTTCCTTCTACCGGTAGTAAATCTAATTTGAGCTGTACGATCTCGACTGATCATCAAGATTGGAACAGCGGGCGCGGTGAATACTCCATCATTCGTTCATCATCCAAACTTATTTATTTCCTGCAACATGATTACTGTTGGCAGAGATGGAAAAGTGTTCATAACTGGAATTGCAATCCTTTCATGCAAGTTCCTCTTTTAATGGCAATGAGAATATCTCGCTTACTTTTGATGTAGCAGATATTTCTACAAACAAATACTTTGAGTTACCTCGTAACTTCATCGTTCATATTATACTGGCATCATTTCCGTAAATACATGGCATATGGTTTGAAAGATACTTTTGAACTGTTATATATTATCGTTCAGTTATATATTATTGTTGGTGGGCTATTGCTCACCCTTGCTTTATTATTATATCACAACAACAGCTAGACCAGATGACTCGCACAAGGCGCACTCGACGCTGGCGAGGACGATGAGACTACCAGAGCCAAAGAGACAGCTATTGGTAGGATAGATTTATTCTTTCAGTACCAAGTATATGGTCTAGTATGACTTATGTAAATGGATGGCAAGGAGTATGTATTTATATTGAAATTGTTTTGGATTGTAAAAACTCATAATGTGATTAATAAAATTTGATTGTTACTCTGATTTCATCTCTGGGACTATAACGGGTGTGTTTTATATTGTTGTGTTGGGTCATAAAGATGTATATTATTTTATGTTGAGGTAAGTTCAAGTATTGTGGACAGAATTGGAGACCGTAACGACCGGATCCCGGACCCCGGATTTGGGGGTGTTACAATTAAAGAGTAAAGTACTTTGTGTATCTGAACTATGGCGAAGACACCACTTCGCATACCATAGTTTCAAATCTACCACGTGCAATACTGAACAAACGATTTACTTATTTTTAGTGTACTGCCGTATATTTGAGGCTAACTCCGTTACAAAGTCAGGGGTAAAGAAGTCTTTTCAGCAAGAAGATAGACACTGAGCAATATACACAGAGAAGATATATATAAAAAGATATATATACACAGAGCTGAGGCACATCTATTTCCATGCTCTTCTCTATTCACTACTTAGAAGCAAAACATAGCTCTTGATTCTTTCCAACTTTTAGCAAACACGTAAGAAAAAACTACTTACAAAAGAGATGAAGAGTTTCAAGGTTGCCAGAGTTTTCACCATCTTTGTAGTGGTGCTTGTCACTTTATCGAACTTGGGAGCCACAGCTGCGCTTGAAGGTGTTTCAGCACCTGCACCATCATCCTTGTATTCTTCACAACAGTTGACATTTCCATGTTTACTCCGAGTACCTTCTTGAAAGTAAAAAACAGATCCTCCTTTCTTTACATAATTTTCAAGTAAGCAGTATTCGCAATACATAATTTTCAGATTGTAATCAATTCTACACAACCGATTATGATTTTGCTTTTTTGCATTAGAGTATATAATTTATCAGATGAGGGAGTCAGATTACCAATTGGCTTCTGCTGTCCATGCGCTTCAAGGGAATAGCACCTAGCAGAAACATGGCCCATCCAACAACAGGAAAAAGGAAAATTGAAGTTCTGCTGATAAACTTGAAGCTTCTACCAAGAGTGAGAAGAGCAAATATGTCTAGAAAACTCTGGTGGTTGGACACATACACAGCAGGAGTGTCCGATGAAGGTAAATTATCTCATCCCTCCACTTCAACCTTTAAAAATGGAGTAACAGTCAAAAGGGCCCACATTTTAGCAATCTGGTGATGTGCTTTCCTACGACACTGATCAAACAAGAGCACAAAAGGATGTGCTACCAACATCAGCATGAACAGAATGATAGCAACAGAAGCAGTAACAACATAAAAGCAAAATCCTTTAACTTTTGAGACAAAATGAAGCTCTACACTTACAAGTAAAAAGAAAGAAAAACATATGTAAGACCAATTAGCTTAGAAACCAAATTAAAAGTTTGTGAAATTCCCAGAAGAGGAACCTGGTAATTGATGAGCAGCATCAGGATACCCAGTTTCAGCAATTTCAGATCTAGCAACAATATACCTCGGGACTCAAGGGGAAAAAGAATACAGGATGTGTTTGGGTTGCAGCGGTTGTGAAGAAAAAGGGGGAGAGACACAGATGAGTTTGGGTTGTTAGGGAAAAGAGAAATATACTTTTTTTATGGAAAAGACAATTTTACCCCTGATTATTTAACTCCATTAGTGATAAATAGACGGTAGTACACTAACTGTAAGTAATTAGTTTGTTCAGTATTGCACGTGGTAGATTTGAAACGATGATATGCGAAGTGGTGTCTTCGCCATAGTTCAGGTATACAAAGTACACTTTACTCTTGATTAAACGTTAAAGTAGTTTAATAGATTTCTGAGATCACTGCCCAAGGAATGGAAGCCAATGACTGTTTCTCTAAGAAACACTCAAGAGTACAAGACATTTACTCTTGAAAGGCTCTATGGAACTTTAAAGACATATGAGCTGGAAATGGAGCAAGATGAAGAGATAGAAGTCCCAAAAGAAAAGTGGGTCAGTTGCACTTGTTGCCAACATGGAGAAGAAGGAGGAAAGGACAGAAGCTGCTTGTTCTACACCAAACAGGGATGTTTGTAAAGATAGAGCAGAATCAAGTAGGAGCAAGGAAAAGGTGTCTGAAGAATTGAATGTCCTTCAGCAGGATGAATTGGATGAGATAGATGAGCACTTAGCCTTTCTATCTAGGAGATTCTCTAAGCTGAAATTCAAGAGAAACTCTGGGGTGGCCAAGCCATTTAACAAGGATTATTCCATAAGAAACTTTTTGGATAAATCCAAAATTAAATGCTACAATTGTGGAATTGCTGGTCACATGATAAGTGAATGCAGGAAGCCTAGATCTGAGAACAAGGGAAAGCCAACTGAAGCTGTTGACTACAAGAAGAAATATTTTGATCTACTCAGGCAGAAAGGAAAGGCATTCATGACCCAAGAGTATGACTGGGCTGCTGATGGAAATCATTCTGATGATGATGTTGAGTATGTCAACCTTGCATTGATGGCTGATTCTGGAGAGCAGGAAGCAAGTTCAACTAGCAATCATGTATTTTCTACTAATCTCTCTGAGCTCACCAAAGAGGAATGCAATAGTGTTATAGATGAAATGTCTACTGAACTATATCACTTGAGTGTTACTCTTAAATCACTTACTAAAGAGAACAATAGGATTAAAGAGACTAATCTGTTTTTAAGTGATAGAAATACTGCTCTAGAAGCTCAATTTCTAGAATTTGAGAAAATGAGAGTTGATTGCAAAAATACTAAAAGTGAACTTGAAGCTGTGTTAAAAAGAGAACTGATTTTAAGAGACCAGCTTGAAAAAGAACAAGGGATAATTGCTAAATTTCAAAGCTGTAGGAATATTTCACAAAACATAATAGAAGTCCAGGGAATAGAATCGTTTGTGAAGGAGAACTGGACTCAAAAGAAAAAGGAGCTAGAACCTTGCCTTGAGGATCTAGAGACTATTTGTGAATCAACGGATAGTGATCATCCGTTGACAGATGAACCATCAACGGATGAGAGGTATCCGTCGACTAACAAAAAGTTTGTTAGTAAGAAGGAACTCAAGAAACTGGATAATAAGTATGGTCCAGTCAACAAGAACTTTGTTACTGGTAAGTGTAGCCAAACCAAATCTAGTGGGAAGGCTAAGGCAGGTGACTTACACAACAAAAAGGCTGTTGGTAAATCAGATAATGAAAAGGTAGAAATTAAGGGTAAAAAGAAAAACAACAGAAATGGTAAGATAGGCATCAACAAGAAAAATAATTATTCTCCTGACAAGTTTGCCCCTAGGAAAACTTGTAGTAATTGTAATAGTGTCAATAACCTATCTTCTAATTGCAAGATTGTTAACAAGGCTCCTGTTCATGTACCTCAAACTATACCATGTATGCCTGCAATGCCTGGTTTGTATCAAAATGCTAGTTTTTCTAATCCATATGTGAACATGCCACATGTGTCTAATCCTTATTTTCAATCTGTGAATATGCCACAAATGTCATGGAACATTCCTAGCATGAATAATATGTATGCCAATTTTCCACAAATGCATGCATCAAATATTCATGCAAATAAGCATTTATCAAACCCCATCAATCAGGCATCTACATCTAAGGTGAAGAATGCCAAGATTGTAAAGTCAAAGGCTAACAAGAAATGACCCAAGGAAGCTTGGGTACCAAAATCAACTTGATTTGCTTTTGAATGTGTGCAGGGAAACAGGAGGAATCTATGGTACCTAGACAGTGGATGCTCTAGGCATATGATAGGAGATTCAACCCTGCTCACAGAGTTCAAGGAAGGAGCTGGCCCTAGAATTACCTTTGGAGATTACAGCAAAGGATATACTAAGGGATATGGCCTGATTTCAAAAGACAATGTCATCATTGAAGAAGTGGCCTTAGTTGAAGGTTTGAAGCACAATCTGCTGAGTGTCAGTCAGATTTGTGACAAAGACTATGAAGTAAGGTTCACAAAAGAAGCATGTGTTGTTTCTGCCAAGGAAGACAACAATGTGGTATTGACAGGTTTTAGAAAAGGAAATGTTTACATAGTTGACTTCAATTCAGCATGCTCAGAATCCATTACTTGTCTCTTCAGCAAAGTAAGTAAGGATGAGAGTTGGCTATGGCATAAGAAGCTGTCACATTTGAATTTTAAAGTTATGAATGACTTGGTAAGAAAGGATCTTGCTAGATGAATCACTCAATTGGAATTTATCAAAGATGAACTGTGTGATGCCTGCCAATTAGGGAAACAAAAGAAATCATCCTTCAAGAGCAAGACAGAGTCATCCATTGTTAAGCTACTTCAACTGCTGCATATGGACTTATTTGGTCCAGTTAATGTCATGTCTATTTCAAAGAAGAAATACTGTCCGGTGATTGTAGATGATTTTTCTAAGTTTACATGGACCTTCTTCCTGCACTCCAAGGATTGTGCAAGTGAAATCATCATCAATCACCTCAGAATACTAAACAATGGTTCTGAAGACAAAGTACAAAGAATCAGGAGTGACAATGGTACTGAATTCAAAAATTCCACAATAAAGACTTTCTGTGAAGAAAATGGAATTGTCCATGAATTTTCTGCTGCCAGAACACCTCAACAAAATGGGGTTGTTGAAAGGAAAAACAGAACTCTCATTGAAGCAGCTAGAACAATGTTAAGTGAATCAAGATTACCAACATATTTCTGGGCTGAGGCTGTCAACACTGCATGCTTTGCTCAGAATATTTCCTTGGTCAATCAAGCTAGAGGAATGACTCCTTATCAGTTGTTAACCAATAAGAAACCAACTTTAGCTTTCCTTCATGTCTTTGGATGTAAGTGTTTTGTACTAAGGAATCATGGAGATAACTTGGGCAAATTTGAAGCAAAGGTAGATGAAGCTATTTTTGTTGGATATGCAGCAGGGAAAGCCTATAAAATCTACAATCTAATAACCAACATTGTTATGGAATCTGTACATGTTGTGTTTGATGATCAAAAGATTCTAGGTTTAAATGATGGAGGCTCTCATGAAAAGTTGGAATTTGAGAATGAAGGTGAAGGAAGAATGTATGATGATGATGCGGAAGATGAAGATCATGGCCACAGAGATCCACCAAGAGTTGATGTACCAACTAGAAGTGATGCTCACACTGGATATGAAGCATCCGTTGACAGTCATTCTGGAGCATCCGTTGACAATATTAGAGATGCATCCGTTGATAGAAATTCTCAAGCATCCGTCGACAAGCAAAATGATGCATCCGTTGACAGTCAACTTTATAATTCTGCAAGGACAACAAACTCAGGGGGAGTTTCTCAGGGTCAAAATTCAATGCTAAATCAACATGATCATGCTCATGAAAATGAAGCAACCTCATCAAGATCAAACCTTCCACCTGCAAGAAAATGGACTAGAGATCATCCATTTGAGTTAATCATTGGTGAATCAAATTCAAGAGTCCAAACTAGGAGGGCCACTCAAGCAGAATGCCTATACAGTAGCTTCTTATCTTAAGAGGAACCTAAGAAAGTGGAAGCTGCCCTTCTAGATCTAGATTGGGTCTTAGCAATGCAAGAAGAGCTAAACCAATTTGAAAGAAATAAAGTATGGAAGCTTGTGCCCAAACCTGATGATAGAAGTGTCATAGGTACTAAATGGGTTCTCAAGAATAAGACAGATGAAAATGGCATAACTGTGAGGAATAAAGATAGATTAGTGGCAAAGGGCTATTCTCAAGAAGAAGGGATAGATTTTGATGAAACTTTTGCTCCAGTGGCAAGACTTGAGGCAATCAGAATCTTCCTAGCCTATCCAGCACATGCCAATTTCAAGGTCTATCAGATGGATGTCAAAAGTGCCTTTCTAAATGGGGAACTGGAAGAAGTGGTCTATGTCCATCAACCTCCTGGCTTTGAGGATCCAGAATTTCCAGAATATGTATATCTTCTCATGAAAGCACTTTATGGTTTGAAGCAAGCACCAAGAGCCTGGTATGACACTTTATCTCAATTTCTTTTGGAGAATCACTTCATTAGAGGTACAGTAGATAAAACCTTATTTCATAGGAATATCAATGGCTCTTCAATACTTGTTCAAATCTATGTAGATGATATTATTTTTGGGTCTACAGATGAGAAGCTTTGCAAAAGGTTTGCCAAACTTATGCAAAGTAGGTATGAAATGAGCATGATGGGTTAATTAACATACTTTCTTGGCCTACAAGTAAAGCAAGTTAATGAGGGCATTTTCATAAGTCAAACAAAATATATTTATGATCTTTTAAAGAAATTTGACTTAATGGATTGTACCTCTGCAAAAACACCTATGGCCACTGCAACTAAGCTTGAGTTGAATACTAAAGAAAAGTCTGTGGACATCTCAAGCTATAGAGGCATGGTAGGTTCACTTCTATACCTAACATCTAGTAGAACTGATATAATGTTTTCTACTTGTCTTTGTGCTAGATTTCAAGCTGACCCTAGAGAGTCTTACTTGATAGCTATTAAGAGAATTTTCAGGTATCTCAAGGGAACACCAAACCTCGGCATTTGGTATCCAAGAGAATCTGGTTTTGATCTAACTGGCTACTCAGATGCAGATTATGTGTAACACCCCTAGATCCGGGGTCCGGGATCCGGTGGTTACGGTTTCCAATTCTGTCCACAACAATTGAACTTTCCTTAACATAAAATAAATTACAACTCTATGACCCAACACAACAATATAAAACACACCCGTTATAGTCCCAGAGATGAAATCAGAGTAACAATCAAATTTTTATTAATCACATTATGAGTTCTTACAATCCGAAAGAATTTCAATATAATTACATACTCTTTGCCATCCATTTACATAAGTCATACTAGACCATATACTTGGAACTGAAAGAATAAATCTATCATACCAATAGCTTCTTCTTTAGCTCTGGTAGTCTCATCGTCCTCGCCTGCGTCGAGTGTGCCTTGTGCGAGTCATCTGGTCTAGCTGTTGTTGTGATATAATAATAAAGCAAGGGTGAGCTATAGCCCACCAACAATAATATATAACTGAACGATAATATATAACAGTTCAAAAGTATCTTTCAAACCATATGCCATGCATTTACGGAAATGATGCCGGTATAATATGAACGATGAAGTTACAAGGTAACTTAAAGTATTTGTTTGTAGAAATATCTGCTACATCAAAAGTAAGCGAGATATTCTCATCGTCATTAAAAAGAGGAACTTGCATGAAAAGATTGCAATTCCAGTTTGAAATACTTTTCAACTCTGCCAACCATGATGATGTTGCAGAAAATTTCCAACATTGAGTGATGAACTAATACTGGAGTTTGACGCGCCAGGAGACATAGCATTTACACGATGATCAGTCGCATGTTATGCTCCCCACCTCTTGTTTACTACATGTAGAAGGAAGCACCGACGGATTTACTTGTCTACCGCCCTCTGGAACCCCCTCGGCCAACGGTTGGGCCATTTGCTGGACCGGCGCCACTGGGTCACTTACGCATCTCCTAGTTCATTTCACATCCATAACTTGAAACGTAAAGTTCGTATCCCTTTCCCCAAGTATAATACTTGTTGATAAGACTCCACAAAGTATTCGTATCTAATTGGAAAGGAAAATTCACCAATATTTCCCAAGCCGCTGCTTGTTAATGGATACCAACTTGTTCCAACATGCTTACCCCTCGAATAATGAGTGGGTATACACAATTCCATGAATAATAGCAACCAAGTTGCGAACGAAATGAATAATTTATGACCGGGCAGTCACAAGATAAATAACATTCTTCAAGTCAGGTTCCCTTATATTCGAATCGAAGGAAGAATGGAATTACTGAGAACCTTCCTTGATAATATTATAATAATAATAAGACTTTGGAATAATTCATATAATATTCGAAGGTCGATGATACTATACGAATGAAGTAAATCATTTTTGAAACGAGTTAGAAGAACTAAATAAATATTCCAAGAATATTTATTAGTCGTAGACATTGAAAAAGGGTTGCTTGGAATACTCTTTGAGTAAATACTATGAATAATATTCATTGAACAAATAATGAATATTCAAATTAATAATAATATTTGTTGATGAAATAATCCTCAAACGGATAATTGAAATAATATTCATTGAATCAATAATGAATATTATATTTAAGAATGATACTTATTGATGAAATAATGATCAACTGAATAATTGAGACAATATTCATTGAACAACTAATGAATATTCAATTAATAATATTTATAGAAGAATTGATTATCGAATGAATATTTGAAATAATATTTATCGAATGTCTGGAGTTCGAATCAACGTTCAACTAATATTTATAAAATAAATAGGGATTGAATGAATATTCGGAATAATATTCATTTAAATAAATAAGGCCCGACTGAATATTAAAATAATATTCATTAAATAAATAAACTCGAATGAATATTCAAAATAATATTTATCGAAGAAATAAGAATGAACATTCCCTAAGTAATTAACTTAGCTGAGAGTTCGAAATAATATTCGAATATTAAATCGACCTTAGATGATTATTAAAGATAATGTTCATCGAGTAAATAAATATCTGATGATTAATCCGAATAATACTTACAAAATAATCTCAAAGGATATTCCAATATTATTCGCCAAATAATAACTAGAAAATATTTACTTAATATTTTTCTCCGAGAATAATATTAATATATCAAGAAATAACGACTCCCGGTCTATAACCAAAGAATGAGATTCAACTACCCTTCGCTTAAGGGTTTTAGAAATTTCCGGCTTATAACTGATATAATAGCTATCTAGCTCATAAGCCAACAACAATTCAGGGAACAAGTATAACAATATGACTTTAAAAGTAGGCATGCATGCTATGGCATATGTAATGTAACAAAAAAAACATATTTATATTCACAACAACAGCCTTAAAGAAGGATTTGAAACTTGCCTGGTAGTCGAGTACGATAAGGGGTAGTGGCAGCGGGTCCCGGGTCAGCTTGGTAATCTATAAATAGCCAAGACATTCGGGATTAATCACTTAAAACTTTAAAGGTTAAGTTATACTTAAATCGAAACACGTTCTCGAGTTATCTCGTTATACCCCTTTTAGTGGATTTCTTTTATCATCGATCCGACCCGACATTCGTTCGTTAATACGACATGTCACTGTACTTACACTTGATATATACTGAAGTCATGTAAGTTTTAAGGTCGATCATTTACGAACCAAGAGTATACCTCGAGATTTATCGCCCGTTTTCTAAGTACTTAACCAAGTTTATAACCAAGTATGCTTTTAGGGGTTCGCTCGCGTTTAACCTTGATTTGAACATTTTTATAAAATCGGAAAACGATCCCTTCGATATGTGGTTTTCTCTCACACCTTCCTTTTTACCTCTAATATTTAATTATCAAGATTCGCCACTGATTTCGTAGTATTAAAGGAATCCAATTTCAGTTACGAACTTGCAATTACGGTTTCGAACCACTTTTAGTAAATCGGTTATAATTCCTAAACCGTAAGTCCATTTCATATGATCTTTATATCAAATCGAAGCTTATAATATCATCTACCTTAACATGGCAGAATATAAAGCTAGGCCGTGAGCAAAAGCTACTGTGATGCACGGTTTTCAAGGTTTAACGAAAATCGGGCATTACGACGGCTATAAATCGGATATTTCCAAATTCCAAACTTTCCAATAATCATAGTTTCCACCCCAAACAACATATACATGTTATTCAACCATGAACTAAGGCCAAACAATGCCTTTCCGTTCATCTAAAACATTTTAACATTTAACAAAGCCCAATCATGTCTCTAAGGTAACATACATGCATAATATCACTAAAACTCACTTAAAACTCATGATCCATCAAGAACATGCTTAAACTCAAAACAAGATCTAGGGTTTCAAGTTGTTATACCTTCTGGGAGTATGAAATAGCCTTAAAAAGCTTGGTATAGTCCTTAGGACTGTTTAAGCTTGCTAGATCAACCAAAGAAATCAAAGAAAACAAGATTAGTTCATGAAGAACACTATTCATCCTCATCTTGGATGATTTATTTGAAAATTGAAACAAGGGATTTTGAAGCTAATATTTTTAGGAGATCATTTTTATGAAATGTAATACTCACCATAAAAATTTGGAGATCAAACAATGGTTGGAAGTTGGATTTTGAAATCTCAAAACTTCAAAAATTCGAAGTGGGTTTTTCAAGGGGAAAAACAGAGTGATTTTGTCGAATTTATTTGACCACTCAAACGATGTTCAAAAATTATGAAATTAAATCCACAACTTCATAGTGATGTGTAGAAGCTTCGTGAATTTTTTCATGATTTTTAAATGAGTAGAACTGGGCGAAAAAAAATCGTAAAGATCCCCCTGTCCTGGAAAACCAAACTGATGGAAATGGGGGAGAAAGAGTATTTTCTTGGTTGCCTTGGTTTGCTCTCATCCAAATGAATTATTGTGATAATATCTTGTATAAATTGCCTTTATTAAAGTGGTGATGCAATGGATGAGGTGTTTGGAGAGACAAGTGTTGATGATTTGGTGGTAAGATGATAAAGTGTTGCTAAGTACTAGTTAGCTTTCTAATCTTGCTAGTTGGTATTGTAACTAGCTTGGTTACTTTGATCTTATCTTGCTTAAAGTGACTATGTCACCTTCCACTAGCTCAACACACCCCTTGGTTCTCTGCTTGTCTTTTTGTCCGGTTATTGCTCAATTTCATTTGATCGTTCATAGGAATATCTCAAAGGTTTCTAGTTAGGGTTTTACCGAAAACCTTCTTAACAATTATAATACCATTCTCCATCTTTCTTAATACTTCTCGAATTTAAATTCCTTAAATCCCTTGAATAAATCCTCAAGTCTTGTAGTGTCCAGGGAAATCTCGGAGAAAATAAAAGTGCTATTTTTCTGAATCCGATGTCGTTTACATACACTTATTTTCCCCCTGGATCACTAATACGAACTCGGAAATTCGTTCCGAATACTTCTATATAGTGTCGTCTAATAATATTCTCAATTACACCAAAATCACTATTCATCCTTATTCTTTACTTATTCATCTAGGGTTGTACAATTGTCCGTATTCTCTTTCGATCGTTCCTTAACCTTTTTACGGAACCACTGGATTAATCGCTATCGATCTGGATGACATGATAATATTCTTCTGCTTGGAATTGCCATATCTTATTCCCTTAGGAGATAGATTATTCTTACCTATGTTGTCACCCTTTAGCATTCTTCAAGACATAGAAATAATAAAGTCGAATTCCATTCATTCTTTTAAAATATCAACTATTACATTGTAACCGTAGCCATTATTCATTCTTACATCATTAAATAAATAAAAGTTTTAATTCTACCCAAAATTTGGGTTCTTACAGTCTCCCCTCCTTAAAAGGATTCCGTCCCGGAATCATGTAGAAGACAATTGAGTACTTGTTGGTTATTTCACTTCCCAGTTTCCCAGTCAATCCTTAATCAATCCCAATCCTTTTTCAGCACATCTTACTAGTGCTACAATACGTCCTTTTATCCTTTTTCATTAATCTCTGCTACTTTTCGTACAACACACTATTCAGGTTATGCTCTTACCCAGTCATATACTATTTTGCTTATTGGTATCTGTGGTGACTTCGGTATCACTATCGCGTTACGAATTCGGAGATAACCTCACTCGTAATTATGCATTTTCTGATCGCTTTAATCTTCACAATCTCGATCAATATAGAGAAGTGGAAAGATTTATTGAAAGATCACTATGATCAATTGAACATTTGTTATATTGCATAGTTAGTACAGAAGGGGGCCAGCCTTTAGTACTTGACAAGCAATTAAACAAGTTATGGTATTCTACTTGGACTTCTATCACATAGACAGATAGTTACGTAGCAGTACCTCCCCTCCTTAAAGGGTTGTTCTTCTCAATTCATAAAGAAGATGAATAAAAGAGAAGAAAAGAAAAGAATTCTAAAGGATTATAGAAAGTTTTCATGATTGTAAAATATCATTCTCAGAATTTACCTCTGAACTATAGAGGTTTATCAAAGAAGAAATTAATCATAATTATATCCAATACTATTTGATCGCAATCTCATGTGTCAACACATCTTGCTGCTTTGTCCACTATTCCATGGACCTATACTCTGGTTTAACCTTAGCAACGCTCACTCCAGAAAATTCCTTCAACCTTTTAGGTTAAATCTTAGGTTTCTCGCTTGACATCATGGTTACTGACATTCCATGTCACGCTACTAGCTTTTTCATATCTATAATATTAACACTATCAGGTTGTCATCCCGAGAATTCATCAGAAAACCCATTTATTATTCCATTCATAACATTCCTTGCTTCACATTCCATAGTTGCTTTCCCAGTCTTTTCTTTATCAATCACATCCTTCTTATTATCTGATTCTTATTTACTTCTGTTATTTACTTCCACCTTCATCTCTTTATTGAGACATCTTTTGCACTTGGAACCTCCTTATTGGTATCCCGTCACATTTACTCTATAATCATCACATTATTCCAATTACAAACCTCCAAAATGAATCTGGCCGATTTCTTTAGCTTAGATCCAATATAATCTACTTCTGTCAACTTGTTTCTCATCACTTATTCTTTTCTACCCGCGGTTTTCCACAGGTTGTCTTTCGTAAGTCAGACCAGGTCGTACACCTACCTGCTCGCACTCTTATCATCTGTTGAGCATCTGCATTTTATTGGTGTAGCTTTGCCACATGAAACACGTTACTACCATGCTATAAGCTTTGGGGGTAAAATTGGCTCGAATGCCACCTTCCGAACACTTTTAAACTCTCAGGTGGCCTAATAAGTCTCGGGCTCAACTGCCTTTCTCTCTAAGTCTCATTAATTCTTTTCACGAGAATACATTTAGCATCATGAATCATCAACCTCATATTCTCTATCTTGTTTACGCAGAAGTACACTAACACAAACTTGCTTGTCATTCATCAACATGCCATTTAGCTTATCAATAGCAGCACTTTCTTTATCTTTACATTGTCATCTACTCTCTTAGAAGAATCACCATCGCTTGTTGCTTACGTAGTGCCTTAATAGCTAACCATACGGGTTTCAATCCTTTAGGGAGACAAAGTAATCACTATTCCTTATCCATAAGGAACGCTTCCTGAAATTGATGTAGATATTACATGAAGTAGATAAAATTGCAGAAGAGTTTCAAGCATCGCAACTAAGTCAGGTTGATGAAACTATCACTCATGCATCTTCCATAAAAGACTGGAAACTTAATGGTTTACTTCGTCAATTTTGTATCATGGTCCTGGTTTGCCTCAAAACGGGACCTTCTAAGGTACGTAATATGCTTAAGACTCCATCAGGAATCGAATCTTTACTTAAACTATTATTACCGTCAATTCTTGCACAATCATCAGAAGGAATGTAAATTCCTCCATTTCGATATGACCTTCAAGGTCCTTCCAAATATCATTCTGTTTCTTCGGTATGAACATTTGTAATTATTCCTTTATACTTAGATTGTCGGCCACCCCATTGGCCATTCCTAATAATAATAATTTCTGGTAATCCTTGTTCTCTGGATACATTTCAATTCAAAAAAATTTCTACCTCATTCCCATCACTGTTGGGTGAAAGCATTCTCCCTTAAGCTCTGCTGATCGAGAAAAATATATTTATCAATCTTTTTCCATAGGTCATTGCTTTCACCTACCCGTGGGAACTTTATCACGTTTATTCCCAATCCTACTTAGGATACTTCTTTTCTTAGTTTTTTCCTTATCTTAGGATAATCTCAGCCTTTATAGGTTCAATCCATACTTCCTCAGGGTTTCATACATGCCTCATCTGGCATTATTGTTACTATGTCATACATTCCTTACCAAACTTCAATTTTGAAGTTCGGAATATTACCTTTTTTCCTTGTAAGGTTTCATAGGTCATCCTCATCATTCCTCCTGTATTTTCTGGGTACAGGGTATATCAAAATGTCATTGATCAATACTCTAATAATTCTATCTATGTTCTTTCCAGAACTCTTTTTAATAATCCTTACCAGTCATTGTTGCCTTAGCAAGTCCAACTCATATCATCTGAATTCATAATGCACTACTAAAAAAACAGGATTAGACATCGCCCTTTAGACAGCGGTTGCAAATGCCACCGATGTTAAAAACCTTTCTTACATCGGTTATTTTAAAACCGATGTCTTTGATACATAAGACATCAGTTTTTCGTATCAAGCGATGTCTAATACTTTTAAAAAAATTCTAACAACGACTTAGACATCAGTTGTCATTTGAAGCGATGTTAAACTCTTTTTAAAAAATTGAACTGTATACGACCTCTCCTCTTTTTCCCCCTTAGAACTTTTTCTACAATTTTAGTTTCCCCCTTAAACAAATTTCCCCCCCTTAAAACATAATTTCCTCCCGCCCATCTCCCATATCAGTACCTATCCTGCCACCTGTCCCTAAAACATTAAAATTTTAACACCAAATTCATTAAAACAAAACAAAAAACCTAAGTCTAAAAAACGTAAACATACACACACACAAACAGATCTGGAGCTTTTTCCTTACTTCCTCAAACGTAAAACTCCGATTAAACTCCGATTGAACTTCGTTTTCGTCGTTTTCTTTCAATTAAAAGTCCCATTGAACTTCATTTTCTTTCAATTAACTTTCTTTTCTTTCAATTACATAGTATAAAACTACTCCGGTTAACCCTAGATTTTCATTTTCTTTGTTTCTTCAACAGATTTGGAGATTTGGAGCTTTGGGTTGCGAGTTTGGAGCTTTGGAGCTTTGGGTATTTTCTTGCAACTGAGCTTTGGGTTGTTCTTTGTTATTTGTTTTCTGTTGCATGTATAAAATCTTTGCATTTTAAGCTTTGGGTTTGCGAGTTTGTAAGATATTTTCTTACAACTGATCTTTCGGTTCTTTGTTTTTTGTTCTTTGTTTATGTATATGGGTTGCATGTATAAAATCTTTGTGTATTATATGGTTTAAATATTTATGTGTTTCAAGTGTTTGTTTATAATCCCCTGAGAATATAACTTGTAATTTACTGCTAAATCTTTGTATAAAATATGTATTTTAGTTGTATTCATATTATTAGGATAAATGTAGTATATAATCATAAAAAGATTCTATCTAAATAACCATATAATTTTTGGTATAGGTCATACGAATATGGATAAGTCGTGGATATTTAAAGATAGAGATTCTTTAGAATACGACATTGGGGTTGAAAGTTTTTTGATACATGCCGAAGAAAATTGTAAAGATCCTAAGAGAATTCCTTGCCCATGTGGAAAATGTGTTAATTTTAAAAAATTCTCTGTTAAAATAATAAGGGGGCATCTCTATGAAAATGGTTTTAGTATGGGGTATGTTGATTGGATTTGGCATGAAGAAAAGTCAGCTAGGACTACTAAGTCATCTGTAGGCAGTTCACACCCTCCTTCGGAGCAAGCACCTGAGCACTTTGTTGCTTCACAAACCGTTAATGTTTGTGAAGCAGCATTTAACTCCGAAGATTACGATAAAGATTCGTACGAGTTCAAGAGGTTTGTGGTTGATGCTGAACAACCATTGTATAAGGGCAGTGAGTGTACTAAGTTAGAGTCGATGTTAAAATTACACAATTGGAAATCTAGGTTTGGTATTAGCGATAGTGCTTTCACTGATTTGTTATCTTCAGTTGGTTCCCTACTTCCCAAAGATAACGTGTTGCCTGCTAATGCATATGAAGCAAAAAAAACTCTATCCGATTTAGGCCTTGAGTACATAAAATTCCATTCGTGTCCGAACGATTGTGTACTATACAGGGGTATACATTCTGATGCTTCTCAGTGTCCCAAGTGTCATCTATCTCGTTGGAAGTTGGGGAAAGATGGTCAACCTAGGGTTAATCTTCCTGCGAAAGTCATGTGGTACATGGAGTACCGTTGAAGCCTGGACATGTTCGTGTATCGGTTGACGGACACATCAAGCCAGATGCATTAGTTCCCGTGCCTATAGCCGGTGAAATTCAGAAAGTTAGTGAAGCTGTTGGCTCTCACTTGGCATGGCCTCGCGATTTGATCATCTTCCCAAACATGACGGTATTTTAATTATATAATGTCTCTATTTTTTTTTACATATCTTATTGCTTAGATAAAAATGCCATTACAGAAAATACTCTTATTCTTCTTAATTATTTGTAGAAAAAGAAAAAGGTAGTGGTTCAATCTAAGCCAAGAAATGAGCAGAGAAATCAGGGCTTGAAAAAACTGAAGCTGAATAAGAATGTGCCCAGTGAGTACAAGTTTTTGTACAATTATGTGTTAACAACAATGAAAGACAATGGAGTATCAGTACCGATTCCATGTGATTCCGACGTGTTTGGAGTTGAGACGAAGATAATTTATATATTGCATGAGAATTTAAAAGCCTTGTTAGAGTTTGACATGATCGGACAAGCTTCCATATCTGCTTATATGGCGTAAGTAATTTTTTTTCGTTCTTTTAATTTTTCATATTCCGCAAGGATGTTGTAGGCACTTGCAAACTGAAATTTTCTCCCATGTAGGCACTTGCACACTGAAATTCAGAAGAATCGAAAGAATGATAATGCAGTCTTGTATTACTTTTTCGATCCTGGATTGACATATAATTTGGGTGATGAATTTAAAAGTTATGTTGTTAGTCGTTTGAGAGAGGGTAATCACAATCATTTATACTTCTTGCCGCATAATCATAAGTAAGTCTTTGTAGTTAAGTCTATTTTATTAATTTTTATATTTAGGTCAAATTTTAACATTCTGACTTGTAATAAAATTTTGACTTGTAATACAGCTACCATTGGATTTTGGTTGTAATATGGGGTGGTGATGTTTACCTTCTGAATCCTTTGCCTCATCCTGTGCATTTTGACGAATTGGAAAAAGCTTTATCAGAGTAATATATTCCCTACTTGTAAAAAGCATTCTGACTGCTTGTAGATTTAGAGTGCTAAATATATTAATTATTTTCCTACTTGTAAAATTTAAGTATATTAACAATGTGTCATTCTTTTATGCAGGGCACTTAAATCTTACAATTCTGAAACTGGAAGGGGAAATAAACCTTGCAAAATAAAGAATCTTTTAGTAAGTATTTTGCATTTTAATTTTTACTATTACTGTCTATTAAGTTTCAATTTTTTGGGGTTTTGACTTATATTATTATTATTGGAATAGGGATCTCCGAAACAACCTGGTGGGGTTGAATGTGGTTATGTCGTCATGCGGTACGTGAAAGATATCATTTTGGAGGATGAGGAAATTTCTTTTACTACCAAGGTATTTATGAATTGTCTAAGTCTAATTGGGGGCGTGGTATAGGACTGTTTAGGATCAGTTTTATGCTAATTTTTATTTTGTGTTTTACTTCTTAGTGGGGGACCAAGAGTCGGACGACTTACAAAGCGCAGGACTTGGATGAGGTGCGCATGGAGGCTATCAATTTTATCCAGGATAAAATGTGAAACATTGGGTTAAGTCTGCTGGTTGTTGGTAATGCAAGTGAGATTCTGTTTTGTTGGTGTCTTGTCAGGGTGGAGAGTTTGACTTGGAGTTGTTGGGTGTTAGTTTTAGGTTTTTTGGTCTTGGGTCTGGTGATTGTCGACGGTACATAGATGGGTCTGTCAGTGTGCTTGTGTGTTTGCTGGTGGGATTGATAGAATATGTGATTGGAAGTGTGATTCTGTTTTGATAGAATATTGTCGGATGTTTAGGTTTGGAATGTATGTTTTGCTAATTGGTTATCGATGGTAACCTTGAATTGTAGCCATATGAGGCCTTTTGTGAATTCATCTTGAAGTTTGAATTTGGTAATATGATCAATATTAGTTATGTGTTATTTTTGTTGAGATTTTTGGTAAATGTCTATATTTGTAGATTTTGGTAATTGAGCAGGGGACAATTCAAATTAACATCACAGCCAACTAAAAATGATGTCTTAAAACTGATGTGAAAATAGATTAAACTAATGTTTATAGCAAAAAAGACATCAGTATATTTCCAAAAATCGATGTGAAAGGTATCATTCGTAAAAAATTAACTAGTGAAACCGATGTCTTTAAAGTATCTTAACATCGGTTCTAAATATGAACTGATGATAAATAACCTCTTAGACATCGTTATTATAGTTGTTATCGATGACATTGTCTATTTCTAACTTGTGTGTTACATGCTTAACTGGCTCTAACCTTGATAATATAACAATATTGAAGTTGCCAATATTACAAAATATTGTAAAGTAGTAATAGATTCAGGGCAAAGACATCAGAAACACATATAAAAGCGATGTCTAAATATGTATTAGACATCGGTTAAAAACCGATGTCTAAACTTCAGACTTTTAACATCACACGCGAAAACATCGGTTTGGTTTCAAAAAAGACATCGGTTTTTACCCGATGTCTATTGACGTATTTCTAGTAGTGATGTCGTTATTAGGGTTAATGCCATCCCTTGTGCATTCCCCAGGGTTCATTTTAATTTATGGATATCCTATCCTTAATTCAACTGCCAAGGAATTCTTGCATCCTATACTTGGCAATCAAATCATGTATCCTTAATAAGGGTCTCTTTTCAATCATTCTCATTTGATAATCGATCGGTGGCTTAATGCTAACCTCTTCTTTCAGATAGTTGTCAGCCTATTTGACCTTCCAAAAGACAACGTATGTCTATCTGCTCTCTTACAGAACTTGGTAATGGTAGCAAGGATGTTCTGGAAGATATTGATCGAGTTCAACGTGAATCTCTTAGTACTTATTGTTTTTCTCAAAGGTACTTGCCTTAGACAAAATTTCTACAGCATACTGATCCATCTCTGACCATTTCTATACTCTCTTCATAAACCATCATTGTTTACTTCCCTTGGTCATAATATATTCATGGTATTCATGATACCCTAACTGTAATAACCCGAATTTTGGGTAGAATTAAAACTTTTCTTATTGTGGTTAAAGAGCACTAATGAATGGTGGTTTCAAAGAACAATGATTGTAATGAATGGATATTGCTTTGGACAATAATCCTGATGCATTGGTATATTGTCAGAATAGAGTAATTCGATGGTTGAGGACCTAGATAAGAATAATCTACCGTCCAGGAAGAAGCTAATGGATCCTTGAAGGGAAATGAGTACGTGCATAGTGTTTCCCATACGTGCATAGTGTTTCCTGTACGTGCATAGTGTTTCCCGTACGTGCATAGTGTTTCCCGTACGTGTATAGTGTTTCCTGTACGTGAATAGTAATTCGGTGGATGAATAGTGGATTTTGTAAGTTGGAAAACTTTTCACGCCACCCTATGTACGGGACGTGATATGGATGTTTCGAAGTCATATTAGTAATACGCGGAGGAAATAAGTGAATGCAGAGACGATCGGAATTCAGAAATTTCAAATTCTTTTTCGGTATAATATTTGACTGGACAGTGGATTATATATTATTATAATCCAATAATTGAGATATTAACTTTGAGGATTTGATATTTTGGAATTTTATTATATTTGATTTTAGAAATTAGAACGAAAACCACTGAGACAGTGAATCAAGCGTTCTAGAAACTGCTGAAGCTTTACAACGAGATTAAGCAATTAAGCGAACGAATCAGGGATTAAGGATCAAGATTGTGATAAGATTAAATATCCTATATGATCATCAAGAGAATTATATCGAGTGGATTAAATTATTTAATCAAGGATTAAATCAAAACAATTTAGGAGTTAAGTGATTTAAATCACTTAAATCAAACAACAAACAAAACAAATATCTGTCAAAACTTATCCAAGACTCTTGGCTCTTACCCCAATGCTATCAATCTCATCCTACCAGCTGATAATATCTAGTTATATGAGCAAAAAGTAGATGATCAAGTGGGAGAAAAGAGAGAAAAGCAACAGAAAACATAGAACATACAAACTGTCCAGCAGAAACATAACACAAAGAAAAATTCATATCTCCATTTCTATCCATGATAAAATCACCAAATTTTAACCATAGCTTCTCTACTCCATGGGCAAGGTTCATTCCAAATTTCATGGAAATCCAAGTACTATAACCTTGTCAAATCCATGCTTAAAGTTGGAGAACAAAAACTGTCCATGTTCTGATCAGTATAAAGATGGGGCTCAAAACCCTAGCTCCCATGGTTGGATTCTTGTGTTCTATAGCTCAAAATAAAGCCCTTGAAGAGTAGAAGGTGTGGTAAAAATTTTAGAACCAAACTCTTAGTTTTTGATTTTATTTGATTTTTACAAGATTGACGATGAATGGTGGATCTTAGAAACTAACTTTGTTTTCATGATTTCTTTGGATGATCTAAGGTTTGATTAAGCTAGAAAAGGACCATACCAAGCTTATTAAGGTTATATCATACTCCAAGGAAGGTAGATCTCTTGAAACCCTAGCATTTGATTTGAGATTTATGAATGTTTTTGATAGATTTAGGTTGGTATGATTATAGTGATAATTATAAGCATGATTATGTAATTAGTTATATGATTTAAGATGCATGATGATTTTGATGCTAAGATCAGTAGCTTCTGGACTTGTGAGATGATTATTATGTGTATAAGTTGTATTGATGCCCGGTGTGGCTTGGGTTGTTGATTACGATTTTTGGAACGTTCGTATTATAGCCGTATAATGCCGAAATTTTGTTAATCATTGAAAACCGTGCATCACAGTAGGTCTAATTGCTGAAACTGGACAAGTATCTAACTTGCCCTTGTAGATCTTGAGTCGTAGATCATTTTGGAAAAAGAATCGAATCAAACAGACTTACGGTTTAGGATTTATGACCGATTTACTAAAAGTAGTTCGAATCCGTAAACGAAAGTTCGTAACTGAAATTGAACCCTCGTAAAATATGTAAAGTCATGACGAATCTTGCTAAATAAATACTAGAGGTAAAAAGAAAGGTGTGAAAGAAAACCGTATGTCAAAAGGATCGTTTTTCGATTTATTAAAAATATTCGAGTCGAGGTTAAACGCGAACGAACCCCTAAAAGACGACTCTATTATAACTTCGGTAAAACACTTAGAAAACGGGCGATAAAACTCGGAGTATAATATTGGTTCGTAACGATCGACTTTAGAACTTGTATGACTTAAGTATGTCCCAAGTGTAAGTACAGTGACATGTCGTATTAACGAACGAATGTCGGGTCGAATCAATGATAAAAGGAATCCACAAAAAGGGGTATAACGAGATAACTCGAGAACGTGTTTTGATTTAAGTATAACTTAACTTTTAAGATGTTAAGTGATTAATCCCGAATGCCTTGGCTATTTATAGATCACCAAGCTGACCCGGGACCCGCTACCACTACCCCTTACCGTACTCGACTACCTGGCAAATTTCAATTCCCTTCTTTTAGGCTGTTGTTGTGATTGAATATATATATATGTTTTCTGTTATACATATGCCATAGCATGCATGCCTACTTTCAAGTTATATCGTTATGCTTGTTCCCTGATTGTTTATTGGCTTATAAATTAGATAACTAACGTATCAATTATAAGCCGGTTATTGTAAGACCCTCATAAAAGGGCGTATACATCTTATTCGTCAAATATAGACCGGGAGTCAAAATTTCTTGATATATCGAGATTACCTCGGAGGAAAATATTTAAGTAAATATTTTCCATTATTTGGGCGACGAAAATTATTTGAATATTCGTTCGAGATTATTTATTTAACGACCCTTACTTCAAATAATTATTTGAACGTAACCATTCGACGAATAATATTTTTCAATATTCATTCAAAGTCGAATAGATTATCGATTATTATTCCGAATATTCTTCTAAAGTTTGGACTACTAAATGAATATTATTTGAATATCCATTTAGAATATTATTATATTAAATGAATATTACTTTTGAATATTCATTTAAGATATTACTTAGTTGATGAATATTATTCTAATATTCATCTGAAGCTTAATTTATTTATCGAATATTATCTCGAATATTCATTTAAAGCTCAGATTACTAAATGAATATTACTTGATATTCATTTTGAATATTATTCATTAAATGAATATTACTTTTTGAATATTCATTTAAATTCCTTATTAATTAATGAATATTATTTTGAATATTCGTGTAAATATTTATTTATTCAATAAATATTCTCCTGATATTTCTTCAAGGATTATTTTGAGAAATACTCTGATTAAAGATATTCTTTCATATTCCTAAATATCCTTTAAATATTTTTAATTCAATAAATATTCTCTGAATATTTATTCCCTACTTAGAATAACCTCAATAAGGTTTATCTTCTTCGATTATTACGGAAAATATTTCGGAGTCAGATTATTATTAATCTTATATCAAGAAAGGTTCTCAGACATCATTCTTCTTTGCGTCTATCTTCCTTAATAATAAGGGAACCTTACTTGGAAAATGATATTTATCTTGTCGACTTCCCGGTCATAAAGTATTCTCTTCACTCGCAACTCGGGTGCTATTGACTTATTAAGTCGTTGTTTACCTTCTCATCTTTCGAGGGGTAAGATGGTTGGAACAAGTTGATATTCGTTACCAAGCAATAGCTTGGAAGTTATTGGTGAATTTTCCTTTCCAACTAGATACGACTACTTTGTGGAGTCTTATCAACAAGTATTATACTTGGGGAAAGGGGGACGAATGTTACATTCAGAATCATGAATTCTATTTGAACTAGGAGTCGTGTAAGAGGCCGAGTAGCGCCGGTCCATCCCCTTTGGCCCAACCGTTGGCCAGGGAGAGCTAGTAAGGCGGTATACAAGTAAAGCCGTTAGTTCTTCCTTCTACCGGTAGTAAATTTAATTTGAGCTGTACGATCTCGACTGATCATCAAGATTGGAACAGCGGGCGCGGTGAATACTCCATCATTGGTTCATCATCAAAACTTATTTATTTCCTGCAACATGATTACTGTTGGCAGAGCTGGAAAAGTGTTCATAACTGGAATTGCAATCTTTTCATGCAAGTTCCTCCTTTTAATGACAATGAGAATATCACGCTTACTTTTGATGTAGCAGATATTTCTACAAACAAATACTTTAAGTTACCTTGTAACTTCATCGTTCATATTATACTGGCATCATTTCCGTAAATACATGGCATATGGTTTGAAAGATACTTTTGAACTGTTATATATTATCGTTCAGTTATATATTATTGTTGGTGGGCTATTGCTCACCCTTGCTTTATTATTATATCACAACAACAGCTAGACCAGATGACTCGCACAAGGCGCACTCGACGCGGGCGAGGACGATGAGACTACCAGAGCTGAAGAAGAAGCTATTGGTAGGATATATTTATTCTTTCAGTACCAAGTATATGGTCTAGTATGACTTATGTAAATTGATGGCAAAGAGTATGTATTTATATTGAAATTCTTTTGGATTGTAAGAACTCATAATGTGATTAATAAAAATTTGATTGTTACTCTGATTTCATCTCTGGGACAATAACGGGTGTGTTTTACATTGTTGTGTTGGGTCATAGAGATGTAATTTATTTTATGTTAAGGAAAGTTCAAGTGTTGTGGACAGAATTGGAAACCGTAACGACCGGATCCCGGACCCCGGATCTGGGGGTGTTACAGAAGTGGTATCAGAGTGTACGTTATAAACCCCAGAGATGATGCGACGTTAAAATTACAATAAACTCACTAAGATAATAAGAACTCTTGCCAAGTTCATAGGCGGACAACTTCAAGTAGTATTGACATATAAAACCCTTATGGGAACTCTTAATTATCATGATAGTAACTTAGCTCGTTCTCGTATCGACTAGTAAGGCGACAGACCTTGAGGCGTACGAGCAGCAACATGATGATGTTTTATTATATGCTGACGATCGGATTGTGAATTCGATAGAGTACCCTATTGAGGACTCGAAAGAGGTTCTAGCAGAGGAGAATCCTATTGAGGATGAGGAGTTTACTCCAAGGAAATGAGGGTTGTAGCCAGAGGGATAGCGAGAGTTAAGATTATAGTGCTCAGAGAAGTGAGCACAAAGAACTGAGATATTATTAAGAGAATTGAAATTTATGTTGGATTTATAGCCGGACTACGAGAGGTAGTACCAGCAATTAAGACAGATTAGTAGGATTACTTGAGGTCTTATATGGGGATAGATAAAGATCCTTAGAGACTTTCAGATTAATGAGAAAGGAGTTAGAATGATGCATGATTATCAAAGACGTCGATGTAGGACGGGGAGCACCCAGGAGCAGTTGAGATAGAGGCAACAAGTGCCATATTATCGGATGAATGGATTAGTGTGAATATTGTCAATGGTAATTCGCCATGAGAAGGTGGATTTCATGGGTTATATTTTATGAAAACTGAGATTTTTGAGGTGGTTTTATTCAGCGAAATGTCCATATTATGAATGAACCAGCTTCGAAAGTAAAGATAGTGGAAAGTGATGGCCTGATTGGATAAAGTTATATAAAGTAGTAAGTGAGACGATGATCTCAGAAACTACCAGAGGAAAAGACCAGTGGGTCTATGATAAACTCGTAATATGACTACTATCAGGTACTAAGTATAAGTTTATTTTTAACTCAGTAAAATGGTGAATCGGGAACGTTAGATGCATGTGATTCAGAAAAATATTAAATTCTTTCTTTTCCCCAAATAGATTATAGTAGTTACCTTAAGTTTATTCTGACACTGAATTGCAAATGGATAAAGTAATGCGATTAGTGGTTAAGAGGCAATAGAGAATGTTTTAAGATGAAATTGGTAACGACCCGGCGTTGGTGTTGCCTAACGGGAGAAGGAAGACTTTATGATACACTATGATGCATCACATACAGGTTTAGGTGGTGTTCTTATGCAGCACGGCAGAGTAATTGCGGATGCATTCGAACAACACGGTACACCAGACTAGGATGGCCCTAGTAGTGCCAATTTTTATGAAACGACTAACTCCGACGGTAGTGTTCCTTCTGAAACCTGTGGTTAGGAAGACTGACATTTGATATTATCAATAATTAAGATGTATATGTATCAGGAAGAGGTGGCATGTTTCAGTTTGAAACTTTTGATTTCCCTTCTATGGGATATATATATATATATATTTGGTTCCTTTCTAGTGGTTAAACTTCCAACTTTGTGTCAATAATTCCGTTATTATAACTGCTTATGATTCTACCTGCTTGGATGCTCATAGAACTATTCTCTAGGTTTCGAAATTGATCTTCATAGTGTTACCGGTGGTTGGATAGATTGACCAGAATTTCCTTGATTCTGGAAAGAAATTCAACGAATTTTGGCAAACCTTGTCTTTCTGATTATCAGAGAACATCATGGAAGAGAGTAGAAACTGGGGCGAACCCCGTGAATTGGGTAAAGTAGCCGCTATATGGGTTGGTGGGTAGACCCCGGTTATCGCCATTGATTGTAGAAATACAATGATGAAGTGAGATTGGACGAAAACAGGAAATGTAAGTAAGAAACCGGCCGGACTGAGAAACTCCGGGATTGACTTAAGTGAAAAGACTGTTATACCATGAATGGTAAGCTTGCGTGGCACGTGGGATTGATAAGAATAGTTGAAAAGATAAAAGAGGAGGAAAGGTGACCGGAGACGGTGCCGAGAAGTCGATTAAGACCTATATGGAGTAAAGTTTTGGAAAGGTAGAAAGGTATCAAAGTAGAAGGCACTATGCCAGCAATTGCTAGAAAGGTAATGCTAATTAGCCAACCCCTAAAACCATATATTTTTATTTTAGTGTGGTCAGTTGAGGCCAAGTCACAAAGGATTATCAAGTGACTAGACCAGCAATGAAAGGACAAAGCAGGGTTGCTTCTAAGTAAGCGTCGACTGCAAGGGCTTTTGATATAAAGGAAATATTAATGAGATCGTAGGAATCTTCTACTGAACCCTTTGCAACCCATGTTTGGATTGGGAATTTACTAGACTTTTTGGAATGGGGTCACCCGTACTAAGGTGATTCATGTGTATATGATTGCCCAAGGTTACGAGTAAAAATGGAAGTATAATGACTTGAGATGTATGATGTTAGGGTATTATAAATACTATGAATATATTATGACCAAGGAAGTAAACAATGAAGGTTTGTGAAGAGAGTATATAAATGGTCAGAGATGGATCAGTATGCTGTAGAAATTTTGTCTAAGGCAAGTACCTTTGAGAAAAACGATAAGTACTAAGAGATTCACGTTGAACTCGATCAATATCTTCCAGAACATCCTTGCTACCATTACCAAGTTCTGTAAGAGAGCAGATAGACATACGTTGTCTTTTGGAAGGTCAAATAGGCTGACAACTATCTGAAAGAAGAGGTTAGCATTAAGCCACCGATCGATTATCAAATGAGAATGATTGAAAAGAGACCCTTATTAAGGATACATGATTTGATTGCCAAGTATAGGATGCAAGAATTCCTTGGCAGTTGAATTAAGGATAGGATATCAATAAATTAAGAAAACCCTTGGGAATGCACAAGGGATGGCATTAACCCTAATAACGACATTATGAATTCAGATGATATGAGTTGGACTTGCTAAGGCAACAATGACCGGTAAGGATTATTAAAAAGAGTTCTGGAATGAACATAGATAGAATTATTAGAGTATTGATCAATGACATTTTGATATACCCTGTACCCAGAAAATACATGAGGAATGATGAGGATGACCTATGAAACCTTACAAGGAAAAAAAAAACTGATAAATATATTTTTCTCCATCAGCAGAGCTTAAGGGAGAATGCTTTCACCCAACAGTGATGGGAATGAGGTAGAAAAGTTTGAATTGGAATATATCCAGAGAACAAGGATTACCAGAAATTATTATTATCAGGAAGGGCCAATGAGGTGGCCGACAGTCTAAGTATAAAGGAATAATTACAAATGTTCATACCAAAGAAACAAAATGATATTTGGAAAGACCTTGAAGGTCATATCGAAGTGGAGGAAGTTACATTCCTTTTGATGATTGTGCAAGAATCGAAGGTAATAATAGTTTAAGTAAAGATTCGATTCGTGATGGAGTCTTAAGCATATTACGTACCTTAGAAGGTCCCGTTTTGAGGCAAACCAGGACCATGATACAAAATTGACGAAGTAAACCGTTAAGTTTCCAGTCTTTTATAGAAGCTGCATGAGTGATAGTTTCATCAACCTGACATAGCTGCGATGCTTGAAACTCTTCTGAAATTTTATCTACTTCATGTAATATCTACATCAAGTTCAGGAAGTGTTCCTTATGGATAAGGAATAGTGATTTCCAGAGAACCTACCCAGGGTACCACTCGATCGAGAGATTGATTCCTTTCGAATTAGGGAGAAATTGATATTATAATAATGAGGGATTAGTTGATATCCAATGGAGCCAAATTTATTATGAGGGAAATAATTTAAGGATAAAGACGGAGTTAGAGATTTTGGAATCTAGTTCAGACTAAGAGATTATGATGCCAGAGATATGAGGCTTGATTAGCTCATATGGTTTACCCCGAGGAAAGAGACACCAAGTATAATTATAATGATTTTGGGAGGTTGTACAAGGTTTTAATAAGCTACCAGATATCGATTTGAATGACATAGTAATGAATATCGAGTGTTCAGAACCTAGTGCTGCATTTCCCGTTAGCCCAGTAGGAATAAAAGAATTATCAACTCAGATGCGAGGATTGTTGAATAAGAGTGCGATGAGACTCAGTGTGCCACCGTGAGGAACCGGTGTGTTGTAAGAAAGAAATATGTTAGCACAAGATTGTGCATCGAGCCTCGAGAGTTGAATGAATCAACATTGAGTATAGGTGCTGTTGTAGAAGATTGTCTGAGAAGCACAGGGACGCTTTGTATTTTCCAAACTTATTAGGAAATGGGACATCACCGGGTGGGAAGTTAAAAATCGAGGATATACCCAAGATTATGAATCGTACTAGGTATAGACACTATGAAATTGTAAGTGATGTCATTTTGGGTTGACTATTGCACCCACAACTTTTTGGAATTTAATGAATTGGCTGTGAGTTATCTGAGATAGTTTTTGCCCTAAGTATATCGAAACATCGTATATATGAAGGAAAGGTGCGAAATCAAAAAGGATCAAACATGATCGACTTTCAGACCTATCAGATCTGAAAATATGTGTGCTTGTATGTATAGGAAGATTATGATTTGTGATAAAAGGATTAAGAGTCCTCGAACCAGACAACATTCCCCGCAAACAAATTCCCCAAGAGATTCGCCTTTCTTTCAGAAAGGAGAAGAGATGAGATAATAGAGAATGATTGAATGAACACAGGAGGTAGATTTGCATTCTGTGAGATGATTAAAGAAGAGGTTGGAACACCGGGGGTGATAGTAGTTAACAATGAGATAGCGAGGCCAAAACAGTGATGGCCGACGAGCTCGTTGCTAGACATCAAGAGTTACTCGAATCGGTTGTTAGAATACTCGAACTAGTTTCAATACGGAGTACCCCGTCGACAATAGAGTTGACATTTATACAATGGAATTGGGAAATATCTAGAATTAATAGAGGATTCTGACAAGCAAGTTTTTGTTGATGTATTTCTGTGCAAACAAGATAGAGAATATGAGGTTAGAGATTTGTAATAAGATAAGGTATCCTCGTGGAAGGAATTAACAAGATTAGAATGAAAGGAAGTTTAGCCCAAGATTCATTGGGCCATCTAAGAGTTTAAACGCGTCAGGAAGGTGGCCTATGAGCCAGCCTCACCCAAACCAGTAAAATGGTCATAACATGGTTCATGCGTATGTGCCTCATCAGTATACTATAGATGCCTGGCATATGACAGAGTACGAGCAGATAGATATACATAATCGAATCTGAACTACGAAGGACAACCTGTGGAAATTATGAATGAAAAAGAGCAAGCGCTAAGAGATAAGGTTGTCAAGCTAGTGAGAGATTTGAAGAAAATCAAGAAGTGGAAGAATCCACCTGAGAAATAGAAAGTGCAATGGGATAGAAGTAACCCCAGTTATTCCTAAACTGATTCCGAGGACGGAATCCTTTTAAGGAGGGGAGACTGTAACAACCCGAATTTTGGGTAGAATTAAAACTTTTCTTATTGTGGTTAAAGAGCACTAATGAATGGTGGTTTCAAAGAACAATGATTGTAATGAATGGATATTGCTTTGGACAATAATCCTGATGCATTGGTATATTGTCAGAATAGAGTAATTCGATGGTTGAGGACCTAGATAAGAATAATCTACTGTCCAGGAAGAAGCTAATGGATCCTTGAAGGGAAATGAGTACGTGCATAGTGTTTCCCATACGTGCATAGTGTTTCCCGTACGTGCATAGTGTTTCCCATACGTGCAAAGTGTTTCCCGTACGTGCATAGTGTTTCCTGTACGTGAATAGTAATTCGGTGGATGAATAGTGGATTTTGTAAGTTGGAAAACTTTTCACGCCACCCTATGTACGGGACGTGATATGGATGTTTCGAAGTCATATTAGTAATACGCGGAGGAAATAAGTGAATGAAGAGACGATCGGAATTCAGAAATTCCAAATTCTTTTTCGGTATAATATTTGACCGGACAGTGGATTATATATTATTATAATCCAATAATTGAGATATTAACTTTGAGGATTTGATATTTTGGAATTTTATTATATTTGATTTTAGAAATTAGAACGAAAACCACTGAGATAGTGAATCAAGCGTTCTAGAAACTGCTGAAGCTTTACAACGAGATTAAGCAATTAAGCGAACGAATCAGGGATTAAGGATCAAGATTGTGACAAGATTAAATATCCTATATGATCATCAAGAGAATTATATCGAGTGGATTAAATTATTTAATCAAGGATTAAATCAAAACAATTTAGGAGTTAAGTGATTTAAATCACTTAAATCAAACAAGAAACAAAACAAATATCTATCAAAACTTATCCAAGACTCTTGGCTCTTACCCCAATGCTATCAATCTCATCCTACCAGCTGATAATATCTAGTTATATGAGCAAAAAGTAGATGATCAAGTGGGAGAAAAGAGAGAAAAGCAAATGAAGACTTAGAACATACAAACTGTCCAGCAGAAACATAACACAAAGAAAAATTCATATATCCATTTCTATCCATGATAAAATCACCAAATTTTAACCATAGCTTCTCTACTCCATGGGCAAGGTTCATTCCAAATTTCATGGAAATCCAAGTACTATAACCTAGTCAAATCCATGCTTAAAGTTGGAGGACAAAAACTGTCCAGGTTCTGATCAGTATAAAGATGGGGCTCAAAACCCTAGCTCCCATGGTTGGATTCTTGTGTTCTATAGCTCAAAAATAAAGCCCTTGAAGAGTAGATGGTGTGGTAAAAATTTTAGAACCAAACTCTTAGTTTTTGATTTTATTTGATTTTTACAAGATTGACGATGAATGGTGGATCTTAGAAACTAACTTTGTTTTCATGATTTCTTTGGATGATCTAAGGTTTGATTAAGCTAGACAAGGACCATACCAAGCTTATTAAGGTTATATCATACTCCAAGGAAGGTAGATCTCTTGAAACCCTAGCATTTGATTTGAGATTTATGAATGTTTTTGATAGATTTAGCTTGGTATGATTATAGTGATAATTATAAGCATGATTATGTAATTAGTTATATGATTTAAGATGCATGATGATTTTGATGCTAAGATCAGTAGCTTCTGGACTTGTGAGATGATTATTATGTGTATAAGTTGTATTGATTCCCGGTGTGGCTTGGGTTGTTGATTGCGATTTTTGGAACGTTCGTATTATAGCCGTATAATGCCGAAATTTCGTTAATCATTGAAAACCGTGCATCACAGTAGGTCTAATTGCTGAAACTGGACAAGTATCTAACATGCCCTTGTAGATCTTGAGTCGTAGATCATTTTGGAAAAAGAATCGAATCAAACAGACTTACGGTTTAGGATTTATGACCGATTTACTAAAAGTAGTTCGAATCCGTAAACGAAAGTTCGTAACTGAAATTGAACCCTCGTAAAATATGTAAAGTCATGACGAATCTTGGTAAATAAATACTAGAGGTAAAAAGAAAGGTGTGAAAGAAAACCATATGTCAAAAGGATCGTTTTTCGATTTATTAAAAATATTCGAGTCGAGGTTAAACGCGAACGAACCCCTAAAAGACGACTCTATTATAACTTCGGTAAAACACTTAGAAAACGGGCGATAAAACTCGGAGTATAATATTGGTTCGTAACGATCGACTTTAGAACTTGTTTGACTTAAGTATGTCCCAAGTGTAAGTACAGTGACATGTCGTATTAACGAACGAATGTCGGGTCGGATCAATGATAAAAGGAATCCACAAAAAGGGGTATAACGAGATAACTCGAGAACGTGTTTTGATTTAAGTATAACTTAACTTTTAAGATGTTAAGTGATTAATCCCGAATGCCTTGGCTATTTATAGATCACCAAGCTGACCCGGGACCCGCTACCACTACCCCTTACCGTACTCGACTACCAGGCAAATTTCAATTCCCTTCTTTTAGGCTGTTGTTGTGATTGAATATATATATATATATGTTTTCTGTTATACATATGCCATAGCATGCATGCCTACTTTCAAGTTATATCGTTATGCTTGTTCCCTGATTGTTTATTGGCTTATAAATTAGATAACTAACGTATCAATTATAAGCCGGTTATTGTAAGACCCTCATAGAAGGGCGTATACGTCTTATTCGTCAAATATAGACCGGGAGTCAATATTCTTGATATATCGAGATTACCTCGGAGGAAAATATTTAAGTAAATATTTTATTAAATGAATATTACTTTTGAATATTCATTTAAGATATTACTTACTTGATGAATATTATTCTAATATTCATCTGAAGCTTAATTTATTTATCGAATATTATCTCGAATATTCATTTAAAGCTCGGATTACTAAATGAATATTACTTGATATTCATTTTGAATATTATTCATTAAATGAATATTACTTTTTGAATATTCATTTAAATTCCTTATTAATTAATGAATATTATTTTGAATATTCGTGTAAATATTTATTTATTCAATAAATATTCTCCTGATATTTCTTCAAGGATTATTTTGAGAAATACTCTGATTAAAGATATTCTTTCATATTCCTAAATATCCTTTAAATATTTTTAATTCAATAAATATTCTCTGAATATTTATTCCCTACTTAGAATAACCTCAATAAGGTTTATCTTCTTCGATTATTACGGAAAATATTTCGGAGTCATATTATTATTAATCTTATATCAAGAAAGGTTCTCAGACATCATTCTTCTTTGCGTCTATCTTCCTTAATAATAAGGGAACCTTACTTGGAAAATGATATTTATCTTGTCGACTTCCCGGTCATAAAGTATTCTCTTCACTCGCAACTCGGGTGCTATTGACTTATTAAGTCGTTGTTTACCTTCTCATCTTTCGAGGGATAAGATGGTTGGAACAAGTTGATATTCGTTACCAAGCAATAGCTTGGAAGTTATTGGTGAATTTTCCTTTCCAACTAGATACGACTACTTTGTGGAGTCTTATCAACAAGTATTATACTTGGGGAAAGGGGGACGAACGTTACATTCAAAATCATGAATTCTATTTGAACTAGGAGTCGTGTAAGAGGCCGAGTAGCGCCGGTCCATCCCCTTTGGCCCAACCGTTGGCCGGGGAGAGCTAGTAAGGCGGTATACAAGTAAAGCCGTCAGTTCTTCCTTCTACCGGTAGTAAATTTAATTTGAGCTGTACGATCTCGACTGATCATCAAGATTGGAACAGCGGGCGCGGTGAATACTCCATCATTGGTTCATCATCCAAACTTATTTATTTCCTGCAACATGATTACTGTTAGCAGAGCTGGAAAAGTGTTCATAACTGGAATTGCAATCTTTTCATGCAAGTTCCTCCTTTTAATGACAATGAGAATATCACGCCTACTTTTGATGTAGTAGATATTTGTACAAACAAATACTTTAAGTTACCTTGTAACTTCATCGTTCATATTATACTGGCATCATTTCCGTAAATGCATGGCATATCGTTTGAAAGATACTTTTGAACTGTTATATATTATCGTTCAGTTATATATTATTGTTGGTGGGCTATTGCTCACCCTTGCTTTATTATTATATCACAACAACAGCTAGACCAGATGACTCGCACAAGGCGCACTCGACGCGGGCGAGGACGATGAGACTACCAGAGCTGAAGAAGAAGCTATTGGTAGGATATATTTATTCTTTCAGTACCAAGTATATGGTCTAGTATGACTTATGTAAATGGATGGCAAAGAGTATGTATTTATATTGAAATTCTTTTGGATTGTAAGAACTCATAATGTGATTAATAAAAATTTGATTGTTACTCTTATTTCATCTCTGGGACTATAACGGGTGTCTTTTACATTGTTGTGTTGGGTCATAGAGATGTAATTTATTTTATGTTAAGGAAAGTTCAAGTGTTGTGGACAGAATTGGAAACCGTAACGACCGGATCCCGGACCCCAGATCTGGGGGTGTTACACTAACATCATACATCTCAAGTCATTATACTTCCATTTTTACTCCTAATCTTGGGCAATCATATACACATGAATCACTTTAGTACGGGTGACCCCATTCCAAAAAGTCTAGTAAATTCCCAATCCAAACATGGGTTGCAAAGGGTTCAGTAGAAGATTCCTACGATCTCATTAATATTTCCTTTATATCAAAAGCCCTTGCAGTCGGCGCTTACTTAGAAGCAACCCTGCTTTGTCCTTTCATTGCTGGTCTAGTTACTTGATAATCCTTTGTGACCTGGCCTCAACTGGCCATGCTAAAGTATGTGAGTTTAGGGGTCGGCTAATAGCATTACTTTTTTAGCAATTGCTGGCATAGTGCCTTCTACTTTGATACCTTTTGATCTTTTCAAAACTTTACTCCATATAAGTCTCAATCGACTTCTCGGTACCATCTCCGGTCACCTTTCCTTTACTTTTATTCTTTCAGCTATTCTTATCAATTTCACGTGCCACAAAATCTTAACACTTCTGGCATAACAACCTTTTCATTTAAGTCAATCCCGGAATTTCTCAGACCGGCTTGTTTCTTAATTACATTTCCCCCTTTTTTCCCGTCAAATCTCAACTTCATAATTTTATCCCTACATTCAACTGTAATAATCGGGGTCTGTCTACCAACCTGTATAGCGGCTACCTTATCCCATCCACAGGGTTCGCTCCAATTTCCACTCTTTCCGGTGACGTCTTCTGATAATCAGAAGGACAAGGTTTGCCAAATTTGTTGAAGTTCTTCCAAGAATCAGGGAATTTCAATCAATCTATCCACCCACTGGTAACATTAAGAAGATCCATTACCCGAAGAATATTTCTAGGAACATCCAAGCGGTGGAACCATAAACAGTTATATTAACGAAATGATTGCCATAAAGTTGGGAGTTTAACCATTGGGAATAAACCAAATATATATACCTCCCCTAGAAGGGAAAATCAAAGTATCCAAACTGAAACATACCACATCTTCCCGGTACATAATCGTCCTAATAGGCGATACTACCGAATACTAGTCAACCTAACATATAGTCTCAGAAGAAACACTACCGTCGGAGTTAGTCACCTCACAAAATTGGCACTATCAAGGCCATCCGAATCTGGTAAACCGTGCTGTCCAACTATATTCAAAGTTACCCTACCATGTTGCACAAGCACAGCACCTAAACCTTTACGAGGTGCATCCTAATAAATTTCCAAAATTCTCCTTCTTCCATTAGATAACGCCAATGCTGGGTCGTCATCAATTTTATCTTTAACTCCAGGGAGATTTTCCCCCATTTATCTTGTACATTCAAACTTTTAGTCTTACAATTAAGTCTGGTTACGGGACAACACTCTTTGTAAAGTCCTGAGCAGATCTTTTGTAATACCTCGTGAATCTTATGAAATTTCTCACCTTTGCCAGTGTGGTTGGCCTTTCTCCATTTGAAACTGTCTTTAACTTGGTGGGGTCGATCAATCACTATTTCCTATTGCTCATATGTCCTATTATCTGGACTTCATTTTGCCAAAACTCTTACTTCGAGAACATGGCCTACACCTGTTCTTTCAGGTTTCATCTACAAGCATTCTCAATTATATCTCAACCACTGCTTGCCTTACCTAATCCATTTATGATTCAGTGTCGGAATAAACTTAAGGTAACTACCATAATCCATTCAAGGAAAAGAAAGAATTTAATATTCCTCTGAATCACATGCATCTAATATTTCTGGTTCATCATTCCACTGAGTTAAAATAACCTTATACTTAGGCTCTGACAGTAGTCTCGTTACGAGTTTATCACAGACTCACTGGTCTCCTCTTGTAGGTTCTGAGATCATTGTCTCGCTTACTACTTCCTTATGTACTTTATCCAATCATACCATCACCTTCCAATGTCTTTATTTTCTAAGTTGATCCATTCATAAAATGAACATTTCCCTGAACCAAACCACGTCACCAATCTCAGTTTTGACTTTATAAATTATAACCTATGAAATCTGCCTTCTCATGGCAAAATATCATTAACAATGATCACACTAATCCCTTTATCAATGATATGGCACTTGATGCCTCTATCCCAACTGCTCCTGGAGACTATGCTCCATGTCCTCTATCGTTGTCTTTGATAATCATGTACCACTCTAACTCTTTTCTCATTAATATGAAGGTCTCTAATGATTCTCATCTATTCCCGTATAAGATCTCAAGTAATTCTTCCAATCCGTCTTACTTGCTGGTACTACCGCAAGTAGTCCAGCCACGAATCCAACATGAATCTTCAATTCTCTTGCTAATAGCTTAGTTCTTTATGCCCACTTTTCTGAGCACTATACCTTAATCATCTCAGTCTTTCTGGCTACAGCCCTCATTCCTCGAGGGTAAGCTCCTTATCCTAACAGGATTTTCCTTATCTGCTGGAACCTCTTCCGGGTCTCCAGTAGGGTACTCTATTGAATTTACCCGCTGATCTTCAACATATAATAAAGCATCATCGCGCTGCTGCTCGTATGCCTCAAGGTCTGTTGCCTTACTTGTCGATGCGATATCGAGCTAAGTTACTATCATGATATTTAATAGTTCCCATAAGGGTTTTATAGGTCATCACTACATTAAGTAGTCCGACTATGAACTTGGCAAGAGTTCGTATTATCTTAGTGAATTTATTGTTTTAACGTCGCCTCATCTCTGGGGTTTATAACGTACGCTCTGATACCACTTCTGTAACACCCCCAGATCCGGGGTCCGGGATCCAGTGGTTACGGTTTCCAATTCTGTCCACAACAATTGAACTTTCCTTAACATAAAATAAATTACATCTCTATGACCCAACACAACAATATAAAACACACCCGTTATAGTCCAAGAGATGAAATCAGAGTAACAATCAAATTTTTATTAATCACATTATGAGTTCTTACAATCCGAAAGAATTTCAATATAATTACATACTCTTTGCCATCCATTTACATAAGTCATACTAGACCATATACTTGGAACTGAAAGAATAAATCTATCATACCAATAGCTTCTTCTTTAGCTCTGGTAGTCTCATCGTCCTCGCCTGCGTCGAGTGCGCCTTGTGCGAGTCATCTGGTCTAGCTGTTGTTGTGATATAATAATAAAGCAAGGGTGAGCAATAGCCCACCAACAATAATATATAACTGAACGATAATATATAACAGTTCAAAAGTATCTTTCAAACCATATGCCATGCATTTACGGAAATGATGCCGGTATAATATGAACGATGAAGTTACAAGGTAACTTAAAGTATTTGTTTGTAGAAATATCTGCTACATCAAAAGTAAGCGAGATATTCTCATCGTCATTAAAAAGAGGAACTTGCATGAAAAGATTGCAATTCCAGTTTGAAATACTTTTCAACTCTGCCAACCATGATGATGTTGCAGAAAATTTCCAACATTGAGTGATGAACTAATACTGGAGTTTGAAGCGCCAGGAGACATAGCATTTACACGATGATCAGTCGCATGTTATGCTCCCCACCTCTTGTTTACTACATGTAGAAGGAAGCACCGACGGATTTACTTGTCTACCACCCTCTGGAACCCCCTCGGCCAACGGTTGGGCCATTTGCTGGACCGGCGCCACTGGGTCACTTACGCATCTCCTAGTTCATTTCACATCCATAACTTGAAACGTAAAGTTTGTCTCCCTTTCCCCAAGTATAATACTTGTTGATAAGACTCCACAAAGTAATCGTATCTAATTGGAAAGGAAAATTCACCAATATTTCCCAAGCCGCTGCTTGTTAATGGATACCAACTTGTTCCAACATTCTTACCCCTCGAATAATGAGTGGGTATACACAATTCCATGAATAATAGCAACCAAGTTGCGAACGAAATGAATAATTTATGACCGGGCAGTCACAAGATAAATAACATTCTTCAAGTCAGGTTCCCTTATATTCGAATCGAAGGAAGAATGGAATTACTGAGAACCTTCCTTGATAATATTATAATAATAATAATAAGACTTTGGAATAATTCATATAATATTCGAAGGTCGATGATACTATACGAATGAAGTAAATCATTTTTGAAACGAGTTAGAAGAATTAAATAAATATTCCAAGAATATTTATTAGTCGCAGACATTGAAAAAGGGTTGCTTGGAATAATCTTTGAGTAAATACTATGAATAATATTCATTGAACAAATAATGAATATTCAAATTAATAATAATATTTGTTGATGAAATAATCCTCAAACGGATAATTGAAATAATATTCATTGAATCAATAATGAATATTATATTTAAGAATGATACTTATTGATGAAATAATGATCAACTGAATAATTGAGACAATATTCATTGAACAACTAATGAATATTCACTTAATAATATTTATAGAAGAATTGATTATCGAATGAATATTTGAAATAATATTTATCGAATGTCTGGAGTTCGAATCAACGTTCAACTAATATTTATAAAATAAATAGGGATTGAATGAATATTCGGAATAATGTTCATTTAAATAAATAAGGCCCGACTGAATATTAAAATAATATTCATTAAATAAATAAACTCGAATGAATATTCAAAATAATATTTATCGAAGAAATAAGAATGAACATTCCCTAAGTAATTAACTTAGCTGAGAGTTCGAAATAATATTCGAATATTAAATCGACCTTAGATGATTATTAAAGATAATGTTCATCGAGTAAATAAATATTTGATGATTAATCCGAATAATACTTACAAAATAATCTCAAAGGATATTCCAATATTATTCGCCAAATAATAACTGGAAAATATTTACTTAATATTTTTCTCCGAGAATAATATTAATATATCAAGAAATAACGACTCCCGGTCTATAACCAAAGAATGAGATTCAACTACCCTTCGCTTAAGGGTTTTAGAAATTTTCGGCTTATAACTGATATAATAGCTATCTAGCTCATAAGCCAACAACAATTCAGGGAACAAGTATAACAATATGACTTTAAAAGTAGGCATGCATGCTATGGCATATGTAATGTAACGAAAAAAACATATTTATATTCACAACAACAGCCTTAAAGAAGGATTTGAAACTTGCCTGGTAGTCGAGTACGATAAGGGGTAGTGGTAGCGGGTCCCGGGTCAGCTTGGTGATCTATAAATAGCCAAGACATTCGGGATTAATCACTTAAAACTTTAAAGGTTAAGTTATACTTAAATCGAAACACGTTCTCGAGTTATCTCGTTATACCCCTTTTAGTGGATTTCTTTTATCATCGATCCGACCCGACATTCGTTCGTTAATAAGACATGTCACTGTACTTACACTTGGTATATACTGAAGTCGTGTAAGTTTTAAGATCGATCATTTACGAACCAAGAGTATACCTCGAGATTTATCGCCCGTTTTCTAAGTACTTAACCAAGTTTATAACCAAGTATGCTTTTAGGGGTTCGCTCGCGTTTAACCTTGATTCGAACATTTTTATAAAATCGGAAAACGATCCCTTCGATATGTGGTTTTCTCTCACACCTTCCTTTTTACCTCTAATATTTAATTATCAAGATTCGCCACTGATTTCGTAGTATTAAAGGAATCCAATTTCAGTTACGAATTTCTAAATACGGTTTCGAACCACTTTTAGTAAATCGACTATAATTCCTAAACCGTAAGTCCATTTCATATGATCTTTATATCAAATCGAAGCTTATAACATCATCTACCTTAACATGGCAGAATATAAAGCTAAGCCGTGAGCTAAAGCTACTGTGATGCACGGTTTTCAAGGTTTAACGAAAATCGGGCATTACGACGGCTATAAATCGGATATTTCCAAATTCCAAACTTTCAAATAATCATAGTTTCCACCCCAAACAACATATACATGTTATTCAACCATGAACTAAGGCCAAACAATGCCTTTCCGTTCATCTAAAACATTTTAACATTTAACAAAGCCCAATCATGTCTCTAAGGTAACATACATGCATAATATCACTAAAACTCACTTAAAACTCATGATCCATCAAGAACATGCTTAAACTCAAAACAAGATCTAGGGTTTCAAGTTGTTATACCTTCTTGGGAGTATGAAATAGCCTTAAAAAGCTTGGTATAGTCCTTAGAAGTGTTTAAGCTTGCTAGATCAACCAAAGAAATCAAAGAAAACAAGATTAGTTCATGAAGAACACTATTCACCCTCATCTTGGATGATTTATTTAAAAATTGAAACAAGGGAGTTTGAAGCTAATATTTTTAGGAGATCATTTTTATGAAATTTAATACTCACCATAAAAATTTGGAGATCAAAGAATGGTTGGAAGTTGGATTTTGAAATCTCAAAACTTCAAAAATTCGAAGTGGGTTTTTCAAGGGGAAAAACAGAGCGATTTTGTCGAATTTATTTGACCACTCAAACGATCTTCAAAAATTATGAAATTAAATCCACAACTTCATCTTGATGTGTAGAAGCTTCGTGAATTTTTTCATGATTTTTAAATGAGTAGAACTGGGCGAAAAAAAATCGTAAAGATCCCCCTATCCTGGAAAACCAAACTGATGGAAATGGGGGAGAAAGAGTATTTGCTTGGTTGCCTTGGTTTGCTCTCATCCAAATGAATTATTGTGATAATATCTTGTATAAATTGCCTTTATTAAAGTGGTGATGCAATGGATGAGGTGTTTGGAGAGACAAGTGTTGATGATTTGGTGGTAAGATGATAAAGTGTTGCTAAGTACTAGTTAGCTTTCTAATCTTGCTAGTTGGTATTGTAACTAGCTTGGTTACTTTGATCTTATCTTGCTTAAAGTGACTATGTCACCTTCCACTAGCTCAACACACCCCTTGGTTCTCTGCTTGTCTTTTTGTCCGGTTATTGCTCAATTTCATTTGATCGTTCATAGGAATATCTCAAAGGTTTCTAGTTAGGGTTTTACCGAAAACCTTCTTAACAATTATAATACCATTCTCCATCTTTCTTAATACTTCTCGAATTTAAATTCCTTAAATCCCTTAAATAAATCCTCAAGTCTTGTAATGTCCAGGGAAATCTCTGAGAAAATAAAAGTGCTATTTTTCTGAATCCGATGTCGTTTACATACACTTATTTTCCCCCTGGATCACTAATACGAACTCGGAAATTCGTTCCGAATACTTCTATATAGTGTCGTCTAATAATATTCTCAATTACACCAAAATCACTATTCATCTTTATTCTTTACTTATTCATCTAGGGTTGTACAATTGTCCGTATTCTCTTTCGATCGTTCCTTAACCTTTTTACGGAACCACTGGATTAATCGCTATCGATCTGGATGACATGATAATATTCTTCTGCTTGGAATTGCCATATCTTATTCCCATAGGAGATAGATTATTCTTACCTATGTTGTCACCCTTTAGCATTCTTCAAGGCATAGAAATAATAAAGTCGAATTCCATTCATTCTTTTAAAATATCAACTATTACATTGTAACCGTAGCCACTATTCATTCTTACATCATTAAATAAATAAAAGTTTTAATTCTACCCAAAATTTGGGTTGTTACATTATGCAGGTTGCAGAATTGATAGGAAAAGTACTACAGGCTCCTGTCAATTTCTAGGAAATGGGCTTGTTTCATGGTTCAGTAAGAAACAGAACTCAGTCTCCACTTCTACAGCTGAAGTTGAGTACATTGCTGCTGGAAGTTGTTGTGCACAGATTCTATGGATGAAAAATCAACTTATTGACTATGGTCTAAAAGTTGAGAAGATTCCAATTTTATGTGACAAGACAAGTGCTATTGCCATCACAAGGAATCCAGTGCAACATTCGAGAACCAAGCATATTGACATCAAATACCACTTCATTAGAGAACATGTGATGAATGGTACAGTAGAAATGCACTTTGTGCCAAGTGAAATGCAGCTTGCAGATATCGTCACCAAGCCTCTTGATGAATCCACATTCACAAGATTGGTAGGTGAACTAGGTATGCATAATTTGTCATAATTCCTGGTGATATTTGATCTTACTGCATTGCAGCTAGAAATGTGTTTTGATTTACTTGAGAATTAAAAACTCTCAGAAAAATTTTCTGCAGAAATTTTGTCGAAGGCAAAATTTTCTTATCAACGGATATCCTTTTATCCGTTGGTAGTATAAACACATTCCTAGATTTTCGTATATCAACGGATAACAGGTCATGCACATCATCGATGGATAAACTGTCTTTCAACCATTCATTTCATATCCGTTGATATACATATTTTCTTTTAAGTATAACCGTTGGTAAACGTGTATATATATATAGGCATGGCTATATTTTTTTTTAATTAACTGACAGTTACTTTTGACCAATGGATAATTACTTTTAATTATTTCATTTTCAACTCTTGAAAAATATAAAAGGCTGTCTTGTGCTCTCACATCTCACTTTTATCGACTTTCAAGATTCTCTTAAGTAAACTGCATCTTCTTCACTAAAACTCTCTGCAACAAAAGTTCAAACACTTCAATGGCGCCTATTGTTAAGATGATGTCTTCCACTGGGTTCACCTATGAGAAGAACAACTTCGCGACCTATGTTGATACAGTGAATGCCCCAGAAGCTTATCACACCTTGATGAATTTTGTGAAGAAATATAAACTGTCGTATGCTATGACTGCCACCACTCCTCTAATCCACGAGGTAATTGAAGAGGTGTGGGCATCTGCTGAGTACAATGGCATAGACGGTACAATTGCTTTTTCCTTTAAGGGTAAATACTATGTAGTTAATTCTGATGTGATAACTGCTTGTTTAAAATTGAATGAACTCCAATGTAGGAGTACAATTGGTATATCTACCAATTGTTCAGGTAACTACTTCTAACCTTGAAACTCCTATCTCTAACCCCCAAATTTCTTTGCCTTCCACTGTCACACTAGAGTCTATAGTAGTGACCAAACAGGCTCCTACCCAAGTGACTAAAACAAAAGTTTCCAAACCAAAATCTAAAAGACAAACCTCAGGTGCTTCTCAAAAAACACCTGTTGCAAAAACTACCACAACTCTTGAGGGGAGTGTGAAGGAGGTAGTGAGTGGTGAGGGACAGGGTGCAAGCCCTAAGAATAAGGTAGGTGAGGAGAGTGCACCAAATAGCCAAGCCCAAGTTACATCCTCTCAACAGGGTGTGACTACTAGTTCCACAGAAACTCTGCACAAAAGGGTAAGGGACACTAGCCCTCTCTCAAAAACCTATGAAAGAAGAGTAAAATCTAAAACCATAGGGGAATCATAGGGTGCACACACAGTACAGCAAACTATACCTTCTCAAATTCAGTTTGATGTGACTTCAATAAATGTGGAGTCACAGCCCCTTGATCTTAACCTTCAAATCGATACACATTACAACCCACCATCACCAACTCCACCTCTGGATGTGGATATGATATCTACATCAATTCCTGATTCTCCATCTTTAAGATTCTTGGAGAAGCCCCACTCTGCAATTGATGGTCATCATCTTCTAGATGATTTGTTGGGCCATCAATCTTCCATTTCTGAATTCACAACAAAATCTGTGGCCTCATCTTTAAAATCAATCTCCACAGATTCAGTGTTGGTTTTCACTTCAACGGATACTATCTTTCCTTCATCAATGGATATCCTTCATCCGTTGACAATTGTTTCTCCATCAACGGATGGGCCTATGTCTAGCCATCCGTTGACAGCTATAACTACTCCATCAACGGATATCCCTTATCCGTTGATAACTCACTCAACCACTGCTATATCTGACATTCCTGTGTCAAGTGTGGAGGAGTTCTCAGTAGTTGAAACACTTTTAGGATTGAGGGAAGGGAGTGAGAGGCTGCCTTGTGAGCAGGCAAAAGGAGAGGTAAATAATGAGAGGCTGACCATTTCTTCAGGTCAGGCAAAAGGAGAGCAAGAGAGTTCCACCTTAGTAGGTGAAGGTGAGGGTGTGAGAGGTGTGAGCCAGGGGGAGCCCCTGATGCAAGAAAAGAGAGATGAGAGGAGAGAAGGGACTACAGGAGAAATAAGGCAGGAAGATCCAACCATTGCAAGTGAGTTAATGGAGGTTAATGAAGCTTCTAAAGAGATGGAATTTCAACAAGAATATCAGTCAATCATTGACTCCATCTCTTTGGATCCTGAAACCTTTACTCATCCTGTTTCTGCCTATCAAGTCATGGCACAACAGGGCAATGTGGAGGCAGAGGAGGCAATGCACCTAGTGCACACCTGTTAGTCTGGCCAAATCTGTTCAGCATCTTTCCTCCAGAGTGGAAAGTATGGAATATCAAATGCAGACAATCATTGCCAACGAAGCAAAACAGACTGAGCTACTGGAAAGGCTACTTGCAGCCTCTCCTCCGGCCCTTGATGCCAACAAAAAGGGGGAGAAAAAGGCAGAAGAGGTTGCAGCTACTTCTAGTCAATTTCAAGCTTCCAGTAGCAAGATAGCACAAATTGAGGGGGAGCAACAGCCAACTATAGTGGTCAATCCAACAGATTTTTCTATAGAGGCTTCCCTTGTGAAGAAACAAATGGTTTTGCCTGAGATTAAGAATCTATCAGAAATCTCAGATGGTGAAAGGCAAGCCAGAATAGAAGCCTTAGAAAAGATCAACAAGGAGGCAAATGAAAGAATTATAAGGACAGAGAGAATGATCAATGAATCAATTTTATCAACTCTTTTCTCTACTCAGTCCTCTGATCCAACAATATCAACTACAATTCTGAAGGTGCTCACTCCAGAGATTGTGGCTCCCACATTTTATGATGCTGAACCTTCCTTTGTCAAAGAATTTGAATCCTGCATAAAAACCAGAGCTTAATCACCACCTAAAGCAAATGGGAAGAACAAGTTACAATTGGACTTTCAATTTGCCAAGGATGATGATGAGAAGCTAATGGGAAAGCAAATTAAGGAGTTCAAGGAAAATACCAATAGGGGTGTAAGAGAATGGATGGCTGTAATCATAAGGAATGGAAAAGTTTTAAATATATCCAACAGCCATCCTAGATTTGTTGAAGCAAAAAGAGAGGAGACCTCCAGACATCTCAGGGAAGCTCATCCAAGTGAAGAAAATCAATATGAAAACTCAGATGAGAAGCAAGCTAGGCTGGCTCGGGAGTTATTGGATGAGGGAACCTGAGGAAGTCCCCAAATCTAAACCAAAAAGGAGAGTGAAAACAAAGGCAAAGAGGCCCGTCTCTCCAGAAAATGTAAGTAAGGAAACTATTGGCTCATCAAAATCTATTTCTGCACAAGTAGTCAACCCTGCTGTGAATTTCCATGGTGACTCTATAATACCTAAAGAGGAACCAATGAATCTTGACTCCATTGAGGTTCCTTCATTCTTGCTGAAGCCTCAACAGAAGCTTAAACAGAAGAAAAGGATACCAAGGAAGCAATCTTCAAAGGAACCAATTCAAGTTGCTAGGGTGCCTGCTATTGTCAAGCAGCCAATCTTGGAAAACAAGGATGATTTTATCTATCAGGCAGATATTGAAGAATACTCTGGCATGAATCTGTATCTGGATGGATTGTCAGAAGTAAGAGGAATTGACAAATACAAGCATTTGCCTGAGAGATTGGTCTTTGTATACAAGGGAGGAAAGGAAAGGACATGGCCACTACAGAGGGTTCTTGGAGAAAATTATCTGACCTTAACCAAGGTGTTCTCTGCAATTAAGAGATACATAGGGTTCTCCAAGATAGCAAAAGGGGAGATACTGGACAGAATAGAACAGATAAGGAGAGAATGGAACTCACCATCAAGTCCACCAAAGAAGATGAAGATCCCATACAATGGACAGAAAATCCACATTGAACCCTTTTGGATGTTGGAGTTCAGGGATGAAGATGGTAAAAGGAGATTCTTCAGATTAGAAGACCAACTATCAAAGGCTAGTTCTCAATACCTGAGATGGTCACAACAAAATCTAAATCCAAAAGTTGTTGAAGAAAATGCCTTCTATATGCAACTCCAAATGCAGATTGAGTCCAACTCTGCCAAAGAAGGAAAATCAAGGGTGATGCCAACCAGAGAGAAGAAACAGTATTAATCTGCTCAGTCTAGAGGAGCACTTCTCTGTAAATTTCTCAAACTTTCTGTTTTTAATTTTAGTAGCTTAATACAATTTGTGCATTGTTCTATATATATATATATATCTTCAGGAATGTTTTGTTATCATCAAGGTCCTGAATTTATGCTTTATTGCCATCAAGTATACATTGGGGGAGATTGTTAGGAATATTTTGTACTTGATGATAACTTCACAATCAATCAAATTGTATAAGTATTGTAGCTGTCAACGGATGTGGATTTATAACTCTATCCGTTGACAGGTAGCTCATCAGCGGATGAGGTTCTGTAGCATACTGCAGTATCTCTATGTTATCAATTGATAGTATTTTTATCTACAGTCATGTTGACCATCAATGGATAGGCAGAATAGGGTAGCCAATTGTAAATAAGCTATGCTATGTAATTCTGTTTAAGTGAAAGTGTATCAACGGATGAAGACAGAACTCTATCAACGGATACAACTTAAATCTACAATATCAACGGATACAGCTCAACGGATGATTGTGTACAATATCAATGGATAATCATTAACACTTACTTCTATGCTAAGCTGGGGGTTAGCAGTTGATAAAGACAGGTTTGACTGACAGATCACATGGGTTGATAGTAGATACAAAAAGCAGTATGGCAGCCATACTTCGGGAACATAGAAGAAAGAAGCATTCCGTTTACACTATGAATACAAGAAAGGTGCAGGGGACATGTCTGTTCACAAGGAAAACCTTTCGGCTACATGTGTATTTGGAGTGAAGTAGCAAGTCAACTTGAATTAGATTAGTATTATCTTATTCCTGTAGTACTTGTAAACTTGGGTTTTATATAACCAAGTGTAGCAACTCTTTAGAAGCTAAGAAAACAGATACATTTGCTTAAGGTTTTCTTGAATATTCTTAGAAAGCAAAGAGTTGTAAAACGGCAGCCGTGTACATTTGTATCACAGAGTTTTCTTCAAATAAAAGCTTCAGGTGGTGCATTTGACCACCTGATTTTATATGTGTTTGTGCATTAATCGTTATACAGCAATTATCTAAGTATAGATTTCTGGAGTTCTTATCAGAAATTTATAAATATCAAGAATTGTATTCAACCCCCCCTTCTACAATTATACAAGTGTGTAATCTGGGAATAAGTGGTGTTTGACCAAGTTCTACTTCAGTCTTTTCCTTGTCTGAGCTGTAAGGTAGAACAACCTTAGCTTCCACTTCCTTAGGTGCCTCAACTACAAGAGCTGTAGATGAACTTGGCACTCTTCCTTTACCAGAGACCTCCCTCTGCTGTACTTGTTCCTGTTCATAGGTTTTCAGAACACCAAACAATCTGTCAAGAGCAATATTATTCAAATCTCTTGATTCTCTGATGGCTGTTATCCTATGTTCAAGATGAGTGGGCATTGTCAACAAAAACTTCATATTAATCTCCTTCTGTGTATATTGCTTGCCATTGACTTGCAAGTTGTTGATAATTTTGTTATACCTTTCAAACACTTCCTGAATGCCTTCATTAGGGCCAGCTCTAAAGTGTTCATACTCAGAAGTTAAAATCTGAAGTCTGTTTTCCCTGACTTCATCAGTTCCTTCATTGATAGTCTCAATAGTTTCCCACATGTGTTTTGCAGTTTTACAATTTATCACATGACTGTACATCACAGGATCCAGGGAATCTATTAAAATAAGTCTCAAATTCTTATCTAGTCCTGCGTCCTCTTTTTCAAAAGGAGTAAAAGAATCAGCATCCTTTGGAACATCTGATGCAGGTGTTACAACACTTCCTCCAACAACAGATGCAGGTACATGTTCGAGAGGAATTATAGGTCCGTTCTTTAGAACACTCAAATATTTAGAATTTGCGACATCAAGAAACAACTCCATTTTATTTTTCCACATTGTATAATTGTCCTTGTTAAACATGGGAATTTTAACAATGCTTTTTGACGACATGATGAATTTTTAAGTGAGTTAAAAATTCGAGATAGATTTTTGGCGGAATAAAATTAGGATCTTGATTTGTATATCAATCAATAGGCTCTGATGCCAATTGTTAGGTCCAATATGTTTGTAGAAGGGGGGGTTGAATACAAACAGTACTGTTAAATCGAAATTTGTCCGGATAATTTAATTTATATTTTGACAAATTTGAGCGGAATTAAATGAAACAAAATTCAAGTTGAATATAAAATTATATTAACTTGAGGGGTTTGTTACAAATACAGAACATAATTTATATCTAGTTAATAAAAATAAATTAGAAAATTCGACATGAATTTTTCTAGATTTGTTAATAAAAATCAAGATATAGATTAGGAGTAAAAACTCGCTAATAGTACAAGAGTATCAAGTAAACCAGTTCTATCGGATCAGATATTAAAAATAAGATGAACTTGATTTTCTATGAATTTTTCTTCTTCTTGTGCTGTGTTCTTGATGAGAGAGAAGAGAGAAATCTGCTTTGAATGTAATATTTTGATCTGTATGTTGTCTTCTGTCGTCTGTCTTCATTTATATCATTTACTGCCTCTTTATCTTCAAATATAACTGTCAAGACAATCGGCAATACAATTTATTCTTCCAAGACAACCAATTTTGTACTGCCAAGACAATAGGCAATACAATCGTCAAGACAATCAGGTTCTTCCAAGACAATCGGCAAGACAATCAAATTCTGAGATCTTTGTCTTGCTTTATCAAAAATTATCATTCTGTCTGAAGCTTTTTCTTTTTGATCATTATCAAGACAATCTGATTTGAACTGTCAAGACAATCGTCAAGACACTCAAATCAGATTTTTATTCTACTTTTTAAAAGCTTTTCAGAAATTATCATTACCAAGACAATCGGCAAGACAATCAGAGATTGTCTTGCTTTACTGATTTCTTCTTCAAGACAATCGGCAAGACAATCTCTTATTGTCTTGCTATTCTGATTTAAGCCTCCAAGACAATCGGCAAGACAATCAGGGATTGTCTTGCTAGTTCATTTTCCAGATTAAATTAAATTGATTAACAAATAATCATTTTAATTTAACCTTACTTAAATAATTAATCAGATTTAATTAATCTAATAATTAATTTAATTAAAGAATTAATTCAGGATGAATTAATTAATTAATTAAATTGACTACTTGATTTAAATTAATTAAAGAAGAATAATTATATATATCCTTGGATTGTCTTAATTCTTTTCTGAATCACCGAAAGTAATAAAGGAATACCACTGAATATTTTGTTGACGTTCCATGCACGGTCTGGTTCATGAACGACTAACTTCAATGACTGTCCTTTAATTTTCACATTAAAAATGTGATTCATTTTTCTTCTCATTTCTTTCTCCTTCTTGTACTTCACTGTATACTATCTGAACCTGTCACTCTAGAAATCTCTGTCTTAGAAATAAATCCACTTCTTTGATGCTATACTGAGGCTTGATCAGCAATCTGAACTTCTTCCAGTGTAAAACATCAAAACTACAGATTGACTTTAGGGTTTTTCTTCTGACAGATAGTACCTCTTGAGATTCCTGTGACAGTTAAAGTTATTTACTTATTACAATCTAAGCTTAAGTTGAGTTGAGTCCTCGAACTACAAATAGGCTGTGTCATATGCCTTTCACGAGTCAGTGCTGAGTTTGTATTTACGAGTTGAATCAGTTCCGAGTTTCTGTTTGTAAATTTCTGTTATTTATTTTCTTGTTAAATCGAATTATAGGATGCTTGATTTGGGTTGTTGATTATTTTGGCTAGCTTAATTTACGAATAGGTCATGTTAAATTTTTGTTAAAATCGGTTTTATTCAATTTCATTTTTAATTAGTATTTTAAATTTTCTTTAGGAATTAAAATAGAAAGTAAAATCTAATTTTTTTCTGTTCTTTTAATTTTTAATTAGTTAGATTAAAACTAGAGTAAATTTAAGTTTCTTTAAAATAGATTAAATTTCATTTTAGTAGTTAAATAGAAAAATCCAAAATCTCAAAAATCAAACTTGTTCTAATTCGATTAAATTAGAAATTAAGGAATGCGAAAATATTAGTCCCTGTGGAACGAATCATAAATTTTACAACGAAACAAATTTTTCGCTTGCAATTTAAAATGCTTAATTTTTAGAACAAGTTTTTGGCGCCGCTGCCGGGGACTAATTATTTTTCGCACCTTAGTTTTTAATTTTTCGGATTAGCTCTTTTCTCACCCTTTTTCTTGTTTGCATTTTTTTTTCAAGTAATTTGGAGGAAAATTCGGGCAACTTGGATTAAAGCGGAAGAATTTTCTCGGAATTTTGGAAGCTTTTCTTGGGTAAACCGTATCTCTCTCCTCTTTCGTTTTTTTTTCCTTATTTAGAAAATCACAAAAAAAAAATCAAAAAAAAATTGAATATTTAAAATCCAAAAAAATATTAGTTAGTAATTACATAATTGTTCATTCATGCATTTAATCACTTAGGGCACATCATCTAGATTTTTATTTTCTTGTTTTTAATTTTTCGTACCTTATAATTGTGGTGATCGCTGGAGGACCCTAAGGTACGTTAAATTTCTTCTTTTCTTTAGTTTAGAACACATAGTTTAAAGCATCCATAAATGTTTATAGTTTTTTTTTTGTTTTGTATCGTTGTTTGTTGCATTCATTGGTAAATAAATTTTAAGGGCAAAACCTCTCAAAAGATAAGGGAAGGGATTTCATCACTCTTTCCTTAGCCCAAAAACAATAAATCCCTCATTTTGCATACCCTAGCCATTAATAAAATTAATTAGACGTTTGCCCTAGGAATCTCGCGCTCTTTTAGGAGGGTGCTTAAGAAACAAAGTAATCTTTAATTATTCCGACTTTTTGGTGTCTAGGAAAGCGAAAGCAGACCTGGCCAATTAAGGTTTTGGTGTCTAGGCTGGTGTTTACCCTCTTGGCAATGCTTGCACCTACCTAGCCAAGCCGGTTCGAATAAGTATTGATTTACCTTGTTTTTGGTAGCCCTTAAAGTTAGGAGCAAGGTCTAGTTCAATTTTATTTTAGGAAACCCTAGATATAGGATTTTTCTTTTGATTTTTCACCCTTTTTTGTTTGTGTGTTTATTTTATCGCACTTATTTGCTACGTGTTTCCTTATATGGTTTATGCGAACTATTTGGATTAGGGATAATTCTTCTAGACTAGTGAGATCGTTTGAGATTTCTTCCTCTTCTGATTCCGAGGCTTTAGATAATTCCGAGCCAATAGTAAACATGGCCATGTCTTTGAAGGACCGTTGCTACCCCACCCGTTCTGCCCAACCCTCGTGTATCACTCTTCCTCCCGTAAATGGTAATAATTTTGAGATTAAAGCTCACCACATTATTATGTTACCTAAATTTACCGGGAGTGATGGTGAGGACCCCTATCTTTTTCTTCATGAATTCGAGGAAGTTTGTGCCTTACAAAAACTCCAACAATTAACCGAGGACTCAATCAGGCTTAGGCTCATTAATTTCGCTCTTAAAGAAAATGCTAAAAAAAATTGGTTGTATAGCCTACCGGTTAATTCTATTTCCACGTGGGAGGGATTTGTGGTAATTTTTCTTAAAAAATATTTTCCAAATCACAAGACTACAAGGATTACAAACGAGATAAATCAATTTCATCAAAAAGAAAATGAGTCTTTTTGGAAATATTTCGATCGTTTCAAAAATCTTTTATCACAATGCCCCCACCACGGAATAGAAAAATGGAGACTTTGTAAGATTTTCTACGAGGCCCTAGATAGTCCAACAACCGCGTTGTTAGAGTCTATGTGCCAAGGTAAATTCATGGAAAAAGATGAGGACGAAGGGTGGGCATTTTTCGAAGAATTAGCGGAAAAGACCATGTTGTGGGAGTCTACTAGGGAACCTCATAAGTCCAACGAGTCGTCTAGCTCTTCTAGGGGTATGCATTCAATTGGAAACAATATTGCTACTGATGCCAAGTTAGCCACCCTTACTATGTGTAAGGCCCCCTCAAATGTGTCTATGTGCTCTAATTTTAATCAGGGTTTTTCGGACTTTCCCGGCTATGATCAAATTATTGCGGTGTTTCAACCAATCCCTAGGAATGATCCGGTTGCACCTACTTATAATCCCGGTTGGAGGAATCACCCGAATTTCTCGTGGAACCAAGGCCAAAACTACCAATCTCCGCCACCTTCTTTTCAACCTCATTGTTTTCAAAATCCCAATCAAAACTCGTACCAGATTCAAAATCAAGTTCCTTATCCAAACTCAATTCAAGCCCCGACTCAAGCACCCGCCCACCCTCCCGGCTTTCACGAGTCGGATAAGATAATTAATTCCTTGGAAAAGACTCTTGATACGCTTTTGAAATCAACAACTAATTTGGCTCAATCTCAACAAACCTTCATGCAAACCATGACTCAAGATAGGCAACTTTTGAATGCTGGTACTCAATCCATATCTAAGTTAGAGGTTCAAGTGATCCAATTAGCCAACGCCAAGTGTGAGCGAGAGAAGAATAAGTTCCCGAGTCAAACCGAGGTCAACCCTAAATTTCCTCTCAACCAAAGACCTGCCAAAAATGTTAATGGTATCATTTCTCTAAGGTCGGGAAACAAAGTTGATAATCAAGTTGGATTCGAGTCCCCCGACGAAGAAGACGAGTCAAATGTCGAACCAAACCCTAAACTCAATCCTTCAAACCATCTTCCTAATCCCGAGCCTTTCAAATCTTCTAGTCACACACCTTTACGACTTGAACCCTCATCTTCAAAATCCACTCCCGAGTCATTAGAATCTTCTCATAAATCATCATCATCTAGCGAGCCTTCATCGACTAAATCACCACCTTCACCTAACGAATCTTCGATTGTTGTTCCACTTTCCAATTCCATTCCCGATTTGTCTATCGAACGAGTCTTTAAGCCAAAAGCTCCTTATCCTCAAAGACTCCTTTCCAACAAATAATCGCCTCAAGTAGAAAAGATTTTGGAAGTTTTCAAGCAAGTCATGATCAACATTCCTCTTTTAGATGCCATTCAACAAATTCCCTTTTATGCTAAGTGTCTAAAAGATTTGTGTACTTATAAACGTTCCACTCACGTCCATAAGAAAGCCTTTTTGACTTCTAATGTTAGTTCAATTCTTTCGAACCAAATTCCCGTGAAATATTATGACCCCGGTTGTCCTACAATTTCATGTATCATAGGCAATACTTTTGTGGACAAGGCGTTACTTGACTTGGGCGCTAGTGTGAATCTCCTTCCATTTTCGGTCTATCAAGCCCTAGGTTTAGGCGAACTTCAAAAGACGAACATGAAAATTCAATTAGCCGATCGTTCTGTCAAAATGCCTAAGGGAATAATTGAAGATGTGCTAATTAAGGTTGGTGAATTCATCTTTCCAGTTAATTTTGTTGTCCTCGAGACTTAACCCGTCACGAATCCTAAGAACCAAATCCCGATCATTCTAGGATGACCTTTTCTTGCTACATCCAATGCCTTGATTAATTGTAGGGATGGTTCGATGAAACTCACTTTTGGTAATATGACAATTAACCTTAACATCTTTAATGTCGGAAAAGAACCCAATGAGCTTTATGAACAAACAATAGGGGTTAATCTTGTTGATGACACTGTTAATTGGTCAAACCTTGAGGATAGTAAGATTGAGTCTCTTCTCAAAGAGGATTTTAAAGTCAACTCTGCGTCTAATCAAGAGTATATTGAGTCGTTAAGGGATATGACCTCGGAAGAGATGTTGAGAGAGTTAGACGACATTTTTTCTAAGTAGGAGACACCACCCGAGGATGTTCGTGTTAAGACCGTTGTTAAAACTCCCGTGGGTGAACCACCTACATTCGATGAGTTGTTAGGAGACTTGAATCAGTTCCGAGTTTCTGTTTGTAAATTTCTGTTATTTATTTTCTTGTTAAATCGAATTATAGGATGCTTGATTTGGGTTGTTGATTATTTTGGCTAGCTTAATTTACGAATAGGTCATGTTAAATTTTTGTTAAAATCGGTTTTATTCAATTTCATTTTTAATTAGTATTTTAAATTTTCTTTAGGAATTAAAATAGAAAGTAAAATCTAATTTTTTTCTGTTCTTTTAATTTTTAATTAGTTAGATTAAAACTAGAGTAAATTTAAGTTTCTTTAAAATAGATTAAATTTCATTTTAGTAGTTAAATAGAAAAATCCAAAATCTCAAAAATCAAACTTGTTCTAATTCGATTAAATTAGAAATTAAGGAATGCGAAAATATTAGTCCCTGTGGAACGAATCATAAATTTTACAACGAAACAAATTTTTCGCTTGCAATTTAAAATGCTTAATTTTTAGAACAACAAGTTTTTGGCGCCGCTGCCGGGGACTAATTATTTTTCGCACCTTAGTTTTTAATTTTTCGGATTAGCTCTTTTCTCACCCTTTTTCTTGTTTGCATTTTTTTTCAAGTAATTTGGAGGAAAATTCGGGCAACTTGGATTAAAGCGGAAGAATTTTCTCGGAATTTTGGAAGCTTTTCTTGGGTAAACCGTATCTCTCTCCTCTTTCGTTTTTTTTCCTTATTTAGAAAGTCACAAAAAAAAATCAAAAAAAAATTGAATATTTAAAATCCAAAAAAAAAACTAGTTAGTAATTACATAATTGTTCATTCATGCATTTAATCACTTAGGGCACATCATCTAGATTTTTATTTTCTTGTTTTTAATTTTTCGTACCTTATAATTGTGGTGATCGCTGGAGGACCCTAAGGTACGTTAAATTTCTTCTTTTCTTTAGTTTAGAACACATAGTTTAAAGCATCCATAAATGTTTATAGTTTTTTTTTGTTTTGTATCGTTGTTTGTTGCATTCATTTGTAAATAAATTTTAAGGGCAAAACCTCTCAAAAGATAAGGGAAGGGATTTCATCACTCTTTCCTTAGCCCAAAAACAATAAATCCCTCATTTTGCATACCCTAGCCATTAATAAAATTAATTAGACGTTTGCCCTAGGAATCTCGCGCTCTTTTAGGAGGGTGCTTAAAAAACAAAGTAATCTTTAATTATTCCGACTTTTTGGTGTCTAGGAAAGCGAAAGCAGACCTGGCCAATTAAGGTTTTGGTGTCTAGGCTGGTGTTTACCCTCTTGGCAATGCTTGCACCTACCTAGCCAAGCCGGTTCGAATAAGTATTGATTTACCTTGTTTTTGGTAGCCCTTAAAGTTAGGAGCAAGGTCTAGTTCAATTTTATTTTAGGAAACCCCAGATATAGGATTTTTCTTTTGATTTTTCACCCTTTTTTGTTTGTGTGTTTATTTTATCGCACTTATTTGCTACGTGTTTCCTTATATGGTTTATGCGAACTATTTGGATTAGGGATAATTCTTCTAGACTAGTGAGATCGTTTGAGATTTCTTCCTCTTCTGATTCCGAGGCTTTAGATAATTCCGAACCAATAGTAAACATGGCCATGTCTTTGAAGGACCGTTGCTACCCCACCCGTTCTGCCCAACCCTCGTGTATCACTCTTCCTGCCGTAAATGGTAATAATTTTGAGATTAAAGCTCACCACATTATTATGTTACCTAAATTTACCGGGAGTGATGGTGAGGACCCCTATCTTTTTCTTCATGAATTCGAGGAAGTTTGTGCCTTACAAAAACTCCAACAATTAACCGAGGACTCAATCAGGCTTAGGCTCATTAATTTCGCTCTTAAAGAAAATGCTAAAAAAATGGTTGTATAGCCTACCGGTTAATTCTATTTCCACGTGGGAGGGATTTGTGGTAATTTTTCTTAAAAAATATTTTCCAAATCACAAGACTACAAGGATTACAAACGAGATAAATCAATTTCATCAAAAAGAAAATGAGTCTTTTTGGAAATATTTCGATCGTTTCAAAAATCTTTTATCACAATGCCCCCACCACGGAATAGAAAAATGGAGACTTTGTAAGATTGTCTACGAGGCCCTAGATAGTCCAACAACCGCGTTGTTAGAGTCTATGTGCCAAGGTAAATTCATGGAAAAAGATGAGGACGAAGGGTGGGCATTTTTCGAAGAATTAGCGGAAAAGACCATGTTGTGGGAGTCTACTAGGGAACCTCATAAGTCCAACGAGTCGTCTAGCTCTTCTAGGGGTATGCATTCAATTGGAAACAATATTGCTACTGATGCCAAGTTAGCCACCCTTACTATGTGTAAGGCCCCCTCAAATGTGTCTATGTGCTCTAATTTTAATCAGGGTTTTTCGGACTTTCCCGGCTATGATCAAATTATTGCGGTGTTTCACCCAATCCCTAGGAATGATCCGGTTGCACCTACTTATAATCCCGGTTGGAGGAATCACCCGAATTTCTCGTGGAACCAAGGCCAAAACTACCAATCTCCGCCACCTTCTTTTCAACCTCATTGTTTTCAAAATCCCAATCAAAACTCGTACCAGATTCAAAATCAAGTTCCTTATCCAAACTCAATTCAAGCCCCGACTCAAGCACCCGCCCACCCTCCCGGCTTTCACGAGTCGGATAAGATAATTAATTCCTTGGAAAAGACTCTTGATACGCTTTTGAAATCAACAACTAATTTGGCTCAATCTCAACAAACCTTCATGCAAACCATGACTCAAGATAGGCAACTTTTGAATGCTGGTACTCAATCCATATCTAAGTTAGAGGTTCAAGTGATCCAATTAGCCAACGCTAAGTGTGAGCGAGAGAAGAATAAGTTCCCGAGTCAAACCGAGGTCAACCCTAAATTTCCTCTCAACCAAAGACCTGCCAAAAATGTTAATGGTATCATTTCTCTAAGGTCGGGAAACAAAGTTGATAATCAAGTTGGATTCGAGTCCCCCGACGAAGAAGACGAGTCAAATGTCGAACCAAACCCTAAACTCAATCCTTCAAACCATCTTCCTAATCCCGAACCTTTCAAATCTTCTAGTCACACACCTTTACGACTTGAACCCTCATCTTCAAAATCCACTCCCGAGTCATTAGAATCTTCTCATAAATCATCATCATCTAGCGAGCCTTCATCGACTAAATCACCACCTTCACCTAACGAATCTTCGATTGTTGTTCCACTTTCCAATTCCATTCCCGATGTGTCTATCGAACGAGTCTTTAAGCCAAAAGCTCCTTATCCTCAAAGACTCCTTTCCAACAAATAATCGCCTCAAGTAGAAAAGATTTTGGAAGTTTTCAAGCAAGTCATGATCAACATTCCTCTTTTAGATGCCATTCAATAAATTCCCTTTTATGCTAAGTGTCTAAAAGATTTGTGTACTTATAAACGTTCCACTCACGTCCATAAGAAAGCCTTTTTGACTTCTAATGTTAGTTCAATTCTTTCGAACCAAATTCCCGTGAAATATTATGACCCCGGTTGTCCTACAATTTCATGTATCATAGGCAATACTTTTGTGGACAAGGCGTTACTTGACTTGGGCGCTAGTGTGAATCTCCTTCCATTTTCGGTCTATCAAGCCCTAGGTTTAGGCGAACTTCAAAAGACGAACATGAAAATTCAATTAGCCGATCGTTCTGTCAAAATGCCTAAGGGAATAATTGAAGATGTGCTAATTAAGGTTGGTGAATTCATCTTTCCAGTTAATTTTGTTGTCCTCGAGACTTAACCCGTCACGAATCCTAAGAACCAAATCCCGATCATTCTAGGATGACCTTTTCTTGCTACATCCAATGCCTTGATTAATTGTAGGGATGGTTCGATGAAACTCACTTTTGGTAATATGACAATTAACCTTAACATCTTTAATGTCGGAAAAGAACCCAATGAGCTTTATGAACAAACAATAGGGGTTAATCTTGTTGATGACACTGTTAATTGGTCAAACCTTGAGGATAGTAAGATTGAGTCTCTTCTCAAAGAGGATTTTAAAGTCAACTCTGCGTCTAATCAAGAGTATATTGAGTCGTTAAGGGATATGACCTCGGAAGAGATGTTGAGAGAGTTAGACGACATTTTTTCTAAGTAGGAGACACCACCCGAGGATGTTCGTGTTAAGACCGTTGTTAAAACTCCCGTGGGTGAACCACCTACATTCGATGAGTTGTTAGGAGACTTGAATCAGTTCCGAGTTTCTGTTTGTAAATTTCTGTTATTTATTTTCTTGTTAAATCGAATTATAGGATGCTTGATTTGGGTTGTTGATTATTTTGGCTAGCTTAATTTACGAATAGGTCATGTTAAATTTTTGTTAAAATCGGTTTTATTCAATTTCATTTTTAATTAGTATTTTAAATTTTCTTTAGGAATTAAAATAGAAAGTAAAATCTAATTTTTTTCTGTTCTTTTAATTTTTAATTAGTTAGATTAAAACTAGAGTAAATTTAAGTTTCTTTAAAATAGATTAAATTTCATTTTAGTAGTTAAATAGAAAAATCCAAAATCTCAAAAATCAAACTTGTTCTAATTCGATTAAATTAGAAATTAAGGAATGCGAAAATATTAGTCCCTGTGGAACGAATCATAAATTTTACAACGAAACAAATTTTTCGCTTGCAATTTAAAATGCTTAATTTTTAGAACAACAAGTTTTTGGCGCCGCTGCCGGGGACTAATTATTTTTCACACCTTAGTTTTTAATTTTTTAAATTAGCTCTTTTCTCACCCTTTTTCTTGTTTGCATTTTTTTTCAAGTAATTTGGAGGAAAATTCGGGCAACTTGGATTAAAGCGGAAGAATTTTCTCGGAATTTTGGAAGCTTTTCTTGGGTAAACCGTATCTCTCTCCTCTTTCGTTTTTTTTCCTTATTTAGAAAATCACAAAAAAAATCCAAAAAAAATTGAATATTTAAAATCCAAAAAAAAATTAGTTAGTAATTACATAATTGTTCATTCATGCATTTAATCACTTAGGGCACATCATCTAGATTTTTATTTTCTTGTTTTTAATTTTTCGTACCTTATAATTGTGGTGATCGCTGGAGGACCCTAAGGTACGTTAAATTTCTTCTTTTCTTTAGTTTAGAACACATAGTTTAAAGCATCCATAAATGTTTATAGTTTTTTTTTGTTTTGTATCGTTGTTTGTTGCATTCATTTGTAAATAAATTTTAAGGGCAAAACCTCGCAAAAGATAAGGGAAGGGATTTCATCACTCTTTCCTTAGCCCAAAAACAATAAATCCCTCATTTTGCATACCCTAGCCATTAATAAAATTAATTAGACGTTTGCCCTAGGAATCTCGCGCTCTTTTAGGAGGGTGCTTAAGAAACAAAGTAATCTTTAATTATTCCGACTTTTTGGTGTCTAGGAAAGCGAAAGCAGACCTGGCCAATTAAGGTTTTGGTGTCTAGGCTGGTGTTTACCCTCTTGGCAATGCTTGCACCTACCTAGCCAAGCCGGTTCGAATAAGTATTGATTTACCTTGTTTTTGGTAGCCCTTAAAGTTAGGAGCAAGGTCTAGTTCAATTTTATTTTAGGAAACCCCAGATATAGGATTTTTCTTTTGATTTTTCACCCTTTTTTGTTTGTGTGTTTATTTTATCGCACTTATTTGCTACGTGTTTCCTTATATGGTTTATGCGAACTATTTGGATTAGGGATAATTCTTCTAGACTAGTGAGATCGTTTGAGATTTCTTCCTCTTCTGATTCCGAGGCTTTAGATAATTCCGAACCAATAGTAAACATGGCCATGTCTTTGAAGGACCGTTGCTACCCCACCCGTTCTGCCCAACCCTCGTGTATCACTCTTCCTGCCGTAAATGGTAATAATTTTGAGATTAAAGCTCACCACATTATTATGTTACCTAAATTTACCGGGAGTGATGGTGAGGACCCCTATCTTTTTCTTCATGAATTCGAGGAAGTTTGTGCCTTACAAAAACTCCAACAATTAACCGAGGACTCAATCAGGCTTAGGCTCATTAATTTCGCTCTTAAAGAAAATGCTAAAAAAATGGTTGTATAGCCTACCGGTTAATTCTATTTCCACGTGGGAGGGATTTGTGGTAATTTTTCTTAAAAAATATTTTCCAAATCACAAGACTACAAGGATTACAAACGAGATAAATCAATTTCATCAAAAAGAAAATGAGTCTTTTTGGAAATATTTCGATCGTTTCAAAAATCTTTTATCACAATGCCCCCACCACGGAATAGAAAAATGGAGACTTTGTAAGATTGTCTACGAGGCCCTAGATAGTCCAACAACCGCGTTGTTAGAGTCTATGTGCCAAGGTAAATTCATGGAAAAAGATGAGGACGAAGGGTGGGCATTTTTCGAAGAATTAGCGGAAAAGACCATGTTGTGGGAGTCTACTAGGGAACCTCATAAGTCCAACGAGTCGTCTAGCTCTTCTAGGGGTATGCATTCAATTGGAAACAATATTGCTACTGATGCCAAGTTAGCCACCCTTACTATGTGTAAGGCCCCCTCAAATGTGTCTATGTGCTCTAATTTTAATCAGGGTTTTTCGGACTTTCCCGGCTATGATCAAATTATTGCGGTGTTTCACCCAATCCCTAGGAATGATCCGGTTGCACCTACTTATAATCCCGGTTGGAGGAATCACCCGAATTTCTCGTGGAACCAAGGCCAAAACTACCAATCTCCGCCACCTTCTTTTCAACCTCATTGTTTTCAAAATCCCAATCAAAACTCGTACCAGATTCAAAATCAAGTTCCTTATCCAAACTCAATTCAAGCCCCGACTCAAGCACCCGCCCACCCTCCCGGCTTTCACGAGTCGGATAAGATAATTAATTCCTTGGAAAAGACTCTTGATACGCTTTTGAAATCAACAACTAATTTGGCTCAATCTCAACAAACCTTCATGCAAACCATGACTCAAGATAGGCAACTTTTGAATGCTGGTACTCAATCCATATCTAAGTTAGAGGTCCAAGTGATCCAATTAGCCAACGCTAAGTGTGAGCGAGAGAAGAATAAGTTCCCGAGTCAAACCGAGGTCAACCCTAAATTTCCTCTCAACCAAAGACCTGCCAAAAATGTTAATGGTATCATTTCTCTAAGGTCGGGAAACAAAGTTGATAATCAAGTTGGATTCGAGTCCCCCGACGAAGAAGACGAGTCAAATGTCGAACCAAACCCTAAACTCAATCCTTCAAACCATCTTCCTAATCCCGAACCTTTCAAATCTTCTAGTCACACACCTTTACGACTTGAACCCTCATCTTCAAAATCCACTCCCGAGTCATTAGAATCTTCTCATAAATCATCACCATCTAGCGAGCCTTCATCGACTAAATCACCACCTTCACCTAACGAATCTTCGATTGTTGTTCCACTTTCCAATTCCATTCCCGATGTGTCTATCGAACGAGTCTTTAAGCCAAAAGCTCCTTATCCTCAAAGACTCCTTTCCAACAAATAATCGCCTCAAGTAGAAAAGATTTTGGAAGTTTTCAAGCAAGTCATGATCAACATTCCTCTTTTAGATGCCATTCAACAAATTCCCTTTTATGCTAAGTGTCTAAAAGATTTGTGTACTTATAAACGTTCCACTCACGTCCATAAGAAAGCCTTTTTGACTTCTAATGTTAGTTCAATTCTTTCGAACCAAATTCCCGTGAAATATTATGACCCCGGTTGTCCTACAATTTCATGTATCATAGGCAATACTTTTGTGGACAAGGCGTTACTTGACTTGGGCGCTAGTGTGAATCTCCTTCCATTTTCGGTCTATCAAGCCCTAGGTTTAGGCGAACTTCAAAAGACGAACATGAAAATTCAATTAGCCGATCGTTCTGTCAAAATGCCTAAGGGAATAATTGAAGATGTGCTAATTAAGGTTGGTGAATTCATCTTTCCAGTTAATTTTGTTGTCCTCGAGACTTAACCCGTCACGAATCCTAAGAACCAAATCCCGATCATTCTAGGATGACCTTTTCTTGCTACATCCAATGCCTTGATTAATTGTAGGGATGGTTCGATGAAACTCACTTTTGGTAATATGACAATTAACCTTAACATCTTTAATGTCGGAAAAGAACCCAATGAGCTTTATGAACAAACAATAGGGGTTAATCTTGTTGATGACACTGTTAATTGGTCAAACCTTGAGGATAGTAAGATTGAGTCTCTTCTCAAAGAGGATTTTAAAGTCAACTCTGCGTCTAATCAAGAGTATATTAAGTCGTTAAGGGATATGACCTCGGAAGAGATGTTGAGAGAGTTAGACGACATTTTTTCTAAGTAGGAGACACCACCCGAGGATGTTCGTGTTAAGACCGTTGTTAAAACTCCCGTGGGTGAACCACCTACATTCGATGAGTTGTTAGGAGACTTGAATCACACTTGTTCTAAATGGGAAGCTAAATCTGATAATGACCATGTCAAACCTAGTACCATTTTTAAGAGTCCCGTGGGAACACCTCCTCCATTTGACTCAACTTTGTATCTTCCAGAGTTTGATCAACAGCCCTTAGAAAAAGATGAACCTTTAACTTATGTCATTCCTAGTGATTCAACCAATGACCAAACTTTCATTGTCTTGATTTGCTTAAACAAAATAAAGAAGCCTTAAGTTGGTTTAGGGAGAACATTAGTGACACTTGTTCAATAAAGTTGAATGATTCTATTTTGCTTGAGAAAATCTTTGCTAATGAAAATTTTCAAAAATTTCTTGATATTTTCTCAAAGTTGCACCCCAATTTGCCCACCGGCATCGGCTAATTCAGTTTTATTCCTTTGCCTCCCCTCATGAAAGTTAGGTATGGGGGAGGAGTTGTGTGCGTGTGTGAGTTGTTTTCTTTCGTAACTTTTAGAACTTTTCTGTCTCCGTCATCCCTTGTCAGGTATTTCCTCACCTTTCTCCTCTACTCATTTCTCTTGCATTTGCATACATTGAGGACAATGCATGATTTAGGTATGGGGGAGGGTTTTTAGTGTAAATATAAAAATAAAAAAAAAATTAAAAAATGAGAAAATCACAAAAAGAGTTGTAGAATTGTAAATAGTAGAGTTCTAATCTTATTCTAGTCTTGTTAATTGATTGCTAGTTGCTTGATGCACCCTTACATGCTATGATAATCTTGTGATCCTTTAGCTTTTGATTGAGAAGTGATTTGCTAAGTTCTTGTCCACACACTTACACTAGCAAGGTGAAACTAGTAGACTTATTTGATTTGTACAAGAAATTAGAAGGTCATGATTAGGTGTAAGATGATTTGGTTTTCATGCTTTGAGTACAAGTAGGTGCATTGAGGATACCTTTACTTGAGATTGAATATGTTCTACCACACCAAGTGAGTTTTGAGCCTATATGCACATCTTTTGCATTTATATTCGTTTGCTTGAGTATCCACTTGTCATTTGCATTGCTAGCACTTGTTTGAGTTCTTTCTTGAAACACATGACATTGATTGATGATAAGATGGTAAAGGCATTTAGGAATAACCCATATTTCCCAATTTGTCAAAGGCTAGTAGGAACTTGAGGGAGTAATAAGGTGTGTGAAGTGGGTTTACTTTTGTTCATAACTTTTGAGGAAATATTTGTTTTGTTTTGTTACCTTGTTAGTCGATTTTCAAGTTAAATCTAAAGGAGGATTATGGTTGCTTATGTTTATCTTAGCTCTCATAAATAATAATAAAAAATATTAAGAATAATATATATATATATATATATATATATATATATATATATATATATAAGAGCATACTTATATTTTTGTAATCCTCCTTCATTCGACTAGAAAAGTCTTTTTGTTGAAAATAGAATAATAATTGTGTGGGGAGGAAGTTTGGTGTTGTGCATGTTTTTAATGGTGACTACTAGCTTTTGACACTTCACCTTGTTTTGGCCTTACTTGACATACCCTGTCCCTAGCCCCATTACAACCAAATAAAGACCTTTTGATTGTCATCATTGATGTATGTTGTGTTTAAGTTAGAATGATACCAAATGTCAAGCATGCTTTTGATTTTGTTAGAATTGAGTGATACAATTATCCTTGTTCTTGAGTGAATGATCTTTTGTGAGTGAAATGTGAGGTATTGCTTGTTTCTTTTGCATATGAAATCTCAAAGTTTTGATTCTAAGGTGTGGTCTTGTAGACTTAGCATGATTACCAATAATTTTTGCTCTTGACATGAACTTTTAATCACTCTTGCATGCTTCATTAAGTAGACTATGTGAATCCTTGCACTTTCCACACCAAGACTTTGCAAATTCATTTTGATTCTTAAGTTGATGCATCATGAGAGGACATGTATGTGTGGTGTTGCATTGCCATGTAATCTTTTATACAAACTAGATGGATTTTGTGGGTACATTCACTATAGGCCCTCACGAGACCTCACTCGTCCACTAGGGCTGCCTAGGGGTTTAAAGGGCTTGTTGCATATGCCAAATGCAACCGTCACACCTACGAAAATGAGTATTGGACTTTTTATCTAGATTTTCTTTTTCTTTTTGTTTTACTTGAGGATGAGCAAAAGATAGGTATGAGGGCATTTGATAAGTGCATATTTTTGCATATTTTTATTACCTATTTATTGCTTGAACTCGTATTTTAATAAATTATTTTGTTGCATTTCAGGAATTTCGTAAATAAATAAAGAAATGGCAAAATAAAGAAATAAAGAGCAAGGAAGGGAAAAAGAGGAAGAAAAAGGACCAAAAATGAAAGAAGGAAAAGAATTAGGAGCTTGGAGCAAAAGGAATATTTCAAGACAAGTGGAAGGTGAAGATCATCCTAACACACTACATAAGTGTATGGCCAAGCTCAACTCTTCAAAGCTTAAGGGGGAAGGAAACAAATAGATGGCTAGGATTTCACCACCACACACCACAAATGTATGGTGGGGATTTACCCAACACCCCTTTAACCCTAATTCTTGTCCTATAAATACCCCTCACTCCCCTTGTATTTAACAATTTAGATTTAGGGTAGCTTTAATTTCTTGTTTTTTTTAGTTTCAAATCTTGTAAACACTTTTTATTTTAATTCAATTTTTTTCCCTTTAATTTCTTGTCTTGCTTTCTCTTTTATGTTGCCTTTCTTTCGTTATTTTCGTAAATCCGATTAGTGGAAAAGTAGCGTAATGCTATCCACACGAGGTTGAAAGTAACGAAATTTTAATTTCTTGCTCTTAGTTTTAATTCGTAATTTTAGCCCCTTTAAATTTCGATTTTAATTGTGGGCCATTTAATTTAATTCCAAATCCTCGTTTTAGTGTAAATTTTAATTCCGTAGTTAATTTCTTTATCTCCGTTTTTACTTTAAAACTTATAAAAAAAAACACAAAAATATCTGTTTTAATAATTTTAGAAAGTAATTTTATCTTTTGTTTGTGTGTTAATTCGAAGTTTTAATAGTCTGCTTTCATTTAAACACCCAACCCCCCCTGTTTTTCTCTGTTAGCGAACAAAACCCAGTCCTTTATCTTCCTTCTTCTTTGATCAAAACCACAGAGAACTGTCCCTTTTTTCTCCTTTTTTCGTTTGAATCTCTCAACCCCAATCTTCTCCTCTTTTATTTCGTAAACACCCACAAACCCCAATTCTCTTTTTCTTTTTTTTTTTGAATTCTGTTAGCCGAGTTTTTCTTTAAATTTACTGAGTTTTTCTTTAATTTTTCTCTTGTTTTGCTGTTGAAAGGCTTCGTTGTTGTCGTTCCTTTGTTAAATTAAATCAAGTTCGCTGTCGAGTTCTTCGTCCTGATTTACGGATTGTCTTCGAAGTGCTGTTTATGCGAATTTCTGGGTCATTGTTTTGAGTTTTTTTTTGTCACGAGTTCACTGCTGAGTTTTGATTTGTTGAGTTTTGAGTTTTGATGCCGAGTATTTGCCACGAGTTCTGTGTTTTGAATTTGTTTTGTAAATTTGTTGTCGATAGTATGTTCTGAATGGTGTTGATTTCGAATTCCATTGTTTGTTTGTTGTTGTTCGCTTGTTTTGCAGAATTTGTTTTGGTCGAGTTGTTTAAATAATTAAATCTGTAGTCATTTCTGAGTTCATACTAAGTTTAATGTTTTGCTGAGTTTTGGTTAACTGCGTTGCTGAGTCGACCGAGTCCTGTTTTCGAGTTACTAGTCGTGTCTGAGTTGACTCGTCGAGTTGATGCTGAGTCTGAGTTTGCAAGTTTTCTGCGTGGTTTTATGTGCTGGTTTTATTCATTTTTTGTATGATTAAGTTACGAATCAGTGCTGAGTTTGTATTTACGAGTTGAATCAATTTCGAGTTTCTGTTTGTAAATTGCTGTTATTTATTTTCTTGTTAAATCGAATTATGGGATGCTTGATTTGGGTTGTTGGTGATTATTTTGGCTAGCTTAATTTACAAATAGGCCATGTTAAATTTTTGTTAAAATCGTTTTTATTCAATTTCCTTTTTAATTAGTATTTTAAATTTTCTTTCGGAATTAAAATAGAAAGTAAAATCTAATTTTTTTCTGGTCTTTTAATTTTTAATTAGTTAGATTAAAACTAGAGTAAATTTAAATTTCTTTTAAATAGATTAAATTTCATTTTAGTAGTTAAATATAAAAATCCAAATTCTCAAAAATCAAACTTGTTCTAATTCGATTAAATTAGAAATTAAGGAATGCGAAAATATTAGTCCCTGTGGAACGAATCATAAATTTTACAACGAAATATATTGTTCGCTTGCAATTTAAAATGCTTAATTTTTAGAACAACAGTCATAGCGTTTATAGCCCTCGAAATAATTTTCCTTCTCGGGACTAATTTCTTGGATCTTTTTTGCCTTTCTTTTAGGCAAACAACTCTTGAAATCGGGCCTTTCATATGTCGGGCCATATGTCTCGAGCATTAATTCATCAAATTTATTCACGAAGTTTGGAAATATTTCCTCGTGAAAAATCCCAGGCATATCATAAGAGCAAAGCCTACTTATGTCTCGCGCGGTACATATGATCTACAATACATATGAACCAAGGACAAAGTATAAATATAAATACAAGAATATTCAATGAAACTATCTCAAATAACATACTCCATGTTATAAAAAATATGTACCAAGTCCATTGCCTTGGGATTGTCAAACTTGTCTTTCGGTTGTTGGAATATTTTCGGATCCTTGGTTGGTTTTGAAGGCGGCAAAATCTTTAATTTGGTAACATTATAGTACCAATCCATATACTCCTCTAGAGATATGGCATTCAAAGGTGGTCCCAAAATACCAATACCATTATTCACAAATTCATTCCAAACAACTACATATCGATCAAAATTAAAATAATGTTGATATACAAAAGACTGTTCAGATCTCATCCTCAACGTTGCCATATCATCCGGTGGCGGTGGCGGAATGCTTAATGGAAAACCAAACTGTCTTTTCACCCTTTCCGGAAGTTGATGTTCAACATCTTCAAAAAACACAAGGGGCACATGAGCTAAACCGACTATAAGGGCCCACTAAAATTGAAGATCAAAATGCCGATAGAAGCGAGCATATGGCCTCCACTTAACCCATTGTGCATCAAAGTTATCAAACATCCCGCGATATGCATCAATATTGTGATGGACATTAAAGTACTTAGATTTTCCTGGGCCAACGGGAGCAACCGCCCATGCCAAAGCCCTAGGCCATATATACTCGGTTTGAGATGCTAGCATAGGTTGTCCCGGGCGCAACCTCTCACGTACCCAAAGCATCAATATTGCCAAGCATCCCGAAATGGTCTTGCAATCCTTATGACTTGCCTCAAATAATTCCTATATAGATAGGCAAGTGCTACTGCACCCCAAGCACACCCAAAAATTTTAGAAGTATCAATCAACAAGGGAATTAATCTTGGATGAGAAACATTGTTTGATTTTGTGGGGAACAATATCGCCCCACACAAATAAAACATATACCCCCGTGTATATATTTCTAGAAGCTCCCGATCCTCCTTGTTCGGGCACTTGCGATATTTCTCCCTTAAAAAAATTAATTTCACACCACCTCTCTCCAAAGCATTCTCCTTTTCCTCAAATGAGAGTGTCGGATCCGGCCAATCACATAACCAAAGATTTTTTACGTTAATTATGTCACTCAAAGGTACCGCCTCTCCAACAACCGGAGCCCCGTCAACATGTACACATCTTCAAGTGTCACCGTCATCTCCCCGATAGTAAAGTGGAATGTGTTGGTTTCCGACCTCCAACGCTCCACTAATGACGTAATTAAAGACACATCATTTTGCATAACGGCTCTTGGGTTGGTAAACATTCTGAAACCCCAATGTTGTAAAAGATGAATTTGATATGGCTCTAATTCCCATTGATTAAGCAACGTGGTACTTTGACGGATTGTAAGTTTATCTCGATGATCACCAACCCATATTCTACTACTTATATGGTTATCTTGGTCGGTAAGGAGAGAACGATCAACCGGACCGCAAAAATCTTCAATCTAAAATCCAATACATACAGAAAACTTTAATCCAAACAAAAAAAATCAAAAATACACAATACATACAAAAAAAAATCCAAACTTTATCCACAAATTCAAACTTTAATCCAATAAATTTTAATCCCAATAATTCGAAAATTATCCAAAAACTCGAACCCTAATTCGAAAATTATCCACAAATTCGAACCCTAATTCGAAAATTACCACAAATTCGAACCCTAATTTGACCCTAATTCGAAATTAATCCAAAAATTCGAACCTTAATTCGACCCTATTCGAAAATTATATACATACATGCTTACATGTACACAAATCTACAATTAGATGATGTTGATGATATATACATACATACATATATACATGTACACAAATCTACACACATATTAACAACAATTAGATGACATATAGATACAAGAAATAGACACGAAATTACTCACTTTATATGAAGAAATGATGAAATTGATGATGATTTACTTCCGATTCCTGTGGATTTGCGATTTTTGGTGGTTTGTGGATGATTTGCTCACTTAATATTTTGTAAAATGATGTATATGCAACCACAATACGCTCTATTATGTTATTTTGTCAAATAAACCGAGTTTTCGTCAAAAAACCGGTTACGCTATATTATATACCGTAAGTAGACCGGCCACGTGGCAGATTTAGGGTTAAAATGGGAAAAAGTTTACGCTATATAATATAGCGGAGTACGCTATATAATATAGCGTAAGCTTTTTAATCCCAGCCGTCCATTTCTTTAGTGGATGGTTATAGATGGGTTGGATCAATATTAAAAAATATCCAACTGTGGTTGTAGAAGAGGTCCTATATATATATATATATATATGTTACTATATTAGTCTTTATTTATATTATATTATTATATTACTCTAATTAGTTACTAATAACAACACAAGCACTATAAGATGAAAACATTAATACTTAGAAACAGAATACCAGCAACAAGAAGTCAAAAATCAGAACTTAAATTATAAAACATAAAACTGAACTAGGTGGGTGATCTAAGTGGTTGTAGCAAGTGAGTAAAATAGTAACTAGCAAGGCAGTGACAACTAGTAAAGCAAATCAGGTGAAATCCTTAAGCACCAAATCCTTCCTAACAACACTTCCACTCCCCATATGTCCATCACTCCGTATCGTACACGTAAAGACAACTATAGATAATAGATCGAAGAATTTTTGGATTACTTATCCCCAATGGTGCAGTTGATTCTATATAAAAAGGTTTGTCAATCTATCTGTATATATGCAGTAATGTGTGTGTATGCATGCACTATCATTTATGCATATTTCATCTTTGTGTCTACAAGTGTTATGAATTTATAAATTGTTTAAAGATATATGTTTGGTATCTCAATATTTGACTGTGCAATTTTAATATAATTTCTTTGAATGTATATCGATTTAGATCTTTCTATAGATTTGTAAGGGGTTGAAGATGTTGACGATTCACTTGCATTAAACATGTAGATCATATTCACTGAAACTCAGAAAGCCTTCTGTTACTCTACCAAAATGTTATAGTCTTGCACATGTAGATTAAACATACTACAGAATAAACAAAGGAAATTTATGTAATTTTTCAGTATATTACGAGATTATGCGGTCATATATCTAAATGCAGGGATAAATTGAAAATACACCATGAAACAAATACATTTAATTTTTGAATGTGCTAGAAAGTTTATTTACTTGAAATAAAATAGATACAGAACAAAATTAGAAGACGTATTTAATTTGAATCATTAACATTAACGTAAAATTAGAATGAAATTATAAAGAAATTAAAAGCCATATTTAATGTAAAATTAGAAAGTTTTGCCAATACATATTAAATACGTCTTATAATTTGTTTCATTGTGTATTTTCAATTTATCCCTGCATTTAGATATATGACCGCTAATCACGTAATATATTGAAAATTTACATAAATTTGCATTGTTTATTCTGTAGTATGTTTAATCTACATGTACAAGACTATAACATTTTGGTAGAGTAAGAGAAGGCTTTTGGAGTTTCAATAAATATAATCTACATATTCAATGCAAGTGAATCATCAACATCTTCAACCCCTTGCAAATTTGTAGAAAGATCCAAATCGATATACATTCAAAGAAATTATATTAAAATTACATAGTCAAAAATTGTGGTACCAGAATATATATACTTGAACAATTTATAAATTCACAACACTTGTAGACACAAAGATGAAATATGTACAAATGATAGTGCATGCATACACACACATTAATACATATACAGAGATAGACTGACAAACCTTTTAATATAGAATCAACTGCACCAATCCAGATAAGTAGTCCAAGAATTCTCCATCTGTAGTTGTCTCTACGCGTATGATAATAGAGTCTTGTATGACTTTTACGAACCTACAAAAAAGTTATATTGAGACGATTTGTATATGATTCAATTGTTATTTGAGGTTTACCCTTATCATGCCTATCTTGAATAATATCTTCAGGACGTTTTTTCAACATTTGCACAATTTACTTGCCTTTATTTGCTGGGGGCTTCGGCATGACAAAATTGAGTATTGAAGCTGCCTTCTTTTTCTGCTTGGTAGTTATACCATAACTTGGCATTTTCGCGAAATTGGAAACCCCAACACAAGAATGTAGTTCCTGGACTACATCCTCGTCAGCATCATTCTCGCCACCATCATCACCATCACCATAATCAAAATCTAGGGAAAATTTATTCTTTGTTTTGCTCAAAATATATTCAAACATCTGCTTTCTTAATTCAGTTGTTGTTTTCGGAAAAATTGTAATATCTCTGAAACCTCTGGTAAGATATTATTTTATCCATTTAATTCCACAAGTCATTTGTCTTGCACATAAGCTACATTCCACCAAGTATCTCATGTCAATATCTGGCCAGAAAGCATATTTACAACCCGGATCAGTTGAATTTCTTGATTTTCTATTTGGATCATCCTTGGGCTGAATTTCAGTGTTAACATTTTAGGAATTTATCTTAATATCTGCAAAACACATATAATAAAAATCACAAAAGTTGTGTAAAAATTCGATGTTTTGCTACAAACAATCAAACATTAAGCTTACACAATTACACTGTAATTGATAAGTTCATCCTAATTAGCAAATGTGATTTTTAACAAATAATTTTTTATTAAATTTTATAATTTTATATCTTAGATTAAAAGAATTAAAATCTCATATTAAAAGAATTAAAAACAAAAAAAATATGTAGATAGATTTGCGAATGAAAGCCCAAATTATTTGATATATACTTTGTATGTTTGATATATTATGTACGTTTGTATATATATTGTATATGTCACATCAAAAAGAGAAGAAGAAAGAGATAAAAAGAAAGATAAGAGATAAGAAGAAAGTAAGAAGATAGAGAAAAGAAAGTAAGAAGATAAGTAGAGAAGAAGATTACCTGGACTATGAGTCTATAATCCGTTGGAGAAGATACGAGGATTTGAGGAGGAGAGCAGCTTCTTTTGTGTAGATTTAGGGTTTACTACCTGTTTTATGTAATTCGACTGGGATATTTCATTTGATTGGGCTGGGTCGGGCAAAGCCCATTAGGCCAAATTACATTTTACCTTTTCTTTTAATATCTGTGGCATCTGAGGCATCCTAGGGGCCCATCTTTGTGCATGTTCTCAAGGCAACAATGACGTTAATATTGTCCATTCAAAAAATATTTTGTCTGAAGATTCGATGAATTTAGAAATGAATTTTGGTTATGTTTCACTAAATCTGATAGCAGGGTGTAAACCGTGATTAACAACAATGAAAAATACTAAAAATGCATTGCATACAAAAAAGTTTACCAAATGTCACGTGTCAATTTATCCCATAAAGAAGTTTAATATTCATTTATTGTTGAGCCTATTTACTGACATTTCCACACTCATGTCTATAAATACAGAACAGAAGGAAAATTCATCGAACATCGGCTTCTCACTTATTTTTTTTACTTTTAATTTTTATAGATTGCCCAAGCACAATTTAGTTCAAATTCGAACCTTGATATTCTAACGGTAGAATATGAGAGAATAGAAAAAGGAATGCAGTATATTATTAAGACAATCACATGTAATGCACAAATATTTACTTATAATTGTGGGTGAATATTTAGCGTGTTTTGAAACGAGATTTGTTGTTAACTTTTCTAAGTATTAAGATCACTGAAATCCATCAAAGCCAATCTTAATTTAAAAATAAAATTAAATTAACGAAAGGAGAACTAAATTTGCAACAGACTCAAAACTGGTCACTTTATAGGTGTCACTTCATTGAAGATAAAAGAAATAAGGATTCGGGAGTCCCGAATACATAAGGCATGAAAATACTATAAATTTACATAATTGTTGCAGCTGCAGGGGGCAAATTAGCAGTAGCCCCCGCAGTTTTCATTGCTTCAAATCTTGGTTCCTTATCTTGAAACTTGTGCCCAGCATACAGCTTCATATAGTCATCGAAAACGAATTTCGGGTACATATTCTTCTCATCAGCTTCTTTCTCAACCAGTGATTCTGCCGGATAGATAACAGCATCATTCCCAGGGTTGTAAAAGGAGGCAATAGACATCCGACCCTCTCCATCTTGTGGAGCTATCACGCGGTGGGGCACACTCTTGTACTTGCCATTCGTTATAACCTGCGTATACTTGCATCATAAGGAAATGCACATGACTGAGCCAAAGTAGATATCAAAAAGTGACAATTACGAATGTATACAAACCTCAAGTTGATCACCGAGATTGATGACAATGGAGTAGCGCATTGGTGGAACATCAACCCACTGTCCATCCTTAAGGAGCTGGAGACCGCTGACCTTGTCGTCTTGGAAAAGCAAGATGATGCCACCAGCATCAGTGTGAGATCTAAGCCCCTTGATCAGATCAGGCTTAGGACAAGGTGGATAGTTGCTAACCTTTGTCCCGAAATTAGGACTACCATTGCTTCCGCGAAAGGCCTTGGTTAAGTATCCTTTCACTAGCCCAAGATTCTCACAGAACAAGTCCAATAGCTCCTCCGCTAGTTTCTCTAGCCTTCCAGCAAATTCCTTGATCACCTTCCTGTTGTCGGCAAATAATTTGTATCAACACGATTTAAGCTACTAAATAATCATTTTAAATGAATTTTCATATTATTAAAAATCTAACATAGATAATTATCTATAATATAGCATCTTATGTTAATAATTAAGCTTAATATTATTGAGGTGTACAAAAGGCGCTAACCTGTGCTCATCAGTGAGATGAGGAATTTCAGAAATGTTCGAGTGAGGGAGATGAATCAAGTAAAAGGTGCTTTCCCAATCGGTATCAGTAACTTCAGCTTGAACTCCTTCAAGAGCTTTGCTTTTAACCATTTCTTTGAACCCCTGTTCCATACATTTCTTATAATGCCCCTTTGTTAACCTCTCCACCGTATCGAGGAGTTCATCTGAGATGCCATGATTCACAAGCTACAATCCACGTAAAAAATAACACACCAGTTAATCACAACACAGAAGAGAGAGAGAGAGAGAGAGAGAGAGAGAGAGAGAGAGAGAGAGAGAGAGAGAGAGAGAGAGAGAGAGAGAGAGAGAGAGAGAGAGAGGGGTGGGGGAGGAGAGGACCTCAAAGAAGCCCCAGTTCTCACAAGCATCTTTAATTTGTTCCATAATAACAGCTCTTTCTTCACCATTTAGCTTCTCCAAGTTGATAACTGGGAAGTTCTCCATCTCTTTCTTCTTCTATTATCTTCTCAAATATTAACTTTTGTGTTTTTGTGGAATGAAAGGGTTAGATTTTGATCGTATTTATAGAGTAAGAGCAACTTTAAACAACTTGTTTCATGATTTCATCTCGCTGATGGTCCTGGAGAATACAAATTAAGAAAGAAAGCGAAAAATACCATAAAACGGGAAATGGGCATATAGTTATGTGGATAATTATAAAATATATTCATAACCTTTCGATTTTGGCTTCACACTAAATTTCTTACTTCTTTCTTCAATAGTTTATATAGCAAACTGGAGATTTCTTTCACAAGTTATCATATTTTCCGTTTTTTGCACTTTTTAAATTTCTAATTCATGGTACAAATTGATAATGTACTAAGTTTTAGAAATACTTCTTTTTATACAATTGAATTTTAATCCAAACATGCAGAAGTTACGAAGGAGAAATGTTATAACTTATAATTTTCAAAAACATTACCGAAATCGTTTTTAGTCATGAGTCATCATCGTAATATTGACCATTTTTTCCTAAAGAAAAAGGACATTATGTATTTATGTTAGAAACATTTTTGGCATCAATTTTGAAATGTAGCATTAGCGTTGTGATTGAACTTGGTGATAGAATCTATATAAGAAATGTGCACTTTTGCTCTTATTTTAAAATTCACTAAAGGATGACATTAGTCCATGAAGCAACAAGCACCCGCAGGCCGCAACATCATAACGGACATCACAATCTTTTCCAAACATATTATTGTTGAAGATAGAAATTGGACTCCAAATCTCCTGGTTAGAAGAGAAGAAGTACAACTCATTTATACAAATAAACAACATAGACTCTGTATCATCATAACCATTAAAAAATAACTTTTATTCCCATAGTCTTGTCCATTCGCATTTACAATTGGGTTGAACTTGGGGTAAAGAAAATGGGAAAATAATGGAAAAAATGGATAAATGATGAGATCAATTAATAATTAATGTATAAAATAAATATAAATAAGTAAATGTAATTAATTTTTATATTATAAAATTTTACTATTTCAAAAATTTAGAAACATAAAAACTTGAAAGGAACATATATAAAATAAAAATGTAAAAAAGTGGTTGGTGGAAAAAACAATATGTAAATCCTCTTGACTGTTTTTTAATTTAAATACCCCTCGTCTAGAAGCAGTGTTCTAAAAAACGATTTATTACTCTTCGGTACCTCTCCAAACAAAAATTAATTGGGATTAATCATCAATTATTTGTTATTTGATGCCTACACCGCTTTATTTCGAATTCGTTTTCTTATAACACTGTCTCGAACACATAAACTAACTAATTCTTTTTCTTCTGACAAAATCAATCACACTCTTGTCTCTCTTGCCGGACTGTTGGGTTTTTAGGGCAATACATACACACACAATACATACACTTATGTAAATTAGTTTTCTGTTGTTTATAATTTCTAATTTATTGAATATTGCTGCGGAGAGTTAGTTTTAATTTCGTTTTCAAGTATGTATACACTAGAAATAAATTAATAATCTCGGAACTGGAGAATGTTATTAACTAGTAGAGATTGGAGATTAAAAATGTACATTATACCTGTTACAATCGAGACGGACTAAATGTACTATGTAGACGAGATTGTTAAGTATATTTGAGCTTTAAGTAACTATTCGTATTTAATTATCACTTTTTGTTGGTGTGTGTGTGTGAGGAGGTGTATGTATGTGTATGAGTGGTTTAAACTAGATTGTGTAGTTTATAGCTGTGTAGCAAATTTGACAAGGTGTTGTAATGTTTAAAGGCTTTGATAAATTTTTTTAAAGCTCTTTCGAGAAGAGAGCCTTGCTAGTTTTGAACTAGGAATTAAAGTGTTAAGGAAGGTTTTGTTAAGTCTGAATTTAGAGCTGTTAACGAACCGAGCTGTTCGTGAGCAAGCTCGAGCTCGGCTCGTTAAGGGCTCGGCTCGGCTCGGTTCGTTAAGAGCTCGAGCTCGAGCTCGAACACAAAAAAAAGCTCGTTAAGCTAACGAGCTCGAGCCGAGCTTTTGGCATGTGCGGCTCGAGCTCGGCTCGAGCTCGTTCGGCTCGGTTCGGCTCGTTAAAAGCTCGAAAAAAAATCAAAATTTTTACTTTTTATTTTTTTATCTTCAATCAAATTAATTTTTATTTTTTGAAAATTTGGGAATATCACTAAATTAGATATATCTTGACATCCGTACGGTTGGATCGTCGAAAAATATTTTTTAAAAAATAGAAACAACAATTCGTGACAAAGCACTAGTTACTAGTACTAGTAAAATTAGTGGTGATCTACTAAGATCTCCAACCAAATTAATTTTTTATTTTTTGAAAATTTGGGAATATCACTAAATTAGATATATCTTGACATCCGTACGGTTGGATCGTCGAAAAATATTTTTTTAAAAAATAGAAACAACAATTTATGGCAAAGCACTAGTTACTAGTACTAGTAAAATTAGTAGTGATCTACTAAGATCTCCAACCAAATTAATTTTTTATTTTTTGAAAATTTGGGAATATCACTAAATTAGATATATCTTGACATCCGTACGGTTGGATCGTCGAAAAATATTTTTTTAAAAATGCAAACTAGCTGCTCGATAACGGCTCGTGTGCGGCTCGATTTCTTAACGAACGCTAGCTTGAACAAATATTTTGTGCGATAATAAAGCTCGGCTCGGCTCGGTTCGTTAAGAAAAAAAATAAAGCTCGGCTCGTTTAGCTCAAAGCTCGGCTCGGCTCGGTTCGTTAACAGCTCTATCTGAATTTGAAGTTTGTACAATTGTGTGCTTTAAGTTGAAGCCTGATAAATAGTCTCGCAAATTCTCTTTCTCATTCACATTGGAGGCATACGCCTCAAGTTTATTACAATACATCACAATTGTTTATATAACAAATCTGTAATTCTCAATAATAGAAATTAACATAATAACGGAACTCTCCGTTTTTAACTAATAATAATATTGAAGGTAAGTCTCTATTTTTTCCATAATAATATATTAAAATATATGTCAACATCCCCCTCAAACTCACGATACTCAAAATCGAGAGTTTGCGAAAATTAAAAAAATTGAATCATCTACTCCAATCAACATAATCACCCACTTGAATCAGCTTTCTCTTTGCGATCAATTTTTCATCCTCATCATCTTTGTCCTCATCGCCATCTTTGTTTATGCCATCACAATTCTTCTCAAAGTTTTTCTTGTCGTTTAGGACATTATTTTATATAAATCCATCATCATCGTCGTTGTGCTTTCGCCTTATCGTCATCTTCGTTTTCATGATTTTTCTTTCTTTCATATCCAAAAATTCTTGCATTTTTCCCCACGATCTCTTACAATTTTTTTTCTCGCCCCCATGACCTTCCGTAGAATTCTCACAAATTTTTTTCTTTCTTTCACCCACGAACTCTCGCGGGATTTTTTGTTTCTCACACCCACGAACTCTCGCAGGATTCTCACACCCACGAATTCTCATAGTATTTTCTCACACCCACGAACTCTCGTAGGTTTTTCTTTCTCACCTGGCTATGATACCATGATAAATAGTCTCGCAAATTCTCTTCTCATTCACAGTGGAGGCACACGCCTCAAGTTTATTACAATACATCACAATTGTTCATATAACAAATCCATAATTCTCAATAATAGAAATTAACATAATAACGGAACTCTCCGTTTTTAACTAATAATAATATTAAAGGTAAGTCTCTATTTTTCCCATAATAATATATTAACATATATGTCAACAAAGCCTAAGTGATTGGGGTATGATGGAGTGGAAATTTAAGCTGCGGTGTTCTCTTGTCTGAATATATGCTGATATATTTTAAATTTTTGAATGGAATGTAGGTACGATGTTGTAAAAGATATCATAGACAAGTCATTTACTCCGACCAATGTAGCTTACCACTGTTCTCCGATTAATCTCAACCTGTTGGTAAGATTATACTACAGTTCCTAATTGCTACTAACGGAGGTAATTAACCTGTGGGTTCATTAGCCACATGTGTGCATTTTAAGTAACTTGGCTTAGTAACTGCAAATTACTAGGAAGCGTAAATTAGCAAAGATGTCTATTACTTGGGAAGATTATCATATGTAATGTTTGAATACTGGTTTGGATACCCTGGGTTACATGCTGAACTTCCTGTGATGGATATTACTCAGGATTGTGTAAAAAAAATTTTGATATCCTCAATGACATTAAAGGGTGTTTGATTGACATGAGAATACACATTTTCAGAAAACTAAAGAAGTGTAAGTGTGCTTTGTAACCATGTCTGCTCATCATGCATATTAATCTTGATAAGCCATGATCTAGGCTTCATCACTAATCAGATATTCAAGATATTCTTTTCAACCACATCTTTGGACTTTAGCTATTTAAAATTAGAAATATAATTATTATTTTAGAATAGAGATTATATAAGTAAAAACTAGTCATTGTTCATGATTTTTTTTTTAAAATAAAGATTTGTGTGATGAAGAGTGGTACGAGGAAACGTGGAGGATTTAAAGTAGCTGAAATCAGATGGATATTTGATTCATCTGAATGAAAAGAAGATAAGAAGTAGTAAAGGAGAGAACCACAGATTTTAAAACCTGTTCCTAAATGGGTTGCAGTTCTGAGTCTCTAATTACTTATATCTTCATCTACTGATAATAGATACTACTATTTTGCGTACAGAGAATTTTTATTGTTTCTGGTAGGCTACATATTTTACATGTGTTGTTATACATTTCTTAAAATCAAGTTAACACATGTATTAAGGTTAATGACCGGTGCTATGCTATGCTAAAACATTATTTGGTTCATAGGCACAGCATGGGACTTGTGCTCCTACGAAGAAAAAGATGAGATCATTAGAAGCTTTATCTATTAGAATGGAAACTCTTCTACAAGCTGCAAAAGAAGAGAAGCTTTCTGATATGGGTTGAAAATAAGCCCTAAAGACACATTTAAAGTGGCATTAATTAGGCCGAGAATAGTCCAAACGTGGGGCCCACCAGCTGGGCCCAAAACCCAAAATATAATATTAATTTCGTAATTAATATTAAGGGTAATAAACAGCTCAGCAAATAAGAGTTGGATAAGGATAATATCCCTTTCAAACTTATCCAATAAGGCATCCAATTCAATATGGAAACTGATTCCTACAAGGAATAGATCTAGAACATTCCTCAAAGACTTGTCCATCAAGTCTCCGAATCCTACCATAATTCTAAGGCTTCTCAGCCTATATAAAGGGCCTGACCCCTCATTCTCAGAACTACGTTTTATTGGCTTGATTCTCTAATTTACAGAGATACGTAGGCATTCTGTGAGGACCATTTAAGTCTCGAACGCAGAAGCAGCCATTAAAGCACGAAGCTCACGAACCCTTGCATTAAATATACAAACCCTAGCCGCAATATTTTCAACCTAGTTTTTATTCCACGACATTTGGCGCCGTCTGTGGGAAGAAGACATTAACCATGGTTACCACTCGAAGAACAACACCAATCTCAACCGAGGCTACCTCCGGAACCATCGTTCCACCAATCACTGCTCCTCCTGTTGGTACAGGGCCAGGGTCTGTACCCCCATTGACGGAAACAAACCCTCGTAGTCAGGCATCTCAACCACAAGGGACGGATCCCCCCGCTGAAAGATCTCAACCTGAAATCGTCCCTCTAGGACAGGAGACTAACCCGCTTCAGATGGTGGTCTCTCCTCTCCCTCTGAGTAGCCGCCCGCCGCATCACAGTCTCTCCACTTCTTCGCTCCCTGTCAACACCAACCCAATGTATGGGCTGCCTAATTACCCCCAAGATCCAAGGGATCCAGGACCAAGCGGTCATGCTCGGTTGATTCATGGGCAACAACAATCCCCTTATCTTAGAGGCCCGGCTCCTCCTGAACCAGGATACTATGATTACTCTGGTCCTTATACCGGAGACTCGTCGTCTGAAGACGATGATCGAGACGAAGCCCCAAGGAGGCGACGCGCTAGTAAGGAACCTCTAGGGAGGAATCCATCAAACCGAGATGGTCCTTTAACAATCGCAGAGAAAATTAAGGCTTATGAAGCCGAGATTCAGAAGCTGAAGGACGACCAAGCAAGGGAACTAGAGAGACAGAACCCTAATCAGACTCGACCTCCTCCGACTTCAGGAGGGATTCCCTTCATAGATCTGGAGAGGTCTTCAAGGAGACACCGAAGGGCTGAAGCCCCAACCAGAGGAACTATCAGGGTGGAACCCCCCAAGAATAATCCTAGAGATTTGATGCTACAAGGAGATCTGGATGATCCGACCCCTCCATTCACTGAGGAGGTAATGAATGCACATATTTCCCGAAAGTTTAAGATGCCCACGATCAAAGCTTACGATGGAACGGGGGATCCCGCAACTCATGTGAGAACGTTTACAAGCGCCTTGTTACTGCAGCCTGCCAACGATGCCCTTAAGTGTAGGGCGTTTCCCCAAACCCTGTCGGGCATGGCGCAACGTTGGTATAGTCGTTTACCTCCAAACTCTATTAGCTCTTTCAAGGAGTTGAGTACCGCTTTTGTCAGTCAATTCATTAGCGGAAGAATTCATGAGAAAAGCTCTGCATCCCTTATGTATGTGACACAGGGAAAGAATGAGAACTTAAGAGATTACATCAAGCGATTCACTAAGGAAACTCTGAATATAACCGATTTGGAAAATAAGGTGGCCATGGTAGCCTTGCAGCATGGAACCACGGATCTCTTTTTTAAGAGGTCGTTGGCAAAACACCCCCCTGAAAGCATGGATGAACTTCAACGAAGGGCGGACAAGTATATAAAAGCTGAGGACAGCATCAAGAAAGAAGCCACGTTGGGCAATGGAGGGAACAAGCGGAAGCAAGAACAAGAGTACGATGCTAGGGACAAGTATCCCCGAGCTAGCAGAGACTCTGAATCTGCTCCAAAAAAGAGCTCGGGTCCAAGGTTTTCAGAGTATGCCAGACTTAATGCTCCAAGAAGCCAGATCCTGTTGGACATTGAAAAGGAAAAGGATTTCCGATGGCCGAAGCCACTTAGAGGAGACCCAGCTAAGCGAAATAAGGAGCAATACTGCAGGTTCCACAAAGATGTGGGACATGACACCGACGATTGTAGGCAACTCAAGGATGAGATTGAGTTCTTGATACGAAGAGGAAAACTAAGTCAGTTCACCAAGGGTGATGACCGTGGGAACCAGAGAAGGGACAATGACAGAAGAGACAATGAAAGGAGAGATAATAATAGGAGGGAGGACAACCATGATCGCAATCCCCAGCCCCGAAGGGCAGTTATCAATATGATCTGGGGAGGCCCGACAGCAGCCGGCACGACTAAGAATTCTCGAAAAGCTTATGCTAGAGAAGTAATGCACATTGTGGGAGAAGCCCCGAAGCGTGCTAAAACCGAGATGGTAATTGGTTTCGATGATTCAGACTTGGAGGGGGTGAAATTTCCCCATGACGACCCGCTGGTCATAACTCCCGTGATTGGAAACTCCGAAGTAAAACGAGTCTTGATAGACAATGGGGCTTCTGTGGATATTTTATTTCATGATGCATTTGTAAAGATGGGTTACAACGACTCTCAACTGACTCCTACAAACATGCCTATATATGGGTTTAACGGAGTGGAGTCCAACGTTGAAGGGACTATTCAGCTACCCGTGACTATTGGGCAGGAGCCTAAAGAGGCGACTCAGATGTTGAATTTCTTGGTGATCAAGGCAGCATCAACATACAACGCAATCCTTGGAAGGACTGGACTTCATGCGTTTAAGGCTGTGGCCTCTTCCTATCATATGAAAATTAAGTTTCCGACACGGAATGGTGTCGGAGAACAAAAGGGTGATCAGAAGATGGCAAGAAGTTGCTATGTGGCCGCACTGAGGGCCGATGGAGCCGGGGGGCAGGTCCTTCCGATTGAAGACATGGATGTCCGTGATGATGAAGAGCATAGAGGGAAGCCAGCAGAGGATTTGATTCCCATACCTCTAGAACCTAATGATCCTGAAAAAGTTACTTATGTTGGAGCATCTTTGAAAGAACCCCTGAAGGGCAAGTTAATAGAATTCTTACAGAAGAATAGCGACGTGTTCGCTTGGACAGCAGCTGATATGCCAGGGATTGACCCCCAACTCATAACTCATAGGTTAAATGTTGACCCCAAAAGGAAGACAATAAAGCAGAAGAAGAGAAACTTTGCTCCGGAGAGGCAAGAGGCCATTAGGCAAGAAGTGAATAAGCTCTTGGAAGCTGGTTTTATTGAAGAGATTCAGTTTCCTGAATGGTTAGCGAACCCAGTCATGGTCAAGAAAGCAAATGGGAAGTGGAGAATGTGTATAGACTTCACTGACCTGAATGATGCATGCCCAAAAGATTGTTTTCCCCTGCCGAGGATTGATATGTTGATAGATGCTACAGCTGGACATGAGATGTTAAGCTTCATGGATGGATTCAGCGGCTATAATCAGATTAAGATGCACAAGGATGACATACCTAAGGTATCTTTCATAACTGACTTTGGTGTCTTTTGTTATCTTGTCATGGCTTTTGGTCTAAAGAATGCAGGAGCTACTTACCAACGATTGGTGAATAAGATATTCGCTCATCTGATTGGAAGAACCATGGAGGTATATGTTGATGACATGTTAGTCAAGAGCCTACTTAAGGCTGATCATATCAAGCACCTTGGAGAGGCATTTGAAGTGCTGAGGCACCACAAGATGATGTTGAATCCCGCCAAGTGTGCTTTTGGCGTTGGATCGGGGAAGTTTTTAGGGCTGATGGTTTCAAAAAGAGGCATTGAGGCCAATCCTGACAAGATCAAGGCGATTTTAGACATGGAGCCACCACGCTCTATAAGAGAAGTGCAGAGGTTGACGGGTCGAGTTGCAGCCTTAGGAAGATTCATCTCCAAGTCTGGAGACAAATGCTTGCCTTTCTTCCAAGCGTTAAAAAAGGTGAAAAATTTTGAGTGGACACCTGAAAGCCAAGAGGCCTTTGAGCAACTGAAGAAGTACATGGTTGAAGCCCCGTTGTTGACTAAACCAAGTCCTGGGGAGATTCTTAGTTTATACCTGGCGGTATCCGAACAAGCCCTGAGTGCTGTCCTTATTTGGGAAGAGGAGAAGGTCCAGAAACCTATCTACTATGTGAGCAAAGTGTTGCATGGGGCTGAGTTGAATTACTCACCCATAGAAAAGTTTGCTTTGGCATTAGTAACTGCCTCAAGAAAGCTGCGGCCTTACTTTCAGGCACATAAGATTCAAGTTCTGACAAACCAGCAATTGAGGAACATATTGCATAGCCCTAAGGCCAGTGGAAGGCTAATCAAATGGGCGATTGAGTTAGGAGAGTTTGACATCACATACAAGCCTCGGACAGCTATCAAAGCTCAGGCATTAGCTGACTTCGTGGTCGAATGTACTATTAACAACCAAGAAGTCGGGGGGCAAGAGATAATGACTACCCCTGGGCAAGAGGATAAAGAAGATGAACTTACACCTGATCTAAAGGAATATTGGGTGCTCTATTTTGATGGAGCATCAAAAACAAAATCTAGTGGTGCAGGTTTGGTTTTGCAAAGCCCCGATGGGTTCACAGTGGAGTACGCTTTAAAGTTGGATTTCCCTACTACCAACAACGAGGCGGAATATGAGGCATTGATAGCTGGTTTGGGCTTGGCCAGAATTATGAGGGTCAAGAATCTCAAAGTTTGTGGAGATTCAAGGCTTGTGGTAGCACAAGTAAATGGTGAATTCGAGGCCAAGGATGAGACTATGGCAAAATACTTGAGAGTAGTAAAGGCTGTTATGTCCCAGTTTGAGGAGTGCTATGTTGAGCACATTCCAAGAGAGGAAAACATTAAGGCCGATGCCCTATCTAAATTTGCTTCTTCCGAGATAGAGAATTATGCCGGGAGTGTCTATTTTCAGGTCTTGAAGGCCCCGACCGTTAATTCAAAGTTATTGGCACCAATCGATATAGGAGGCTCTTGGATAGACCCTATCAAGGCACACCTTGAGACCGGATGGCTCCCAGACAATGCCTTGGAGGCACGAAAACTTTCAGTAAGAGCACTGAGATACACTTTGATCGAAGGCATCTTGTATAAGAGGTCGTTTGTCATTCCCTACTTGAAATGTTTAAGGCCTCAAGAGGCAAAAGAAGCATTGGAAGAAGTTCATGAAGGGATCTGTGGGCAACACTTGGGGGGCAGAGCCCTAGCTCACAAGATAATTCGTTTAGGGTTTTATTGGCCGGAGATGTTGGCTGATGCACAAAACTATGTTAAGAGATGTGAGAGATGCCAGAAGCATGCCCCAATTGTGAGGCAACCGCCTGAGATGTTGACCTCGATTAACTCTCCCATTCCATTTGCAATGTGGGGGATGGATATACTTGGACCCTTTCCCATGGCTTCAGCACAGAGGAAATTCCTAATAGTAGCAATTGATTATTTCACTAAGTGGATTGAGGCTAAACCCCTGGCCAAGATAACCACCAAGCAAGTTTCCCAGTTCTTTTGGGAGAACATAATCTGCAGATACGGAATCCCACGAATCCTTGTGACAGACAATGGGACACAATTCAATAATGAGGAGTTTAAGAAGTATTGTGAAGAGAATGCAATTGAGCTCCGTTTTACCTCGGTGGCACACCCTCAGGCCAATGGGCAAGCTGAGGTAGCTAATCGAATTATCCTTGATGGACTGAAAAAGAGGGTCGAACGCTCTAGGAATACATGGGTAGATGAGTTGTTGCCCATACTTTGGGCATATCGTACCACTTGTAAGGTAACGACTGGAGCAACCCCATTTTTGCTGGCTTACGGAGCCGAGGCAGTTGTGCCTTTAGAAATCATGCAAGCATCACCTCGAGTTGAGGCATATGAGCCAGAAACTAATGACGAAGGAATGAGACTCGCCCTTGACTTAATTGATGAGGTTAGAGATGGAGCTAATGCGAAGAATGCTGAATATCAGAAGAGAGCATCTTTTCACTACAACCAGAGAGTTAAAGAAAGATTCTTTCGACAAGGTGACATGGTTTTAAGGAAGATTGAAGCCTCAGGAGTTGGCCAGAAAGGAAAGTTAGCACCAAACTGGGAAGGACCATACCTAATCAGAAAGGTGTTAGGGCAAGGATCCTACAAGTTAGAAACCTTGGACGGGGTTGAGGTGCCCCGAACTTGGCATGCTGTGAACCTCAAAGTTTATTATATCTAAGTTCTTTTGACAAAGGCTTGGACTTTTATCTATTTATTAGGAATAAGGTTCGAATGAAACCATTTTAGAGCATGTTGCTCCCAGTAGAAGATAGAGTATTTATGTAAGGGTTGAACCCATTCTATTGATATCCATTGACAGCATAATGGAATTTATATTGTTTTCTTTATGAGTTACTTCTCTTTGTTAAAATAAACACGAAAGGCAAACGTTGAACTAACTTATGAGTTTAGTACCAGCCAGGAGGCCAAGTACTTGAGAAATTCTAAAGTTTAACGAGCAATAAGCAAAAAATAAGAACATGGAAACAAAAGGAACTACTGCATAAATAGAGTTAAGTCATAAGCCCCGAAGGGCAAAAGTTCAGAATAAATAAAGATAAACAGAAATAAGCCACGCAGGGCCATCTACTCATCTAAATCCTCAATAACTACATCTCCCTGAGTGGAAGAAGGATCTGCTGTCTCTACCCCAGGAGAAGAAGGTGGATCCTGAGTGGGCTGAGAGTCCCCATCCACTGCTGTCTCTGTAGCGATCTCCAGGGTATCTGTCAATCCAGGGATAGCAGGTACCGGGAACTTCTCCAGGGATACCCCCTCGATCTTCCCACTCAGCTCCTCGATGATCCCTTCCCAACACTCCTTGAAGGTGCCAGGAAAGTTTGCATCATACTCAGCATTCAGGACATCTTGAAAGTCCTTAGAAGCCTTGTAGTCAGCAATAATGTGTTCCCTGTTCTGCTGCACCTCCAGCTGAAGCTTCCTGTTCTTCTCTTTCTCAGCAGCCAGCTCCTTCTCCACCTCCCTGAAACGAGCAAAGTTTGCCTCGGAGGAATCAAAGTATCTGTCCCTATCCCTCTCAGCAATGGTCTTTTCAGCACGCACCTCCTTCAGGTTATGAACAGCGGCCTGAAGGTAGGCGTTCATCTGCAAAGGAAACAAGTAAATAAGGGAAAAGTAAATGCAATTAAATTAAAGAAGTTGAATAAGAAATTACCGAAGCAACAGCTTGAGCCCCGAGAAGCTCAATCTGCAAGTCATCAGAGGACTCCACAATGTGGACCCTGTCCCGTGGAGTAACCACGCTCCTGGACTACTCAGTTGCAGCCCTGGAGTCACCTACAGCTGTGTCCCTATTGCATAAACCCCATCCCACTGTAAAGGGAGTGAGGTCTTCCTCAATAGGAACTGGTTTTTCTTGAAGAAAACCAGGAACACGCTCCACCGCGGGAGTAGCCTCATCTGTCCTGGCCCTTTTGGCCCTAGGGTTCTCTGTTACCACCCTAGCTGTGGCAGCAGTCTCCCTCTGCCTAAAAATCGCTCCCAGGGCAGTTTTGGCTGCAAAATGATTACAAGAAAGTTAGATAATTATATCTAACATAAAATGTTAACAAAGCAAGAGGTGAGAATTACCCTCAGGGCCCAAATCGCTTAGCCCATGGGCCTGCAACGAATCTTCAGAAATCAAATTTGCACATTGATGCAAATTATCCGATGTTAACAAATTTATGGCGGCCTCTTCTTCCACGCCCAATTTTAAACTCCTAACAGGCCCATCAACGGCTCTGCAGAAGTTGGGCCGAAAATAGTTGTCCCAGTCGTCCCCATCCAAAAAGATATAAAACCATTCCCTTTTCCAATTAGGAAGGGAATCAGGAGCGGAATCCGAAACAAAACAAGAACGGGCCAAGGAACGATGTTGGATTTTGACCCAGCCCGAATTGTCAGAAGAATTGACAAATTTGAAGAGGTATCGAAAAACAGAGATACTGGGCTCAAGCCCATGTTTCTTACATTGGACCAAGAAACAGTAGATAAAACGCCATGCATTTGGCATAAGTTGGGTTGGACAAACCCGGGCTTCGGCCAAAAGGCGATAAACAAAAGGAGGAGGAGGTAGGCGAAAACCAGCATAAAAAGTTTCTTTATAAATCCTAATGGCCCCAGGCTTTGGGTGACAAGCCCTTTCGTTTGAGGCTGGAACAACGGCCCTATAAGGCCCATTAATATGAAAAAGTTGGGCTAAAATGTCTACCCTGTGTTGTTTATATTTCGATTTATATTCATAAGCATCTAAATGAAGCATGTTTGGAAAAGCTTGGCCAAATTCATTTAAAAGATCCCTAAGGGAAAAAACACTGGCATGGACAAGAGATGTTTTAGGGTTCTTACCCCTTGAAAGCCGTGGAGCGGTGGTGGAAGTGTTAGCGAGCTGAGACTGGCCTGAAGAGCTAGAATCCTCCATTAGTATGCTTCCCTTGAAGGCTTGAAACCCAGAAAAGTTGAAAAAAGAGGGTGAAAAAGATGAAGATTCAACGATCTTCAAACGGAAACTGGAAAGTAGGGCGGAGTAAAAACGCCGGAAATCGCCTCACGACAGAACCCTAGCAGAGCTTTTTTGAAAAATATTTGTGATAAGGGAATGATAATTTTTGCTGAATAGTGAGATGAGAAATGAGGGATGCACGCTACTCTTCTATAGAGTTCAAGGTTGGTCATTCAACCGGTTATATCCAGTAAATGGGCTGCCAACAGGTGACTGGGCCATTGAATAGGCGGGAAGCCCATGAAATTCAAATTTTGAAATAATTCTAGAATGTTCTACGACATTTTTAGAAAAAAGGATAAAATCCCGTTAGAATTTAAAGGCAGGAAGCCCAATTAAAAGGCTATACCCACGCCCAGGAGACCAAACCTCCTAGGCGTGCCTAAGGAAGGTGTCTCCTTGGCGGGGGTACCCACGCCTAGCTTGATTTTCTCTAAAGAAGGGTATACCCACGCCCAGGAGACCAAACCTCCTAGGCGTGCCTAAGGAAGGTGTCTCCTTGGCGGGGGTACCCACGCCTAGCTTGATTTTCTCTAAAGAAGGGTATACCCACGCCCAGGAGACCAAACCTCCTAGGCGTGCCTAAGGAAGGTGTCTCCTTGGCGGGGGTACCCACGCCTAGCTCGATTTTCTCTAAAGAAGGGTATACCCACGCCCAGGAGACCAAACCTCCTAGGCGTGCCTAAGGAAGGTGTCTCCTTGGCGGGGGTACCCACGCCTAGCTCGATTTTCTCTAAGGAGGCTGTACCCACGCCCAGGAGACCAAACCCCCTAGGCGTGCCTAAGGAGGGTGTCTCCTTGGCGGGGGTACCCACGCCCAGGAAGCATTTCCAGGGACAAAGGTCACCCACGCCCAGGAGACCAAACCCCCTAGGCGTGCCTAAGGAGGGTGTCTCCTTGGCGGGGGTACCCACGCCCAGGAGGCATTTCTTGCCAAGGTGACTTTTTTAAAAGTTAATACTTTAAAATTTTTTAAATAATGTTGGGAAATTAAAAAATAATTCCCAAAAAATACCTGTTGGTACATAAAAATTCCTAAATTATTAGGAAAAATTACAAAAAATACCTGTTGGTACATAAAAATTCCTAAATTATTAGGAAAAATTACAAAAAATACCTGTTGGTACATAAAAATTCATAAAATATTAGGAAAAGTACAGAAAAATACGAGGAAAATTATAGAAATATTTTCTTGACAAGTTGAGCAATAATATATGCTAATAATGCATAAAAACTCTATGAAAGTGCCGAGATTGCTAAAAGCAAGCACAAATTAAAGCCTCGAATAAGGCAAATCGTCGTAAATGTGTAGGTCGCTCCACACTTTACAAGCAAGACGATACTCGTGAAACACTAGTGTAAACCAAAACTCCCATATAAGGGTAGGAAAATTAAGAAGTCCCAGGTAAGGGATAAAAACGACCCCGAGTCTCGATTAAGGCAAATATAACTTCTACGAAAACCTGATCAGTTTTCCTAAGAAGTTGGGGGGCAAATGATATGGGCTGAAAATAAGCCCTAAAGACACATTTAAAGTGGCATTAATTAGGCCGAGAATAGTCCAAACGTGGGGCCCACCAGCTGGGCCCAAAACCCAAAATATAATATTAATTTCGTAATTAATATTAAGGGTAATAAACAGCTCAGCAAATAAGAGTTGGATAAGGATAATATCCCTTTCAAACTTATCCAATAAGGCATCCAATTCAATATGGAAACTGATTCCTACAAGGAATAGATCTAGAACATTCCTCAAAGACTTGTCCATCAAGTCTCCGAATCCTACCATAATTCTAAGGCTTCTCAGCCTATATAAAGGGCCTGACCCCTCATTCTCAGAACTACGTTTTATTGGCTTGATTCTCTAATTTACAGAGATACGTAGGCATTCTGTGAGGACCATTTAAGTCTCGAACGCAGAAGCAGCCATTAAAGCACGAAGCTCACGAACCCTTGCATTAAATATACAAACCCTAGCCGCAATATTTTCAACCTAGTTTTTATTCCACGACACTTTCATTGCAGAAAGTTCCATCCTGGATTTCGGGTTGGAAATTGTCCTGGATAGGCAAGCTCAAGGGTGGAGAATTGATTAGTGAAGGAGAATATAATCTTGGGATCAGAATCAGAGAAAGTTTTTTAGAGCTTTTTAGTGATGATTATCACCCAGATGTATTCACAACAAAGGCAACTCAGGTAACATTTTTTAGTTATTTATTATTTGTTCATCTATTGTACAGGAAATAGTTTGTTTAAATATTGCTTGAGTACTGAAACCTGTGCTCAAGGTTTTTGAAATCCTTCTGTCAAGGTCTACATGTTGAGAGTTTCCTCTCCTGTATCCAATACATTGTGAATAATCATTAGGTTGATATAAATTTTTTATATTTGTTAAGATCTTTAACCTTCTTAGTCGATGACAATGTAGATCCCTCGAGCATCAGCTAGTGCCGTGGCATTTGGCGTGGGACTTTTTAGTGGGAGAGGAAACCTTGGACCAGGACATCCTCGAGCTTTCGCAATTAGCAGTGAGAGTCGTGCAAGTGATACAATGTTAAGATTTTATGATTGATGTCAGAATTACAAGGTAAAATTGTTGATCACTTTTTCTTCTTTTTCTTACTTTCATAGTTCCCACGGGCATGCTGTTGGAAGCTTTCTTATTTATGACCTGTGGCTGAAGGTTTTAGAAAAAGTAGGGAACCTGGTGTTGATAAGCTTAAGAGACCTGTCCTGGATGAGATTACCAATTAAGTCGTTAGTGCTGCCGCAGGATGCTTCTTCTCTATGGTTTCTTTGCAAACAGGTCACTACTATCTTCCCTAAAACCGCTTGACTATTGGTTCTTTTCCAAATAACTCACTTATGATATGAATGTCTTCTTTAATTTCTGATCATATGTTGGATTAAAATGTCACAGGAAGCATCCCTTCTTAACAAACCTGATCAAGCTTGTGCCATGTTTAGTCCTTCCGAGGGACACGAGTCATGGCTAGTTTTTAATTCCCTATGTCTAGCTGCTACGTTAGTGATCGCATGATAGTTTCGAATCAATGGCATTATCGCTTGTTACTTTTTTGAAATGCGATTTTTGATGGGCCATAACCAATCCCAACTGGACTCGGCCCAAGGTACCAGGAATCCGGCCCATAGTAAGCCCGGACTGGGCCCGAACCGGTCTAGTGGGCAACCCAGCCACAGGGAGCATAAGAGCACGGGAGGCATGAGTCATGACTAGGGTCCTACGTGACAGCGACAGATAAGGGAATCCTAGTATTGGCACAAACATGTCCCCATCAGACCACGTGCTGACACGCCCAGGGCACACGCCGCCACAGATATTACCTGGACAGGTGGGAATTATCAGAGAAGGACAAGTGTCCCACCTACCTAGGATCCGACGCTCATGATTGCAGGTACCAACCCCTAAACCCTAATCCTTGGCCTATAAATAAGACAAGGAGAAAAAGGTGAAGGGGTTACATTCTTTTTGACATACACACTCATATACACACACCCTCCATAATTAGATACTCTAATCCTTATCTTTTACTCTCCAAAGCCATCACTTATTCTCACGCCGGAGGCGCCGCGGGGCTCAAACCCCCCTCCGGTGTTGTTTTGCAGACGCCCAACCACCAGCTTTACCTCTTACCGGGCGCGGGAACGGCGGAGGAGGCACTAGATCGGGTCTTGGAGTTATCATTGGCGCTAGAAGGAGGGGTGTGGCTCTGTCCTTTGGTCTCGGTGCCACTGGACTCGACTCCATCAACAAGCTCTTGAAAAAGAGTCCTAGTTAAAATCAGTAAGATCTAATACAACCCTACCTTCACCAAAGATGTCACCTTTGCACGTTTCTTTGCCGTGTGTATGCGTGTTCAGCATTATTTAGCTTTGATAGCCTAGATATTGGTAAAAGTTGCGACCTTTGGCCTATAAGTATAACTGACATACAGATCTGTGCTCATAGTCACCTGCTTGTCTGTCTATACCTGTTTACCTGTGTTTATATCTGAACATTTAGCTCATACACACACTGCTTTACTCGAAACTTAGCCCCATTCTGTTACAATCAATATTTTGTGAAATATTTTGTGAGTTTGAAATCATGCCGAGAGGGAGCAAATCTACTCAAAGAAACAATAATCGAGACCAGGATCCGAATCCCGTCCCCGACCTGCCCTTGATTCCGGCGGAAACAGCTCCAGCTTTGGGAAGGGTAGGGATCGGTCCTGGAGATGCCCGAATTGACATCGAGCTCAACCAATAAAAATATACAGATGTACCTCTAGCCGCGGCACACATGCAAGATCTTACTCGGGACGAGTTGGCGGATGCAATCCGAGCATATCGAGCAAACCGGATAGCACCTCCTCCCGAACCAGAACAAGCTGAAAATTCACAAGGCTCTGAACACTCTCACCGATCAAGAAGATCAGTCTTTGACCGAATTGGCAACCAAGGAAAACAAACCGCCAACAAAGCCCAAAGCAAAAATCATGAAGCAGAAAAACTCAAAAAACTGGCCGAACTCAAAGAAAAGATCAGGCAAGAGGAAGAAGCAAAGCTCGAACTCAAAATCCAGAAAAGGATCCAGGAGGAGGAGGACCGGGTATTGAGGCGGTCCGGATCTAAGAGGGCAATGAGAGAAATCAGTCCTGAACTTATCTCAGATGAAGAAGAGCCTGAAGACAATCTCATGCAAATGATTCACGAGTTACAGAAAAAAGTAGGCCAAGACTCTGGACATGAAATCGAGGGAACCTTGACGCCCTTCAGCCGTTCCTTGGAAGCTATTCCGAGGCAGAAAAACTTGAAACACTACAATTTTGATTCATTTGACGGACTGGGAGACCCGGAAGAACACATTAATTACTTCGAGCAGATTGCCCTGATCTACTACTACAATGACATCACCAAGTGCAGATTCTTTGCATCAACCCTGAAGGGAGGAGCACAGAGATGGTTCAGCCGCATCCCCTCCCGAAGCATTCACTCCTGGAAGCAGTTTCGAGAATCTTTTCTGAAAAGGTTCAGAGCAAACAGGACACACGAGTTACACATGTGTCATTTGGAAACCATTCGACAGTATGATAATGAATCCCTTTCGGATTTCATGAAACGCTTTCAGGAGGCAATCAACAAAATCTCACGATTGGATGAGCGAGCTCTCAGTATTTTCCGGAGAAACCTAGACCCCGACCAGAATGAAAGATATGTTTATGATCTAATCAACAAAGAGCCCGAAAGTTTGGCTGCAGCATACTCCATGGCTGCTCGATTCATCAAAGAAAGCGATGTTCTCCAAGCCATGAGGATGACTCGACAAGGGAATGTTTTTTCCCGGATTACTCAAGATGACCGCTCTCGGGGCGGGTACCAGTCCGAAAAAAGGTTCAAACCGAACAGACAGGCTAATTACATCCAAACTTCCCAACCACCCGCCTCGGGAAGAGCTACCGATCCGGTAACGGTGACGATCAAATCAGACTCGAAGCCTCAAAAACCGCCCAAACCCGATACAAAACCTGAACCTCAGTGGACTCCACTCAGCCGAACTCGCTCTGATATACTGAAAGAGGTTCGGGACAAGCCATACTTCTACCCACCTAAACCAATGATAACTGCCCCGGAAAATCGACCTACTCACAAACAATGTGATTACCACGGCACACACGGTCATACCACAGAAAACTGCCTCTCCCTCAAATACTTTATTGAAGAACAAATCAAAAAAGGAAACATGGGGCAATACATAGCTCGGAAGACCATGGAAAAAGGAGAAGCATCCGGAGCAGGAAAAAAGCATGTTGTCAACGTGGTCATGGGAGGTTCCAATTCTCCTCCCCCTAGTCCGGACTCAGGTGATGAGGTAATGATGATTCAATCTTTCCCCGAGAAAATAATAACTTTCAGCAACGCAGATTTCGAAGGAATTGATCCAAACCATAATGAGGCTTTGGTGGTCAGCCTAGATGTCGCCGAAAATGAGGTCAAGAGAATTCTGGTCGATAACGGATCCTCGGTCAACATCATCTTCAAACACACATTCGACAGAATGCAACTGGGCAGTATAAGGATGAACGAATGCAGAGAGGACCCGCTCTTCGGGTTTGGAAACAATTTAGTACCGATCCAGGGAACTTTATACCTACCTGTTCAGTTCGGAACCTACCCAAAGCAGGTCACTCACATGGTAAAATTTTACGTGATCAACACCCCATCCTCGTACAACATGATACTTGGCCGTCCAGCGTTAACCAAGCTCCGAGCGATAACCTCTACCCCACATTTGAAGTTTAAGTTCCCCACTCCATCTGGAATTGGGGAAGTCAAGGGCGATTCGGAAACTGTTGGTCGTTGCTACGGTCAAGCTTTGATCATGGCTGAAACAGACCCAGAAAATAAAAGAAAAGCAGCCTTATACCAAAAGAACTTGAGCCGAAAGAAGCACAGAGCCCACTTCAAGAAGGAACCCGGACATGAAGTTCAAAATATTGAAAGTATCGAAGCTCAAACCAAGGAAGAACTAATTGCGAAAGCCCAAAGTTATCTAGAGTCCAATACACAAGCCCGGGTTCAGCAGTACATCTCAAAGAAAGATCTCGGAAAGGTAGAACCCGTAGTTGAAACCGAGATGATCGAGCTGGAAGAAGGTAGTCCGGACAGAAGAATAAAAATAGGATCTGGACTAGATCCGGAATTTAGGCAGAAACTTATACAGCTGCTTAGAGATTATGCGGACGTTTTTGCGTGGAGCCTGGAGGACATGCCTGGACTCAAAGGATCTGTAGCCATGCATAGCCTTGATGTTAATCCTGACAAAAGACCAGTGAAACAAAAAAGGAGGAATTTTGCTCCGGATAAACAAAAAGCAATCGATGAGGAGGTTGAAAAACTTCTCAAAGCAGGAATAATTTGTGAGATAAAGTATCCAGAATGGCTGGCCAATGTCGTCTTGGTCAAGAAACCTAATGGGAAGTGGAGAATGTGTGTGGATTACACAGACCTCAACGCAGCGTGTCCTAAGGACCCCTATCCTCTCCCAAGCATCGATCAACTCATTGATGCCACGGCAGGTCACGAGATGTTCAGTTTCATGGACGCATTCTCTGGCTACAACCAGATTAAAATGAACCCGGCAGACATTGCAAAAACTGCTTTCATAACTCATGGAGCTGTCTATGCGTACAAATACATGCCTTTCGGATTGATGAACGCTGGATCAACCTACCAAAGAGCAATGGTCGAAGTGTTTAAAGATCAGTTGGGTCGAAACCTGGAATCCTACGTAGATGATATGATAGCTAAATCACAAACAGTGCAAGAGCACATCCTGGATTTGCAAGAATGTTTTGACAATCTGAGGAAGCATGAGATGAAGCTAAATCCAGAGAAGTGCACATTCGGGGTGGAAGCAGGAAAATTTCAAGGCTTCATGGTTAGTCAGAGAGGAATCGAAGCGAATCCTGAAAAGATCAAAGCAATAATAGAAATGGAACCACCCCGGACTCAGAAGGAGATACAAAAATTGGCTGGCTCGCTAGCAGCTCTGAGGAGATTTATTCCTAAGCTAGCCGAGCGATGTTTACCATTCTTCGAGCTGCTAAGAGGGGCGAAGAATAAAAAAGAGATAAACTGGAGCCCGGATTGTCAAAGGTCTTTCGATTCTATAAAGGCATACCTATCGTCCCCGCCAATCTTATCCAAAGCTGAACCCGGAGAAGCGCTATCCCTTTATCTGGCTGCAAGTCCTTCGGCTGTGGGGGCGGCACTAATCCGGGAACATGACGGTCAGCAAAAGCCGGTCTACTATGTTAGCCAGGTTCTAAAAGATGCAGAAACCAGATATCCCAACTTGGAAAAATTTGCTTTCGCCCTGGTAACTGCCTCCAGAAAGCTAAGGCATTATTTTCAAGGGAGAGAAATTAAAGTTATTACTGACCAGCCCTTGAGAAGAATAATTCACAAGCCAGATGTATCTGGTAGACTCGTTAATTGGGCTGTGGAGCTCAGTCAGTTCCAACTCACATTTGTACCCCGGACAGCAATAAAGGCTCAGGTGTTGGCCGATTTTGTCGTGGAATGCTCTTTTCCTGAACCTCGATCTGATCCCATGGTAATAGATACGAGGGTAGAAGGTGAATCTAATCCGGAGGTTTGGACTTTATATGTCAACGGATCTGCAACAAGTGAAAGGGCTGGAGCAGGCTTAGTTCTGAAAAGCCCCTGCGGCTTCTAGATACAACAAGCGATAACCTTCAAGTTTTTGGCTACTAACAACCAAGCAGAATATGAGGCACTTTTGGCCGGACTCCGATTGGCCAGATCATTGAAAGTCCAAGACTTGAAGGTTTATAGTGATTCTCAAATTGTGGTCAAGCAAACGAAAGGAGAATATATCGCTAAGGATCCAAGGCTGGCTCAATACCAAGCTTTGGTAAAAAGTTACTTAACTACGATTCCTAATTTTGAGATGATGCAGATTAATAGAGAAGAAAACACGGAGGCCGATTTACTATCCAAACTAATCCGAAATGATGCAGAGCTAGACAGCTCGGTCTACTTTGAAGAAATAGAGAAGCCTACCATTGAAAATAGTGAATTAATGGAGATAGATAATCAGCCCAGCTGGATGACCCCTATAATGTCATATCTAGAAAAAGGAGAGTTGCCAGAAGATAAAAACAAAGCCCAGAGACTCAAGGCCAAGGCTGCAAAATTCTTTGTCGAAGAAGGACAACTTTATCGTAGAACGTTCTCTAGTCCGATCTTGAAATGCGTGGGACCTGCCGAAGCGGCATACTGTTTGCAAGAAGTGCATGAAGGGATTTGCGGGGACCACCTATCAGCAAAAGCTTTAGCATACAAAATAATAAGGCAGGGATACTATTGGCCAACGATTCACAAAGATGCGGTAGAGTTTGTCAGAAAGTGTAAGAATTGTCAGACATTCGGCAACGTCCAAAGGCAGAGCCCGGTTCTACCCTCTTCGGTCCTCTCTCCCATACCGTTCGCAGTCTGGGGAATCGACATCATGGGTCCTTTTCCCCGGGCTAAAGGGGATTTGAGGTACTTGTTGGTGGCAATTGATTATATGACAAAGTGGGCAGAAGCCAAAGCTATGAGAACAATAAATCAGCAAGATTGTATCCGGTTCATGGATAACATACTGATGAGATTCGGGATTCCCCAAGTGTTAGTCTCGGACAATGGACCTCAATTTGTTGGTTCAGACTTTGAAAATTACTTGAAGGAGAGGGGCATCAAACACAAGAGATCCTCGGTGGCATACCCACAAGGTAATGGTCAGGTTGAGGTAACAAATCGAATCTTACTGAGGGGAATAGAAAAAAGGCTTCAGGAAAGCAAAAACAAGTGGCCCGAAGAGTTACAAAACGTGCTATGGGCTTACCGGACTAGCCCGCGGACAAGCACGGGAGAGACACCTTTCAAGCTAGCTTATGGGTCTGAAGCAATGTTACCAGTTGAAGTAGGATCACCTTCTCACAGGGTAATTAACTTTGAAGAAATTGCAAATGAAGAAGGGCTTCGAATAAACTTGGATTTGATAGATGAGGTTCGGGATGAAGCGGTGGCAAGAATGGAAAAATACAAAGAGAAGACCAGAGAATACTTTGGAAAGAAGGCTAGGGTCAAACACTTTCAAGTGGGAGATCTAGTCCTTCGAGACACCGAAGCCTCCGAACCAACAAACACTGGAAAGCTAATGCCTAAATGGGAAGGACCCTATAGGGTCAAGGAAATTCTTCATCCTGGAACTTATAAGCTATGCAACATGGATGATTCGGAGGTTCCCAACACCTGGCACGGCATCCGACTCCGGAAATTCTACCAGTAAACGAAAGGCCTAGGACCGGAAAACCAATCAAGGAGCTGCTTCTGAGCCCAAAAAGTCTTCAACAGATAGATTAGTCTCTGTAATGAAGCAAGAATAAATACTTTGTAATTTGAATATCAAGACTAATGAAATCGGACCTAGCCTCGCAATTTCCATCTGCTACTGTCAAATTAGTATATCACCAACACACACAAGTCCCCGACCGAAAGCCATAGGCAAAGTCGGAGCCGGGGCAAAAGCAATCACTCTAGTCCGGACCATTTTCTATGAAAGGTATCCGGACTAGAGGCAAACATGAAAAATTTTCTAAGTAACCCAAAGTTTGTAAACTTTGGACTTAGCTAAAAACGATCACTCTAGTCCGGACCATTTTCTATGAAAGGTATCCGGACTAGAGGCAAACATGAAAAATTTTCTAAGTAACCCAAAGTTTGTAAACTTTGGACTTAGCTAAAAACGATCACTCTAGTCCGGACCATTTCTATGAAAAGTATCCGGACTAGAGGCAAACATGAAAAATTTTCTAAGTAACCCAAAGTTTGTAAACTTTGGACTTAGCTAAAAACGATCACTCTAGTCCGGACCATTTCTATGAAAAGTATCCGGACTAGAGGCAAACATGAAAAATTTTCTAAGTAACCCAAAGTTTGTAAACTTTGGACTTAGCTAAAAACGATCACTCTAGTCCGGACCATTTCTATGAAAAGTATCCGGACTAGAGGCAAACATGAAAAATTTTCTAAGTAACCCAAAGTTTGTAAACTTTGGACTTAGCTAAAAACGATCACTCTAGTCCGGACCATTTCTATGAAAAGTATCCGGACTAGAGGCAGACATGAAAAATTTTCTAAGTAACCCAAAGTTTGTAAACTTTGGACTTAGCTAAAAACGATCATTCTAGTCCGGACCATTTCTATGAAAAGTATCCGGACTGGGCGCAAACATGGAAAAATTTCTAAGTAACCCAAAGTTTGTAAACTTTGGACTTAGCTAAAAACAGTCACTCTAGTCCGGACCATTTTCTATGAAAAGTATCCGGACTGGGGGCAAACATGGAAAGATTTTTCTAAGCAACCCAAAGTTTTCAAACTTGGGGCTTAGCTAAAAACGATCACTCTGGTCCGGACCACTTCCTACGAAAAGAGTCCGGACCGGGGGCCAAACATGATAAATCCCCCAAAACCTAGGAGTTTCGGAAAGAAGAACAATCGAAATACAAGCAACGGAAAAAGAGAAACAATACAAGAACAGCGGCAAAAAGTACGACAATGGAGTCACAATAAAATATTTATGGCTGTGTTTCAAGCCATTTTTATTTATATTAGGGGGGGGATACAATATCATTACAATTAAACGGCCGTCCCTCCAGAAGCAGGACCAGGACCGCCAGAACCCTCCCCACCCTTGCCAACCTTCCCCTTAGTATCGTCGGTGACCATCTTTCGAAGTGCGAGCGCCTCTTCGATCCTTTTCATCACAACCCCAATTTCAGCCATGGTGGTTGGCCCGTCGAAGACCATACCATCCACAATGACCTTGTTGTTCTCATAGTCGTAGACCAGGCTTTTGGGATCCATTATGCAGAAAGAAAGAACAAAGGAAGATTGCAAATATTTCTGAGGAGAATAGGGAAAAATAAAGCTACAAGGGCCGGTATTTATAGAAATGGGAATGAGGGGAGCCCAAGCGATTCAAATCCCCTGTCATACTTGGGAATTGGAGCGGAGTTAATATCAGTTGACGACGCGAGAACCAAGAAGTTTGACCGTTGAAAATACGCGTAACGAAGCATCATAATAAATTCGGTCAAGAATCAGTTAAGGAAGGTACAAATTTCGCACCACAGTTCGAATCCAACCAATTGGAGGAGACCCGGACTGAGGGCCCAACTATATTCAAACTTCTCTAAGCAGCTCAGAGAAGTTTCAAAATTTTCATCACAATCCGGATCTACTCACTTCGAAGTACTCCGGACTGCAGAAGAGCCACGTGCAAATTTCCCTAAGTAGTTCAAGAGGTTCGGCTTTGAACTTAAGGGACGCATTACAAAATTTCCTAAGTAACCCAAAGCCTCAATCTTTGGACTTAGCTGATGGCAGTTGTTCTAATCCGGATCATCGCATGAGCATAATGATCCGGACTGAGGGTAACAACAATAACAAACAAATACACAGAGGGAAATAAGCAAACAAGAGCAATTAGAAAGGAAAGCGGACAGATTCAGAGCGCACATAGGGCGCAAAATTCAAAGTTACAACACATAAGTTTGGAATAGCAAATGATAAAATTACAGAGCAAGAGTTCAAAAGATTGAAAGTTCAAGTGGTGCGACCATCCGGATTCTCGAGGGCAAGAGAAGGATTTGCAGGAGTTGGATCCGTAGGAGGCATGGCAGGAATGATCGGATTAGGACCAGCATAAGGTTCGGGTTCGGCGCCGTCCCGGTCATGAGCCTCTTCGGCGGTGACATAGAGATCAGTAAACTTGTCCCAAGAAGACTCGGGATCAGTTTTTATTAGCCTCTCCGAAACAAGCCAACACCGGTAGAGTTTCTCCGCGAAAGATTCAGCAACGGACTCAGTATAGCTTTCAGAGTTCTTGTAGTCGGTGATAACTTCCTCCGCCGGCTTACGAACACTCAGTTCGGCCTCCAATTCAGTCACCCGCTTCCTCAACTCCCCGGACTCCATCTCAGCTTTGTTAGCCCGATCTGTAGCAGACTTAAACCCACCCTCCAAATCAGAAACCTTGCCCTCCAACTCGCTGATCCTCAAATCTTTCTTGGAGCTTTCAGTCAAAGACCGCTCTAGATCAGTAATCTTCGAATCCTTTTCGGTGCACTCTTTCTTTGCGGCATCCAGCTTCTCAGACAACTCTTTAATTTTTTCCTCCTCAACATGGGCATTGGCCGCAGCTCCGGCAAGCATGATCCCGGACTGAGTAACATATCAAAGGTTAGTAAAAATTTACAGCAGGAAGCAGAAGTGATACAAGGGGCAAAACAAGTTACCTGAGCCCAAGTGACAAAGTTCCTCTTCAAAATTTCGGTCTTGGAAAGACGCTCCATGACTCTCCAGTCTTTTTCCTCAGCAATAGAACCAGCCATTTCAGCTATCTGCCTTATGCTAAAGTTACCAACTTGGAACCCTTTTTTCTTACTAGTCCCAGCCTCTTCTGGGGGGGTGGCATCCGTGCCTGCAGAAGGAACAGCCCCAACATTCACACCTTGAAGAGATCCAGGTTCGAAATCCTCATCTGCTTGGAATAACTTCGCTCTTTTGGCAGGAGGTGAATGAGTTTGGGCTTGGTCGGGTGGAGATTGACCGCCCACCGTACCCTGGACCAGAGACTCGCCACCCACTTCAGTACCGGTCTCAGAATCGGCGGGGACTCGATTGCTGGGGACTTTGGTTTGGTGAATACCAGCTATCTTCTTCAGCTTAGAGGCAAGAGCCTTTGTAGCATCGTTCTTAGACATTCTCTCGGTTAGTCTGGGATCGTAAAAAGGTAAACCTGAAGGAAGAAAAAGAAATAGAGTCAATACACAACACAAAAATAGTATGAAATAATGAAAGGGAGCAACTTACATCCAAGATGGTACATTTTCTCGTGATCCATGAAAGTGTCCCGGGTCATCTGATACCCGATACACTCACAGAACCGGTGCATTTTATCGAAAGCGGCTCCCTCGAATTCGAACGTCTCTTTCGCGGGAATGGTTTTTACACGTTCAGCAAAGAGGGGCATAAAAGGTCCACACCCTTTAAAAAGATCCATTCCCGGTTCCAACCCTTCAAAGAAGATTGGTGGATGACCGGTTTGGCGGACCCGGATGAATAGCCGCACTCATCACCCCGGAACCTAAACTCATAGAAGGGGTTCTTGCTCGAATGGATAAGGGTGAAGATGTTGTGGAACAGCTTGAAGCTAGGAAAGAACCCACTCTGATTACAAGCGGCCAAAAACCATGATATCCATTTCACGGCGTTGGGAGTCAATTGCATCAATGGTATCTTGTATTCATATTTACAGAGGTGTTTAATAAAGATATGGCACTCCGGATTCCAACCAGATCGGAGATGCTCTAGCCAGACTCCTACATACCCATCCCCCGGTCTGTGGTAAATCCTCTCACCATGACGGGGCCACCTCCACTCAATTTTAGGCCCAAGATGGAACACGGACCGGATTGCATCGTCCATATCGGACTTAGAGTATTCAGCATAGATTGGAAATAGAGGATAAGGGGCCTCACTTACCACAGTCCCAGAAAAGGTAGCATCTAAGAGGGCTTTGTCGTAGGGGCCGGGCACCCCACTTGGCTGCCTATGTTTATATTGGAAGCTAAGGTCTTTGTAAAAAATAGCCTCTTCCACCTCATACTTCCGAACAAAGAAGTACTTGCTGTCTACCCAAAATCCATCGGGAGTCATGCAAGCTTGCCCGGGACCCCGATCTTTAATGCAGAGTTGGGAGAGTACTGGTTTGCCACTCTTCCTCTTCCTGGCCATCAGACACCACTCTAAATCTAACAGTGGAGAAGGTTGATTTACAGAGCTAGTGCTACCGGTGCTACTGTCAGAGCTAATAACCAAAATATCCGAAGGAGGCTTCGATTTCCTTGCCCGGCTTTTGTAACGAACCATAAAACCTGAGGAAATTACCAAAGTTAAGTCTTTTCCTTTTAACCCTATTACAAATTCATCTACAAATTTCCGTTCTACAATATTTTATTACACCTAATCCGGGCAAGGATTTACTCTAACAAGTCAATCTAGTCCGGGTTAGCGTGATTCTCTACCTATATATATAGCCCAAAGCACATTATACTCCTAGTCCTGGTTTAGTGAACCGTCCCGCAGCAAACAGAAATCACAGTCCGGACTAGACACATACATGAAACCTAAAAACGCGATACAAAGGGAAAACACATCTTACCAAGATCTAAACACAAACATACACGCCCACATACAGGTACAAAAACCAAGAACGCAGAGAATAACAAGTAAAAAACCTCTAACCCAGATCTAACATAAACACAAAAAACCTCAATTACGAAAAGGGGGACAAGCAAAATCGAATAGACAGCAAAAGACATTGTGAACTCGCACTCAACAACAAGAAGCCAAGGAATACATGAAGAACACAAAATCAAGAAGATGAACAGTTGCAAGCGAAAAAGAGACGGGTCAGGAATACATGCAAAAGAAAGGAAAATAGCAAAGACAAAGGAAGAGAGAAGAACACTTACAAATAAAAGCTTTCCCAAGGGGACGAAACGGAGTTCAGAGATAATAGAGAACGCGGCCCAGGGGCGATGGATTCCGGTGAAGAGAACACAAGGTATGTCAGAGAAGAAAGGGGGTTTTTTCGCCTTTTTTGGTTTATAAGAATGGAAGTACAATTGCAACTCAAAAGGAGTTATATATAATTTCTGAAAGCAAACGGCAGAGTGGCCCACGCGGCACGTTCTGATAGGCTGGGGAACAATTAAAAAGGGTGAAAAGACAACCGCTTTAATGACACGCAGCTGTCGCACGCCTTTTTAGGAAAAATGGAGTAAGGTGACTTCGAAATGGACAAATCAAAAAACCCCCAAATTCGCTTGAATTACCGCGGTACACTCCAATCCGAACTGCCTCTTCATACAAGCTACTTCAATCCGAATTGTCTCAACCTAGAAACAATTCGGATTAGGAGGCAACATCCAACCAAAAAACTTTTTCTTCCAGTTACTTCAATCCGAATTGTCTCAACCTAAAAACAATTCGGATTAGGAGGCAACATTCAACCAAAAAACTTTTTCTTTAAGCTACTTCAATCCGAATTGTCTCAACCTAGAAACAATTCGGATTAGGAGGCAACATCCAACCAAAAAACTTTTTCTTCCAGTTACTTCAATCCGAATTGTCTCAACCTAAAAACAATTCGGATTAGGAGGCAACATTCAAACAAAAAACTTTTTCTTTAAGCTACTTCAATCTGAATTGTCTCAACCTAGAAACAATTCGGATTAGGAGGCAACATTCAACCAAAAACTTTTTCTCTATCACAAGCGGTCAACTAAGAAAACATCTCCACAGCCACTCCCGAACTCTCACTCCCCCATACGGAAAATCCGTATAAGGGAGTGGGGGGCAAATGATGGGCCATAACCAATCCCAACTGGACTCGGCCCAAGGTACCAGGAATCCGGCCCATAGTAAGCCCGGACTGGGCCCGAACCGGTCTAGTGGGCAACCCAGCCACAGGGAGCATAAGAGCACGGGAGGCATGAGTCATGACTAGGGTCCTACGTGACAGCGACAGATAAGGGAATCCTAGTATTGGCACAAACATGTCCCCATCAGACCACGTGCTGACACGCCCAGGGCACACGCCGCCACAGATATTACCTGGACAGGTGGGAATTATCAGAGAAGGACAAGTGTCCCACCTACCTAGGATCCGACGCTCATGATTGCAGGTACCAACCCCTAAACCCTAATCCTTGGCCTATAAATAAGACAAGGAGAAAAAGGTGAAGGGGTTACATTCTTTTTGACATACACACTCATATACACACACCCTCCATAATTAGATACTCTAGTCCTTATCTTTTACTCTCCAAAGCCATCACTTATTCTCACGCCGGAGGCGCCGCGGGGCTCAAACCCCCCTCCGGTGTTGTTTTGCAGACGCCCAACCACCAGCTTTACCTCTTACCGGGCGCGGGAACGGCGGAGGAGGCACTAGATCGGGTCTTGGAGTTATCAATTTTGTTTCTTGCTTACTGATTATACTGATTTGCATAACTTTGGATTATTAGGTTGCTTTATTGGAGTGGACAGACGATCTGGAGTCATTCATATTGAAGGGTCATGGTAATGCACTGAATTACAGAATGGGAGTGCCTTTACTTGAAGATGTCATTCAATCCATGGAGCAGGCCATTAAATCTGAAGAAGGTACAATGTACATCTGAAAATATTATCTGCATTTTGCTGGGTTTCGTAAATCGTAATTAACTGTTAGTTTTCTAAAAGCATTTCATTGACATTGATTTGATAAAGAAAATATGCTTTGCCACCCAAACTTTTTAGTTTTTCGATCATACCCATGTCAGACATGACACAACATGGATGAATTTCCATTATAGGATCCAAATCTTATCAAATTACGATAATTTGTATATGTAACCGTGTTTTTGTTTGAAAAATGTAATAAGTATTAAGTTATTCTAATAAATAATATGATTCTTAATTTTTTTTAATCTGTACTAACTTGTTTGACACTATGTAGATCAAGTTAAATTAGGAGAAAAATAGCATAAAAAACTACGATAATGAAATGATATTTTTTTTAATTTAATATTTTACGACATTTAGATTATTTTTTTCAAATTTAGACATTTATTATCTGTTAGAGTAGTAACTTTTATCTTTGAACTCAAGCATATGATAGATGTAATAATTTATCATTGGGATATAGATGTACGAATTATCAGGAATTTCTTTCTATCGATAGTGGAAGATGATTTGAAGAAAATTGATTACATTAACATGACACAATATGTATCAAGAAATGAAATTGGATAGGTTAGAAATTATATGCATCTTGTTGCTAAATCTGTTCATCTGTTATGCCTTGCTATATAGTACTTCCTGAAAGGTGTCATGTGATGTCCTTTGTTAAAATATTTGATGTTTCCTTGTTTAGAAAAGCAAGCTCCTGGGAGCTATGAAAAAGCTAGGCTTCGGTTTGCTCATGCAGAGACACTGCTGCCTTTTTCATGTTTGATAGGCCTCTTCCTTGAAGGATGTGGTTAGTTAAATTACAACAAAATAATTTCTGATTGCCTTGCCGGGTCACGCTCTATGGAGAATCACTCTAAACTAAACTGAGAACCAAAGAACTAGTTCTTAAATACAATAAAGATCAATAAAAATAAATACTTTCTGCGTATGAACTTACATATTTGCACCACAAGTTCTACACATGAACGTTCTAGATATCCGAATTCACATGTAAAACATAAACACGTTTAAATGTAGAATTTTCAAAGTTCATATGCGAAACATATATAATTTAATAGAAATAAGTACGTTCTGCGTATGAAATTACACATTTGTAATACATGTTCTTCACATGAACTTTAAGTTTCAGTTCACTAACATTCAAAGTTCAAGTGTTGAACGAAAAAAAGTAATATTGTGTGTAAGAAGACACGTACAAATATTTTACCAACAAATCTTAAAATTATTTGGTTACCTTTATTATTGATTTGTGAATATTCTACATTAATTGTCTCTGAAAAAAATCTTAGCCATTAATTGTATATTGATCCAAGGGTGGTTAATGGTTCTCCGATTCTCTTTTAGGTAGTGGTTCTCATTTGAATCAACCCCTTGCCATGTAAACATACATTTGGGTTTAATAGAACAAAATGTAATGGTATAATTTGAAGGGTCAATACACATTCAATGGATAATCTCCTTATGAAAGAAATTTCGCAATTAAACATAATTACATAGCAAAAGTTGCTTTACAGTTTCGACATATTTCGGATTACATAGCAAAAGTTGCTTTACATTTTTGACATATTTCAGTCTTCTAAGATGTTATATGCTGAAAATCTAGAGTTTGAACAAGTTCGACAAGAACAAGCCTTGCAACTCCCTCCAAAACCTCCTCAGTCGAGAAAGTGGAGAGGCAGCACAGTGGCACCTTTCGGTGGAAACAATATGCTAGTTTTGTACAGTTGTCCAGCTAACAACTCGAGCAAATACATGGTGCAAGTCATGCTGTTCCTCTGCCTGTAAGTTTCTTGCCTGAAGTGTAGAAGTTGGAGTAACATGCTCCTAGTTTCCGAGTTGATTATTATCTTTCAACTGCTTTTTATATACACGTTCTTAAATGTTGCTACTATTTCTTTTTCCTGCCATAACAAATTTCAAATTTTCACCCCTATCCCCCATGACCTATTAGCGAGGCATTGCTTACGTGGTAGCTCAATTATCAAGAAGTCTTCCATTTGTGTGCAAGAGAAGTATTCTCTATAAGTTTGTATTGAACGAACGTTTTCATTCTGAACAGGGCTGTGACAATTCTAATATCTGTCCTAATGAAGTAATTTAAAAAGTGATAGATTTCTCTTATTGATGTTTTCCCGATGCCTTTCAACAGGAAAGGATAGTTGCTCCTCATCTGAAGAATGATTACAACAAAGTCTGCACTGCACTAATTTAAATTCCTGCTGCACTCTAAGAACTAGAAAGTGATAGATTTCTCTTATTGACGTTTTCCCGATGCCTTTCAACAGGAAAGGATAGTTGCTCCTCATCTGAAGCATGATTACAACAAAGTCTACACTGCACTATCTGAAGAAGCATCAGAGCAGAATTTTCTGTTAAAGTTGAAACGGATGTTCAGTTGGCTATTCTCGCCTAAGAATAGTGGTAAACAGAACCACAAAGTTGAGCTATAGTTTGTTGCTAGGAGACGAGCCTTATCTAACATCTATAATTTTTGTTTACTTGAAAGGATTGTATCAGTAACTTAATGCCAGCTAGCTCTTTTGTTTTCTTGCAAGGATTGTATCAGTAACTTAATGTCAGCTAGCTCACACCCTCATTCGTAAAGAACACATGTATCAAGGCAGTGGTACTATCTGTAAGCAGGAACCAGATGTTGGCACGCCTAGTATAAGATGAGATAATTTCGAAAATCATGCAGTTTGGTGTAAGTTTTGCAGTCTTACTACTGAGCTATGGTCCCAAATGAGTTGTGCACATATATATATATATGTATTTTATGAAATCCTGTTTGATCTGATGGTTAAAGAATTGTGTAACAAATTGTGTACAATTCTTGGTGTCATAGAACGGTCCTCTATATAAAATTATATATATGTATATAAGGATCTACTCCAATACAAACCTCTTTTAAAAACCAAATTCCAATCCAACATTTCAAGCTAATCTAATGACCAAACTAGGGGTATCCCAATACAAAAAATGTATAATAATCTACCCTCCAATTAGTTATTAAATAAATAAATAAATATATATATATATATATATATATATATATATATATATATATATATATATATATATATATATATACTGTTCACTGCTAACGTGACAGTGATGTCAGCAGTGAACAATATTTTTTTTATTTTTTTTTTGCTGAACATTGGTGAGCTAATTTATGACATTTTTTGTGAAGGTGCCCCTGGCGGAGCCCTTAGAATAGATGAAATATATTATATTTAGTGTTGGCTTGTAGTTCTCACTTTAAGAGTGGTTTGTATTTGAGCAAAATCCTATATATATATATATATATATATATATATATATATATATATATACGTCTATATATATGTTGTATATATCATAAAAAAGAGAAGAAGAAAGAGATAAGAAGAAAGATAATAGATAAGATAACAAGAAGATATAGAAAAGAAAGTAAGAAGATAAGTAGAGAAGAAGACTGGACCCGGAGTCTCGAGTCAGCTGGAGAAGATACGAGGACCTGAGGAAGAAATTAGCTTTTTTGTGCAGATTTAGGATTTACTTACCTATTTTATGTAATTGGACTGGGCTGTTTCATTTGATTGGGCTGGGTCGGGCAAAGCCCATTAGGCCAATTTACATTTTGTCTTTTTTTTATGTATCGGTGGCGTCTAAATGGCGTCTGAGGCGTCCTAAGACGACTAAGGCATCTCATAGCGTCCTAGGCGTCCACCTCGGTGCATGTTCGCAAAGCAACAACGACGTTTCAGCCATTTTACACATCACGATGCCAAATGGATGCGACATAGATGCCATGACATGGATGCCATGACAACCATGATAGGAAAACTTGGATAAACACGTAACAAGAAGAATTATAATGAAGAAATACATATGGGGTTACATTGTGACGTAATATTGTCTCATTTAAAAAATATTTTGTCTGAAGATTCAATGGATTTGGAAATGAATTTTGGTTATGTTTTACTAAATCTAATAGGAGGGTGTAAAATGTGATTAACAACAACGAAAGATATTGAAAATGCATTGCGTACAAAAAATGTTTAGCAAATGTCACGTGTCAATTTATCCCATAAAGAAGTTTAATATTCATTTGTTGTTGAGCCTATCTACTGACAATGCCAAACTCATTATATCTTCATATATAATAAGCGTAAGAGGGATCTTATCCATAATTTTGGTTGGGTCACTTTGGTTTGGTCACTGTACCGCCAAAATAATCTCAACCATCGAATATAATATTTTTAAAAGTAGACGATCAAGATTATATCATATTAAAAAGAAAATTATAATCTAAAAAAGATATAATTAAAAAGGTTGTATTAGAAATGAATTTTAAAAAGAAGTTATAATTTGAAAAGGATATAAAAGATTGTATTAGAACTGAATATTATTAATATTATTCATTTATTAATATTAAAAAAGGTTCATATTTACTATTTAGGCTCTATCTCGAGATATAGAAATCATGTTTGGATGATTTTACAATCCACGCGAAACTCATAAAATTATCTTTAATTTAGTGATGTTTTAACAATTATTAGCCAAATGAAAACACTTAGAACCTCAAGAGAAAATATAATTACGAATTTTTACATTAATCCTTTTTTTTAGAGGAATGATAAATTTCATTCATGCAAAGAAACAAATGATACATGTGAGGAGATAATAAAAGCTCATCATCTAACCGAAAGGTATGCTTAACTAATCTATGGGGCTAACGATCCATAAGAAAGAGATTCCCCTAGAAGTTTAGATAATTACACCTTTATACCCACCAAAAAAAGGTCTCGTTAAAAAACCCCCACAAGAGCAAAACTCTATTGGAAAAAAACTCAAGCGGGGAAAAAGAGCGCCCTACTAAATAAAAGAGTACATCATTATACAAAAGCCTAAAAATCAAATGACTAGAAACTTCTTGATTTTTCAGCTTGATTCATCCACTATAGTAATCCATAATCCCGCCTTCATCTATCTTCTCACACTTCTTCCCACCAAAATAGGTATCTTGTTGATTCCTCTAAAATCAAAAATTCTGTCGTCATCCATCTTCTCTTTACACTTCTTTCCTCCCACGGAAACTGAAAATATATCAACACAACAAATAAAACTATGCCAAAGAACCATTAATCGAATATACACTAAATAATTATTATACTCAGTATACATAATAAAATTGAACACTTTTATATATCTAACCAAAGGTGTCCCCTATAGTTAGACATATAAAAAATTGATTTCTCATAAAAGATCTACTATAAAGTCATCTAAAATGACAAACAGATTCGTCAACTGACGACAGATTACAAAAACCGATAAATGTCCCAAAAGCCTAAAAAATATGGCACACCCTTTATAGGTACAAAATCCATATAAAAAGCTCAATATGTACTACAGAAAATTTTGGGTAAAAAAATTCTTTATTTAAATCTCTTTATTACAACAAAAAATATAATTAGGCGAGTGGAAAATTAGTAAAAATATTTTACTAATAAATTTAGCTACAATTCAAAATAACTGAAAATTTTTGTCAAAAATTAACTATGTAATAGACAAGCCATCAAAATGGCACATCCAACAAAATGGTACTTGATTGCCTCTACAAGGCCAAAATATACGTTATCATTTCTGGTCACCCATAAATGGTACAAAATAGTCATTAATCAAGGCATAAATAGCATTGAATATGTTAAAAGAAATCAATTATTACAAAAAAATTCAACTTTAAAACATATAATTACAGAAGTAATTACATTCTAATTTAACAAATTGAAAACCTAAATTAATACCTAAAAATCAGTCAATCACATTTAAGGCATATAATAACGATATTTCAGTTACCACATTACAACCAACTCATTAAACTCTCGGCTAACAATATGTATATAATTATAACAAAAACGATCATTTAATGAAATTTAAAATACAGATGGTAATTTTAACTAAGAGTACAATTCCATATTCTCAACTCTTTACTATTTAAATCCTTAAAAAAACTCCCTAAATTATCAATCAAATATATAATATATGTAATTTGTCAACCACCAATAAATGCATAATCAACCCACATAAATGCACTTTAAAGACTTAAACTATCCATTAATCATGCACACGTCCAAAAAATAGAAAATTTCAAATACAAAATCAGTTTCCTTAATAAAGGCAAAATTAATACTTAAGTGTTATCAAATTGGTATCTGAAAGAATTATTTAATTAATTACCACTTTCCAAAACTGGAGCTAACACAGTTAAAACGAGTAATCTTACCAATTAATCATGCGCGCATTTTATCACAACATTAATAAAATCGTTGATCTATGAAAATGTAAAATCAAACAAAATATTGAGATTCATAGTACAAATTATTTCTAAACGTACCGACTACCGAGACACAATGGCACAACTCCACAAGCATACACAGTTACACGCCCACAGTAATACATGTATAATCAATCATGGCAAAAACGAATGTTGAATGGCATAACTATCCAAATTCAAAACTCATACCCACAAACGATAAAACTTGCAATCACATTACTACAACTTGATTCAACAAGGCAAACCCATCCCAAAATATAACAAATATAAAACATTAAATAAACATCACTAAACAGTCAAAGAACATGAATGCGAACAACATCCAAGACAGTATAACGTTCAACAGGTACACATAAAAATTGAGTCGCCCTCATTATAATTTATAATTGCATCGTACCCTAAAAAGTGACCAACAATAAAATAAAAGGAAAGAATATACCATAGAAGCAGCATCAACGATGAGAGGATGATGAGAAAGAGTTGCTATCTGATATTCTGATTAAATCTTTTAAATTCTTTTATGCAAAACTACAAACCAGCATCACAGATTTGAAAGCAATTTTCTACAGTTTTAAACAACGTTTTAGATACGTTACTTTTTTCATATCACCGACAGTGAGAAATGGGACTCTTCAGGCTTTTATTGTTTTAGAAATGAGAATACAATATTTGATTGAGAGTTTGAAACCCTTACATCACTTAAATTTTTACATTAATCCTATTTAGTGTAGAATACCTACATTAATAATCCTATTCAATATAGAAAACCTAATTATATATGATTTAAATCATTGACAAGCACTTTTTCGTATTTCAATATAAATACACTTTTTAGTTTACATGTTAAAATATTAAATATTTTTTATGCTAGATCCAACGTTTTTTATCTATTTATTTTAAGATCTAACAGTTCTTATTTATTTTATCGTACTTATGACCAGACTACCAACTACCAAAGTTTTTGACAAAATCCCTCCTACACTTATTATTAAAACTGTATTTGGTTGTAAGTAGAACTATCTTCAAATAATAAGAACGTTAGTTTGATAATCAAAACAAAATATAAGTAGATTTCCTAAATAGAATAGAATTTTCAATATAAAAAATCGTCAATTTCATCTCTCTTTTGTTTCTTGGTAGTTTTAATTGGAGAAAATTGTTAAATCATCAGTAAATTAAAGATTATTTTGTTAATTTCACGTAGGCTGTAAAATCATCCAAATCAAGTTTTAAGAATTCAAGATAAAACACATAATAAATTGAACGTGTAAAATCTTTTATATATATGTATATATATATATATATAAATTTCATAACAACAATTTGATATGTAAACTAATAACAAATAAATAATAAAAAAATAATATAATTAATATTAGAAAAAGAGCTGTGCGTTGCACGGGTTATAAGCTAGTGTTTATAAATACTAAGCATAAGGAAAATTCATCGAACATCGGCTTCTCACTTATTATTTTACTTTTGATTTTTAAAGACGACCCAAGTTAGATCTGGCAATCGTGTCGTTTCGTGTACTTTCGTATTTTCGTGTACTCAGAGTTAAAATCGAAACTGATCCGAAATCATTTCGTGTACTTGGTTACCTAATTTGAACCCGAAATGAAACAAAAGTACACGAAATAAAAATATAAAAATTTACAATATAATATTTCATGTACTTTCCGTGTACTTTTCGTGCACTTTTCGTATATTTCGTGTACCCAAAACGAAAGTACACTAAATAAAAATATTAAAATTTTAAAATATATTATGATATATAAAAAATAAAAATTATATATATAATATTTCGTGTACTTTCGTGTAGCCAAAATGAAAACTCATATCCGATACTAAATATTTCGTGTAATTTCGTGTTCGTGTACTTTCGTATTTCATGTACCAAAAATCAAAAACCAAAACCGTATTTTTCATGTCATTTCGGGTCGTGTTCACGTGTCATATGACAAATTGCCCGGCCTAGTCCAAGCACAATGTACTGTAAATTCAAACCTTGATTTTTTAACTGTAGAATATGAGAGAAGGGAAAAGGGAGCGCAGTAGATTATTAAAGAAGACAATCACAAGTAATGTAAAAAAATTTACTTATAATTGTGGGTGAATATTTAGCGTGTTTTGAAACATGATTTGTTGTAAACTTTTCTAAGTGTTAAGATCATTGAAATCAATCAAAGCCAATTTTAATTTATAAGTAAAATTAAATTAACGAGAGGAGAATCAAATTTTCAATAGACTCAAAACTGGTCACTTTATTGGTGTCACTTCATTGAAGATAGAAATAAGGATTCGGGAGTCCTGAATACATAAGGCATCAAAATACTGTAAATTACATAAATGTTGCAGTTGTAGGGGCAAATTAGCAGTAGCCCCCGCCGTTTTCATTGCTTCAAATCTGGGTTCCTTATCCTGAAACTTGAACCCAGCTTACAGCTTCATGTAGTTACCGAAAATGAATTTTGGATACACATTATTCTCATCAACTTCTTTCCCAACCAGTGATTCTGCTGGATAGATAACAACATCATTCCCAGGGTTGTAAAAGGAGGCAATAGACATCCGACCCTCTCCATCTTGTTGAGCTATCACGCGGTGGGGCACACTCTTGTACATGCCATTTGTGATTACCTGCGTATACATGCATTATAAGGAAATGTACATGACTGAGCCAAAGTAGATATCGAAAAGTGACAATTACGAATGCATACAAACCTCAAGTTGATCACGGAGATTGATGACAATGGAGTAGCGCATTGGTGGAACATCAACCCACTGTCCATCCTTAAGGAGTTGGAGACCGCTAACCTTGTCATCTTGGACAAGAAAGATGATGCCACCAGCATCAGTGTGAGATCTAATCCCCTTGATCAGATCAGGCTTAGGACAAGGTGGATAGTTGCTAACCTTTGTCCCGAAATTAGGACTACCATTGCTTCCGCGAAAGGCCTTGGTTAGGTATCCTTTCACTAGCCCAAGATTCTCACAGAACAAGTCCAATAGCTCCTCCGCTAGTTTCTCTAGCCTTCCAGCAAATTCCTTCATCACCTTCCTGTTGTCGGCAAATAATTTGTATCAACACGATTTAAGCTACTAAATAATCATTTTAAATAAATTTTCGTATTATTAAAAATCTAACATAGATAATCTATTATATCTATATAATACCACAACATGTCACATTTTATTCCATTCAATTTTACAAAAATGTCCCTAATTGAGCTACATGTATTTTTGATTAAATTTTATGTTTCATTAGGTACATGCACCAGTGTTCTATATTATTTACTTATAAATCATATGTCTTTTGTTCAATATTTGTTTTATAATTTGACATATTAGTACTTACATATAATATTCAAAAATCTCTCTATCTACTTCATTTTAGTTAAATTTGTATTATTTTATTTCAAGCGGAATTTGGAAAATGAATTTGGAGCTTACATAAAATCTTTAAAGGATAATTTGTATTGCAAAAAAAATCCTCATTAACTTAACTATTTATGAAAGCACTAATAGAACATGTTTAATGCATGCACTTTGATTCAAATAAATTGTCTAAATTTCACATAAATGTTGATCAAGTAAAAAATAAGATGTAAACATATATTTTTTTTAAGTGAAAATGATCTGTATGCACTAGTATTAAAAGAGCATGTCCAATACATGCACTTGTCTTAAATTAAATGTATACACTTGGCAATTTTAAATAGCGATCAAGTCAAAAATATACATATTTGTACCTCTAATCAAGCCCAATTTAATTTTTTAAAACTCAAAATCCTAATAACAAGAAAGAAATAGTTGCATTTAAGTCAAATTTTGAAAACAAATATATAATATGACTTACAAAAAATGAAAGTGGGGTAAAAAGTATTACAGATATTGTATAATTGTATAATTTATAATATCCGGTTGAGAAATGAATCTTAGTACTCTTTTAACTTCCGAATGATCATATTCTTTGTTATTGCTTGCCTTTTAATATTCCCAAGCTACCGTACTAAAGCGACGAACGGATCGCTTTCTCCCGAGCCTTTTTGGGAGATTCGAATACTTAATAGATACATGTGAATTATAGTATATGAGGCCCAAGGTAAGTAACAGATATGAAATAACAAATTATGATAGGGCAACCTACCACAGTTTAATGTATCAAATTTTACTATTATGTTCCTTAATTTGTTGTGACATCTTCTGAAATCAAAATCTAAAAAATTTTAAAATTTCATCACTTAAGTGAGAACTGTGGCTTTAACATCTATAACAATAACCTTATTTTTATGAATTTATTTTTTATAAATCCATAAAATGAATTATTGAAACTTCAATAATACTTAATAGTAGTATTAAGTCAAAATTCACATTTATATAATCTCGTAATTATTAATTGTATACAAATAAAACACTTCAATAGATTATGAAATGATCATCTTAAAAACCTTATAAAAATGTTAAAATTACAATTGTTAAGTATTTTTCTAACTCTAATCGCATGAAAGGCATCAACACTTTATAAAAAATGACCAAGAAATAAAGATACAAAATAAGACCTCTTTAGATACGTATTTCTAATTTTTTATGCATACCTAAGGCGATGTTTATCGTCACAATAGGATCATCTCACATTAATATCAACATGCAATGAGAAAGACAAAATATTAATGGAAAACTAGAGCAATACCGTGCCTTGCGCGGGTATTGAAACTAGTTATCTATAATAGAGCATCTTATATTAATGATTAAGATTATTATTATTATTATTGAGGTGTACAAAAGGCGCTAACCTGTGCTCATCAGTGAGATGAGGAATTTCGGAAATGTTTGATTGAGGGAGATGAATCAAGTATGTTAGGTCCCAAAGTATCGTAGAAGGGGGGGTTAAATAGGATACTACCAAAAAAATAATTCCGAGAATATATCTTTATTGATAATAAACTCGAAGGGGTGTTACAACTTCTAATCCAATGGATTAGCTTCAAAACCTGAACACTCCTAAGGATAGTTTAGGCACGAGGACCCTCTACCCGACACTTCCTAAAAGCGGGCTAAGCCGACTTTCCTACTAAATGGACTGTCTAGCAGTTTACACTCCTAAGGATAGTTTAGGCACGAGGACCTTCTACCCGACACTTCCTGAAAGCGGGCTAAGTCGGCTTTCCTACTAGATGGACTGTCTAGCAGCTTACACAGAGAAGATATAAGAGAGAGAAAAGAGAGTTGTGTGTTGAGGTGTGTTTTGAAATGAAATACAACAGACCTATTTATAGGTTTTAGAAAGTTACTATTTGACACTATTCCAACAACCCCCAAATAGTAACCGAGCACTATTCCAACAACCCTCAAATAGTAACCGGGCACTATTTCACCAACCCAAAATAGTAACCGTTGGTTACTATTCATATGAATAGGACTATTCATATGAATAGTGATTTTGGATACTATTCACATGAATAGTAATTTCGGATACTATTCATTTTCCTCTTAATTTGACATCCTTAAATATTCAGCTTCCAACTAACCAGAGGATATCAATACTGCTCTAAACAGTTTTTCTGAGTTAGATACTTCGATTCTTTTGTGAACTGTTGACGCCTAGTGCAACTGGTCTGGTTCACAGACGACTAACATTCACTCGTGGTCTTCATATCATATCTTTAAGAACACTGCTAAGAATTGTGCAATCATAAAAACTTTATCATTGGAATCTTTTGGCCCTTCAACTGAATCGTCTGTACATCTTATTTTGTCACTGAGGCTTGATCATGTTAATGAACTTCTTTCAGCAACTTGATCCTTGTTTGATGCCTGTTCTTGAAATTTCACGATCCCTGTATAGAGTTAATATTATTTATCTTTTATCCTAGTTGAGTTATATATGTCTCTATTACATATTACATTACATTATGCTTTACAATCTCCCCCTATTTGATTGTTAGGGTTTAACAAGCAAATTCTTAGAGGATAACCCAACTGATACAACAAAATAAAATACAAAGATAAATAATATTAAAGTGCATTCTGGATCATATATATACATTTTCCAGATTTCTAAAATTTGAACAAGTACAAGACAAATTGTTCCTCTAGACTGAACATATCTTCAAGTTGCCTTGCTTTCTTTCCACATAGCACTAATACTCCCATTAGCTTTTCCTTTCCCAAAATAAAGTTAATTCCGTGTCAACAACCTTTTCTTTGCCCTTACGCCTAGTAGATTTTTCTTGATCATCCAACTTCTCCCCCTCAGTTGGGTTATCCTCCAGAGTAGCAGGATGTGGAGTTGATAAATTAGACGAAGATGGCTTTACCAAGGAGTTGATTGCATCAGTAAACTGGGTTGCCATGGTATTCAATTGAACCTGGAATACATCATGTTGAATAAGTTACAAATTTTTGATTTCTGCAATGGACTTACAGATATTTGGCAACTCTTTCTCCATTGTTTGGACCCGTGTAAGGAGTCTGCTGTATTCCTTTCTGGTTACAGGTGCATGTGGTTGAGTAGGTTGCTCACTCGTACGTTCTGCAGGTGTTTCACTCAACACTCTATATTCACTCGGTTTAGTGGTTTGGTTACACTTACATGTTCTGTTTGTGTTTCCCTCAACTCTCTTCCAAAGCTTCCACCGAGATGTGTACCTGCAAATGAAATCATCCTATCCCCTTTTTCAGAGGTCACAGATGGTGCAATGAAAGTTCGTGAGCTTCCGTCCTCACGTGAAGCGAGTTGCCGACCACTGGTAAAGAGTGGTAAATCTCGAAAGAGATCCGGAGATTTTCCCTCTGGGAGGTTAAACTTGAATCGATTAAATGGCAAAAAACCCAAGTTTCCCTCGTATGTCTGTGAAGACACTTGGTTCATAAAAGAACCACCTACCGATGGATCTTTCCGTAAAATGGAAGATTCACCAGCAGTTATTGAGGTAGGTAATTCCACCTCGGATGCCTGTGAAGGCATTTAATCTTTAGAAAGATCATCAACCACTCTTATGTTCCATGAAATGGAACTCAAGATAGTTGCTTCCATCAATTCAACCTCATTTACAATTTCACTCATTGGATAAGGAAGAATTGTTTCACTAACAGTTGCTGTTACCTCAGGTTCATTGGGTTTACTCTGTTTAGAATGAGGTAGAGCGGCTGATGTAACTAACTCCTTATGTGGTGTTGCTGAGGCACTATCTCCCTCAAAAGTGTTGATGGATGGTCGTTTAAGTGACGATTGAGGTGTAGGAGTTTGTTGTGTTTGTGTTTGTAGAATGGGCTCTTCGACCTGTGTTAGAGTCGGTGGGATTTCCTGATCTTGGTCAGGTAAGATGGCCACTAGGGGCTGTAGAAACTGTATTTCCTGTGACACAGCAGGGAATACAGAGGTTGGAATAGCAGAGATTGAAATATTACCTTGTCGTATACCTGCTCTCACTGGTCTTGGTAACAACGGAAGTGGGACAGTCTTTAGATGTTCAGTTAGGACTGTAGGCACATCCGTATATTTCTTTTTGCTTATGTAATTAATTACATTCGTCTTCATGGAAGAACATTCCACCTTTTGACCATTTTCCAAGCGTGCCCTGTCTTCATCATTCAAAAAATCATTTAATATTAGCTGTAGAAACCTTGGATATAGACATTTGACATTTTGAGTCTGAACATTTCTTCTTCCCAAGTGTTTCATCTTTAAAATGATTTGACCAAACACTATTTTTCCAAAATTAATCCTCAAATTATTGGCAACCGCATACCCTATTTTTTGAATAAATTCAGGTATTCAATCTTGATTTGTTCTATCTGAGGAAAAAACATGGTTAAGAGTGTGAAAGAAGAAATTCCAGTACTGGGTTAGAAACGTTCTAGATAGATTACCAGTATTGAAATTTCCATCTTGGTACCTTATAAAATGAAAGAACATTTCAATCTGTTCAGGTGTAGGATCAAAAATAAGATTTTCCATAGGAAAAAGAAGAATTTGATTAACATCTCGTTCAGTGACCCTAATCGACCTACCAAATAGTCGATATGTGAATGCACACCCGTCCTGTCCAGAAGTGTTAACCGCACTGCAATATAGTTCACGCAATGCATCATGGTTAAGCTGCACTGGTGTAACTAAAGCATAGCGAATTAATGAATGTTCATTCAGAAATTGTGTCCAAGCCCGAAATTGCTCATCCAGAATGGTTTCGATTTGCTGAATGGAAATAGGATTAACTTTAGCAATTAAAAAGCTTCCCTGCAATGCCATTTTCAAAACTTTGAGGAAATTCAAAAGCAAGGGTTAGCTTTTATAAAGGATGATGTATAAAGCAAGAATATGAAATCCGATCTAAAGACCACCAGCTAGATTGAGAGATCATTCCGATCAAAGCTCGAAATATTCAGCAATTGTGTGTATATGCTCTGTATATCTGAAAAATGATGATGTTAAACAGAAACAAAAACTCATCATTTATAAGGTTTCAAGGATTAGTGGGTTAGGTGTGATAGTGACAGGTTATGTTGAATAACACCGCTCAATAATTTCTCACCTAATCAACCAATAATTTCTCACCTAATCAATCAATTAGCCGAAAAACATCTTATCACCGAAACCTGTCAGCCGAAAAACATTTTATCATCGAAATCTGTCAGCCTATACACATACACACATATTTAATACTTCTAATTATTATGGATTCACGCAATAAATCAAGAATTAATCCACAATAATCAGATAAACTCACAATTAAATAGACATGAAATTAACAAAATATCATTAATTGATATATGTCAATAAAATATTTATTTAATTATGCTACAATGATATCTCTAGAATAATCATGCAGATAAACAAATAAAACAAACAAAATCCGGAGAATGAAATTCACTGGCTGCAAGCAAATTGAACCGACATTTTAAAAGATCATGTGAAATTTAACATACCAAGCTCACTTACCAACCTTGAAAAGGTTGCTTCATCCAAAGCTTTAGTAAAAATGTCTGCCAACTGTTTTTCACTAGAAACAAAATGCAGTTCCACAGTGCCTTCCATCACATGCTCCCTGGTGAAATGGTATCTGATGTCTATGTGCTTGGTTCTAGAATGCTGCACTGGATTCTGTGATATTGCAATTGCACTAATGTTATCACAGAAAATTGGGATCTTTTTAACTTTAACTCCATAGTCAAGTAGTTGATTTCTCATCCATAGAATCTGTGAACAACAACTCCCAGCTGTTATGTATTCAGCCTCTGCAGTTGAGGTAGATACTGAGTTCTGCTTCTTACTGAACCATGAGACCAGCTTGTTTCCCAAGAATTGACAGGTTCCTGTGGTACTTTTTCCATCCATTTTGCAACCTCGAATGAAGTGATTCTCTATAAGGAACTGTGAGAGTGTGTCATACCAGGCTTTAGGTGCTTTCTTCAGGCCATAGAGTGCTTTGAGTAGAAAGAACACATATTCTGGAAAGTCTGGATCTTCAAAACCAGGCGGTTGACTAACTTACACCTCCTCCTCCAGAATACCATTCAGAAATGCACTCTTGACATCCATTTGATAGACTTTGAAATTGGCATGCGCTGCATAGGCCAGGAAGATCCTTATTGTTTCTAACCTTGCCACTGGAGCAAAGGTTTCTTCAAAATCAATTCCTTCCTCTTGACAGTAGCCTTTAGCAACTAATCTAGCCTTATTCCTCGTGACTATGCCATTCTCATCCATCTTGTTCTTGAATACCCACTTAGTGCCAATCACTGATTTGTATTTAGGTTTGGGTACAAGTTTCCATACTTCATTTCTTTCAAACTAGTTTAGCTCTTCTTGCATTGCTAAAATCCAGTCTGGATCCAGAAGAGCATGTTCAACTCTCTTTAGTTCCTCTTTGGATAGAAAACTGCTATATAAGCATTCTTCTTGAGTTACTCTTCTGGTTTGGACCTTTGCATTAGGATCTCCAATGATAAGCTCAAATGGATGATCCCTGGTCCATTTTCTTTGTGGTGGTAAGTTTGACCTTGATGAAGTGGCTTCATTTTCTCTGTGTTGATCATTGTGACTTGTTGTTGAGTTTTGACTGTGAGAAACTCCCCCTGAGTGTATGGCCCTAGAGATAGATGGAGTTCTTGCAGATTCATCAACAGATGCTTCTCTTTGATTTTCAACTGATGGTGTAAGTTGCTCTTCAACAGGTGGTTCATTCTGCACTTCAACTGATGATCCTTGTCTGTTTCTCACACCGTTTGATCTCCATTCTTCATCATCATCTACACTTTCTTCACCACTTCTCTCATTCTCAAATGAGAGAGATGTTGTGCTAAAAATAATTATTTAAAATTGATTGCAAGTGCACAATCTCGTTTTAGTAAATTTAGATTCGATCCATAGGGACTATTTATTTTCGCAAACCTTTATTTTTAATTTAATCGAAATAGGACAATTTTGGGTTTTCGAGAATTTTGATTTTAAACTATTTAATTACTAAAAAGAAATCCATTTTAAACTAATTTAATTAAAACTAATTTGTTCTAAATTATTAAAAAAAACTAAATTTTATTCTAAAACATTTTTTTATTTAAAATTGATTTTATTTGCAGAAAATTCTAACGAAAATTCGACATGAATCCTTCATAAATACAACTAGCCATTATTACCCAATGCAAGTATTTTCAAACCAACAGGAAACAAAACAGTAAAAAAACAGACACCAGAAGAATTAATCAACTGCAATCTGCAAACCACTACAACTCAAGGCCATAAAAAACAATACACTCGACACAATACACTCGGAAAAACAAGCAAACGACGACTCGATATAGAACTCGGAACTCAGCGAAAACAAAACGAAAAAGGAAACAGAAATTATCAACAGATATCGATAAAATAAAAATAAGACTCGGACTCGAAACTCGGCCAGACTCAGCATATCACGAACTCAGTACTTCGATTAAATTAAACGAAACTAGTAGACTCAACACTACAAAAACTCAGCAGAACAAACAGCATTTCGACTCTAAACCAAAATTCAGCAACTCACAAACACCAACAATGACAAAAACTCGGCAAACACTCGACTCACAAACGCTATAAAACTCGGCAATCAGCAAAGGAAATACAGAACTCGAACTCAGTAGTGTTCACTCAACACGTACTATTAGACAAACAAAAACAACAACGCAGTAAATAACTCTAAAAATCAATGCAGTAAATAATGAACTGGAGCAGAAACTCGCGATTCAAAACCAACAAAACAATAAATTTGAACCAAGGATTAAAACTAACTCGGTAAACAGAAATTCGACAATAACTCGGCAGAAATTCAAAACTGGAACAAATCAAAACGAAATATTAAACAAATCGTTACTCGAATCAATCGAATAAGAACAAACCTAAAAGGAGAAAACAAAACAAAAGTGTGTGTATCGATTTTCATAGTTGGGTGTGTTCGAATTGAAGAGGAAACTAAAGGCGAGGAGGCGATTAATTTAGAAACAGAAGGAGCTGGGTTTGGGTGTGTAATCTTGGAGTCGGCTGTTGTTTGTTGTTAAAGGAGTAAGAAGAGAGGAATTAAGAAATGGAAAGATGAAAAAGCTAAGCTGGGTTTTGAATAGTAAAAAAAACAGGGGAAATAGGTTGGTTCGAATTAACCAGAAAATGAGATAGAAAAACTAATTTTTTTTTATATAAAACTTAAAAACGATAATAAAGAAATTTAACTACGAAATTGAAAGTTATACTAAAACGATGATACCCACAATAAAATTGAAATTTAAAGGGGCAAAATTACGAATTAAAACTATGAACAAGAAATTAAAATTCGTTACTTTCAACCCATAGTGGTTAGCATTTCGCTACTTTGTCCACTACATGGATTTACGAAAATAACGATAGCTATGTAAAATAAACGATAGAGCAAGACAAGAAATTAAAGGAAATGAAATTGCATTAAAATTAAAAGGAGTGTTTACAAGATTTGAAACTAAAAAAAATACAAGAAATTAAAACTACCCTAAAATCTAAGTTCAAATACAAGGGGGGTGAGGGGGTATTTATAGGATAGGAATTATGGTTAATGGGGTGTTGGGTAAATCCCCTCCATACATTTGTGGTGTGTGGTGGTGAAATCCTAGCCATTTATTTATTTCCTTCCCCCTTAAGCTTTGAAGAGTTGATCTTGGCCATACACTTTTGTAGTGTGTTCGGAATATCTCCACCTTCCACTTGTCTTGAAATATTCCTTTTGCTCCAAGCTCCTAATTCTTTTTCTTCTTTCATTTTTGGTCCTTTTTCTTCCTCTTTTTCCCTTCCTTGCTCTTTATTTCTTTATTTTGCCATTTCTTTATTTATTTACAAAATTCCTGAAATGCAACAAAATAATTTATTAAAATACGAGTTCAAGCAATAAATAGGTAATAAAAATATGCAAAAATATGCACTTATCAAATGCCCTCATACCTATCTTTTGCTCGTCCTCGAGTAAAACAAAAAGAAAAAGAAAATCTAGATAAAAAGTCCTATACTCCTTTTCGTAGGTGTGACGGTTGCATTTGGCATATGCAACAAGCCCTTTAAACCCCTAGGCAGCCCTAGTGGACGAGTGAGGTCTCGTGAGGGCCTATAATGAATGTACCCACAAAATCCATCTAGTTTGTATAAAAGATTACATGGCAATGCAACACCACACATACATGTCCTCTCATGATGCATCAACTTAAGAATCAAAATGAATTTGCAAAGTCTTGGTGTGGAAAGTGCAAGGATTCACATAGTCTACTTAATGAAGCATGCAAAAGTGATTAAAAGTTCATGTCAAGAGCAAAAATTATTGGTAATCATGCTAAGTCTACAAGAGCACACCTTAGAATCAAAACTTTGAGATTTCATACGCAAAACAAACAAGCAATACCTCACACTTCACTCACAAAAGAATATTCACTCAAGAACAAGGGTAAGTGTATCACTCAATTCCAACAAAATCAAAAGCATGCTTGACACTTGGTATCATTCTAACTTAAACACAACATACATCAATGATGACAATCAAAAGGTCTTTATTTGGGTTGTAATGGGGCTAGGGACAAGGTATGTCAAGTAAGGCTAAAACAAGGTGAAGTGTCAAAAGCTAGTAATCACCATGAAAATCATGCACAACACCAAACTTCCTCCCCACACAATTATTTTTCTACTTTCAACAAAAAGACTTGACTAGTCGAATGAAGGAGGATTACAAAAACATAAGTATGCTCTCATATTTACATATATATATATATATATATATATATATATATATTATTATTTTGTTTTTTTTTGTTTTTTTTATGAGAGCTAACATAGACATAAGCAACCATAATCCTCCTTTAGATTTAACTTGAAAATCGACTAACAAGGTAACCAACGAAAAATATATTTCCTCAAAAGTTATTAACAAAAGTAAACCCATTTTACACACCTTATTACTCCCTCAAGTTCCTACTAGCCTTTTACAAATTGGGATCAAGTATACGTAAGGCTGTACAAGAAAAAGGTCTTAGGCGAGTAATGTGGTGTGTCACCGAAAGAATTTGATTAAGCTCAAGGGGTAACTAATTGATCACATAAGAATGGTGTGGATATTTTGGGAAATATGGGTTATTCCTAAATGCCTTTATCACCTTATCATCAATCAATGTCATGTGTTTCAAGAAAGAACTCAAACAAGTGCTAGCAATGCAAATGACAAGTGGATACTCAAGCAAACGAATATAAATGCAAAAGATGTGCATATAGGCTCAAAACTCACTTGGTGTGGTAGAACATAATCAATCTCAAGTAAAGGTATCCTCAATGCACCTACTTGTACTCAAAGCATGAAAACCAAATCATCTTACACCTAATCATGACCTTCTAATTTCTTGCACAAATCAAATAAGTCTACTAGTTTCACCTTGCTAGTGTAAGTGTGTGGACAAGAACTTAGCAAATCACTTTTCAATCAAAAGCTAAGGGATCACAAGGTTATCATAGCATGTAAGGGTGCATCAAGCAACTAGCAATCAATTAACAAGACTAGAATAATATTAAAACTCTACTATTTACAATTCTACAACTCTTTTTGTGATTTTTTCATTTTTAAATTTTTTTTTTGGATTTTCTGATTTTTATATTTACACTAAAAACCCTCAAAAACTTGTTGTTCTAAAAATTAAGCATTTTAAATTGCAAGCGAACAATTTGTTTCGTTGTAAAATTTATGATTCGTTCCGTAGAGACTAATATTTTCGCGATCCTTAATTTTTAATTTAATCGAATTAGAACAAGTTTGATTTTGGGGAATTTTGGATTTTTTACTAATTAATTACTAAATGAAAATCTAATTAATTAATTAAAACTGAATTATTCTAAAAATTAATTATTCTAGAATTATTCTACAAATTAAAAATTCTAAATTCGAATTAATTCTAAAGTCTAAATTATTCTAAAAATTCTTAAATTCGAATTAAAACAAGATTCTATTCTTAAACAAGATTCTATTCGAATTGAAGCAAGATTAAAAATTCCCTTTTTTTATCGAATTAAAATTAGAGTCACGATCAGCAAAGCAAAAATTGTAGACTCAATAAACGGAAATACAGGTCTTGACAAACAAACAAAATTCCAGAAACGGACAGAACAAATTAGCAAACTCATAAATAAAATCGGACAACTCGATGTGCAACTCAGGACACTGCAAGAACTGACTCAACAACATTAACCTCGGCAGAACTCAGCTAACTCGCAAGAATTAACACACTCGACTCAGCTCTAACCAATTGCAACAAAACAGGACTCGGCAACAGCAACATTCTGAAAATAGCGACTCACTCCAACGACAAAACAGTTTAGTCAACTCGGCATAACCCATAAACTCAATTCGCAAAACGAGAACACAAAACCCATAAAATCTTAACAAAACAAAGAACACAACAATTCAGCTCAAATCGCAACTACTCAAAACAAAACGAAATAACCCATAAATTTAGACAACAGCAAAACGAGAAGAACACAAGAACAGTCAATTTGTAACTACTCGGAACTCAGCTCAGTAGTGAAGTCGGCATAACCCATAAAATCGGACAACAAAGAACTCAAGAATGACGCCAAAACAGATCAAATCTAACTCTAAAACTTAAACAACAATCTCATAAACGTAAAAACACAACAACTCAGAAATCTTAACACCTCGTAACTAAGCTCGATCTTAGTAAACAAACCAAACTAAAACAAAATGCAGCAAAAGATTCAGCTACTCAATCGAAATACAACTCAGAACAGATCAACCCAGAACAACTACACTAAAATCGAAATAAAATGACTCAAACAAAGACTCGAACATTCAGCAAAATTCCACAGAACACAAAACACTCGACCAAACTCAGTGATAACTAGAGAAAAGAAAAGAGGGAGAAAGGGAATTGGCATTTTGTCTTTGTGGGTAAGAATGGGAGAATGAGGAGGGATGAATCGGGGTTTTAATAATTTGAATTATGAGAATAAAGAAAAGAACAAAGAAGAAGGAGTGGTGTGGCGTGTGTGTCGTGGAGCGAGAGAGAGAGAGAGAGAGAGAGAGAGAGAGAGAGAGAGAGAGAGAGAGAGGGGGGGGCTGGATTAACAAGAAACCGGGGGGAATTCAATTGCTTCGAAAAAAACTATAAACACAGAGAACGTCTAACTCAGGGGAAATGGGTTTGGGAGTTTTGAACGAAGGTGAATAAAGATAAATAAAGGGGATGTGAAAACAAAACTGGGGAAAGAAAATAAAGCTTCGATTTAACAAATTAAAAGCAGGTAAATTACATACTGAAAATTAAAATTAATATATATATTTTTTAATTACATTAACACAAAAAATATAGAAATTAGATATACAATATAAATTATAAAACCCACAATAAAATGGAAATTTAAAGCGGCAAAATTACGAATTAAAACTATGAACAAGAAATTAAAATTCGTTACTTTCAACCCATAGTGGTTAGCATTTCGCTACTTTGTCCACTACATGGATTTACGAAAATAACGATAGTTATGTAAAATAAACGATAGAGCAAGACAAGAAATTAAAGGAAATGAAATTGCATTAAAATTAAAAGGAGTGTTTACAAGATTTGAAACTAAAAAAAAAATACAAGAAATTAAAACTACCCTAAAATCTAAGTTCAAATACAAGGGGGGTGAGGGGGTATTTATAGGATAGGAATTAGGGTTAAGGGGGGTGTTGGGTAAATCCACACCATACATTTGTGGTGTATCGTGGTGAAATCCTAGCCATCTATTTATTTCCTTCCCCCTTAAGCTTTGAAGAGTTGATCTTGGCCATACACTTATGTAGTGTGTTGGGAATATCTCCACCTTCCACTTGTCTTGAAATATTCCTTTTGCTCCAAGCTCCTAATTCTTTTCCTTCTTTCATTTTTAGTCCTTTTTCTTCCTCTTTTTCCCTTCCTTGCTCTTTATTTCTTTATTTTGCCATTTCTTTATTTATTTACGAAATTCCTGAAATGCAACAAAATAATTTATTAAAATACGAGTTCAAGCAATAAATAGGTAATAAAAATATGCAAAAATATGCACTTATCAAATGCCCTCATACCTATCTTTTGCTCATCCTCAAGTAAAACAAAAAGAAAAAGAAAATCTAGATAAAAAGTCCAATACTCATTTTCGTAGGTGTGACGGTTGCATTTGGCATATGCAACAAAATCCATCTAGTTTGTATAAAAGATTACATGGCAATGCAACACCACACATACATGTCCTCTCATGATGCATCAACTTAAGAATCAAAATGAATTTGCAAAGTCTTGGTGTGAAAAGTGCAAGGATTCACAGAGTCTACTTAATGAAGCATGCAAGAGTGATTAAAAGTTCATTTCAAGAGCAAAAATTATTGGTAATCATGCTAAGTCTACAAGACCACACCTTAGAATCAAAACTTTGAGATTTCATATGCAAAAGAAACAAGCAATACCTCACATTTCACTCACAAAAGAATATTCACTCAAGAACAAGGGTAAGTGTATCACTCAATTCCAACAAAATCAAAAGCATGCTTGACACTTGGTATCATTCTAACTTAAACACAACATACATCAATGATGACAATCAAAAGGTCTTTATTTGGGTTGTAATGGGGCTAGGGACAAGGTATGTCAAGTAAGGCCAAAACAAGGTGAAGTGTCAAAAGCTAGTAGTCACCATGAAAATCATGCACAAGACCAAACTTCCTCCCCACACAATTATTTTACTACTTTTAACAAAAAGACTTGACTAGTCGAATGAAGGAGGATTACAAAAACATAACTATGCTCTCATATTTACACACACACATATATATATATATATATATATATTTATATATATATATATATATATATATATATATTATTATAATTTAGTTTTTTTTTGTTTTTTTTATGAGAGCTAAGATAGACATAAGCAACCATAATCCTCCTTTAGATTTAACTTGAAAATCGACTAACAAGGTAACCAACGAAACATATATTTCCTCAAAAGTTATGAACAAAAGTAAACCCATTTTACACACCTTATTACTCCCTCAAGTTCCTACTAGCCTTTGAAAACTTGGGATCAAGTATACGTAAGGCTGTACAAGAAAAAGGTCTTAGGCGAGTAATGTGGTGTGTCACCGAAAGAATTTGATTAAGCTCAAAGGGATAACTAATTGATCACATAGGAATGGTGTGGATATTTTGGGAAATATGGGTTATTCCTAAATGCCTTTATCATCTTATCATCAATCTATGTCATGTGTTTCAAGAAAGAACTCAAACAAGTGCTAGCAATGCAAATGACAAGTGGACACTCAAGCAAACGAATATAAATGCAAAAGATGTGCATATAGGCTCAAAACTCACTTGGTGTGGTAGAACATAATCAATCTCAAGTAAAGGTATCCTCAATGCACCTACTTGTACTCAAAGCATGAAAACCAAATCATCTTACACCTAATCATGACCTTCTAATTTTTGCACAAATCAAATAAGTCTACTAGTTTCACCTTGCTAGTGTAAGTGTGTGGACAAGAACTTAGTAAATCACTTCTCAATCAAAAGCTAAGGGATCACAAGGTTATCATAGCATGTAAGGGTGCATCAAGCAACTAGCAATCAATTAACAAGACTAGAATAAGATTAGAACTCTACTATTTACAATTCTACAACTCTTTTTGTGATTTTTTCATTTTTTAATTTTTTTTTGGATTTCCTGATTTTTATATTTACACTAAAAACCCTCCCCCATACCTAGATCATGCATTGTCCTCAATGTATGTAAATGCAAGAGAAATGAGAAAATGAGAATGAGGTAATACCTAATAAGGGATGACGGAAAGGAACGAAAATGAAAAAGAACTAATTAACAGTACTCACGCACACTTATACTCCCCCATACCTGAATTTCACGAGGGGAGGCAAAGGAATAAAATCGAATTAGCCGATGCCGGTGGGAAAATTGGGGTGCAACTTTGAGAAAATATCAAGAAATTTTTGAAAATTTTCATTTGCAAAGAGTTTCTCAAGCAATATAGAATCATTCAACCTTATTGAACAAGTGTCACTAATGTTCTCCCTAAACCAACTTAAGGCTTCTTTATTTTGTTTAAGCAAATTAGAGATAATGAAAGTTTGGTTTTGGTTTGAATCACTAGGAATGACATAAGATAAGGGTCCATCTTCTCCTAAAGGCTGTTGATCAAACTCGGGGTGATAGAAAGGTAAGTCAATTGCAGGTGGTGTTCCCACGGGAAGTTTAAGAACGGGCTCAACCTTAACAATCTCGGGTGGTGTCTCCCACTTGGAACAATTGTCATTCAAATCTCCTAATGACTTATCAAATGTAGGTGGTTCACCAACGGGAGTTTTAACAATCAGATTTTGTTCACAAGAGACCTCCACGGGTTTGGTTTCCCACTTAGAACAAATATCGTCCAACTCTCTCAACATTTCTTTCGAGGTCATATCCCTATACGACTCACGAAGCTCTCGATTGGTTTCGTGATTCCTCTGAAAATCCTCAACAAGAAGAGACTCAATCTCACTATCCTCAAGGTTTGACCAATTAACAATGTCATCAACAAGATTAACCCCTATTATTTGTTCATAAAGCTCATTGGTTCTTTTCTGACATTAAAGATATTAAGGTTAATGGTCATATTACCAAAAGTGAGTTTCATCGAACCATCCCTACAATTAATCAAGGCATTAGATGTAGCAAGAAAAGGTCTTCCTAGAATGATCAGGATTTGGTTCTTAGGATTCGTGATGGGTTAGGTCTCGAGGACAACAAAGTCAACCAAAAAGATGAATTCACCAACCTTAATTAGCACATCCTCAATTATTCCCTTAGGCATTTTGACAGAATGATCGGCTAATTGAATTGTCATGTTCGTCTTTTGAAGTTCACCTAAACCTAGGGCTTGATAGACCGAAAATGGAAGAATATTCACACTCGCTCCTAAGTCAAGTAACGCCTTGTCCACAAAAGTATTGCCTATGACACATGAAATTGTAGGACAACCGGGATCCTTATATTTCACGGGAATTTGGTTCGAAAGAATTGAACTAACATGAGAAGTCAAAAAGGCTTTCTTAGGGACGTGGGTGGAACGTTTGTGAGAACATAAATCTTTTAGACACTTGGCATAAGAAGGAATTTGTTGAATGGCATCTAAAAGAGGAATGTTGATCTCGACTTGCTTGAAAACTTCCAAAATATTTTCTACTTGAGGCGATTGTTTGTTTGAAAGGAGTTTTTGAGGATAAGGAGCTTTTGGCTTAAAGACTCGTTCGCTGGACACATCGGGAATGGAATTGGAAAGTGGAACAATAATCGAATATTTGTTAGGTGAAGGTGGTGTTTGAGTCGATGAAGGCTCGCTAGATGATGATGATTTATGAGAAGATTCTGATGACTCGGGAGTGGATTTTGAAGATGAGGGTTTAAGTTGTGAAAGTATGGGACTAGATGATTCGAAAGTCTCGGGATTAGGAAGATGGTTTGAAGCATTGAGTTTAGGGTTTTGTTCAACATTTGACTCGTCTTCTTCGTCGGGGGACTCGACTCCAACTTGATTATCAACTTTGTTTCCCGACCTTAAAGAAATGATAGCATTAACATTTTCAGGAGGAGTCTTTGGTTGAGAGGAAATTTAGGGTTGACCTCGGGTTGACTCGGGAACTTGTTCTTCTCTCGCTCACACATGGTGTTGGCTAATTCACTCACTTGAACGTCTAACTTAGATATGGCTTGAGTACTAGCATTCAGAATTTGCCTATTTTGAGTCATGGTTTGCATGAAAGTTTGTTGAGATTGATCCAAATTAGTCATTGATTTCAAAAGCGCATCAAGAGTCTTTTCCAAGGAATTAATTCTCTTATCCGACTCGTGAAAGCCGGGAAGGTGGGCGGGTGCTTGAGTCGAGGCTTGAATCGAGTTTGGATAAGGAATTTGATTTTGAATCGAGTACGAGTTTTGATTGGGCTTTTGAAAACAAGGAGGTTGAAAAGAAGGTGGCGGAGATTGGTAGTTTTGGCCTTGGTTCCACGAGAAATTCAGGTGATTCCTCCAACCGGGATTATAAGTAGGAGCAAAAGGATCATTCCTTTGGTTTGGTGGAAACACCGCATTGACTTGTTGGAAATCTTGCAAATTTTGCATCCCTTGATTCGGGTAAACAGACATGTGTGAGGGTCCACTATGAGTTTCCAAAGCTTCGAGTCTCCTAGTAAGGGTGGCTAGCTTGGCATCGGTTGCAATATTGTTTCCAATTGAATGTAGACCCTTAAAAGAACTAGATGACTCGTTGGACTTGTGAGGTTCCCTAGTAGACTCCCACAACATAGTCTTCTCGGCTAATTCCTCGAAAAAGGCCCACCCCTCGTCCTCATTTTTAGCCATGAATTTCCCTTGGCACAAAGATTCCAACAACGCGGTTGTTTAACTATCTAGGGCCTCATACACAAGCTTATAGAGCCTCCATTTTTCGATTCCATGGTGGGGACATTGAGATAGAAGATTTTTAAAACGGTCAAAAACACGTCCAAAATGGTTCGTTGTGTTTTTGACGAAATTGATTAATCTCATTCGTGAGTTTCGTAGTCTTGTCGCTTGGAAAAAATTTTTTAAGAAAGATGACTACGAAACCCTCCCAAGTGGAAATCAAATTGACGGGTAAACTATATAACCACTTTTTCGCATTATCTTTAAGGGCAAAGTTTATTAGTCTAAGCCGTATGGAGTCCTCGGAAAGTTGTTGGAGTTTTTGCAATGCGCAAACCTCCTCAAATTCATGAATAAAAAGATAGGGATCCTCACCATCACTCCCGGTAAACTTAGGTAACATGCTAATGAAATGAGCTTTAATCTCGAAGTTATTACCATTAACCAGAGGAAGAGTGATACACGAGGGTTGGGCAGAACGGGTAGGATAAGCAACGGTCCTTAAGAGACATGGCCATGGTTACTACTGGTTCAGAATTATCTAAAGACTCAGAATCAGATGAGGAAGAAATCTCGAATGATCTTACTAGTCTAGCAGAATTATCCCTATGCCAAGTAGATCGCATAAACCACGAAAGGAAACACGTAGCAAGAAAGTGCAATAAAATAAACACACAAAAAGAAAGGGGTGAAAAATTAAAAGAAAAAAATTATTTTAACCCTAGGGTTCCTTAATAAAATAACTAGACCTTGCTCCTAACTGTAAGGGCTACCACAAACGAGGTAAATCAATAATTATTCGAACCGGCTTGGCCAGGTAGGTGCAAGCATTGCCAAGAGGCCAAATACCAGCCTAGACACCAAATCTTAATTGGCCAGGTAAGCTTTCGCTTGCCTAGACACCAAGGAGTCGGAATAATTAATGATTACTTCGTTTCTTAGGTACCTTCCTAATTGAGCGCGAAATTCCGAGGGGTAAACGTCTAATTAATTTTATTAAAGGCTAGGGTATGCAAAATGAGGGATTAAATTGTTGTGGGCTAAGGAAAGAGTGATGAAATCCCTTCCCTCATCTTGTTGGTGGACTTGCCCTTAAGATTTATTTACAAAATGATGCAACAAACAAAGAGGTATAAAAAAAATATAAACATTTATGAATGCTTAACTACGTGCTCTAACTAAAGAAAAGAAAGAATTTAACGTACCTTAGGGTCCTCCAGCGATCACCAAAATTATAAGGTACGAAAAATTAAAAACAAGAAAATGAAAATCAAGATGATGTGCCCTAAGTGATTAAATGCATGATGCAACAAGTATGTATTTACAACTAATTTTTTTGGATTTTAAATTTTCAATTTTTTCTGATTTTTTTGATTTTTGTGATTTTTTTGTGATTTTCTAAATAAATAAATAAATAAACGAAAGAGGAGAGAGATACGGTTTACCCAAGCAAAGCTTCCAAAATTCCGAGAAAATTTTTTCCGCTTTAATCCAAGTTTCCCGAATTTTCCTCCAAATTCCTCAAAAAAAATGCAAACAAGAAAAAGGGTGAGAAGAGAGGTAATCCGAAAAATCAAAAACTAAGGTGCGAAAAATAATTAATCCCCGGCAGCGGCGCCAAAAACTTGTTGTGCTAAAAATAATTATTTAAAATTGATTGCAAGTGCACAATCTCGTTTTAGTAAATTTAGATTCGATCCACGGGGACTATTTATTTTCGCAAACCTTTATTTTTAATTTAATCGAAATAGGACAATTTTGGGTTTTCGAGAATTTTGATTTTAAACTATTTAATTACTAAAAAGAAATCCATTTTAAACTAATTTAATTAAAACTAATTTGTTCTAAATTATTAAAAAAACTAAATTGTATTCTAAAACATTTTTTTATTTAAAATTGATTTTATTTGCAGAAAATTCTAACGAAAATTCGACATGAATCCTTCATAAATAAAACTAGCCATTATTACCCAATGCAAGTATTTTCAAACCAACAGGAAACAAAACAGTAAAAAAAACAGACACCGGAAGAATTAATCAACTGCAATCTGCAAACCACTGCAACTCAAGGCCATAAAAAACAATACACTCGACACAATACACTCGAAAAAACAAGCAAACGACGACTCGATATAGAACTCGGAACTCAGCAAAAACAAAACGAAAAAGGAAACAAAAATTATCAACAGATATCGATAAAATAGAAATAAGACTCGGACTCGAAACTCGGCCAAACTCAGCATATCACGAACTCAGTACTTCGATTAAATTAAACGCATCTAGTAGACTCAACACTACAAAAACTCAGCAGAACAAACAGCATTTCGACTCTAAACCAAAATTCAGCAACTCACAAACACCAGCAATGACAAAAACTCGGCAAACACTCGACTCACAAACGCTATAAAACTCGGCAATCAGCAAAGGAAATACAGAACTCGAACTCAGTAGTTTTCACTCAACACGCACTATTAGACAAACAAAAACAACAACGCAGTAAATAACTCTGAAAATCAACGCAGTAAATAACGAACTGGAGCAGAAACTCGCGATTCAAAACAAACAGAACAATAAATTTAAACCAAGGATTAAAACTAACTCGGTAAACAGAAATTCGACAATAACTCGGCAGAAATTCAAAAATGGAACAAATCAAAACGAAATATTAAACAAATCGTTACTCGAATCAATCGAATAAGAACAAACCTAAAAGGAGAAAACAAAACAAAAGTGTGTGTATCGATTTTCATAGTTGGGTGTGTTCGAATTGAAGAGGAAACTAAAGGCGAGGAGGCGATTAATTTAGAAACAGAAGGAGCTGGGTTTGGGTGTGTAATCTTGGAGTCGGCTGTTGTTTGTTGTTAAAGGAGTAAGAAGAGAGGAATTAAGAAATGGAAAGATGAAAAAGCTAAGCTGGGTTTTGAATAGTAAAAAAAACAGGGGAAATAGGTTGGTTCGAATTAACCAGAAAATGAGATAGAAAAACTAATTTTTTTTATATAAAACTTAAAAACGATAATAAAGAAATTTAACTACGAAATTGAAAGTGATACTAAAACGATGATACCCACAATAAAATTGAAATTTAAAGGGGCAAAATTACGAATTAAAACTATGAACAAGAAATTAAAATTCGTTACTTTCAACCCATAGTGGTTAGCATTTCGCTACTTTGTCCACTACATGGATTTACGAAAATAACGATAGCTATGTAAAATAAACGATAGAGCAAGACAAGAAATTAAAGGAAATGAAATTGCATTAAAATTAAAAGGAGTGTTTACAAGATTTGAAACTAAAAAAAATACAAGAAATTAAAACTACCCTAAAATCTAAGTTCAAATACAAGGGGGGTGAGGGGGTATTTATAGGATAGGAATTATGGTTAAGGGGGTGTTGGGTAAATCCCCTCCATACATTTGTGGTGTGTGGTGGTGAAATCCTAGCCATCTATTTATTTCCTTCCCCCTTAAGCTTTGAAGAGTTGATCTTGGCCATACACTTTTGTAGTGTGTTCGGAATATCTCCACCTTCCACTTGTCTTGAAATATTCCTTTTGCTCCAAGCTCCTAATTCTTTTTCTTCTTTCATTTTTGGTCCTTTTTCTTCCTCTTTTTCCCTTCCTTGCTCTTTATTTCTTTATTTTGCCATTTCTTTATTTATTTACGAAATTCCTGAAATGCAACAAAATAATTTATTAAAATACGAGTTCAAGCAATAAATAGGTAATAAAAATATGCACTTATCAAGAGACTCATGAAAACCTTCATCTACTAGACCAGATATTTTCTTGTCATCAAAGACAACATGTATAGACTCCATTACAATGTTTAATCTTAGGTTGTAGACTTTGTAGGATTTTCCAGCTGAGTATCCAACAAAGATAGCTTCATCTGCCTTTGAATCAAATTTTCCAAGATGCTCACCATGATTTTTCAGTACAAAGCATTTGCATCCAAAGACTTGCAGAAAGTTGATTGTTGGTTTCTTGCCTTTGAAAAGTTGATAAGGTGTCATGCCTTTTGCTTGATTGACCAAAGAAATATTCTGAGTGTAGCATGCAGTGTTTATAGCTTCTGCTCAGAAGTATGTTGGTAGCTTAGACTCTTCAAGCATTGTTCTTGCAGCTTCAATTAGAGTTCTGTTCTTTCTTTCCCCTACACCATTTGTTGAGGAGTTCTTGGTGCAGAGAATTCTTGGATAATTCCTTCTTCTTCACAAAACTCTCTTATTACAGAATTCTTGAACTTAGTTCCGTTGTCACTTCTAATTCTCCTTACTTTGAGTAGAGGATTGTTGTTGACTATCTTGATGTGATTTATAATGACTTCATATGCCTCATCCTTAGAGTGCAGAAAGAATGTCCAAGAGAATTTTGAGAAATCATCAATTATCACAAGACAGTATTTCTTCTTTGAGATTGACAACACATTGACTAGTCCAAAGAGATCCATGTGAAGTAGTTGCAAGGGTTGATCAATTGATGACATTGACTTTGATTTGAAAGAGGCCTTCTTCTGCTTCTCTTTCTGGCATGCATCACACAATCCATCCTTGGAGTAATCCAATTTTGGAATACCTCTAACCAAATCCTTCTTTACCAACTCATTCATTGCTTTAAAACTCAAGTGTGACAGTCTTTTATGCCAAATCCAACCTTCATCTACACTTGCCTTGCTGAGAAGACATGTAGTCATGTTTGCATTTGTTGAATTGAAGTCAGCAATGTACACATTTCCTCTTCTATCTCCTGTCAACACTACCTTGTTGTCACTTTTCTTGGAATTGACACAAGCTTCAGATGTGAACCAGACATTCTGGCCTTTATCACACAGTTGGCTGACACTTAGCAAGTTATGCTTAAGTCCATCAACCAGTGCTACTTCTTCAATGACAACATTCCCTTGTGAAATCAAGCCATATCCTCTAGTATATCTTTTGTTGTTGTCTCCAAAGGTAATGCTAGGGTCAGCTCTCTCCTCAAGCTTAGTGAGCAGGATAGAATCTCCAGTCATATGCCTAGAACAACCACTGTCCAGATACCAAAGATTCTTTCTGTTTCCCTGCACACATCAAAACAAAATCAAGTTGATTTTGGTACCCAAGTTTTCTTGGGTCCTGCCTTGTTAGCAAATTTCTTATCCTTCAAATCCCTTTTAACCAAAAGTTTAGATTGAGTTAAATCAATTCTGACTTTAGGTTTGGGCTTTGAGAGACATAATTTGATACTTGCTCATATTTGTTATAGTTAATAGCATTGTTAGGCATAGTCTGTGCAAACATGTTAATCATCATTCATGGCATTTGTGGCATATTGAAAGCATTGTAGTATGGATTATGCATGAATGGCATGTTAGCATATTGACTAGATGCATGAGCAGAGGGAGCATACATATTTGGCATAACATTCATAGCAGGCACAAACATAGGCATGTTAGGCATCAAAGGATTTTTCATAGCTTTGCAGTTGGTAGATAAATGATTAATACTTCCACACTTTACACATTCTTTCCTAGGAGCATATTTATCAGGTGTGTAATTGTTGTGTTTGTTAATCCCTACCTTACCATTTCTGTTCTTTCTCTTGTCCTTAACACCTGACTTAACATTTTCTAGCTTGTCCTTCAATTGCTTATGGGACAAGTTGCCTATGTTTCTTTTCTCAACTGACTCAGTATTGCTACATTCTCCATTAACAAAGTTCTTGTTGACAGGCCCGTACTTTTTATTCAATTTAGTTAAAGTTGCTTTGCTAACAGGCTTAATTCTTAAAGAACATTCTTTTTTGACTAAATCACTGTCTGAAGTAACTTCCCTATCAACATCTAACTTAGCTTTTGCTAATTTGCAGAAAGAATCAATTCCTTGAACATTACAAATTTCCTCAGTTACAACTGTTGATCCTTTCCACTTAGCAATCAGATTTTATTCCTCTACTAACTGTTTCTTTAAAACTTCCTCTCTCTTTATATCCTCAATCATTTCATTTTTAGCATCCAAGCAATCTCTTCTCAGAGTTTCAAACTCAATCAACTGTGTTTCTATTAAAGAATTCCTATCACTTAACTTTTCATTAAGGTCTTTAATCCTCTTATTCTCTCTGTTAAGTGATCTTAAGGTAACATGCATGTTATACAATTCAATAGACATTTCATCAATTGTGCTAGCACATTCAGCTTTAGAAAGATCAGTTAAGATTGTAGAGAATACCTGGTTGCTTGCTGAGCTAGCTTCTTCATCAGTTTCGTTTGCCATGAGTGCAAGATTGACAAACTCCTCTTCTTCATCTGAGTCACCTCCAGCAGCCCAGTCACTATCTTTTGACACGAATGCTCTCCCTTGTTGCTTAAGAAGATCAAAATATTTCTTCTTGTAATCAATAATCTCGAACTGTTTCTTCTCTTTCTCGGCTTTGGATTTTCTGCATTCATTGACAAAGTGACCAGCAATTCCACAGTTATAGCATTTGATCTTTGATCTTTCAACCACATCCTTGTTCGGTTGATAGCTTTTCTTGAATTTCCCGGCTCCTGCTGGATTCTTCTTGAATCTTAGCTTCGAAAATCTCTTTGACAGAAATGTCAAATACTCATCTAGATCTTCAACTTCATCCTCACTTAATGCATCAGGTTCTTCAATCATCTTGCTTTTACCTTTGCTAGTTTCAGCTTCACCTTCACAAGTTTTTGAACTTAGTGTGGCTTCTACACTCTTCATTCTTCCACCACCTTGGATTGTTAGAATATTGGCCACCAAGGCAACAGATCCACCTTTCTTCAGGATTTTCTCCACTTCCTCATCTTGCTGCATTTCAAGCTCATAGGTCTTCAGGGTGCCATACAGTCTCTCAAGTGTAAAATCTTTGTAGTCCTGAGAATTCCTCAACGAGACGGTCACTGGCTTCCATTCCTTAGGAAGAGATCTCAGAAACTTTAGGTTGGGGTCTTTGGTTTCATATTTTCTCCCATACAACTTTAGTCTATTCAGTAACTTTTGAAATCTACGGAATATGTATGTTAGATTTTCAGCAGAGGAGTAGTGAAAATGCTCATACTGTTGTATTAGGAGCTGCATTTTGTTCTCTCTGACCTGCTCAGTTCCTTCATAGATGGTTTGGATAATGTCCCACACTTGCTTAGCAGTGGTGCAGTTAATGACATTATCAAACATATCTTGATCGATTCCGTTGAACAAAATGTTCATGGTCTTCCTATCTTTGTGAATCTCCTCCAAGTCTTCATCTATGTATTCAGCTTGATTCTTTGGAATAGGCCTTCCAGCAGCTACAGTGCCAGCATCTTGACCAATCCCTGAGTTGGCCTTCATTGGAACATGAGGTCCTTTCTCTATGCAATCTACGTAGCCTTCATCGATGGCTGAGAGATGAAGGTGCATTTTTACTTTCCAGTGAAAGTAATTATCTTTGTCAAGCATTGGTATTTTCACGCCTATATCCTTCATTCCCATGGTGGTGATCTTTAAACTTCTTGTACGTTAGAAGCTTGCTCTGTTACCAATTGTTAGGTCCCAAAGTATCGTAAAAGGGGGGGTTGAATATGATACTACCAAAAAAATAATTTCGAGAATATATCTTTATTGATAATAAAATCGAAGGGGTGTTACAACTTCTAATCCAATGGATTAGCTTCAAAACCTGAACACTCCTAAGGATAGTTTAAGCACGAGGACCATCTACCTGACACTTCCTAAAAGCGGGCTAAGCCGACTTTCCTACTAGATGGACTGTCTAGCAGCTTACACTCCTAAGGATAGTATAGGCACGAGGACCTTCTACCCGACACTTCCTGAAAGCGGGCTAAGCCGGCTTTCCTACTAGATGGACTGTCTAGCAGCTTACACAGAGAAGATATAAGAGAGAGAAGAGAGAATTGTGTGTTGAGGTGTGTTTTGAAATGAAATACAACAGACCTATTTATAGGTTTTAGAAAGTTACTATTTGACACTATTCCAACAACCCCCAAATAGTAACCGAGCACTATTCCAACAACCCCCCTTATACGATACTTCGGGACCTAACAAAGTAAAAGGTGCTTTCCCAATCGGTATCAGTAACTTCAGCTTGAACTCCTTCAAGAGCTTTGCTTTCACCATTTCTTTGAACCTCTGTTCCATACATTTCTTATAATGCCCCTTTGTTAACCTCTCTACCATATTGAGGAATTCATCTGAGATGCCATGATTCACAAGCTACAATTAACATAAAAAATAACACATCAGTTAATCACAACACAGGAGAGAGAGAGAGAGAGAGAGAGAGAGAGAGAGAGAGAGAGAGAGAGAGAGAGAGAGAGAGAGAACCTGAAAGAAGCCCCAGTTCTCATAAGGATCTTTAATTTGTTCCATAATAACAGCTCTTTCTTCACCATTTAGCTTCTCCAAGTTGATAACTGGGAAGTTCTCCATTTCTTTATTCTTCTATTATCTTCTCAAATATTAACTTCGTGTTTTTGTGGAATGAAAGGGTAAGATTTTTATCGTATTTATAGAGTAAGAGTAACTTTAGACAACTCATTTCATGATTTCATCCCGCTGATAGTCATGGAGAATACAAATTAAGAAAGAAAGCGAAAAATACCATAAAACGGGAAATGGGCATATAGTTATGTGGATAATTATAAAATATATTCATAACCTTTCGATTTTGGCTTCACACTAAATTTCTTACTTTTTTCTTCAATTGTTTATATAGCAAACTGGAGATTTCTTTCACAAGTTATCATAATTTCCGTTTTTTGCACTTTTTAAATTTCTAATTAATGGTACAAATTGATAATGTACTAAGCTTTTAGAAATACTTCTTTTTATACAATTGAATTTTAATCCAAACATGCATATGTTACGAAGGAGAAATGTTATAACTTATAATTTTTAAAAACATTACCAAAATTGTTTTTAGTCATGAGTCATCATCATAATATTGACCATTTTTTCCTATAGAAAAAGGACATGATGTATTTATGTGAGAAAAATTTTTGGCATCAATTTTGAAATGTAGCATTAGCGTTGTGATTGAACTTGGTGATAGAATCTGTATAAGAAATGTGTACTTTTGCTCTTATTTTAAAATTCACTAATGGATGACATTAGTCCATGAAGCAATAAGCACCCACAACATCATAACAGACATCACAATCTTTTCTAAACATATTATTGTCGAAGATAGAAATTGGACTCCATATCTCCTGGTTAGAAGAGAAGAAGTACAACCCATCAATTTCTGCTAGTATTGACTTTTCCAAATTACACAATTTATCCTCAGCTTTTCCTTTATCTTCTAATATTTTTGTGTCTACTTTAGTAAATTCATGAAGATGGGTGTTGTGCCCAAAATTTGTAATGGGCTTAATTTTAGGCCCACGGGTATTGAGGATTGTTAGGATAATTGGAAGGCAGGTACTAGTTTGAAGGAAGCTGGAGAGGTGTATATTTTGAGGGTAGCTCTGGAGGTGGAGGTTCGCATTTGGGGGAAGCTGTGTAGGTGCAGGTGGGCTTACAGGCTCCACCTCTGCTGGCCGAACGGATAAGGATTGACTCCTAATTTGTAGGAAATACGAATTGAGTCCTGTTAATAGTCTATTTTAATGAGGGACACGTTTCTAATATGATAAATATTGGATATTTGTGATATATGTATACACATACACGGAGTTCTCATATGAGTAGGATTTTGGAGTTCTACTTCGAATAGGACTCTACTAAGTGGCTAGCTGAATCTAGAATAAGGCATATTTCTACACAAACACTTCAGGATCAGCATTGGAGGAAGGACAAAATACATCAATTTCGTGGCTTATTGGTCAAGAAAAAAAGTCCATAACCTAAAGAACTACATGGGGCTTGATTCCTATAAATAGGATATGTAGGCAATTAGCAAGGGGTGGGTTTTTTACTTTTTCGATACACAAGGCACGTGTACCCTAGGAAATCATATTCTGGGCATGTTTGGCTGGAGATATATGCCATTATTGTCCGGTGACCTTGCTAATTCAGCCCATTAAACACTAAACACAATTATTAGGTTCAGCTGTCATGTTTTGTTACAGCTGTTCGGTTTGTTTAATTGTCCGAAAACCAAGGATCATTTCCGTTATTCTGGTGAGGCTTTCTCGGGGTGTTTTGTGAAATTTGTGCACAACATTTTTGGCACTAGAAGGAGGGGGCATTCCTCTCTTAAAAAATCAGTTGGTGAATCAATGTCGGAAAATTCCGAACCTGTTCGGACGCCAAGCGGCGAGGATGGTAGGCGTAAGGCCAATCCTGATGGTGAAGTAACTGCTAAAGATATCCTCAACCATCTTCAAGCTATGGATGGTAGAATTGACCAGTTGGAAAGGAAATCATCACGGAAAAAGAAAGGACAAAGAAAGCATAGGTCCTCGGAAAAGCGCTTTAGACGGCGTGAAGTGACACCAAGAAATTTGGATTTTGGGAGTGAAGAAGAGCCTGAACAGGAGGTTGGAAAAATTAATTTCTCTGATGTTGAAACGGATCGAGAGAATGTGGATCGGAAGGAAGGTCCTGTGGATTCCCCAACTAGGAGTGTGAGCGTATTTGATCAAGTCGGGAAGAAGCTAAATAACAAAGATTTACGGCATGTGTTGGATGGAACGAATGAGAAGGTGGATGGAAATGACAACCTTGACAAGTCTCAGTCGAGGGGTTCTAAGAGCTATAGGAAGGAAAAATCTAAAAATGAGGAGCGGACTCATGACAGGAGGTCTAAGCCCACCAAGCTCCAATCAGCCGTCGGGAGTGAAGACAGCTCCAGCTCCCAAGACAATTCAGCTCACAAACAGAATGGAGACTCGAATGAAGACACGGATGAGAGTGAGGAATACCTCTCGGATGGAGAGGATGCAAATTATAAGGTAGCTGATTTAAGGAAAGCTCTGGAAAATATTAAAGCTGAGAAGTGGTCGACATCAGGCCTAGCTGTAGCTTCACCTTTCACTAAAAAGGTCCGAGATTCCCCCCTTCCACCTAGGTACAGGGGGGTAGGAGATTTGAAGTTTGATGGCACCACAGATCCAGTGGAATATATCAGCCGTTTTAGTACTGAGATGGAGGTGTACCAAGTCAAAGATCGCACAAAATGCCGGCTGTTGGCAGCTACGCTAAGGGATAATGCTCATCAGTGGTTCAAGAGGCTGCCATCTAATTCAATTCATTCCTGGAGGCAAATGAGCGAGCTCTTTGTGACTCAATTTCGGGCCACTATGGCATTTGCACCTCCTGCTAACACTTTAGAAAATATCAAGCAAAGGGAGAAGGAAACTCTCAGAGAGTATTTCAAGCATTTTAACACAAAGGTGCCCAAAATGAGGAAGGCTACAGATGAAACCTATAAAAATTTTCTGATAGCTGGGATATGGCCTGGAAGTGATTTCTGGAAGGAACTTCTAAAAGAGGAACCTGTCACACTGGCCGATTTTTATGCACGAGCTGAAGCTCATAAAGTAGTTGAGGAATCTATGGCTAAATTGAGGAAAGATAACAACCCAACTGGTTGGAATGGGAGAAAAAGAAGCAGGTCCTACAGTCCTAGGAGAAGAAATGTGGATAGGCGTGCTTCTTATCATGGAGCTTCAGCTTCCACCGAAAGGGAAGCTGGTCGCAAGGAAAGGAGAGCACCTCTAACTGTGCATGCGACTGGTTCAAGAAGGTCTGTGGAATATAAGCCCCCACCCTTGAAGAACTACAATAAATATTCAGAGTATACCCCGTTGGCAGCACCTCTTGAGCAGGTGTTTGAGGTTGGGGACAAAGCTGGAATGTTCAGGAAGCCGACTCGTATCGGCCCACCTGGAAGGAGGGACCTAGGAAAATATTGTGCATTTCATGATGCAAAATGGATACGAGACAGCTGACTGTCGTCACTTGAAGGACCATGTTGAGAATTTAATCAGGAAGGGATACCTTACAGAGTTTGTGGCACAAGAGGCGAAAAAATATATAGATGAGAAAGAAAGAAAGGAGGCATAAAAAACGATACTTGATCGTACAGCAAGGGCGAATAGTATCCGCACCATAATAGGAGGTCCATATATTGGAGGTACGAGCAGGAACTCTATGAAAAACTTTGCACGGGAGGCTAGAGGAGCTCCCCTCACTAATGTCTTCCACCTGGCTGAAAGGCCCCCAAAGCTATTTAAGGGGGAAGCTGCAGACATCATCTTTACTGAGGATGATGCTAAACATGTACATCACCCACATAATGATGCCCTGGTGGTCATGTTCTCTATTGGAGGGATGAATGTACATCGGATCTTAGTGGATAATGGAAGCTCATGCAATATAATAGCTTATGACACCTATCAGAAAATGGGACTCCTAGATAAGGAGATGTTCCCCTCGTACAACAACTTATATGGATTTACTGGAGGTCCAGTTCAGATTGTGGGACGAGTGAAGCTCCCAATCAGGATGGGGAATGAACCTTATGTGGCAACTCAGGTTGCAGAGTTTATGGTAGTAAATGAAGACATATCTTATAATGCTATCATAGGTAGGCCTTTCTTGAAGGAGATGCGTGTGGTGACTTCCATCTACCATCTCTCAATGAAATTTCCAACTCCTAATGGGATTGGGTGCCTACAAGGATGTCAGTCAGATTCACGCGAATGTTACAGTAAGGCCTTGCGTACTGCTGAGCAGGCTTCAAAACACTTGCTATTGGTATATGGCGGAACAACTGACAACTGTTATCATTATCTTGGACTCCCAAATACTTCGGCTGAAGAGTCTTCTCGACAGAAAGGAGGGGTATGTGAGAAAGATTCATGCAATACAATTATGATTGTGCAACATCCAGATGAAGACCTTTACGTGGATGTAGCTTCGTTTTTGGGGGTAGGTACTGGAAGGGAGGTGCTTATGCTGGAGGCACCTCAACTGAAAAATGGAAACGGCAATGATGATTTTGTTGAAGGCATCGTGGAAGAAGTCAATGATAGTGACTTTGAAGAGGTGTAAATTTTAAAGCAATCGCAAGAAGAGGTACCTGAATCTGCCCAGGTGGAGGATAAAGGGAACCTGGTGGAAATTGATTTGGATCCTAGGATGCCCAAATCCAGAGAAAAAGCTGGTGCTGTAGGAGACACTGTATCTTTTATGGTAGATAACACTTATTCTAGTAAGGAGCTGAAAGTTGGAAAACAGCTGGATCTGAATATGAGGGAAGCTCAGATGAACTTCCTTAGAGGGAATGTGGATGTGTTTGCTTGGGATCATTCAGACATGATTGGGATAGACTCAAAGATAATGTGTCATCGTCTTAATATTGATCCAGAAGCGAAAACGGTAAGGCAGAAAAGAAGGGCCATAGGTGGTGAAAGAGCTTCTGCTTTGAGAGAAGAGGTGGACAGATTATTGGCAGCTGGTCTGGTGAGGGAGTCTTTTTACCCCATGTGGTTGGCAAATCCGGTGCTGGTTAAGAAGCCCAATGGAAAATGGCGTACTTGTGTGTATTTTACAGACTTGAATAAGGCGTGCCCAAAGGATAGCTTCCCGCTTCCTCGTATTGACCAACTGGTGGATGCAACTGCTGGGCATGCTCTACTAAGCTTCATGGATGCATATTCAGGATATAATCAGATTCCTATGTATGGCCCGGACCAAGAACACACCTCCTTCATAACAGATAGGGGGTTGTATTGCTACATTGGGATGCCTTTTGGTTTAATCAATGCGGGAGCTACGTATCAGCATCTGGTAAACATGATGTTCAAGGATCAAATTGGGAAAACAATGGAAGTATATGTTGACGATATGTTGGTAAAGTCAAAAAAGGCAGCTGATCATATTTCGTACTTGGCAGAAATGTTTGACATCTTGAGGAAATAAAGAATGAAGCTCAATCCTCAGAAATGTGTATTTGGGGTAGAATCTGGTAAGTTTCTCGGGTTCATGGTTAATCACCGGGGTATTGAGGCTAACCCTGCAAAGATTAAAGCTTTGTTGGAAATGAGGTCACCTAGGAGCGTTAAGGAGGTTCAGTCATTAACAGGAAGGGTTGCAGCTCTGAACAGGTTCGTCTCAAAATCTTCAGACAGGTGTAAGGAGTTCTTTTCGACAATTAAGAAAGGAAAGAACTTTGAGTGGACGGATGAATGTGAAGCTGCTTTTGAGAAGCTAAAGGAACAGCTGGGTAGCCCCCCGCTCCTTTCTAAACCAGTTGATGGTGAGGCTCTGATACTCTACCTAGCAGTTTCTGAGTATTCTATTAGTGCGGTGTTGGTTCGAGAAGAGGGGAAGGTGCAGTTTCCGGTGTATTATGTAAGCAAGAGGTTGCTAGATGCAGAAACCCGGTACACTAACATGGAGAAGTTAGCTTATGCATTAATTCTTGCTTCAAGGAAGCTTCGGCCTTACTTTCAGTCTCACAAGATCGAGGTACGGACTTCTTTCCCGCTAAGGCAGGTGCTACATAAACCTGAAGCTTCTGGAAGGCTGATGAAATAGGCTATTAAGTTAGGGCAGTTTGATGTTGAATATAAGCCGAGGTCCGCAATAAAAGGGCAGGCATTGGCTGATTTTCTTTTGGAATTTCCTCCATCGTTTGAGGTAGGTGGAGATGAATGCATACCTTTTGGTGAGTTACCTGTGGCAGAGGTGCCTGTGGAAAATTGTGCTCCATGGTGGACTTTGTATGTGGATGGGGCAGTTAACTCTAATGGAGCGGGTGCCGGCATAGTTTTGGTAAGCCCTGAAGGACATAAGTTGTAGAGTGCTATTCACTTTTCATTCTATGCAACAAATAATGATGGTGAGTATGAGGCACTAATTTCCGGCTTGAAGTTGGCTTTGGAAATGAAGGTGGAAAATTTGACAATCTTCAGTGATTCAATGTTGGTGGTTTGGCATGTTAAAGGAGGGTTTCAGGCTCGAGGCCCTCGCACTGATTTATACATGAGGTATGCACAGGAATTGATAAGGAGGTTTAAGGAGGTAAATTTGGAACAGATTCCTAGGTCGGAGAATGCTGATGCACATGCACTGGCTAAGCTGGGCTCTCAAAGGGAAGCTACTTTGCTGGGAGTCATTCCCCTAGAGGTTCAGTTTCAGCCAAGTATTTCAAAAGTTGAAGCGTTAAATGTGGAAGTTGCAGTGAAAGATCATTGGGTGACTCCAATTGTGGAGTATATCACTAAAGGAGTTTTGCCTTTGGATAAGGATGAAGCTCGGAAGTTGAAATACAAGGCGGCAAGGTATATAATTTATGAAGGAGTACTGTATAAGAGGGGTTTTAATAAACCTTTGTTGAGATGTATTTCCGGAGATGAGTGCGAATATATCATGCGGGAGGTGCATGAAGGGATTTATGGTAACCACTCTGGAGGAACCTCTTTGGCACACAAAATACTTCGTCAAGGGTATTATTGGCCAACTTTGCAAGGAGATGCTCAAAAGTACACTCGAGCATGTGATCGCTGTCAGAGGTTCGCAAAGTTTGGTGTCAACCCAGCCGTACCTCTTAAACCTCTCACCAGTCCTTGGCCTTACGCGGTTTGGGGAATAGATTTAATTGGGGAGCTTCCCAAAGGCAAAGGAGGAGTAAAATATGCGGTTGTTGCAGTGGATTACTTTACAAAGTGGGCTGAGGTAGAACCTTTGGCTACAATAACCGCTGCAAAGTTGAAGGAATTTGTGTTTCGAACTACAATTTGTAGGTATGGAGTACCTTATAAGCTCATCCTAGACAATGGGAAGCAGTTTGATAGCAAGGAGATGCGAGGCTTGTGTGAGGATCTTGGAATTTAAAACGGGTTTTCAGCTTTTTGTCACCCTCAAAGTAATGGTCAAACGGAAGCTGTGAACAAAATATTAAAACATACTTTGAAGGCCAAGTTGGAGGAGCGAAAGGGAAGCTGGCCGGAGGAGCTTCCAATGGTGTTGTGGTCCTATAATGCCACTCCGAGAACTACAACAGGTGAATCTCCGTTCACTTTGGCATATGGATGTGAGGCAATGGTGCCTATTGAGATAGGAGCTGGCTCATTTAGGAGGGAAAATTATAACCCTGAGGATAATGAGGTGAATCATCGCTTGTACCTGGACCTTGTTGAAGAGGTACGTATGAATTCACAGTTGAAGCTGGCTGCGTATCAGCAACGAACTCAGAAGTATTTTGATAAGAAGGTTCGAGCTCGCCCTCTGAAGGTGGGTGATCTGGTCTTAAGGAGGGTGCTACCCAATATGAGGGTACTTGGTCATGGTGTGTTTGGAGCAAATTGGGAAGGACCATACCTTATAAAGACGGTTCTTTGGGAAGGTACTTATCATTTAACTGATTTGGAGGGGAAGCTGATCCCTACGGCATGGAATGCCGAACATTTGAGGAAATATTACCAGTAGGCACGTTTTGCAGGTAACGCTTTCAAGTAAACCTCTTTCAGGTATAGGATTAATAAAGGTAGCTTATTAGTTGTAGCTGCCATCTATAGGACATATAGATGATTTGATTTTGTCTTGCTATGCTCGGGGGGTAGTGTATGTACACCTCACCGATAGGAAATATCATGAAATTTTGCTTCTATGAGGCCAATAAAGTTGTTGCTTTCTTTTATATATAACAATTTTTGTTCTTATATTATGCTTTGTTTCTTTATGTGCTTCGTGGTGCAAATATGGAATGACATGCTTAAATATGTGTTTTTTTTAGTTCTTCATCATAGTTGTTAGTATGTTCAAGAACTAGGGGTAGTAGGTTATGCCACTGTTATTCCCAGATTACACACTTGTATAATTGTAGAAGGGGGGGTTGAATACAATTCTTGATATTTATAAATTTCTGATAAGAACTTCAGAAACTTATGAAGAGATAATTGCAATGTAAGATTTAAACACATACATATATAAAATCAGGTGGTTAATATGCACCACCTGAAGCTTTTATTTGAAGAAAACTCTGTGATACAAAATGTACACAGCTGCCGTTTTACAACTCTTTGCTTCTAAGGATATTCAAGAAACCCTAAGCAAATATGTCTGTTTTCTTAACCTACAAAGAGTTGCTACCCTTGGTTATATATCCCAAGTTTTACAAGTACTACTGGAATAAGATAATACTAATCTAATTCTAGTTGACTTGCTACTACACTCCAAATACACATGTAGCCGAAAGGTTGTCCTTGTGTTCAGACATGTCTCCTGCACCTTTCTTGTATTCATAGTGTAAATGAAATGCTTCTTTCTTCTGTGTTTCCAAAGTATGGCTGCCATACTGCTTTTTGTATCTACTATAAACTCATGTGATCTGTCAGTCAAACATGTCCTTATCAACTGCTAATCTCCAGCTAATCATAGAAGACAGTGTCAATGATTATCCGTTGATGATGTATACTGACATCCGTTGATGATGTATAGAGCAGTATCCGTTGATATTGGGACTTGAGCTGTATCCGTTGATAGAGTGGATTTGAGTTGTATCCGTTGATATTGTTTAGTCTTCATCCGTTGATACACTTTCACTTAGACAGAATTACATAGCATAGCTTATTTACAATTGGCTACCCTATTCTGCCTATCCGTTGATAGTCAACATGACTGTGGATAAAAACACTATCAACTGATAACATAGAGATACTGCAGTGTGCTACAAAACCTCATCCGTTGATGAGCTACATGTCAACGGATAGAGTTATAAATCCTCATCTGTTGACAGCTACAGAACCTTAAACAATTTGATTGATTGTGAAGTTATCATCAAGTACAACATATTCCTAACAATCTCCCCCAATTTATACTTGATGGCAATAAAGCATAAATTCAGGACCTTGATGATAACAAAACATTCCTAAAGATATATAAAGAACAATACATAAATTGTATTAAGCTACAATAATTAAAAACTGAAAGTTTGAGAAATTTACAGAGAAGTGCTCCTCTAGACTGAGCAGATTAGGACTGTTTCTTTCTTCTTGTTGGCATCACCCTTGATTTTCCTTCCTTGGCAGAGTTGGACTCAATCTGTATTTGGAGTTGCCTATAGAAGGCATCTTCTTCATCTACCTTTGGATTTAGCTTCTGTTGTAGCCATCTCAGGTATTGAGAACTAGCCTTTGGTAGTTGGTCTTCTAACCTGAAGAATCTCCTGTTACCATCTTCATCCCTGAACTCCATCATCCAGAAAGGTTGGAGGTGGATTTTCTATCCATTGTATGGGATCTTCATTTTCCTTGGTAGACTTGATGGTGAGTTCCAATCCCTCCTTATTTGTTCTATTTTGTCCAGTATCTCCCCTTTTGCTATCTTGGAGAACCCTGTGTATCTCTTGATTGCAGAGAACACTTTGGTTAAGGTATGATAATTTTCTCCAAGAACCCTTTGTAGTGGCCATGTCCTTTCCGTTCCTCCCTTGTATACAAAGACCAATCTTTCAGGCAAATGTCTATATTTGTCAATTCCTCTTACTTCTGACAATTCATCCAGATAAAGATTCATGTCAGAGTATTCTTCAATATCTGCCTGATAGATAAAATCATCCTTGTTTTCCAAGATTGGCTGCCTGACAATTGCAGGTACCCTAGCAACTTGAATTGGTTCCTTTGAAGGTTGCTTCCTTGGTTTCCTTTTCTTCTGTGTAGGCTTCTGTTGAGGCTTCAGCAAGAATGAAGGAACCTCAATGGAGTCAAGATTCATTGGTTCCTCTTTAGGTACTATAGGCTCACCATGGAAATTTACATTTGGGTTGAATACTTTTACATCAATAGGTTGTGATGAACCAACTGTCTCTTTGTTTTCAGTTTCTGGAGAGACAGGCCTCCTTGCATGTGATTTTAATCTCTTGGATTTGGGGACTGATTTCCCTTTCTTTTTGAATTTGGGGACTTCCTCAGGTTCCCTCAATTCATCCTCTACCTCATCCAATAACTCTTGAGCCAGCCTTGCTTGCTTCTCATCTGAGTTTTCATATTGATATTCAGTGCTTGGTTGAGATTCTCTTAGCAGCCTTGAAGTCTCTTCTCTCTTGGCTTCAACAAATCTAGGATGGCTGTTGGATATGCTTAGAACTTTTCCATTCCTTATGATTACAGCCATCCATTCTCTTACACAACTGTTAGTCTTCTCCTTGAATTCCTTGATTGCCTTACCCATCAACTTCTCTTCATCATCCTTGGGAAATGGAAAGTCCAGTTGTAACTTGTTCTTCCCATTTGCTTTTGGTGGTGAGAAGGGTCTTGATTTGATGTAGGGTTCAAATTCCTTAACATGAGAAGGCTCAGCATCATAGAATGTAGGAGCCACAATTGCTGGAGTGAGCACCTTCAGAATTGTTGTAGATATTGTTGGAGCTGAGGTTTGGCTAGAGAACAGAGTTGATGCAATAGATTGATTGATCAATCTTTCTGTCCTCATTATCCTTTCATAGTTTTCTTCTTTCATCTTTTGGAGAGCTTCAATTTTGGCTAGCTTTTCTTCTTCTGTCAAGTTTGAAAGATCAAACTCTTCAGATAGAGGTTTGGATTTGCTGGGGGAAGCTGTGACAATGAATTCTTGTGGATTGACCACTATGGTAGGCTGCTGCTCCCCCTCACTTGCTGCTTCCCTTCTTTCAGAAATTAAGATTTGACTTGTAGTTGCCACAGTCTCTTCCACTTTCTCCCCCTTTTTGTTAGCATCAAGGGTTTGACTAGAAGTTGGGGCTGCAACTAACTTTTCTAGCAGTTGGGTTTGCAGTTTCTGATGTTGAAGAAATTGCTCCATCTGGGATTCCATCTTTTCCACTCTTGAATTGAGAAGTTGCACAGATTTAGCCAGGTTGTCTTCTTTGAGAAACCTTTGTTGCAACACCCTCTGAGTGGCTGTAGGAGCTAGTTGCTCTAGCTTGGAATCCACAGAGATCTTCACATCCTTGATTTCTTGTTTGACCTCCTCTAAATTGGATCTCTGAATCACCATTTGCATCTTTTGTAACTTTAGGGAGTCAATTGCCTGTTGAAGAACAACCTTTCTCTGTGGATCTGCTTCTGGGTGCTCAGCCAGGGCAGATTTATATTGCCTTATGATTTCCATATCAAGTTGATGATAGGTGTAGTTTTGAGCAAATGCAAAATCATGAATACTGCTACCACCTTCATCTTCAGAGCTCTGGCTGTCTTCATCTTCAGAATTGTCAAATTCATCACTCTCAGCAGTGGTTGGCAGAGCTGCTATAGATTCCTTAGCTCTAAGTAGAGATTGTGAGGTGTGCACTAGGTGCATTGCCTCCTCTGCTTCCACATTGCCCTGTTGTGCCAGAATTTGATAGGCAGGAACAGGGTGAGTAAAGGTTTCAGCATCCAAAGAAATGGAGTCAATCATGGACTGATATTCTCTTTGAAATTCCATTTCCTTGGATGCATCCTCAACCCCCATTGACTCACTAGCAATGGCTGCTTCTTCCATCCTTATCTCTTCTGTAGTCCCTTCTCTCCCCTCATCTCTCTTTTCTTGCATCAAGGGCTCCCCTTGGCTCACACCTCTCACACCCTCACCTTCACCTACTAAGGTGGAACTCTCAAACTCTCATTTTGCCTGACCGGAAGAAATGGCCAGCCTCTCATTATTTATCTCTCCTTTTGCCTACTCACAAGGCAGCCTCTCACTCCCTTCCCTCAAACCTAAAAGTGTTTCAACTACTGAGAACTCCTCTACACTTGACACTGGAATGTCAGATATAGCAGTGGTAGAGTGAGTTATCAACGGATAAGGAATATCCGTTGATGGAGTAGTTATAGCTGTCAACGGATGGCTAGATAGAGGCGCATCCGTTGATGGAGAAACACTTGTCAACGGATGAAGGATATCCGTTGAGGAAGGAATAATTCTATCCGTTGAAGAGAAAACCAACACTGAATCTGTGGAGATTGATTTTAAGTTCGAGGCCACAGTCTGTGTTGAGAATTTTGGAAGGGAAGATTGATGGTCCAACAAATCATCTAAAAGATGATGACCACCAATTACAGAGTGGGGCTTCTCCAAGAATCTTAAAGATGGAGAATCAGGAATTGATGTAGATATCATATCCACATCCAGAGATGGAGTTGGTGATGGTGGATTGTAATGTGTGTCGATTTGAAGATTAAGATCAAGGGGCTGTGACTCCACATTTATTGAAGCCACATCAAACTGAGTTTGAGAAGGCACAGTTTCCTGTACAGTGTGTGCACCCTGTGATTCCCCTGTGGTTTTAGATTTCACTCTTCTTCCATAGGTTTTTGAGATTGGGCTATATGTGTCCCTAACCCTCTTGTGCAGTGTTCCTTGTGGGGAACTTGATTTAGTAGTCACACTCTTTTGGGAGAGTGTAACTAGAATTTGGCCTGTAGTTACATTAGCAGTCTTTTGAGAGACTGAAATGGTGGTTGCACTCATTTCTCCTTCCTTATCCTTAGGGCTTCTTTGATGTTCACCCTGTCCCTCACCACTCACTACCACCTTCACACTCCCCTCAAGAGGTTTGGTAGATTTTACAACAGGTGTCTTTTGAGAGACACTTGAGGTTTGCCTTTTAGAATGTGGTTTTGGAACTTTGGATTTGGTCACTTTGGTAGGAGCCTGTTTGGTCACAACTACAGACTCCATTGTGACACTAGAAGGCAAAGAAATTTGGGGGTTGGAGATAGGGGTTTCAGAGTTAGAGATAGTTACCTGAACAATTGGTAGATATACCAACTGTACTCCTGCATTGAGGTTCATTCGAATCAGGTCACTTAAGACTCTCTTCTCCTGAACAAAACATTGGAACTTGCTATCCGGGTTAGCAATGGATAGCTTATTCTCAGACACATGCAGTGCTAAGAGCATTAAAAATCTAGCAAAGTAGATATTCTTGCTCCTAGTTTCCTTTTTACCCAACTTTGCAGCTATCTCATACATAACTAATGTGCCAAAATTATAGAATTTATCATTTAAAAGCATACACATCATTGTTAGCATGGACTGGGTAACAGCATCAAAATTACTAATTTTTCCTGAAAAAGTTTTAATGAAGGCATCACAGAAGTAGCTCCATTCTTTAACCATTCCTTTTCTAGCAATTTTCCCTAAGTTTTCAGTACTAAGGGCATAATTAATAGAATTAAGCATGGCAACAATTTCAGCATCAGTAGGTACTTTCAGACAGTTATTCTCAGGCAATTTTAAACAAGCAGTTATTACATCAGAATTAACCACATAGTTTTTACCCTTTAAAGAAAAAGCAATTGTACCGTCTGTGCCATTGTACTCAGCAGATGTCCACATTTCTTCAATTACCTCGTGGATTATGGGAGTGGTAGCCGTCATAGCATATGACAGTTTGCATTTCTTCACGAAACTCATCAAAGTGTGGTAAGCTTCTGGAGCATTCACTGTGTCAACAAAGGCCGCGAAATTGTTCTTCTCATAGGTAAACCCAGTGGAGGACATCATCTTAACAATAGGCGCCATTGAAGTGATTGAACTTTGGTTACAGAGAGTTTTAGGGAAGAAGATGCAGTTAACTTTTTATATGCTTGAAAATGAATAAAAGTGAGATGTGAGAGTACAAGTCCGCCTTTTAAATTTTTCAAGAATTAAAAATGAAATAATTAAAAGTAATTACTCCATTGGTCAAAAGTAACTGTCAGATAATAAATAAAAAGAGAATAAGTACAGCCATGATTAGATATACACGGTTACCAACGGTTAAAAAAAATGTATATCAACGGATATAGAATGAACGGTTGAGATACAGTTTATCCGTTGATGACGTGGATAGCCTGTTACCCGTTGACATGTAAAAATCTAGTAATGTGTTTATACTATCAACGGATAAAAGGATATCCGTTGATAAGCTAATTTTGCCTTCGGCAAAATTTCTGCAGAAAATTTTTCTGAAAGTTTTAACTTTCAAGTAAATCAAAACACATTTCCAGCTTCAATTCATTGAAATCAAATATCACTAGAAATTATGACGAGTTAAGCATACCTAGCTCACCTACCAATCTTGTGAATGTGGATTCATCAAGAGGCTTGGTGAAGATATCTGCAAGCTGCATTTCACTTGGCACAAAGTGCATTTCTACTGTACCATTCATCACATGTTCTCTAATGAAGTGGTATTTGATGTCAATGTGCTTGGTTCTCGAATGTTGCACTGGATTCCCTGTGATGGCAATAGCACTTGTGTTGTCACAGAAAATTGGAATCTTCTCAACTTTTAGACCATAGTCAATGAGTTGGTTTCTCATCCATAGAATCTGTGCACAATAGCTTCCAGCCGCAATGTACTCAGCTTCAGCTGTAGAAGTGGAGACTGAGTTTTGTTTCTTACTGAACCATGACACAAGCCTGTTTCCTAGAAATTGACAAGAACCTGTAGTACTTTTCCTATCAACTTTGCAACCTGCATAATCTGCATCTGAATAGCCAGTTAGATCAAAACCAGATTCTCTTGGGTACCAAATGCCAAGGTTTAGTGTTCCCTTGAGATACCTGAAAATTCTTTTAATAGCTATTAAGTGAGACTCTCTAGGATCAGCTTGAAATCTAGCACAAAGACAAGTAGAAAACATTATATCGGGTCTACTAGCTGTTAGGTATAAAAGTGAACCTACCATGCCTCTATAACTTGAGATGTCCACAGACTTTTCCTTAGTATTCAACTCAAGCTTAGTTGCAGTGGCCATAGGTGTTTTAGCAGATGTACAATCCATTAAGTCAAATTTCTTTAAGAGATCATAAATATATTTTTTTTGACTTATGAAAATGCCCACATTAACTTGCTTTACTTGTAGGCCAAGAAAGTAAGTTAATTCACCCATCATACTCATTTCATACCTACTTTGCATAAGTTTGGCAAACTTTTTGCAAAGCTTCTCATCTGTAGACCCAAAAATAATATCATCTACATAGATTTGAACAAGTATTGAAGAGCCATTAATATCCCTATGAAATAAGGTTTTATCTACTATACCTCTAGTGAAGTGGTTCTCCAAAAGAAATTGAGATAAAGTGTCATACCAGGCTCTTGGTGCTTGCTTCAAACCATAAAGTGCTTTCATGAGAAGATATACATATTCTGGAAATTCTGGATCCTCAAAACCAGGAGGTTGATGGACATAGACCTCTTCTTCCAGTTCCCCATTTAGAAAGGCACTTTTGACATCCATCTGATAGACTTTGAAATTGGCATGTGCTGCATAGGCTAGAAAGATTCTTATTGCCTCAAGTCTTGCTACTGGAGCAAAAGTTTCATCAAAATCTATTCCTTCTTCTTGAGAATAGCCCTTTGCCACTAATCTAGCTTTATTCCTCACAATTATGCCATTTTCATCTGTCTTATTCTTGAGAACCCATTTAGTACCTATGACACTTCTATCATCAGGTTTGGGCACAAGTTTCCATACTTTATTTCTTTCAAATTGGTTTAGCTCTTCTTGCATTGCTAACACCCAATCTGGATCTAGAAGGGCATCTTCCACTTTCTTAGGTTCCTCTTGAGACAGGAAGCTACTGTATAGACATTCTGCTTGAGTGGCCCTTCTAGTTTGGACTCTTGAATTTGATTCACCAATGATTAACTCAAATGGATGATTTCTAGTCCATTTTCTTGCAGGTGGAAGATTTGATCTTGATGAGGTTGCTTCATTTCCATGATCATGTTGATTTAGCATTGAATTTTGACCTTGAGAAACTCCCCCTGAGTTTGTTGTCCTTGCTGAGTTATGAAGTTGACTGTCAATGGATGCATCATTTTGCCTGTCGACGGATGCTTGAGAATTTCTGTCAACGGATGCATCTCTAATAGTGTCAACGGATGTTGCAGAATGACTGTCAACGGATGCTCCAGAATGACTATCAACGGATGCTTCATTTTCAGTGTAAGCATCACTTCTAGTTGGTGTAACAGCTCTAGGTGGATCTCTGTGGTCATGATCTTCATTCTCCTCATCATCATCATAGTACATTCTTCCTTCACCTTCATTCTCAAATTCCAACTTTTCATGGTAACCTTCATCATTTAGGCCTAGAATCTTTTGATCATCAAACACAACATGTACAGATTCCATAACAATGTTGGTTCTTAGATTGTAGACCTTGTAGGCTTTCCCTGCTGCATATCCAACGAAAATAGCTTCATCTGCCTTTGCTTCAAATTTGCCTAAATTATCTCCATGATTCCTTAGCACAAAACACTTACATCCAAAGACATGTAGAAAAGCTAAAGTTGGTTTCTTGTTGGTTAATAACTGATAAGGAGTCATTCCTCTAGCTTGATTGACCAAGGAAATATTCTGAGTAAAGCATGCAGTGTTGACAGCTTCAGCCCAGAAATATGTTGGTAATCTTGATTCACTTAACATTGTTCTAGCTGCTTCAATGAGAGTTCTGTTTTTCCTTTCAACAACCCCATTTTGTTGAGGTGTTCTGGCAGCAGAAAACTCATGGACAATTCCATTCTCTTCACAGAAAATCTTCATTGTGGAATTTTTTAATTCAGTACCATTGTCACTCCTGATCCTTTGTACTCTGTCTTCAGAACCATTGTTTAGCATTCTGAGGTGATTGATAATGATTTCACTTGCACAATCCTTGGAGTGCAGGAAGAAAGTCCATGTGAATTTAGAAAAATCATCTACAATCACCAGACAGTATTTCTTCTTTGAAATAGACATGACATTTACTGGACCAAATAAATCCATATGCAGCAATTGAAGAGGCTTAACAATGGATGACTCTGTCTTGCTTTTGAAAGATGATTTCTTTTGTTTCCCTAATTGGCAGGCATCACATAGCCCATCTTTGACAAACTCCAAATGAGGGATTCCTCTAGCAAGATCCTTTCTTACCAAATCATTCATAACTTTAAAATTCAAATGTGACAGCTTCTTATGCCATAGCCAACTCTCATCCTTACTTGCTTTGCTGAAGAGACAAGTAATGGATTCTGAGCATGCTGAATTGAAGTCAGCTATGTAAACATTTCCTTTTCTGAAGCCTGTCAATACCACATTGTTGTCTTCCTTGGCAGAAACAACACAGGCTTCTTTTGTGAACTTTACTTCATAGTCTTTGTCACAAATCTGACTGATACTCAGCAAATTGTGCTTTAAACCTTCAACTAAAGCCACTTCTTCAATGATGACATTGTCTTTTGAAATCAGGCCATATCCCTTAGTATATCCTTTGCTGTCATCTCCAAAGGTAATTCTAGGGCCAGCTCCTTCCTTGAACTCTGTGAGCAGGGTTGAATCTCCTGTCATGTGCCTAGAACATCCACTGTCTAGGTACCATAGATTCCTTCTGTTTCCCTGCACACATTTCAAAAACAAATCAAGTTGATTTTGGTACCCAAGCTTCTTTGGGTCCTTTCTTGTTAGCCTTTGACTTTGCACTCTTAGCATTCTTCATCTTAGGTGTAGATGCTTGAGTAATGGGGTTTGACAAATGCTCATTTGCATGAATATTGGATGCATGCATGTGTGGAAAATTGGCATACATCTTATTCATGTTAGGTAGGTTCCATGACATTTGTGGCACATTCATAGATTGAAAGTATGGATTAGACACATATGGCATGTTCACATATGGATTTGAAAAACTAGCATTTTGATACAAACCAGGCATAACAGGCATTGCAGGCATACATGGCATTGGTTGAGGTACATGAACAGGAGCCTTGTTGACAATCATGCAATTAGAAGATAAATGATTGACACTATTACAATTACTACAAGTTTTCCTAGGAGCAAACTTGTCAGGAGAGTAATTGTTTTTCTTGTTGATGCCTATCTTACCATTTCTGTTCTTTTTCTTTTTGCCCTCAATTTCTACCTTTTCATTGTCTGATTTACCAACAGCCTTTTTGTTGTGTAAATCACCTGTCTTAGCCTTCCCACTGGATTTGGTTTTGCTGCACTCACCACTAACAAAATTCTTGTTTACTGGACCATACTTGATATCCAGTTTCCTAAGTTCCTTCTTACTAACAGACTTTTTGTTAGTCGACGGATACCTCTCATCCGTTGACGGTTCATCTGTCAACGGATGATCACTATCCGTTGATTCACAAATAGTCTCTAGATCCTCAAGGCCAGGTTCTAGCTCCTTTTTCCTTTGAGTCCAGGTATCCTTCACAAATGATTCTATTCCCTGAACTTCTATTATGTTTTGAGAAATATTCCTACAACTTTGAAATTTAGCAATTATCCCTTGTTCTTTTTCAAGCTGGTCTTTTAAAATCAGTTCTCTTTTTAACACAGCTTCAAGTTCACTTTTAGCATTATTGCAATCAACTCTCATTTTCTCAAATTCTAGAAATTGAGATTCTAGAGCAGCATTTCTATCACTTAAAAACAGATTAGACTCTTTAATTCTATTGTTCTCTTTAGTAAGTGATTTAAGAGTAACACTTAAGTGATATAGTTCAGTAGACATTTCATCTATAACACTATTGCATTCCTCTTTAGTGAGCTCAGAGAGATTAGTAGAAAATACCTGATTGCTAGCTGAACTTGCTTCCTGCTCTCCAGAATCAGCCATTAAAGCAAGGTTGACTAACTCAGCATCATCATCAGAATGATTGTCATCAACAGCCCAGTCATACTCTTGGGTCAAGAATGCCTTTCCTTTCTGCCTGAGAAGATCAAAATATTTCTTCTTATAGTCAACAACCTCAGTTGGCTTTCCCTTGTTCTCAGATCTAGGTTTCCTGCATTCACTTATCATATGACCAGCAATCCCACAATTGTAGCATTTAATTTTGGATTTATCCACATAGTTGTTTGTGGAAAAATCCTTGTTAAATGGCTTGGCCATCCCAGAGTTTCTCTTGAATTTCAGCTTAGAGAATCTCCTAGATAGAAAAGCTAAGTGCTCATCTATCTCATCCAATTCATCCTGCTGAAGGGCATTCAATTCCTCAGACACCTTTTCCTTGCTCCTGCTTGATTCTGCTCTACTTTTACAAACCTCCCTGTTTGGTGTAGAACTAGCAGTTTCTGTCCTTTCCTCCTTTTGCTCCAAATTGGCAACGAGTGCAACTGACCCACTTTTCTTTTGAGACTTCTCAATCTCTTCATCCTGCTCCATTTCCAGCTCATAGGTCTTTAAAGTTCCATAGAGCCTTTCAAGAGTAAATGTCTTGTACTCTTGAGTGTTTCTTAGAGAAACAGTCATTGGCTTCCATTCCTTGGGCAGTGATCTCAGAAATTTGAGATTAGAGTCTTTAACTTGATAGACTCTTCCATACAGTTTCAAACCATTTAGTAGCTTTTGAAATCTACTAAATGTATCATTCAATGTTTCTCCACTCTTAAAGTGAAAATGTTCATACTGTTGGATTAGTAGTTGCATCTTGTTTTCCCTTACCTGTTCTGTTCCTTCCCACAGGGTTTGAACAATGTCCCATACTTCCTTGGCGGTAGTGCAGTTAATAACATTGTCAACCATGTCTGTTTCTAGACCATTGAACAGAATATTCATGGCCTTTTTGTCTTTGTGGACTTCTGCAATATCTTCAAGACTCCACTCAGAAACAGGTTTGGGAATGAAAGTGTCAGGCACATCATCAGCCAGGCCAACTCTTGTTGCTGTCTTCATTGGAACGTGGGACCCTTGTCAATGCAATCCAAAAAACCCTCATCAATAGACGAGAGATGTAGACGCATTTTTACTTTCCAGTGAAAGTAATTTTCTCTATCAAGAACTGGAATCTTCACTCCATAATCCTTCTTAGACATGTTGGAAGTGTGTTGATCTTTAAACTTCAAATATGTTAGAAGCTTGCTCTGATACCAATTGTTATTCCCAGATTACACACTTGTATAATTGTAGAAGGGGGGGTTGAATACAATTCTTGATATTTATAAATTTCTGATAAGAACTTCAGAAACTTATGAAGAGATAATTGCAATGTAAGATTTAAACACATACATATATAAAATCAGGTGGTTAATATGCACCACCTGAAGCTTTTATTTGAAGAAAACTCTGTGATACAAAATGTACACAGCTGCCGTTTTACAACTCTTTGCTTCTAAGGATATTCAAGAAACCCTAAGCAAATATGTCTGTTTTCTTAACCTACAAAGAGTTGCTACCCTTGGTTATATATCCCAAGTTTTACAAGTACTACTGGAATAAGATAATACTAATCTAATTCTAGTTGACTTGCTACTACACTCCAAATACACATGTAGCCGAAAGGTTGTCCTTGTGTTCAGACATGTCTCCTGCACCTTTCTTGTATTCATAGTGTAAATGAAATGCTTCTTTCTTCTGTGTTTCCAAAGTATGGCTGCCATACTGCTTTTTGTATCTACTATAAACTCATGTGATCTGTCAGTCAAACATGTCCTTATCAACTGCTAATCTCCAGCTAATCATAGAAGATAGTGTCAATGATTATCCGTTGATGATGTATACTGACATCCGTTGATGATGTATAGAGCAGTATCCGTTGATATTGGGACTTGAGCTGTATCCGTTGATAGAGTGGATTTGAGTTGTATCCGTTGATATTGTTTAGTCTTCATCCGTTGATACACTTTCACTTAGACAGAATTACATAGCATAGCTTATTTACAATTGGCTACCCTATTCTGCCTATCCGTTGATAGTCAACATGACTGTGGATAAAAACACTATCAACTGATAACATAGAGATACTGCAGTGTGCTACAAAACCTCATCCGTTGATGAGCTACATGTCAACGGATAGAGTTATAAATCCTCATCCGTTGACAGCTACAGAACCTTAAACAATTTGATTGTGTGAAGTTATCATCAAGTACAACATATTCCTAACAGCCACCTTCCCTTAGTTATTTGGATGATTTTAAGAAATATAAAAAAATCTTGGAATGTAAAATTTGTTAAGGAAATTGATTTTGGAATGGATTATGGCATGTGGGGGACTCCATGGAAAGAGGTTCTCAAAATTGACCCACCTATGAGGTTCTTCCAATATGGAAGCTGTTTTGGAATTATGGCATCAAGTTCATGTGGATCCCAGGGAATCTGGGCACATGAAGAGCCGATGGATAAGGATATGTCATGTAGGATCCGGAATGCAGGCTACATGAAGTGGAATAATTTATATAAAAAAATTACAATGAGCTTCAGCTGGTTGAAAAGGTGAAGCTCAAATATAAGGAACCTTATGTTCATACTCCTGGAAAATGGTTTTATGGATTCACTTTAAAAAATAAAATAAAGTCATATGGGAACCAGAACATTGGCCACATGATAACTCTTTACATGGAAAGACTAGGTGCGAGCAAATGGGAAGCTCAACCTTATTCTGGAACAGGTAGCACATCAATGCGTATCATTATTTAAGGACTATTATCCATAAGGATTTTATGGTGAATGGAATGAAATATCTTAAACATGGAAAAAGGATCATTGGTTGGGTGTTAAACTATTATGACCACCAAATGAATTAAATCATGTTAAGGGAAGCTTCATGATACGTATATTGGAAGGATGTTTTTGATTTTGGAAACAGAAATTACCTCATATGGTTTTAAACAATTTTACGCGTTTGGATTGTTTCCTTTAACTCTAAATGGACAGTGTCTATCTAACAGAAAATGTTTAGATATGGATTTGTAATATCAAGAATTCGTGGTGAGCTTGACATTTTTACGAAGTTGGTTTTATTAATGTAGCCACAGTTCACAACCAGGTTTGGGTATGTGCTATGTCAATAAGAATATATGCACTCAGCATGTTAACCTTATATGAATAATACGAACATGGATGTATGGAAAGCAAAGATGCATAAATTAAAGGGAAATTCAAAGTTATGGATTACATCTTGTGAGGCAATACGAGGAGCCCATGACCTCATAAAATTCAAAGTTAATGGCTACCAAAGCCATTCAAAATTATTTTTAAAAACTTTAAACCCACGCAGGGGTAGAACAGTTCTTCAAATATAGGAGGATTAAGGAGTAGGAGTGTCAGGGGATACCTGAGTTGTTGAAGCAGGAGGAATGGGAGCAGCTTGGTTAGAGGTATCTGCCTGAGCTTTAGCTACCTCTTTTGTGGAAACCTCCACCTCTTTCTCTTTATCAGTCGGCTCAACATCATCCACCTTAGCTGCAGCAGCTTCCTTTTTTTTGATATCCTCCACTGCCTTGACAGCGTCCTCACCTAGCTGGGACCAATCAAGGTCAGGAAACTGAGGTAGGTAGACTCAATATAGTCGTTAATGGCAGCTTTATACCCAGTACCATAGGCTTCCTTCCTTTTCCCCTTCTGGGCAGACCTTTCCTGAGCAAGACTGGTGTTTAGAGCTTCCATTTTTAGCTCTAACTCATGGATCTTTTTGGCATGAGAAGAAACCAACTCTTCTTTCTCTGCATCTAGGCTGGAAACGGAGTTAGATAGCTGATCACGTTCCTTTAACAACTTAGTTTCGGCAGATTTGAGCTTCTAATTAGCATCAAGGTATTTTTTCTTTTCTTCATCCTTGGCTTTGATGGATGACTTAGGTTGTTTCACCTCTTCAGCAAGCTTCTGGTCGCCTCTGGCTGTCTCCACAATTTTCTCACCATGTTTGAGGTAATGGAAAAGACTCTGGGCATTGGCATGAAGGGCAGCTTTTGCACCCTCAGCTAGTGACATCTTGTCCCAGGCAGCTACACTTTCTTCAGAGATCTGATTCCCTGTCATCTCAAAGAAATATTGCATATGGGGACCGAAACTTTCGATCTCTAGAGAAGATGACATTCTGGTTCTCTTGGTAGAACGACATCCAGGAGCACGGGCTCACTCTGTGACAGGTGGAGGTAGTTTCCTTTTCGGTGAAGTAGATGATTTTTCCAGGTGGGAAGAAGGAGCTTCAATTTTCGAAATTGGAGTGGCTGTAATAGGGGTGATCGTATCCTCATCATCTTCAAACATCTCTTCGTACTTGGTCGACTTCTTAATGAAAGAAGGAATTCCTGAAGCCATGTCTGCAAGAATTAAACAATATGGATACAGGTTAGCAGGTCATAAATTACGAAATAGACAAGAAAAAACTGTTACAAACATGAATATTAATGATATGGGTGAGGTATTAAACAGCTTCAGCTAGTTGGAGCTAGGGTACCTCTCCCAGGTATGAAACCACAACTCATGAGGTTATCACTAGTTAATAGGCCGAGGCCATTTCCTAGTCCAGCTGACAAATTTAATGCTTCTACGGCACGTTGGAGAGTTGGACCTCTTAAAGTGGTCTTGGCAGGAATATTTGGTGAAAGATTAAAGTCTGTTCTTAACTGGGGGCAATCATAACAGTAAAGAAACTGTTTAAGCCAATCGTTCATTCCTCTTTTACAACTTTTAAAGCATTGGCCTTCATGGACACTCCAGGCAGTTAAATAAAAGAAACCTGAATTTTTTCCGGTTGACTTTAGCTGGTAAAAATACCCTAGCTCTCGAGCAGAAAGGGTTTTATTAAATCTATTATGGTATAGGATATACATATACATCGCCATGCGATATGAGTTGATAGTGAGTTGGATAGGAGCTATGTCAAAAAATTCAAGGATCTCTTGGATGAAAGGGTGTAGAGGTAGAGATAACCCTAATTTGAAAAATTGAGCTGACAAAACAGCTCGAGGTAATAACTGTCCAGGCTCGAACATGTCAAACCTATGGCATCTCTCTTCGGGGGAGGGAATGACCAAAGAGCAACCTATGTGGTGTGATTGTGACAGTTTCTTTAATAAGGGAGCAGTCATGGAGGTACTTAAATTCTCACAGGCCAGGGTGGCAGGAGGTTTTTCCAAGGTACTGTTTTCTAATTCACCTGTTAAAGAGTCTGTTCTAGGAAGAGCTGCCGAGGTAGTATGTGAAGGGGTAGCTTTTACGGAGGAAGCTTCGTCAGCAGTAAGTTCTTGAAGAAGGTTTGGTGTTGTCAATTCTAATGACATTTGTTCATTTGATGAGGTTACAAGGATAGCTGGTCGAGTGTCTCTGGTTTTATGAGTAAAAAGGTTGGTTCTTAAGAGATGGGTTTGCGCAGGTTCAATTATTTTGATTTTTGAACGGGTCCTGGTGCTTATAGAGGAAGATGGATTAATTTTAGAAGCCGGGGTGGTAAAGGGAAGCTGGTTATTGCTTGGGAGTTCTGGGGAGTGGGCAATCACCTCAGAGGTAGAGTGCTGGGAGCTAGCCGCAACTGATCCACCAGACATCTGCACAAATTGAAGCAGGATGAGTAGGTGACCAGTGAGTCCTCCCGAATGAAGTGTCTTAACAGACATGTGAAAATAAACACATTAAAAAAAATGACTAGGAGCAACGAAGGTCCAGGTTCACATAGACGGCTAGCTGGGCACATGTACACCCCTCAAGGAACCTCAATGGTTTTGTACAGATTGATTAAATCTCTATATAATGCATAAATTATTAAATTAAATTCAATAAAAAAAAAAAGATTGATACATGCATTATAACAGCAAACAGTAATCAAATTTTGGAAAGAGGGCATTGTGCATAGATTAATAACAAAACGAAGATAGGTAGAAAACGGCGAAAGGGTAGGTTCGCACAAGGGACTAGCTGGACAGAGGGATTGACACACCAATTATCGGGCAGGCAGTGATCGGGATTAAGGGTTATCTATGGATTCTATTTATACAAATGCAAATATATATATACAATATTGATGTATTTATAGGCATAAATCAACAAGATTCGGTTTCTAGGGTTTTAATTTCTAAGGGACATCACGGTTATAGAAGGGGAATACTTGATTTGGCGACTAATTGACTGCCATCAAATATGGAATAACGGTATGTATGTGTGAGTGTATGTGTGTGCATTTAGGCATACATAAAAACATGTATCAATGGGGGGTAAATCGGGGCATGTAATCAGAGAAGCGGTAATGAATGTAAGTAAAGATGTGAAGAGCATAGGGTAAATCATACCTTTGTAAGGGTTGAGAGGGCTTGAGTTGCCGGGGTCTGGAGATGTGGCCAGTTGCTTCGCCTGAATATAGCTTCCAGTAGGGAGATGAACCGTTTGGGGGAGAAGAGAGTGTATGCTCGGGATAAGAGGAAAAGAAAAGAGGATGTGTGAGTGTATAAATATATAAAAAGAGAGAGATTGTGGCGTGTAGAAGTTGTGGTTGAAAAGAGTTATTATTGTCTTGGGATATGGAACGGTGGGAAGCTGAATTTACATAGAACACAGTTTTTTAAGAGGAAAATGGGATTTTCAGTATAATGTTTATTGGTGCGTTGTTTTTTCAAAATTGGTTTTTTTAATTAACTTAAAATTTTTAGGAGGATTTGTGTTTCGGAGAGAATTTTAGAGAGGAAAGGATTTCTTGGAAGGGGTCTCAATTAATTGAACCTGCGTTCTGATAATCTCTTTTATTTCTTTTCAAATTCTTTAGTGATAAGAATGGTGTAGGTTTTAATTCAAAGGAAATCATAGGATTTTTGGAAGTTTTGTTGGTCTAAGTTATGGTAAGTTCATTATCGAAAATGCAGTATATTATGGTGTTATGTTGGAGCTAGACATAAAAACGAAGCTGAGCCTAAGAAGAGATGGCAAGGTTCCTGTTGCATTCCATGGCTGCAAGGAAACGGGGGGTAGTTGTTGTGCCCAAAATTTGTAATGGGCTTAATTTTAGGCCCACAGGTATTGAGGATTGTTAGGATAATTGGAAGGCAGGTACTAGTTTGAAGGAAGATGGAGAGGTGTATATTTTGAGGGTAGCTCTAGAGGTGGAGGTTCGCATTTGGGGGAAGCTGTGTAGGTGCAGGTGGGCTTACAGGCTCCACCTCTACTGGCCGAATGGATAAGGATTGACTCTTAATTTGTAGGAAATACGAATTGAGTCCTGTTAATAGTCTATTTTAATGAGGGACACGTTTCTAATATGATAAATATTGGATATTTGTGATATATGTATACACATACACGGAGTTCTCATATGAGTAGGATTTTGGAGCTCTACTTCGAATAGGACTCTACTAAGTGGCTAGCTGAATCTAGGATAAGGCATATTTCTACACAAACACTTCAAGATCAGCATTGGAGGAAGGATAAAATACATCAATTTCGTGGCTTATTGGTCAAGAAAAAGAGTCCATAACCTAAAGAGAACTACATGGGGCTTGATTCCTATAAATAGGATATGTAGGCAATTAGCAAGGGGTGGGTTTTTTACTTTTTCGATACACAAGGCACGTGTACCCTAGGAAATCATATTCTGGGCATGTTTGGCCGGAGATATATGGCATTATTGTCCGGTGACCTTGCTAATTCAGCCCATTAAACACTAAACACCATTATTAGGTTCAGCTATCCTGTTTTGTTACAGCTGTTCGGTTTGTTTAATTATCCGAAAACCAAGGATAATTTCCGTTATTTCGGTGAGGCTTTCTCGGGGTGTTGTGTGAAATTTTTGTACAACAATGGGTAACCCACTTATACACGGGTCTGACCCGAATTACTGCAACAACGACATCGAATCATGTACTATGTGAAGTTACCCGTGTATTACATTAAAAATTATAATCCACTATCGCTGATTGCAGATTGATAACATGTCACACAATGATTTGAAAATAAAGTTGCCATATGCCATCACCCACAGTAAGGGATTTCAAAATTTATTTTGCCATTCTTCCCGTGCTCATGTTCTCCGATGTATATTTTGAGACTCACTCTTGACGAAACGTATTGAATATTGTTCTTGATGTTTTCCCTTATTCTATGCTTTATTGTTATTTAACTTTGTGTTAATTTCATATTTTGCTGATTCTTCTCCCAGTGTGGTTCACTGATGGATACCCAATGACCATGGATATGAATTCAAGGTTATGAATTAAAGGTTTGTTTAGGAAACGTACTTTCTAACTGCCTTTCATTATGTTTACAATTCAAATTTTGTTTTATCTAAATATTTTTGTTTCCAATTCATCTTTGTATCATCTGTATAGGCTTTTTGTATAATGGTTGGTTATAGATGCAAATAGAAACATGTAGTTCAAACTTCAAAGATATATACTAAATACTCTTTTGTAAAACTTTTTATTTTCAGTGTTTACTATATGACAGCAACAAACAGCTGACTATCCAAGATTTGCTTCAATCTCGTGCTTGCTATGGTCCCTGGTATATTGTATTTTTTTTCGCTAAATGTATATTGTGACTCTTTAAAACCTATAAACATGGTTATTCTCCATTAAATATAGTATAAAATATTATTTGCATTCATATTAAACATTTGTCTGCTCTTAATACTCTATTAAAATCATGTCATCGATATGAATCGTTTAGAAGCAAGAACTTGAGATTTTTGTACAAGTATGATTGCTCCAAATTGAGATATCTTGATTTTCTCAGATTTTTGTCATTTGGTCACGGTTCTACACCTTAAACTTTTTCTTTTTAAGGATCTCTTATATCTTTTGTTCAGTTCTGGTAAGCTCATCCATGGTTTCTTTTTATATGGATTTTTTCTTTTCTTTTTTTAAATTCTGGTTTTTTGTCATGAATTTATACCAATATGTATCTTCTTCACATACAACAACTTTAAGTATACTATAATTTATTTATTCAAGATCTTTTACTTATCTTACTCATTGCTGTAATAGGGAAAAATGAAAAAAAAAAAAGACAAGAAACTCATAAATAGCTAAAACATCTTAAATGTCAGGTCGACATTTTTATGGTATAAAGTCACATGGATCCATCTTGTGATACATATAGACTGATTTTATCAATTTTAATAAAAATTTTATAATCACTTATTGCAGGCTAGAAATGAATTTCTCCCGGACCCATTTCACTCTCTTTATGCAAAAATTGTAAGTTTATGCGCATACACCTGGAAACTATTGTATGATTTTTGTTATTAGTGACATTGTTTCCAAATTTATAGCTTGCATGCGTTAAATTTAAGGTTCCAATATTAAATTTTTATCTGGAATTTTAAGGCACACATCTTTTGGATCCAAAAATAATATCTTGAAAATACCAATTGGGAGTGATGCAATTACTGGTATATGCTAAGTCAATTGATGAAGGTATTTATATTTGCACCTTTTTCAAATTTAATATTTTGTAGTAAGATTATGAACCAAAGCAATCGACTATGTTTCTTGCTAGAGACAAGCTCTTGCTCTACACATTGTCATTTTACTGGAGTCTACTATAATCAATGTTTTTTTAGCATACTCCTTATCGGTCGTTGTCATCTATATGTTCACGAGTACAAAGCAAACGCGCTGTGTAAGGCCTATGCTTTATATATGAGTTGGATCGTTATTAATGTATATTACAAGCTAAAACCTTTGAACTTAAGTATAGCACTCAAATGTGAAATGTGATATTAAGGTTTCTGTATCGATATATGGATACAGGGTTATGTGTTACATTCCCGTTCGAGTGCTTTCACCTTATGTATTTAGCAAATAATATTGGCAACAAATGTGGATTATAAGCGTGGTCAGATTAATCTTTGTGATGCTTGCGACTACTCAACTTTTCTATACCATCTTAATATATAATATATAGGTAGAAGCATTAAGATAGATAGTACTTTATATGTATCTACAATTAATATATAAAAAACAAGATTGCATAAAATTAAGTGTGGAATCTGATTAGGAAACTATGACGCACACAACCACCAGATTCTTTTAACTTTGATTGACAAAGATACTTACAAGAATAATATGTGAACTTACTCTGGGCAGAAATAATATACCTACAGGAATAACATGTTAACTTATTTATCATTTTTTTATATATTTTTGTGTATAGACGTTAGATGAGTAAATAATTTTCAAATTAAAGTAAAACAACTAAGGAGTTTAAAGCATATCTCAGTTTTCTAGCAATGTTTACCTTAAATATTTTTTCCTTCCCTTAGGAACTTATGACCAAGTAACCATTCTTTTTATTTTGATATAAAGTTATAATTTTATGCTTTTCTCTTCATGTAATGGTACTGGTAGCTTTTTAAGTTACATAACAGGTATATGCAATTGTGCCTTGAATCTGGTCTCATGATCTAAAAGTTACAGCAATATATCTTACAATAATTTTATGAATCTGACAACACATAGATAACTAAAATAATGTAATATACCTAACAAAGTACTGACCAGAAATTTTTTTTGTACTAGAATCCTTTGTTTTCCTAATAGGTTCTCAAGAGAAGTTACTTTCATAAGCAAAATTCACAATCCAAGTTTATTTCTCCTTCTTACAAACTCAATAATCTCTAATTATTTTTTGGACCCAAAAACTAACTTTAAATTTTAAAGCATAATCTTTTTCAAAATTTACATGCACAAATAGTGAAATTCTTATTCTAAGATTGTTTTATACTTTTACAAGTTGTACCATTTTGTGCAGATTCTATTTATTATCTAAATTATTTAAATTATTATATGGTCAATTTTGTGTAGATCAAAATATGTGTATGATAACAAGGAGTTCTAGGTCTGAATTATAAGCACTGTTCATAAAATAAATTTGAACTTGTACTATATAGATGCCTATTATACTTAGGTAATTCTTGCCTCTTAAATTGATTTTTAGTATGAGTTCTAAGTATTATAAGATAAAGGATAAATAATAATAACCACTGACTTGGATCTTGGCTATACTATTCATGTTCATGTTCAGTAGTATTTGGAATTGAAAATGCAGAATGTGAGGTAGACCCGACTGACTTTGATAATTTGTTGTGATAACAGACAGTGGTGGCCATCGATTGTTGGAAAGAACCATGATGCTCAAGGAAATGGAGGACATGAAATTCAGGATGTGAATTACGAAGATTTTGATGGACGAAGCCTGATAATGAGGTCCAGCGGATGATGCAGTACATGGAAGGATGGTTGTATGCAGGTCATTTTTTTTAATAAGGTTCATTAGAATTAGAGTTAATAGTTTGAATGAGGTTGTAGTACGTTGTAGAGTAGTAGTTTTATGGGTATTGTATGAATTAACTCGAATATTTATAAAATTACTTTAGACGTTCCTTTGGCAAGTGGAAACACTAGAAGTGTTAGTGTAACAATTTGAGGTAGCGAAGGGATGTTTATCTGCAGTTTTTTAGGCCCTAAGGTGGGTATGTCTAAGCTTCAATCTCATTTGTAGGCCATTCACGCAGGAATGAGAATGAGGCAAGCCTTTAAGCTATGAAACTAGATGATGCATGTAGAAATTGAAAACTTTTTCAATTCCTTTGAATGCAAGATTATGATGAACTGAAGCACGGAGAGCTGGTGTAGGTGATCCAACAAATTTGTTTTGCAATGATTTGATACCTCACTTTTAAAAAAATTTGTCAAGCAAATTTGGAGTGATTGAATTTAAGATACCGGAAGAAGTATGCCAATGCCAACATGGGTTAAACTATGTGACCAGTGAATTTGTAAGTACCGAATTTAAAATAAACCCCTGAAATGCAGGTTGTGTTTTAGGTTTGGATTCACACCATTGTTTATAAACCATGTAGGGTTGTTTTAAAAATCTTTCCTTCATATAGTTTGTGATATATTGTTCACATGAATAAAATTGTATAGATGAAAAAAAACTTTCTAAAGATTTTAAGTGGCAATGTGCCAAGATCAAGTACTTAAACATGCTAGAGACGTTGAGAAATTTGTAAAATTTAGATTTTATTATACCATTCCACATAATAATTAATTAAATTATTATTTAACAACGATAATTTTTTATTTTTATAATTTTAATTTGATAAAATTTTAAAGAAATCATAAAAGTTTATTCAAAATTCTCCCGTGTGCGAAGCACAGGCAAATTCCCTAGTTTATACAAATACACAACATACTCTCTGTATCATCATCATCATAACCATTGAAAAATAAATTTTATTCTCATAGTCTCGTCCATTCGCATTTACAATTGGGTTGAACTTGGGGCAAAGAAAATGAGTAAATTAATGAAAATAAATAATCAAAAAATGGATAAATGATGAGATCAATTAATATTTAATGTATAAAATAAATATAAAAAAAGATAAGTAAATATAATTAATTTTTATATTATAAAATTTTACTATTTCAAAAATTTAGAAACATAAAACTTGAAAGGAACATATAAAAAATAAAAATGTAAAAAAGTGACTGGTGAAAAAAAAACAATATGTAAATCCATTTGATTGTTTTTTAATTTAAACTAGGTTATAACCCGTGCGATGCACTGGTTTCTTTTGATATATTATAAATTTTATTTTATTCTTCAATTATGTTTTTATATAATTGTTAAATTTAAAAATTATTTTGATATTAATTTAATAAAATTTATTAAAATCTAAAAATCTAACAGTAATATGATGTCATCTTTTTGGATATACATTAATGATTGTAAATTTATGTTTTAAATTAAAATGTAGTGCATTTAATTAGAAAAGAAATATTAATGACTGGAAGATTATGATTGCAAAATTATGTTTTAAATTAAAAGGTAACGTGTTTTAATTAGAAAAGAAATATTAATGATTGGAAGTTACGATATTTTAGGTACACATAAAGGGTAATATGTTCAATTAAAAGTAAACGTATTTTAAATTGATTGAAAGATAAGATATTTTAGGTATTTATTAAATTATAGTTAATAGTACAATTATGTTTTTATATAATTATCAATTTATAAATTTTTAATATTTTAATTTAACATAATTTAATATACTCATATTTACGTATTATACTAATATTTTCTTATTATAAACAATGTATAGGAATTTTTAATATATTTTATTAATAATTGAAAATATGGTGTGATATTTTTGAGTATATATTAATGATTGAAAGATTAGTTTTAAATAAAAAAGGTAACGTATTTTAATTAGAAAGGAAATATTAATGATTTGTAAATATGGTACGATTGATATTTTTATAGAAGGTAATATCTTGAATTAAAAGTAAATGTGAAAATGGCAATAACTAATTACCATTAATTATATTATGTCATTATTTATTTTAATAATTAGGAAAACCAAACCGACCAAACTTTCAATCTTTCGGCTTTAATATATTAGTATAGATATCCTTCGTCTAGAAGCAGTGTTCTAAAAAATGATTAATTACTAGTCGGTACCTCTCCAAACAAAAATTAATTGGAATTAATCATCAATTATTTGTTTTTTTTGAAAAAAAAATCAGTTCATTAATCAAAAGACATACGGCATCTACAAATATAATCGAAAGGAAAGACGCTTAAAGGGATCGCTGTTGAATCCTTCCTAAAACGATTTGAAAATGATTGAAAGTATGTACTTGTTTTCATCGGACTATTCTGTGCAAACGACCATAAATGCGATCCCATAATAACCTTTATCTCTGAATCAAAATCATGAAAATCTTTGCCTATCTATCATCTCGGCCGTGGAAAACACTAAAACCCAATCAAAGCAAAAAATCATACTCTCATAAGGAGAGACTAACAAAATCCAAATAAATTGGGAACTTATTGAAATACAAATAAATTGGGAATTTATTGAAGGAAAAAATAGATATAAAATAAAAAAACGAAAAGGGATCGGAGCTTTTGGAAAAAAAAAAAAAGATTTGTCAATTATTTGTTGTTCGATGCCTACACCACTTTATTCCGAATTCGTTTTTATGATAACAGTCTCGAACACATAAACTAACTCATTCTTTTTCTTCTGACACAATCAATCACACTCTCGTCTCTCTTACCGGACTCTTGGGTTTTTAGGGCAATATATACACACACAATACATACACTTATGTAAAAGCAAACGTTGTAATTCATTTTCAGTTGTCTCCGATCTAAACTAAAATGTCTTTAGTACTTGTCATTTTGTTAATATGTAGTGCACTACCCCCTCACCAAGCCTTTGATGTTCGCCATCATCTCGCTACTGTAACTAGGTATTTTTTCTTACATACATACTTGTATTCCCTGTTTGTTGTTTATAATTTCCAATTTAGTGAATACTGCTGAGGAGAGTTAGTTTTAATTTCGTTTCAAGTATGTATACACTAGAAATAAATTAATAATCGATAAATTAATAATCTCGGAACTGGAGAATGTTAGTATTAATTAGTAGAATTGGAGATTAAAAAAGTACATTATACCTGTTATAATCGAGACGGACAAAATGTATTATGTAGTCGAGATTGTTGAGTATATTTGAGCTTTAAGTAACTATTCGTATTTAATTCTCACTTTTTGGTGTTGTGTGTGTTGAGGTGTATGTATGTGTATGAGTGGTTTAAACTAGATTGTGTAGTTTATAGCTGTGTAGGTTATTTGACAAGGTGTTGTAATGTTTTGCGGCTTTGAAAAAATGTGTTAAAGCTCTTTCGAGATGAGAGCCTTGCTAGTTTCTAACTAGGAATTAAAGTGTTAAGGAAGGTTTTGTTAAGACTGAATTTGAAGTTTGTGCAATTGTGTGCTTTGAGTTGAAGCCTAAGTGATTGGGGTATGATGGAGTGGAAATTTAAGCTGCGGTGTTCTTGTCTGAATATATGCTGATATATTTTTAATTTTTGAATGGAATGTAGGTACGATGTTGTAAAAGATATTATAGACATGTCATTTACTCCGACCAATATACCTGATCACTGTTCTCCGATTCATCTCAACCTGTTGGTAAGCTTATACTACAGTTCCTAATTGCTACTAATAGAGGTAATTAACCTGTGGGTTCGTTAGCCACATATGTGCACTTTAAGTAACTTGGTTTGGTAACTGCCAACTAGTAAGCGAAGATTAGCAAAGATGTCTATTACTTGGGAAGATTATCATATGTAATGTTTGAATACTAGTTTGGATACCCTGGGTTACATCTACATGCTGAATTTCCTGTGATGGATATTACTCAGGATTGTGCAAAAATTTGTTTGATATCCTAAATGACATTAAAGGGTGTTTGATTGACATGAGAATACATATTTTCAGAAAACTAAAGAAGTGTAAGTGTGCTTTGTTTGTCTGGGATTGTTGAGAGTTTTCTAGGTGTCCTACTAAATAGTTTTGGGGGGCCATGGCTGATCCTTAGCAATCCAGTCTACACTCTACAGGTTATTTGTATGGATACTAGATAGCTACTATAAGTCTATATCCGTAGTAGTCATATCTTGCAGTTGCATTTGTTGCGAATAGGAGTTCCCCTGAAAAGAAATATACGGGCAAGATGCATGTGAGAAAAGTTTTTAGAAGTAAGAAACAAGAAAATTAGGGTGACGTTGTTACCATGTCTGCTCATCATGCATATTAATCTTGATAAGGACTGATCTAGGCTTCATCAGTAATCAGGATATTCAAGATATTCTTTTCATCCACATCTTTAGACTTTAGCTATTTAAAATTAGAAATATAATTATGATTTTAGAATGGAGATTATATAAGTAAAAACTAGTCATTATTCATGATTTTTTTTTAAAAATAAAGATTTGTGTGATGAAGAGTGGTACGAGGAAATGCGGAGGATTTAAAGTAGCTGAAATCAGATGGATATTTGATTCATCTGAATGAAAAGAAGATAAGAAGCAGTAAAGGAGAGAACCATAGATTTTAAAACCTGTTCCTAAATGTGTTGCAGTTCTGAGTCTCTAATTACCTATATCTTCATCTACTGATAATAGATACTACTATTTTGCGTACAGAGAATTTTTATTGTTTCTGGTAGGCTACATATTTTACATGTGTTGTTAACTTGTTATACATTTCTTAAAATCAAGTTTACACCTGTATTAAGGTTAATGACCAGTGCTATGCTATGCTAAAACATTATTTGGTTCATAGGCACGGCATGGGACTCGTGCTCCTACGAAGAAAAAGATGAGATCATTAGAAGCTTTATCTATTAGAATGGAAACTCTTCTACAAGCTGCAAAAGAAGAGAAGCTGTCATTGCAGAAAGTTCCATCCTGGATTTCGGGTTGGAAATCGCCCTGGATAGGCAAGCTCAAGGGTGGAGAATTGATTAGTGAAGGAGAAACTGAACTCTATAATCTTGGGATCAGAATCAGAGAAAGTTTTTCAGAGCTTTTTAGTGATGATTATCACCCAGATGTATTCACAATAAAGGCAACTCAGGTAACATTTTTTAGTTATTTATTATTTGTTCATCTATTGTACAGGGAATAGTTTGTTTAAATATTGATTGAGTACTAAAACCTGTGCTCAAGGTTTTTGAAATCCTTCTGCCAAGGTCTACATGTTAGGAGTTTCCTCTCCTGTATCCAATACATTGTGAATAATCATTAGGTTGATATAAATTTTTTATATTTGTTATGATCTTTAACCTTCTTAGTCGATGACAATGTAGATTCCTCGAGCATCAGCTAGTGCCGTGGCATTTGGCATGGGACTTTTTAGTGGGAGAGGAAACCTTGGACCAGGACATCATCGAGCTTTTGCAATTAGCAGTGAGAGTCGTGCAAGTGATACAATGTTAAGATTTCATGATTGCTGTCAGAATTACAAGGTAAAATTGTTGATCTCTTTTTCTTACTTTTATAGTTTCCACTGGCATGCTGTTGGAGGCTTTCTTATTTATGACCTGTGGCTGCAGGCTTTTAGAAAAAGTAGGGAACCTGGTGTTGATAAGCTTAAGAGACCTGTCCTGGATGAGATTACCAAGTCGTTAGTGCTGCGTTACGGGCTAAATTTTACACGGCAGGATACTTCTTCTCTATGGTTTCTTTGCAAACAGGTCACTACTATCTTCCCTAAAACTGCTTTGACTATTGGTTCTTTTCCAAATAACTCACTTATGAATGTCTTCTTTTCTGATCATGTGTTGGATTAAAATGTCACAGGAAGCATCCCTTCTTAACAAACCTGATCAAGCTTGTGCCATGTTTAGTCCTTCCGAGGTACACGAGTCATGTCTAGTTTTTTTATTCCCTATGTCTAGCTGCTACGTTAGTGATTGCATGATTGTTTTGAATCAATGTCATTATCGCTTGTTACTTTTTTGAAATGCGATTTTGTTTCTTGCTTACTGATTATATTGATTTGCATAACTTTGGATTATTAGGTTGCTTTATTGGAGTGGACAGACGATCTGGAGTCGTTCATATTGAAGGGTTATGGTAATGCACTGAATTACAGAATGGGAGTGCCTTTACTTGAAGATGTCATTCAATCCATGGAGCAGGCCATTAAATCTAAAGAAGGTACAATGTACATCCGAAAATATTATCTGTATTTTGCTGGGTTTCGTAATTAACTGTTAGTTTTCTAAAAGCATTTCATTGACATTGATTTGATAAAGAAAATATGCTTTGCCACCCAAACTTTTTAGTTTTTCCATCATACCCGTGTCAGACATGACACAACATGGATAAATTTATCCATTATAGGATCCAAATCTTATCAAATTACGATAATTTGTATGTGTAACCGTGTTTTTGTTTGAAAAATGTAATAAATATTAAGTTATTATATTAAATAATATGATTCTTAAATTTTTTTCATCTGTACTAACTTGTTTGACACTATAGATCAAGTTTAAATAGGACAAAAATAGCATAAAAAACTCTGATAATGGAATGTATTTTTTTTTTTAATTTAATATTTTACGACATTTAGATTTTTTTTCCCCAAATTTAGACATTCATTATCTGTTAGAGTAGTAACTTTTATCTTTGAACTCAAGCAGTCAAGCATATGATAGATGTAGTAATTTATCATTGGGATATAGATGTACGAATTCTCCGGAATTTCTTTCTATCGATAGTGGAAGATGATTTAAAGAAAATTGATTACATTAACATGACACAATATGTAAATCAAGAAATGAAATTGGGTAGGTTAGAAATTATATGCATCTTGTTGCTAAATCTGTTCATATAATACTTCCTGAAAGGTGTCATGTGATGTCCCTTGTTAAAATATTTGATGTTTCCTTGTTTAGAAAAGCATGTTCCTGGGAGCTATGAAAAAGCTAGGCTTCGGTTTGCTCATGCAGAGACACTGCTGCCTTTTTCATGTTTGATAGGCCTCTTCCTTGAAGGATCTGGTTAGTTAAATTACAACAAAATACTTTCTGATTGCCATGTAAACATACATTTGTGTTTAATAGAACAAAATGTAGTGGTATAATTTGAAGGGTCAATACACAGTCAATGGATAATCTCCTTGTAAAAGAAATTTCGCAATTACACATAATTACATAGCAAAAGTTGCTTTACAATTTTGACATATTTCAGATTACATAGCAAAAGTTGCTTTACAATTTTGACATATTTCTGTCTTCTAAGATGTTATATGCTGAAAATCTAGAGTTTGAACAAATTCGACAAGAACAAGCCTTGCAACTCCCTCCAAAACCTCCTCAGTCGAGAAAGTGGAGAGGCAGCACAGTGGCACCTTTCGGTGGAAACAATATGCTAGTTTTGTACAGTTGTCCAGCTAACAACTCGAGCAAATACATGGTGCAAGTCCTGCACAACGAACATCCTGTTCCTCTGCCTGTAAGTTTCTTGCCTGAAGTGTAGAAGTGGGAGTAACATGCTCCTAGTTTCCGAGTTGATTATTGTCTTTCAACTGCTTTTTATATACACGTGCTTAAATGTAGCTACTATTCTTTTTCCTGCCATCACAAATCTTAAATTTTCAGCCCCCCCCCCCCCCCCCCCCCCTCTCTCCCCCTTGACCCATTAGTGAGGCATTGCTTACGTGGTAGCTCAATTATCAAGAAGTCTTCCATTTGTGTGCAAGACAAGTATTCTCTATAAGTTTGTATTGAACTGACGTTTTCATTCTGAACAGGGCTGTGACAATTCTAATATCTGTCCTTATGAAGTTTTCAAGGTACTAATTTAAATTCCCGCTGCACTCTAAGAACTAAAAAGTGATAGATTTCTCTTATTGACATTTTCACGATGCCTTTCAACAGGAAAGGATAGTTGCTCCTCATCTGAAGCATGATTACAACAAAGTCTGCACTGCACTATCTGAAGAAGCATCAGAGCAGAATTTTCTGTTAAAGTTGAAACAGATGTTCAGTTGGCTATTCTCGCCTAAGAATAGTGGTAAACAGAACCACAAAGTTGAGCTATAGTTTGTTGCTAGGAGACAAGCCTTATCTTACATCTATAATTTTTGTTTTCTTGCAAGGATTGTATCAGTAACTTAATGTCAGCTAGCTCTTTTGTTTTCTTGCATGGATTGTATCAGTAACTTGATGTCAGCTAGCTCACACCCCCATTGGTAAAGAACACATGTATCAAGGCAGTGGTACTATCTGTAAGCAGGAACCAGCTATTGACACGCCTAGTATAAGATGAGATAATTTCGAAAATCATGTAGTTTGGTGTAAGTTTTGTAGTCTTACTACTGAGCTATGGTCCCAAATGAGTTGTGCATATATATGTATTTTATAAAATCATAAAATGTCCTTATTGGGGAAAAGGTTCATTAAATTGTAGTTATCAAGAAATGTTAGAAAATTATGATATAGAGAACCAAAAAAGGCACAACTTTAAGCATGTTTAATCTTGGTAATAAGGTCCAAAGTTCGCTTTTTAGTGGTAAGGTACAGAGTTCAATTCTCGCTCGTGTAGCACCGTGAAAATGTGCACAGGAAAATCTACAAATGCGTGCCCAGGATATATCCGAAGAAGAAATATGAATACAAAAATGAAAAGGATCCTCAGAGACCAATAATATGTTATTTCGAATGAATACACTAGTTATTGTGTAAGTGGTGAAATTATTTTTTTAGTAGGAAACTAAATCTTGCACCAACTTTGACCACTTCTGCTCCAACTGTAAAATGAAACATAACCCTAACGAAACGTAACCCTGCTATTGCCAGTACTTCAAAATCTCACGCACGAGCTGTTGAGAAGGATATTTTGAGTGTTGAAATTATTTTTTGCGGGCGTTGAGTGTTTCTCTCTAAATTCTTGTAGCTGACCGTTGTATATAAGCAGGGGTGTTACCTGACAAATTGGGTCTGGATTCGAAGAATCGATCCGAAATTCATGAAATCGAGATCCGATTTTATATCCGAAATTTAATCGAATCCGAAACAATCCGATCTGAACCGAAATTCAATCCGATATAGTCAAATCCGATTATTGTCCGAAAACCGATCTCATCCGATCCGAAAATTACCCGAACCGAATATCTAACCGATAATAATCTGAAATACTTGATCCGATAATGATCCGAAACCGATCAAATCCGAAAAAAATATTATCCGAACAGAATATGACTCAAAATAATATATCCGTTCTAAACTAAAAACACCTATACAAAAATTTATGTGATGAAATAATATTATTGAGATTATATTTTATTTCTCTATCTGACTCAAAATATTATATATTTTAGAAAATAACGTTTGAAGATATCATATATGTATCAAAATATTCATGTATAGAAAATAATATTTTTATTTTGGAAATAAAAACGAATGATATTATTTATTCTAGAAAATAGGTATTAAATATATAGTATATCTACACATGTTGAACCATCATATCTGAATACACATGTTTAGTATTTAGTATGTTTGTGAATTGTAATTAACTATATTTTTTAACATAAAATAAGGTAATAATTAATAAATAACTATTGCTCGTTATTATTGACTTTTAAAAAAAAATACTCAGTCTTAATATGTGTATCACTCCATCCCGTCAAGATTCTTGTCAAACAAATAAAAACCTAATATATAATTTTTTATCTTTGTTTTATTAAATAAAAAATTAAAAATTTATTCTACAAGTTTATTTCTCAACTAATTGAAAATTTTTTTTTAAATGATTAATAAATAAAATCCATTTGGTAATATAAATGATTAAATGAGAATTATTAATTATAATAATATGTTCATTTTCAACCACCTAAAAAAATCTTAACCACTTAAAAAATCATTAAAAGCCAATAAAAATATTTAGATTAAAAAATTGTCACATATAATTGAATATTTTTGAAATTTTAATTAAGATATGTAAATCAATAATTTTTGAAATAAATAGTATTATATATTTTTTGGCTTTTGCCATAAACATCGAACAATATTGCAGGTATATATTATTAAATCGTATACGGTATAGTGTGTATTCCATAATGATAAAATTATAAAATTTACTTTTAATTTTGTGAGAAGTGAAAATAAAGGTGAATATAACTCATATTTTAAAAATAAATGAATAATGTATAATATAGTAAATATTATTTTACTAAAATTATAATATTACACATTTAGAAAAAATATTATTTTATATTACTAGTTAAAGTAGAGACTAGAAAAAATAATATTAAATACTCAAAAAACAATCATGTTTTATGTTACAATTGAGTATTTATTTTTGCATTATAACTAAACTTATACAAACTTACTAATGACATCTATTTAGTTTCAATGATAATTCAAAAATGATACAACATATTTGAAACCAAATTTTTTCGAACCGAAAACATCCAATCTGAAAAGATGCGAACCGAATTTTATCTGATCTTAATCCAAAATTTATCCGATTTTAATCTGAAATCGACCCGATCCGAAACTAGACTTGAACCGAACCGAAACCGATTAAAATTTTGTAAAACCGATACTAGACCCGAACCGAATTAGATCCGACCCGAATTGTATCTGAATATATCAAAACCAAAAATTGATCCAATCCAAAATGGATCCAATCCGAAACCGATCCGATTATCCGATTTGTCAGGTATTGGCCCAATCTATCACAATTTTAAAGTAAATTGATGAAATTACCAATTATAAACACCAAAACTTTCATATCTTTCTATCAATATTTTTTCTTTTCAAATTAAAACATGTTAATTTTTACTTTAAAACATAATATTGCAATAATTAATATAGACCCAAAAATATCACTTCATATCTTCTAATCATTAACAAAAAATAATAGAAATATGTGTACAATGAATAATGAACGTTAGATTTTTAGTAAAAAAAATCAGAACCGATAGATCTAACGATTAGATATATTATATGATTAAATTAATTGGAATTTCCAAAAAATACTACTTTTTTTAATTTTTTTTGCGATTTTACCATCTCCTCGAAATATTTGCAAAAATACCAATTTATTTGCAAAAATACCTAAGTTGCATATGTAACCTTATATGCAACTGAATGCAACTGAAAACTAAAAATTGAATTTCCTTTTTCTGTCGACTTCTACTTATATATAAGAGCTGCGCACCAGCAAAAAATGAAAATTCAACACCCAAAAACATCAATTATACCATTTAATTACCATTAATTATATTAATTATAGTATAATATAATTAATGGTAATACTCGATTATCTTTTTCATGTTTACTTTTAATTGATTTTATCATTTATAAACACCTAAAAACATCAATTATACCCAAGGTTGTAAAAATCGGAAATCGGACCAACTCGGTTTTGGTCCAGAAAAATGAGTAAACGGAAACTCGGCGAGTACTCGGACTACTAATCGGATATTGTTTTTTAACTTTTTTTTTCTCATAATTTATATGTATTTATTCTAATTTTAGTGTACATGTGTTAAACTTAAAACTTAACAATAATATTAATATTACTAGTAATATTATTACAACCCTGTAACAAGTAACAAGTAACACCACACTAATAATAATAGTGTTCAAATATATTCAGCCATTCACCTGATAAAAACAGAGAATTTGGAAGGTAAATAATCAGGGTACATAATCAGGTTAACGGATTACAAAAATAAAAACAGGGTAACTAATTCACCAATCACCATTGGTCAACATAATCGTCTTCTTCTTCAATGACAACTGCATCATCATTATCTTCATCATCAGACTCAAAATCGTCTTCATTAAGTTCTCTAAACTACAAAGCTCTAATTCGTATAAAATTAAAATCTAATTCAGAGCTCTAATTAAAGTATTTACTATAAAAGATTCAACATTCAAATAATCAAAGATGACTTGATTTAATTGATAAAGAGAAGATATTAAATCACATACCTTTCGATTTGAATCTTGGTGTACCGTGTATGTATTGAATCTGGGTGTATCAGTGTATGTATCGAATCTTTGAGAGAGAGAGATGACGAGAGGTATTCTTTCAGATTGGGTTTAATTGGGTCGAATCTAGGTTATAAGTTGAGAAATGAAGTCAAGCCCGAGTTTGACCCTGATTACTTGGAGTCAACCCGAGTCTTGACTGAATTATAACAAAAACCGATTTTTGGTCCGATTAGTCACTATTCGGATCGGTTTAGGGGTCCAAAACGAGTACTCGGCCGAGTTGACCAATTTTTACAACCCTTATACCATCATATCTTTCAATCATCAATGTTTCTTTTCTAATTAAATACATTACCTTTTAATTTAAAGCATAATTTTTCAATCATTAATGTATAACCAAAAATATTACATCATATTACTGTTACATTTTTAGTAATTAATAAGAACATTAGATATAATTATAAGGCATATTTATGATTAAATTATTTACTAAAGATTTAAGTTTCGAATCCCGTCAATGACATATTTAAATTAAATTTTATAATATAAATTTTAAATCATGCATATTATTAATTAAATTATATTAAATAATATTAAAATAGAGAAAAGTTCTATGGAGTACTGTTTATTTGGAGTACGTTGGAGTACATATACGTTCTGCATTTAAAATAATTTAAAATTTATTATTTTACAAACCTTGTTATATGAATATCATAATTTCATTGATAATTTTGAAAATCATGTATATTTTGTAATATGTTCATCTTGGAAATTCTTTATGTTTTGCAATCAGAACATATATGTTTTGCAACCCAAATGTGTTTCGCAGAGCAATTCATTTTGCAATATTTTGTTAGCAAAACATATAAAATTTTCAAGATTTTCGATGAAATAGTGATGTTCATGTAATAAGATTTGCAAATTAATAAAGTTTGCAAGATTTTGAATGCAAAATGTATATGTACTCCAAGTACTCCAATTAAATCAGTACTCCATAGAACTGGACTCTATTAAAATAACATTAAAATAATTTTTCAAAAATAATGATTATATAAAAATATAATTATAGCATAAATAAAATTTATAACTTATCAAAAAAACCCGTGCATTGTATTAAAACCGAAATATTGAAAGTTTGTCGGTTTGGTTTTCGGTATATTTATCCTAATTATTAAAATAAATTATTTCATAATATAATTAATTTTAATTAGTCGATTGTCTTTTTTCACATTTACTTTTAGTTAAAGATATTTCTTTTTATAAACACCTAAAAACATCTATCATACTATATCTTCGAATCATTAATATTTCATTTATAATTAAAACATTTTACAATCATTAATATATACCTGAAAATATTACGCCTTATTTTCCAATTATTGTGACCCTCATTCTTTTTTGGAACATCCCAAAAAGAATAAACCTATAAAACTTTCCAAAAATATTAAACTTTTAACAACATAAAACACTACTACACTCACTACTTTCCTTCGCTATCTCAATTCTATTAGTATTAAATAATCACTATTACACCCACTATTTTCCCCACTATCTCAAATCTATCATTAAAAATTGATAGGTCCCACCACTTTACCCACTGTTCATCTAATTTTACTATATCTTTTTTTAATAAGTCAATTTAGCTTTCTTAAACTTTGTGAAAGTTAAACCGACTCATATATATAAATCGGGACGGAGGGAGTAATAAATATATTACATAATTTATTATAATATAATTATAATATCAAAATTAAAATAATTTATTAAAATTAATTTATTATATAAAATAATAATTATAACATAAAATAAAATTTATTACATATAAAAAAAATCCGTGCATCATCTGATAAGCTGGTAAATACCTTAAAACACGCATCGAATGATTAAAGCCAGCCTAGCCTTAGAGTATTTTGTTTGGTCAACAACTGTATTTAATAGCACAATTGCCGACACATCCAGAAACATTGGTCAGTCTCCGACTTCCTGTCTTTCAAGCCACCTTACTTTTTTATTCATCACAAGCTTGAAAAATGAGAAGATTTCGCAGTTTCTTCAGCAGATCCTCCAAGCCTTTGCCAGTTGAAACCACCTTCAACTTCCCTAATCCACTTCCTACATGGCCTCCAGGTACTATCTTATTCATTCCTACTTTCTACTTCCTAATTCACTTTTTGTAGTCGAATTGATCAAATCACGAACCAACAAAGTATTTCTTTCATTTAACTTATGTAATTGTATCGAATGTTTTTCTTTTTTGAAAATTCTTCATCATTGGATTTTCTTCAAAATAAAACACTAAAAGAAAAAAAATCATCATTAATTTGTATGTGATCATGTGTTGATCTTGAATTTTGTATATGTATGTCTAGGTGATGGTTTTGCAAGTGGGATCGTTGATCTAGGGGGATTACAAGTGTGTCAAGTTACAACTTTTAATAAAATTTGGTCTACATTAGAAGGTGGTCCTAATGATCTTGGTGCAACATTTTACGAACCCTCTTCGATTCCGGAAGGTTTCTTTATGCTTACTACTTATAGCCAATCTAACAACAAGCCACTTTTTGGATGGGTTCTTGTTGCTAAAGATGTCAATAGTGATGAATCTGATGAAAGTAGTAAGATTTTGGAGAAGCCAATTGACTATACACTAGTGTGGACTAGTGAGTCTAAAAAAAATAAGTTAGGGGATAATGGGTATATATGGCTTCCAACGCCACCTGAGGGGTATAGATCAGTTGGCCATGTTGTTACCACTTCATCGGAGAAGCCATCCTTTGATAAAATCCGTTGTGTGCGGTCTGATTTTACAGAGGAGAGTGAGATTGACTCATGGATTTGGGGTTTAGAGAAGGAAGTTGATCCTGATGGATTGAATTTGTATGGCTCGAAACCTGCTCATAGGGGTCCCCAAGCTGTAGGTGTGCCGGTAGGTACATTTTTAGTCCAGAATAGTGGGGAGGCAAAGTTGTTGGATTGTTTGAAAATGGTCCAGCCTAATTTATCAGCCATGCCTAATCAAGACCAGATTCATGCCCTGATAAAATGTTACTCTCCGTTGGTGTATTTTCATCCTGATGAACAGTACCTTCCCTCTTCACTTTGTTGGTTTTTCGAGAATGGGGCATTATTGTATACAAAAGGTGAAGAATCGAACCCATGTCCTGTTGAGCACCCCCATGGTTCGAACCTTCCTCAAGGAGGTACGAATGATGGGGTGCACTGGTTATGCCAACCGGAGGATGAAAGTTTCAAGAAAGGAAATTTGGCTAGTGCAGAGTCATATGTATATGTCAAGCCTATGTTTGGAGGAACCTTCACCGATATAGCTTTATGGATTTTTTACCCTTTCAATGGACCAGCAAGGTTTAAAATTGGGGCTCTCAATGTTTCCTTGGGTAAAATTGGACAACACGAAGGCGACTGGGAACATGTGACATTAAGGATTAGTAATTTTACTGGTGAGCTAAGAAGTGTCTACTTATCGACACATGCTAAAGGAATGTGGGTTAGTGCTTCCGAACTTGAGTATGAAAAAGGCAACAAGCCCGTAGTCTATTCATCTTTGCACGGCCATGCCTTGTATCCTAAGCCAGGATGTGTTTTACAAGGAAGTGGAGGAATAGGAATAAGAAATGACACTGGAAAAAGTTCTAATGTAATGGACACCGGAGAGAAGTTTGTGATCATTTCCGGGGACTATTTGTCGATCGTTGAACCACCGTGGTTGAATTATTGTAGAGAATGGGGTTCAAGAATCAGCTATGACTTTGCAGCTGAGGTTAAGAAAGTAAAGGAAAAGTTGCCACATAAGCTGAGAAGTTCATTTGAGAGTATTGTTAAGAGTTTGCCTAACGAAATGCTGGGTGAAGTTGGACCAACCGGGCCCAAAATGAAGGTTTGTTGGAATGGAGATGAGAGGGTTTGATGATATTGTGAATATATTCGTAATTTGACTATGCACTTGTGTGTGATTTATTTAATTTTTATGCACTTTGTGTGATTTATTTAATTTTTATGGATTGTGCTTTCACTCTGCAGTTTCATATATTAAAAATTGTGAAGCTACTACGGTATTATTAAAGCAATTATTGTTAGTGCATTATACTTTAACCAAGTACATCCCAACTTAAATACCTTGATCAACGAGTCAAAATGAGACTTTTAAGTTGAACAGAGGGAGCGAGATGATACTAGTACTAACCAAACTGCAAATAAAAAAACATAAAAACAAAAGAAAAGGTTTTCAAACCACAAACTGTTGGGCGATATTTGTTTTGAGGGATTATAATCCCGGGATAATAATTCTATTATAATAATTCCGTAATTTATTAATATAAGATATTCAAGTAACCATGTTGTAAACATAAGATGCTCGTGGGAGAATTGAGGTTGTTGGCATAACATGGGTTTAAGAGCATTCACATCCCATTCCCCATCTCCAACCCCAAAAACTTACTAAAAATAGTAAATTCCCAAATAAAAATAGTAAATCCCCAAAATTATCAAAAAGTTTCTACATCCCATTCCCCATTTTCCATTCCCCTATCCCTATATTCTTTTTTATATTACTTCTTTCTCTCTCTTTCACTTACAATTTTAACTACCAAAACTCACCCACTATTATAAATACAATTTAATATTATTATATGAGGAGAGAGAGTGTATGAGGATGGGGATGAGGCATCAACTTTGGTCCCTAAATATGGGGACTCAAACTTTGGTTCCTAAATCAAACCCCAAAATGGGGAATGGGATGGAGGAGTGTTTTAGAAGAAAAGTTGGACAAATCCTCAAATTATAAGGATGGGGTTGGGGATGGGGGATGGGATGTGAATGCTCTAATGATTACAACAATGATTCCAGAAGTAACCATACTTCAATGTCATGGGGACACAATGCAAGTTCTGTAAATAAGAGAATAATGCGAAATTCAGAAACAATGAGAGAGTATATAACAAAACAATGAAGTAAGAGTGCCTTTCCGGATTCGAACCACAACATTATGCATAAAAAAATCTCTGTAAACCATCTCATTCACTTCATATATTTGACAAGTACACGGAGGTGGGTGACCAAAAAATACGTTTCTGGTCAAACAACGTAATCGTAATTGAATACAAACTTAGGGTCACACTTGGTTTACATTTCAAGTCCAAGATAATAAAAACATAGAATCCACAAGCCATAAAGTTCTTAAAACAAAATAAATTACAATTCCATGTCAATGCCGGCAAAGTCGGTGGAGAGCCTTTCCAATGGCAATTCATCCAGGGAAGAAAATTTATCGAATGTTGATTCTTTGTCAACATCCCAATTGACCTTTACTACAACGTGGCTTGTAGAATGCAAGGAAATATCCACGTAGAGCTTAGAAAGCAAAGGTACAGCAACACGAGATTTGGACAACGGAATCGGGCCATCATCTCTTACTATTATTTTGTTGCGACGCTGCTTGGAAAAGAGCACATTAGTACACTTGGGTAGGTCCAATTTGCTGTTGGTAGTAAAAATAGCTCCATAAACTCTCGAAGCAGCAGAGTTGTGCAACAAACTAATCTCCAGCCTGGCTATGATAGCAGTACCATAAAACCCCAAGAGAACAGAAATAAATCTCTCCTGTGCAATCTCCTGATTTTATTCTTTTATCATGGACACTAATCAGATCATCAGAAACTTTACGAGAGTCCGACTCTAGAGGTATAAAGCCCCTGTAGGCACCATTGAAGAGATCAAACTCAATGCGAAGGTTTCTGAAAGAACACGTTGGTCCTTTGACTGTCGGAATAATCTCATCACCGCAGATGATCGCACGCTTTTTCATTTCTACATTTTGCACGTTGTATAGATATTGAACACCAGTGTCAGAGACCAACGAGATCGTGCCACATTGCTTCTCAGGTGTCAATCGATCGTAGCTTAAGTATCGTATGTTATACACCTCCATTAGCTTGATTCCTTTCTCTTCCTTGAGTAATAAATGTTTGTAAGGGTGAGTGGTACAGATCGACTAATCTTTAGATATAAAAAACAAGAAAGTAACACAACGACTAAACTTCTTACATATAATACGAAATCTGAAAAGTACACGGTCCATAAAAATGCTACACTTAAGACATGATCATACCAATTCCAGTTAAAAGAGCAGTAGAGAAGAGCTAAAGTCCTATACCAATTCCCACGGCAAGACAATGAAAAGAAGATAATGTATCAAGAATCTGTGACAGACTCAAGTCCATCAAAATCAGCCAGTACTTTGTTACAACCCGCAAAACAATCCAATTCATGTTACACACAATAATTACCACTTTTCGAGTCACATAATATAGTAAAATTCAGCAAAACAATTGCAGCATACATCAACAATTAGTACACACAAAATCACTTACGTACATATTAGTACATGTAAACAAAAATCAAATCTTAATGTAAAAAAAAAAAAGATGATGAAATTCCCACGGACTCTTGTTGGAGGAGACCATCACGTAGGCGGATGTTGTGCAAATCTTGAGTTAGAACATTTATCGCAAAGAATTTGAGAAACAAAACAACAGGCCCGTCTCTGCTTGCTACTCGCTAGGGGAATGTAAACCAAACAATCAAGTAAGTTTGTATCCTGTTTTTACTTAGCAAAAAAAAAAGAAAAAGAAAGTTTGTATCCTGTTTTCACTTTTTTCTCTCTTTTACTATTCTTCTTTTTAATATTTACTAGTGGCTTATAATCCGTGCGTGCAATGCGCCGATTTTTTTTGATATATAATAAATTTTATTTTATGTTATAATAACATTTTATATAATAATTTTTTTCAATAATTTATTTAAATTTTAATTTAAATAATTTAATATGAATATAATTAATGATATGCATGGTTTAAAACTTATATTATAAAATTTTAAAATAAATATATCGTTGAAGGCATTCGAATTTTGAAATTTTAGTAAATTAAATTAATCATATAACATATCTAATTATTAGATCTAATAGTTCTGATTATTTACTAAAAATCTAAAGGCCGTTATTCGTTATATACGGATTTCTATATATTTTGTTAGTGATTAGAAGATATAGTGTGAAATTTTTGGGTATATATTAATTATTGCAAGACTATGTTTTAAAGATTAGAAGATACGATATTTTAGGTGTTCATAAAAGGTAATATCAACAATTAAAAGTAAATATTTTTTAATTAAAAAGTTAATCGACTAATTATCATTATACTATTTTTTTATTTAGTTTAATAATTAGGATAACCGTGCCGAAAATCAAATCGATAAACTTCGATGCTAATTATTATTATATTTTTATTATTTATTTGAATAATTAGGATGATCGTGCCGAAAATCGAACCGACAAACTTTCAATGCCCGTTCGATGCACGGATTTCTTTTATTATGTTATAAATTTTATTTAATATTTAATTATGTTTTTATATAATTATTATTTTTAATAATTTTTTAAATTTTAATTAATTATAATTTTATATACTCATTTTTATGGATTATACTTATATTTTCTTATTATAAACAACATACATGGATTTTTTTATATATTTTATTAATGATTGGAATATATGGTACGGTTGATGTTTTTAGGTGTTTATAAAAGATAATATTTTCAACTAAAAGTAAATGTGAAAAGGGCAATCGACTAATTGTTAGGTCCCGAAGTATCGTAGAAGGGGGGGTTGAATACGATACTACCAAAATAATTCGATTTTCAAGATTTTTGCGGATAACAATTTTTCGCATCTTGAAATCAAAATAACGAAACACAATTCCAGGAATATATCTTTATTGATAATAAACCCGAAGGGGTGTTACAACTTCTAATCCAATGGATTAGCTTCAAAACCAGAGCACTCCTAAGGATAGTTTAGGCACGAGGACCTTCAACCCGACACTTCCTGAAAGCGGATTAAGCTTGCTTTCCTACTAGATGGACTGTCTAGCAGCTTACACAGAGAAGATATAAGAGAGAGAAGAGAGAGTTGTGTGTTGAGGTGTGTTTTGAAATGAAATACAACAGGCCTATTTATAGATTCTAGAAAATCACTATGCAGCTAATATTACGTAACGGATGACGATAATCTTTGATCAGTTTTCATGTTTGGCTGCTGCCGCCTGCTGCCTTTTCATTTCAACCAATCCCAGCCGCATTTTTCTTTCTAATTTCAAAAGCTACAACTTGATTTGAATATGGTCCCACCTGATATAATCTGATTTTGCTGATTGAAACTTTTGGTTACTATTCATATGAATAGTAATTTTGGTTACTATTCATATTTCTGATACTATTCATATGAATAGTTATTTTGGATACTATTCATTTTCCTCTTAATTTGACATCCTTAAATATTCAGCTTCCAATTAAATAGAGGATATCAATACTGCTCTAAACTCAATCATACCTCTTGAACAGTTTTTCTGAGTTAGATACTTCGATTCTTTTGTGAAGTGTTGACGCCTAGTGCAACTGGTCTGGTTCACAAACGACTAACATTCACTCGTGGTCTTCATATCATGTCTTTAAGAACACTGCTAAGAATTGTGCAATCATAAAAACTTTATCACTGGAATCTTTTGGCTCTTCAACTGAATCGTCTGTACATCTTATTTTGTCACTGAGGCTTGATCATGTTAATGAACTTCTTTCAGCGACTTGATCCTTGTTGATGTCTGTTCTTCAAATTTCACGATCCCTATATAGAGTTAATATTATTTATCTTTTATCCTAGTTGAGTTATATATGTCTCTATTACATATTACATTACATTATGCTTTACGCTAATTATCATTAATTATATTATGTTATTATTTATTTTAATAATTATGATAACCAAACCGACAAACTTTCAATGTTTCGATTTTAATATAACTAGCTTATAGCCCGTGCAAAGCACGAGTTACTCTTAATTTTTTATTATTCGTTTATAGCGTAATATGATATTATAAATAATAATTTTAATATATTATTGGAAGAATTCGAACCTTAAATCTTTGTATATAATAATTTTTATTTTTAAATATAAATTAATATTTTTTGGTGGGAATCGAACCATATACCTCTGTATATAACAACTTTTGGTACTGTTGTATCTAACAGTCATGATCTACTTAAATTGAAGATCCAACCATTATGAATAGTTTGGTTAACCAAACTGCAAATTATAAAAGATCTCTAATTTTCTTATAATAATATAGTATAGATATTTATTACCAGTGCGATGCACAATTTTTTTTTAATATGTAATAAATTTAATTTTATGTTACAATTATATAAATAAATAATCACTATATATGTAATAAATTACAATTTTATGTTCTTCTGCTCTGCTCCAATAACTCAATGTCAAATGTATAATTTATATCTAAACTATTATTTAAAGCCGAAACATTGAAAGTTTGTTGGTTTGGTTTTCAGTTTTGTTATCCTAATTATTAAAATTAATAATATGGTTTTCGATACGATTATTCTAATTATTAAAATAAATAATAACATAATATAATCAATGGTAATTAGTCAATTGTCTTTTTCAAATTTACTTTTAGTTGAACCTTTTATAAACACCTAAAAACATCAACCAATCTTACCACATGTTTCAATCATTAATATTTTCTTTCTAATTGAAATATGTTACCTTTTTATTTGAAACTAATCTCAGTGTCATTAATATATACCCGAAAATATCATACCATATTTTCCAATTATTCATAAAATATATTAAAAATTCGTATATGTTGTTTGTAATAACAAAATATTAGTATAATCCGTAAACAAAAGTATGTTCAATTATATAAAAATATTAGAAAAATTATTAAAAAAAAGATAATATAAAAACATAATTTTAATATAAAATAAAATTTATGACATATTATAAGAAACTCGTGCATCGCATGGGCATTGAAAGTTTGTCAGTTCGACTTTCGGCACGATCATCCTAATTATGAAAATAAATAATGAAATAATATAATTAATGAGAATTAGTTGATTGCCTTTTTTAATTAGAGAAAAATGGTCCTACAGTTAACTGTAGGAAATTTTTTAAAGTTAACTCATCAAAACTACGTAATTTTGAAGGATTTCTTTTTTTTTTTTTGATTTAAAAGGGTCCCGCAGGGGCATTATTGATTTTGCATATGTGTCACAATCTTAATGGTTAACTTTAGGAGAATTTCCTAAAGTTAACTGTAGGAACATATTACCCTTTTAATTAAAAGACGCTTACTTTTAATTGATGATATTACTTTTTATAAACACCTAAAATATCGTATCTTCCAATCAGTAATATTGCTTTTCTAATTAAAACAAGTACTTTTAATTTAAAATATAATCTTGCAATAATAATATATACCCAAAAATATCACACCATATCTTCTAATCACTAACAAAATATAATAGAAATCCGTATACAACGATTAATGGTCGTTAGATCTTTATAAAAAATCAAAACCGCTAGATCTAATGATTAGATATGTTATATGATTAAATTAATTTACTAAAATTTTAAGGTTCGAATTCCGTCAACAACATATTTATTTTAAAATTTTAAAATTTTAAAATTTAAGTTTTAAGCCATGTATATCATTAATTAAATTTATATTAAATTATTTAAATTAAGATTAAAATAAATTATTGAAAATAATGATTATATAAATATAAAATTGTAACATTAAATAAAAAAATTACATATCAAAAGAGATCCGTTGATCGCACGAGTTATAAGCTAGCATTTTTAAAAACGAAACATTAAAAATTTGATCGGACAGTACGGTACTTTGTGTTTTTACTTAATTACCTTTACTTTCTTTTTTTGAGGGAATTACCTTTATTTAATTATAGATTAAATACTTCCTAATAATTAATCAATTTCTTTTTTCCAGATTAAACATATTATCTTTTCTATTTTTTCAATTAATAATCACTTTACCTTTTCAGGTAAAATAATTTCATTTTTTCAGGTTAAACATTTTATCTTTTTTATTTTTTTAATTACTAACCAATTTACCTTTTCAGGAAAAACACAATATTTCATATATTTTATCTAACTAAAATTTATTTTTTTCTAAAAATACTACGTTCAATTCTATTTAATAAAAATTATGTAATTTTATTATAATTACTGTTAACTAATTAATTACCTTTTTCAACAAAAACACGTGACCTTTTCTATTTTCTTTAACTAAAACCTCTCTTTTTCCCATTTATGTTATAGACGATTTTATTTAAAAAAAAATAAAAAAATAAAATTATAATTACTAATGATTAACCTATTACCTTTTTCAGCTAAAACATAAAGCTATTATATATTTTTTTAACTAAAATATCTCATTTTCTAGAAATATAGGGGCAACATTTATATAAGAGTAAAAGGACCCTAAGATACATCTCAGGGAACTTTTCCTGAGATACATACAAAATAACTTTAAATTTTACTGGGCCCGCAGGGCTAATTAAAAAATTCTGAATTTACTAAAACGCTCACCCCATTTTTACATATAAAATATAGGTATCTAAGAGATATATCTCAGGCTCCCTAATCTCTTTATATAAATATTATCAAATCATATCCTTTGAAAATTTAACTCTACAAAATTCATGTCTTAAAAAATTCAATTCAATTTAAACAAAAAATATATATTAAAAAATGATCATGCATCGCACGAGTTAGAAAAAAAAAGCAATTTTTTTCATGTTTCTAGTATAATTACAATCTTTCCTATTTTTGTGTTTTTTGCTCCTATACTCTAGTTATGTTTATAACTCATAATAACTGTATCATTTTTTCACCTTAAGAAAAATATGACGGGTTTGAATTATAACAAAAAATTAGAAAATCGGTTTATTAATATGAAACAAATTTGATTTATTACAAGTAACTAGCTTTTAAACATGTGCTTGGGGTTAGTAATCAGTAATGGGAAACGAACCGTCCTTGGTTCTTTTATTATGTTACTATTTTGTTTCAGTAACTAGCTTTTTTTTTTTTGTCAGAGAAATACATTCTCGTTTAGGGATGATAAAACAATCCGAACCGACGGATACCCGATCCAAAACCCGACTTTTTGGATATCCAAAACCCGACTTTTTGGATATGAATATGGATATGGATTTAAATTTCATACCCGAAATTTTTTGGATATGGATATGGATTTCATGTATACCGATCCGAAATCCGATCAAAACCCGATCTGAACCCGAAACCCGAAAAATACCCAAAATTTATTTATTATATTTTATATTTTATATATTGATATATAAGTTTATAATTTATATAATATATATAACTTGTTTTTATAGCCCACATAATCAAATACCAATTACCTAATATATTTATCTAGCCCATTTAACAAAAACCTACCCGGCCCATTACCTAACTTTACCTAATACACTTAATATATACACTCCTATACTATATTGTTTTCTCCTATGCGGCTCTTCAGTATTTCATTTCTTTCTTGTGCGGCTCTGTGCCTCTCTTTTCTCTCTCGATTTCTGTCCTTAATTGGTAAAACTCCGGTAATCTAGGATGTATAATCCTCCGATAATGATTATTGAATGTTTATATCACCGAATTACTCGTTTTTTTTTGTCTTAAATCGATTCCTTTCCTCTTCGATTTTGAGATTTACGGAGTTGGGGTTATATGAAATTGATGGCGACGAGTTTATAGATCGGAAACTCGAGTATATTTTTCCGGTTAAAAACTCGATGCCCACAAAACTCGAGTATGTTTCGATTTACAGATTTGTTATGATGTTTATAGTTTGAGAAACTCTGTCTTTTTTGACTCCCTCGTGTTTTTGTCTATCTTATCATTCATGTTGTACATGTTTCGGTTTCTATGTTCAAGTTGTACATGTTTCGGTAGCTTGGGGCAGATGCAATTTGACAGTGGTAGTATGGGTTCCAACCAAGAACTACAGACCTTGTACATAGAATTGTTATTAATGTTTTTTTCATTGATTTTCTATTTTTTGGTTGGTTTAAGGACTTGAATTGTAATATTTTTTGGTAAATACCTAATGGCCAGTTATTGATACTAATGTACTGAGTCTGAATTAATTGAATTCAAATTTTCGGGTAATTTTTCGGATTTCGGGTAATTTTTTAGATTTCGGGTAAATTTTCGGATTTCGGGTATCCGATCCAAAAAAATTCGGGTTTCGGGTATATCCGAACCCGATCCGAAATCCGTTGGATCGGGTATGGATATTAAGTTTCGGGTAATTTTCGGGTTCGGTTCGGGTTCGGGTATGGTAAAAAATTTCGGGTTTGGATATGGATACTGTCATACCCGAGCAGATCCGACCCGATTGCCATCCCTAATGATGAATTGTACTGAAATATAATACCGTAAAGGGGTTTTTTTTCATTCAATAAAACTTATCATCTAACCGAAAGTCATGCAGAGATGTCCCCGGAAATTTAAACAATAAAACCTTAAAGTCCGAAAAGAGAACATCTAGAAAAAATAAAAAATAATGAAAAAACTTACCTGAATCATAAGGTAAAAAATATCTTTATGCGCCATATCTATCTCTGTAATCAACTGCATCCAACCAACAGTCCAAACGCGTTTAATTGTTGGGCTGGTAGAATGGAGTGCTAGTGGGCTTGTTTGTTCTGTTAAAGTTGTAACCCTGTAGTGGCTATGATATTGTACTCCGTCGCTGTTTTAATCTATTTCTCTTTTGCTCTTCAAAAAAAAAAACCTTTTAAACATGCGCACATATTAATGAATCATTAATGTTTGTCGAACTAATTAGATTATGATGAATGGTAGTAAATGTAAAAAATTTATGTTTAGATGTTAATAATTTTTCAGTATATTGAATTTCATGTGAATTTAAACTTATATGTACTATAAATATAATATTTAAAATATGATAGAAGCAATTGCTCATTAAAATATAAATTATTGTCTTATAAAATATGACATCACATGATTTTGGTTTGTATATACTAAAATTTTTCACATAAACATATTTGTATTATAATTCCAACAATACTATTACATGCTATTAATTTGAAATTTGAAAATAATAAAATTTTATAATAGATATTAAAATTGGAAATAGACATTGAAGTATTAATTATTTAAATATTCTATTTTAACCATACAATGATAACTTCTATTTTTTTATAAAACTTTCGTAGCACTAACGTCAACTACGTGTCTTGCGGTTTTAAAGAAGTGTGTATGTCCATATATATATATATATATATTTGTGTATAGGGTTTCATGTGCCTGAGGATGACCTCAGGGTAGAATCTTGAGGTTAAAACAATTTCAACACAAATTTAAGGGTATTTATGTAAATTAATGATAAAAATTTCATATTTACAAAAATGCTCCTGCGGGGTAGAGGTGCACAAAAAGCCCTTCGGACCGGGCTTTATCCGGGCTTTAAAAAGCCCGGGCTTTTTAAAAACCGGGCCGGGCCGGGCTTTTTCAAAAATCGGACCGGGCCGGGCTTTCTCTAAAATATGAGGCCCATTTTAGGCCTTCGGGCCGGGCCGGGCTTTTTTCGGGCTTTTTTAAAAAAAAATTATATATATGTAATTTCTATATTTTTACAAATATTTCTCGATGATCCAACCGTACGGATGATAAGATATATCTAATTAAATGATATAACCAAATTTTCAAAAAATAAAAAATTAATTTGGTTGGAGATCATAATAGAACATTACTATATTGTCTAGTACTCGTAACTAATGCTCATCCCAGATTATTGTTTCTATATTTTTAAAAATATTTCTCGACGATCCAACCGTACGGATGTCAAGATATATCTAATTAAATGATATTCCCAAATTTTCAAAAAATAAAAAATTAATCTGGTTGGAGATCTTAATAGAACACTACTATATTGTCTAGTACTCGTAACTAGTGCTTCATCCCAGATTATTGTTTCTATATTTTTAAAAATATTTCTCGACGATCCAACCGTACGGATGTCAAGATATATCTAATTAAATGATATTCCCAAATTTTCAAAAAATAAAAAATTAATTTGGTTGAAGATCTTAATAGAACACTACTATATTGTCTAGTACTCGTAACTAGTGCTTCATCCCAGATTATTGTTTCTATATTTTTAAAAATATTTCTCGACGATCCAGCCGTACGGATAATAAGATATATCTAATTAAATGATATAACCAAATTTTCAAAAAATAAAAAATTAATTTGGTTGGAGATCTTAATAGAACATTACTATATTTTCAAGTACTCCTAACTAGTGCTTCATCCCAGATTATTGTTTCTATATTTTTAAAAATATTTCTCGACGATCCAACCGTACGGATGTCAAGATATATCTAATTAAATGATATTCCCATATTTTCAAAAAATAAAAAATTAATTTGGTTGAAGATTATAAGTTAAATTAATAAAATAAAAATTTTATCCGGGATTTATCCGGGCTTTATCCGGGCTTCGGGCCGGGCTTTATCCGGGCCGGGCTTTATCCGGGCTTCGGACCGGGCTTTATCCGGGCTTTTTAAAAGCCCGGGCTTTATCCGGGCTTTTTAAAAGCCCGGGCTTTTAACCGGGCATTTCGGGCTTCGGGCCGGGCCGGGCTTCGTAGAAAATAGAGGGCCCATTTTAGGCCTCCGGGCCGGACCGAACTGGGCCGGGCTTTTTTCGGGCCGGGCTTTTCGGACTTTTTTTCGGGCCGAATCGGGCCGGGCTTCGGGCTTCAGGCTTTTTGAACATCTCTACTGCGGGGCCCCTTACTTTATAGGTAATTTTTGTTATAACCTTAGGGGAGATCCCTGAGGTTGTCCTCAGGCCCATTTTTCTCTTTATGTATATATATTCACATATTTTTGTGAAAATACAATTACAATGGATTACAAATAATTATGATGATAAATTATGTAATTATTATTAAATAAAAATGGAAAAACATTGATTAGACTACTATCTTATGTATATTAATGATCAATTAAAATTTAAACTTATATAATTATAAGTTAGAGATTACTAATAGATACTAGCGTAAATGCCCGTGCAAGGTGTGGCATCCCATAATCCGGGGTACAGATTTGGGGTCATAATCTATAATCAACATCATACAATCCTGGATATAAACATCATATAACAATAAAACCCCTTAACCAAGATCACATACAGGTTATGGTATGAAACAAACTATCGTATAACATTATTACAATCCAACCTCAGAATAAAATTCTTATACAAATTTTGTAACTATCTAAGATCACTACTAAACTAGATATCCAACCTTGACAAGTTCCAGAACCACTATCCGACGAAATCAACAACTCGAACATCGCCTCTCGCTGTCGGAAGAGTAATATCGACAGACCACAAGGCCCACTAATCATCTCTACTAACTGGAAAAAATATACATTAAAGCAAGAGTGAGCCAACAATGCTCAGCAAGTGCAAATAGTGATACAATATCAACAACAATTTATAAGATCTGAAAAACAAGAATAATCAACATATGCTGCGAAAAGAATCAGCTAAAGAACTTAAATATAGCATCTGAAAACAAGAAGGATTATCACATGCTGCGAAAAGAGTCAGCTAAATCAAATGTCTTATCATCAAGAGGAACCAACATTGCTCCACTAGAATAAGGAGCATCAACAATGGAACTGATAAAAGCTCTGATAACATAATATAATCGAAATGGGCTTCAAAGGAATCAAGTCATAAGCAATTCAATCTCAATGCATAGATTAGAATGGATTTTTATTTATTTTAAAAACAATAAGGTTAGGCTGCTGGTTAGTCACGCACTAACCCCGGACAAACGCACACAACAATGTCCTTTAATGGATCCACGACACACATTGGCCTTAACATCTGACCACGAATCTGGTCTCCCCGAAGGGACTCTCCCCGAAGGGACTACTTTTAAAAATATTCCAATTCTATACCAAACACAATAGGTGTCGGGACAATCGACAACCCTGGTCAACTAAACAACTGGAAGCTCACGTCCAGAATAACAACTTATGATTAAGAGTCAATGAGGAAGTAACAATATCTGTTGGTATCGACAAGTTCGATACAATACAGGAGAATAACCGAATAATCAAGATCTTTAATAAATATTGACGAATTCGATAATAAATAGGGTGGAGAATATAAAGACAATATTTGTATACGTATCGACAAGATAGATATAAGTAATTGGGGACATAACATCATTCACTTGATTGAAGAGAAAATCAACTTGGGCAACAATAAAAGATATAAATTGCAACAAGATTATCAACAATTGAAATTCAAAGTTAGAGCAGGGACATAATCAAGCACAGTGCATTTAAAAAAATTTTACAACACGTTGAATGGTTTGAATCAACATAAGTGAATAAAGTAGTTTAAAAACAATTATTTGTAAGATAATTTCAGGGTAATTAATTGCAATTGAAGAAAACATTTGCGAAAAGGGATCCATCGGTGAAAATATGTTAAAATCAGGAATTGTGCTAACGGTTTTTTATAAGGATATAAAAACTTGGATTTTCTCTATTTAGAAAGTTTCTGGAACATTTCGGAGGAAGTAAAAGAAATGGCCCTCCACTGAGGAATCCTATAACGTACCATATTTAAAACATTTTTGAAGAAAAGGATTATTTGTAAAATCATTTGAAAATCCGCACTTGAACTATAGGTGGAGAAAACAACTTTTACGCGCTATTCGAAAAAATACTTCTTTTTCTATGTTAGTCACATAGGCATGCCTGAGTACATCTAATAACAAGCCTAATTGTTTGTAATGCTAATTGTTTGTAATGCTTTGCATTACTTACATGACCTCTTAACTAAGGGAACCTCTAGTTGTAGAGTTTCTATCTGTGTAACTGTAATTAAAAGTCAGAGAATAATGCTTGAAAGAAGTTCCAAGGATCATGCCTTAAGCTTGAAGATCAAGACTGTCAAAATAAACACAGTTGGAATTCGAAGAAGGAAGATTTGACTAAGTACAAATTCGAGAAGTGTTTTGTTCTATTCGAGAAGTCTAGCATTCGACAAGTCAAGGATTCGATATCTGTAAAAACACTGTTCGACATCTATGAGAGTCGACAAGTCAAAGTGTCAATCGATAACTCAAAGATTCGACATGTCTATTACTCTATTCGAGAACTCAAGAAGTCAACAAGTCAAAGTGGTATTCGAGTTCTCTGAGAGTCAAAATCAAAGTTGTATTCGATATCTCAAAGACTCAGAAAGCTATTCGATATCTCAGGGATTCGATAAGTTAAATGCTCTATTCGACAACTCAAGGATTCCTGAAGAAAAGAGCTATTCGAGAAGTGATTCGATATGTCAGCTTTGATGTATTCGAGAACTCAGAGTTATCTATCAAGTCAATTCTAGTTCTCGAATCAATCACTAAGTTACTTCTCGAATACAATATTGGAGACAAAATACTGGAGAAATTGTACAAGTCAGAAACCTGCAACAAGCAAAAGCAATTTATGGACCACAAACTGTAAGGTACTTTGGAAAGTCTACAAAGAAGCTTAGAGAGATGTACAAGAGATAAAGAGCTAAAGAAGTGGATCTGAACAGAACTTCAAGAAGTCAAACCTGTAGCCGTTTGGATGCTTACTCAAATATGATAGACATACTAGAAAGTAATTTATCCTGTAACCTTATTTGTAGTAAGTAGGTTGTATTCATGTTCTATAAGAATACAACCTCACATCTTTAGTTAGTACAGAGAGGGGTTTTAAGATTTACATTTAGAAAATACATCTCTCTGAGAAAACGAAGCTGAGAATACTATCATTTATATTCACAGTTTGTAGCAAATCTTTATCTAATAAAATATTATATTAAAATGAATATTGTGTCCTGTGTTGTTCACTATCCCCACTTATAGTTCTACACACACATAACACATAGCTTGCTACATACACCAAACAGATTCAAGAACAAGAAAAGTTTAAGAATCCATTCACCCCCCCTCTGTATTCTATTCGTGTGTTCAATACTCAACAAGTGGTATCAGAGCAGGTTGTTTATTCAAAAACAGAAAACGATCATGAATACACCAAAGACTACAGGAGCGGTGAAGGTCCCTAAGTTCGACAAAGAGAACTACAACCTCTGGAAGATTAAAATGTTGTTGTTCATCAAAGCTGCTAACCCTCTATATCCTGATATCCTCAAGAATGGTCCCTTTGTTCCACAACAAGTGATCCCTGAAAAGACAGTTGGAACCACAACCTATCCAAGAACCTATGTGGCCAAGGAACCATCCAAGTGGACAGACTCAGAGAAAGATAAGGTTGCCCTGGATAGTCATCTCATGCTACTGATAATAAATTCTATGGAGATGTCAATGTTTGCCAACATAGCCTCATGCAAATCAGCAAAAGAGATGTGGGATCACATTGAGGTATTGTGTGAAGGGACAGAGGAGGTTAGAGAGAACAAGAAATATATACTGGTCACACAGTATGAAGCTTTCATGGCACAGACCAAGGAAAGTATTACTGACATGTTTGAAAGGTTTCACAAGATGGTGACTGAGCTACAGATGAATGGGAAGGTTTACAGCACTAAAGAGTTGAACATGAAGTTTATATTGTCTTCTCCAAACCACCTAGAGCAGAGGGTCATTTCTCTAAGGGAAAGAGATTTAAACAAAATCACATATGATGTGCTCTATGGGGTTTAAAAGACTCATGAGCTTGAGTTGCTTCAGAAGAGGGCTATACAAGCCAACCAAGGCAGAATGATAACACATCATGTGCCTTGATTGTCAGCAAACCTGTTCAAGACCTAGAAGCATCTACAAGTTAGCTGAGGATAGAGGAGATAGTAGATTATGAAGAAACTGAAGTTGAAGTGACTGAACCTGTTGAAGAGAAGGAAGAAGATGAGTTCTATAATCTTGAAGAACTAGATGGCATGGAGAATACCTCATATGCTTTCATGGCCAGGAAATTTCCAAACATTAGATTCAAAAGGAACCAACCCTTCAAACCTAGACCCCAAAACCATTCATTCAACAAGGGCAAGACACATGTGAAAGCAAACAAGAATAAATTCAAAACCAGCCATGTGGATAGGTCATCTGTAAGGTGTTATAGATGCAATGACCTAGGGCATTTTGCCAGTGAATGCAAGAAGCCTAAAAAGAAGGATAAGGAGTTTCTAGAGCTTGAAGCTAAGTATGAGGCCCTTCTGAAAAAGCAAACACAAGGCAAGGCCTACATAGCTGAAGGGAAGTGTTGGGATGACTCTGATAGTGATGGAGAAGAGCAAGAATTTTGCAACTATGCCTTGATGGCTGATTCCAAGGATGAACAATCTCCATCTGACTCTCAGGTACCATCTCTCACAACCATAGATATGTCTGTTTCTTAATATATATGTATGGTTGAACAAATGTCTATTGAAATGTTTAATATTCAAACTAGTATGACTGCTGCTAATGAAGAGATTGCTAAACTGTCTACTAGAAATGAACTGCTAAACAAGAAAAATGAGGAACTTGAGCTAACTGCTATACAAGTAGATAACCTTAAGAAAGAAGTTGAACATCTGTAGAATAAGGTTCTTTGTGCTAGTCAGGTTGAGATGGCTCTTAGGGATGAACTAGCTGAAAATGAATTCAGACTGAAAACTTTTAAGAACTCCTCTAGTCTATTGCAGTCCTACCATGAGAGAAACCTAGCCAAACGCAAGGCTGCCACTGGACTTGACTATAACACTCTTAAACAGAGGAAAGGCTATGCTGTCATTGAAGATGACATAGTTGTTCAGGAGGAAGTGCCTCACATTTTGAAAAAGACTGAGTCTCCAATTTTTAAAGAACCAACATTTGAAGTTGATGAGGATGCCTTACTCATTAAGTAAATGTTGAATGATGAGGATGAGGCACAGTCTATTGAACAACCAGCATCCTCCAAGAGTGAGAGTGTCAAGGCAAAAGCCAAGAAGCCAGTAAGAGGTAGACCTAGACCTGAGAAGTTTGTGAAGTTTGTTTCAGCTGGGAAAAATGAATCTGAGAAGAAAGTGGCTAATAAGAAACATAAAAGGAATGGCAAGCTAGGGATAAACAAGGATAATAATTATGCTTATGTGCCTAATGCCCCTAGGAAAACTTGTCAAAACTGTTTTAGTACTAATCACTTAACACATGCATGCAAGAAACCAACTAGTAGTGTAGATAAACCATTCTATGATCGCTCTGTGCCTTTAAGACATAGAGATTCACCATTTTGTGATAAACTTGACTGTATGCCATGCAATATGAATGTTATGACTAGCTATTTTAATTTGAGAAGACAATCCATGGATGGTTGCATCAGTCACAACATTCACACACACTACACAAGGCCAGAGTCTTCAAGTCCTCCTACAGCTAGGAAGGTACCTCTGTCACCTAAGTCTGAGAACTCAGTTTCTAAGACTTCTAACAGTGACAAGAAGACTAGTCCTAAGAAATTTGATACGCATGCTATTTTTGATAAATCTGTTTCTAAGCCAAGTGGACCCAAACTTGTTTGGGTACCAAAGGAGAAGTAATACCTTTGTGTTTGCAGGGCAAAGAAAATGAAAAGAAGGTCATGTGGATTTTAGATAGTGGATGCTCAAATCACATGACTGGTGATATGGCCCTGCTACCACAATATGAGGAGAAGGCTGGCCCAATGGTTGCTTTTAGAGATGACAACATGGGTAACACATTGGGATATGACAAGTTGAAAGTTGGAAATGTCATCATTGAAGATGTAGCATTAGTCAAGGGACTCAAGCATAATCTGCTAAGTGTTGGTCAGTTTACTGATAGAGGATTCAAGGTAAATTTTGACAAAGATGAATGTTTGATCACCTACAAGAAGACTGGTGACTTTGCTCTATCTGGAGTAAGGAAAGGAAGCCTGTTTTTAGCCAATATGGATTCTGTAAGCAAGGACAAAGTTTGTTGCTTCTATTCAAAAGCATCAAATGAAGACTGTTGGCTGTGGCACAAGAAGTTATCACACCTGAACTTCAAGGCCATTAATTCTCTAGGTAAAAGAGAATTAGTGAGAGGCATGCCCACACTTGAATTCTGTCAAGAAGGAGTGTGTGAGGCTTGTCAAAAAAGAAAGATGAAAAGGTCAAGCCACAAGTCAAAGACATTGACATCAATAACCAAGCCCCTACAACTAATTCATATGGACTTGTTTGGGCTTGTCAATATTATGTCACTCTCAAGAAAAAAGTATGCCCTAGTGATGGTTAATGACTACACAAGGTATACATGGGTGGAATTTCTAGCATCAAAGGATGAGACTTCACAAGTAATGATTGAGCACATAAAGAAAGTTGATAAGGAAGCAAAGGCCAAAAATGCAAGTGCGATTGCATTGAGAACTGATAATGGAACATAGTTCAGAAATGCCTTACTTCAAGTATTTTGCAAAGAGAATGGCATTTCACAACAATTCTCAGCTCCAAGGACTCCACAACAAAATGGAGTAGTTGAGAGAAAGAATAGAACTCTAATTGAGGCTGCTAGAACAATGTTGCTTGATGTAAAGATGCCTACATGTTTTTGGGCTGAGGCTGTGAGCACTGCATGCTATATCCAGAACAGAACTCTCATCAACCAAAACATTGGAAAGACACCTTACAATTTGATGACTGGAAAGAAGCCTACTCTAAAGTATGTTCATACTTTTGGAAGAAAATGCTTTGCGTTGAAGGATAATTCAGAATATGTTGGAAAGTTTGATGCAAAGGCATTTGAAGGAATTTTTCTTGGCTATTCTATGGAGAGAATTGCATATAAAGTTTATGTCATCAGTCAAAACAAAGTTATGGAAAGCACAGATGTGACTTTTGATGACAGCAAACTACCTGGATTAGAAGAAGCCAATGATGAAGATAAAGATCCATTAAGGTTTGAAAATCTAGATGATTCTGATGAAGAGATTGAAACAGAAGTTGAGACTACAATTCAACCAATTCCAGTGAATGACGAAGCAAGGGAAGAATTTGTGCCAATCAACAGTGAAGAGACAAGCATCCAAGACACAACTGTGAATAGTGGCAACTTCACAGGGGGAGGAAATGAAAATGATCATGACTTGGATGATGAAGCAACATCAAGGTTGAGAAATCAGACTGAGCATTCAAGGAAATGGGATAGATCACACACTGCAGAGCAAATTATTGGAGATCCAAATACAGGAGTAAGGACTAGGAGAACTACTCAAAATGAGTGTCTCTATGGTTGCTTTTTATCTCAGATTGAGCCTAAGAAACTTGATGATGCACTGTTCGATCCAGATTGGATTGTTGCTATGCAAGAGGAGCTGAATCAATTTGAAAGAAACAAAGTAAGGGAGCTTGTGCCTGCACCAGAGAACATAACCATTGTTGGAACTAAATGGGTTCTGAAAAATAAGATGGATGAAGATGGTGTAATAGTAAGAAACAAAGCAGGGTTGGTTGCAAAAGGATACTCTCAACAGGAAGGCATTGATTATGATGAGACATTTGCCCCTATTTCTAGATTGGAAGCCATCAGAATCTTCTTGGCATTTGCTGCTCATTCAAACTTTAAAGTCTATCAAATGGATGTCAAGAGTGCATTTCTGAATCGAGAGTTGGAAGAAGAAGTTTATGTGCAACAACCACCTGGCTTTGAGGATCCACATTTCCCAGAATTTGTCTACAGATTGCTTAAGGCATTGTATGGACTTAAGCAGGCTCCAAGGGCATGGTATGATACTTTATCATAATTTCTTTTTGAAAATCAATTCACTAGAGGCACATTGGACAAGACACTGATTTACAAGAAGCATGGTAATGATATTATCCTAGTTCAGATCTATGTGGATGATATCATATTTGGCTCTACAAATGAGAAGCTATGTGAGAAATTCTCTAAGCTCATGCAGAGCATATATGAGATGAGCATGATGGGAGAGTTGACATTCTTTCTTGGGTTACAAGTTAGTCAAAGGAAGGATGGTATCTTTATCAGTCAAACCAAGTACATCAAGGATTTATTGAAGAAGTTTGACTTAGAAGACTGCTCACCTACAAAGACACCCATGGCCACTGCCACCAAATTGGATGAAGATGCTAAAGGCAAGAAAGTAGATACCTCAGTCTACAAAGGCATGGTTGGTTCTCTACTCTATCTCACCGCAAGTAGGCCAGGCATCATGTTTGCTACATGTCTGTGTGCAAGGTTTCAATCAAATCCAAAAGAGTCACATTTGATTGCTATAAAGAGGATCTTTAGATATCTAAAGGGCACTCCAAACTTGGGTTTATGGTATCCTAAAGACACAGGGTTCAATCTGGTTGGTTATTCTGATGCCGATTATGCTGGATACAGAGTGGATAGGAAAAGCACCTCAGGTAGCTGCCAGTTTCTTGGACAAAGGTTAGTCTCTTGTTATAGCAAGAAACAACAATCTATGTCAACTTCCATAGCTAAGGCTGAATATATAGCTGCTGGAAGTTGCTGTGCTCAAGTACTTTGGATTAGAAATCAACTTAGAGATTATGGACTTGTGTTGGAAAGAATTCCAATCATGTGTGACAACACAAGTGCAATCTCTATAGTTGCCAATCCTGTCAATCATTCTAGGACAAAGCACATTGACATCAGGTATCATTTCATTAGGGAGCATGCAACTAATGAAACCATTGAGTTGCATTATGTCTCCACAGATAAACAATTAGCTGATATATTCACTAAGCCATTGGATGAAGCCACTTTCACAAGGTTGGTTAGTGAGATTGGAATGTTGAATTCTTTAGAATCTGGCTAAGTGAAAATATCAACTAGATTGTTGCAGCAGTAAACACTTACTTTATCTAAATTCTCAATATTTTTGAAGTAAGTGTTGGCTGAAATATGATTTATATATATATTTCAAATCTGTTGCATATGTTGAAAAATCATATTATATCAACTTGAAATTTCTATGAAATTTTGAGAAAATCACTATTTAATTTATTAGAATTATTCTCCATTGAATATTACTGGTAAATTTTTAAAGATAGTGAAAATTGAATTTTATGAGTGAATAGAACAGTTCGATAAGTCAAACTTCTCTAATGACTTTCATGTCAATGGTCGACTTCTCTAACAAGTCTATTTGGAACACTCTCGAGTTCTCGAATAATGCCTTTTTGTAGATATCGAACAAAGACATGTTTGACTTCTCGAATATGGTAATTGAGTTCTCTAATGACTGAGTTCTCGAATACTGTATTGGAGTTCTCGAATCATTTGGAAAGGATAAATTCTCGCTGAATCTTAACCGTTTTTGGATTTTTATTCAGAATTTTAAATCACTCATAAAAATATTTTTAATTTAATTTAGAATTATTTCTAAGTTAGGTAACTGCCAGCTGTGAGTTACAACCTGCTTGAGTTATCGAATAAGCCTCTCTTGACTTATCGAATAGTTGATTTCTACTTCTCAAATGCCTGACTTGTCGATACAAAACATATATCGAATCGACAATTCAAGTACTTCACACTTATACAATTCAACATCTATTCGATTCATTTCATTCGATTTCTCAAGCATCTAACTCTCCAAAACCTCTGAAAACCCTAACTTCTGAAGCTAAATTTCTTCTTCAATCTGCGTTCTCTCTCTCTCTCTCTCTCTCTCTCTCTCTCTCTCTCTCTCTCTCTCTCTCTCTCTCTCTCTCTCTTTGTATCAATGGCAAACACTCAACTCACCATACCCAAACAAACAAACTTCATCGCAATAACCAACGATGTTGAAGCACCCAATGTGAACTTCAAGTGCTTTGTTCGATGGATGTCACAGTCATACATCAAGGATGCACTCTCAGCCAACCCAACTTTGTATCTAGACCTACTGGAACAATTTTGGAGGACTGCTACTGTGGAAGTTGTGGCCCTAGAGAATTCAATAACGTCATACATAGTCTACTACTCTATTGAAAAATTCAGGACAAGGAAATCACTATCACCACTGAAGACATGAATCAAGCACTAGGCTTACAACAAGAGGTGTATGACAGTCCAGCAACAAATGGTGAATTGGAGGACTTCTGTGATTTCATTCACTACTCAGATGAAATAAAAATTTGACATTTGAATAGGAAGTTCTTGAGGAAGGAATGGAGTTATGTCTTTGCCACCATTCTTCAAGTCTTCACAACAAGAAAGTCAAGCTTTGACCAAATCAGTGCACCAGCACAGCAAATAGGCTATGCCTTAGCTTATGGGAAAAAGATCAATGTTGGCCAACTTATTATGCAGGAGCTGTACGGGAGGCTTGGTAAGAACTCAGCCAAGAGAGGTACTGAAATTTTCTTCCCTCGCTTTATTCAATCTGCACTTAATTTTGTAAATAAGAAATTGATTGAATTGCCTGGAATAGATAAGAGTAGAATAGGCTATCCTAGATCCATGACCAAACTCATTTTTGGTAACTTGGAGAATAGGAATGATATGGATGTAAGACTTAAAATAACTCCCCATATGGAGAGTTTATTTAGGACATTCCCCCACAACATGCCAATATTTGAGTCCAAATCACAGTTAGCACAGCCCAAGCAAGTAGAACAAAATGCTAACCCAGGGCCTGCTAACCAACCCCCTCAAACAAACACTCTACCAAACACAGAGCCACTTGCATCATCCTCTGAACAGGGTGGTGTTAGTAAAAAAGAGAAGAAGAAGAGAAAAAAGATTGAATCTGAGCCCTTGAATATCTTGACAGAAGCAGCATTGGCTGTAGAATTAGGTCTAGAAAGTGAGGAACCTGAGTCACCCTTATAGAGACCAAAGAAGAAGAAATCACAAACCACCTCTTCAGTCACACAAATGGCTGAAGTTGTAAAATCAGGGGCAGACAATTCACTAGATGTATCCTCTCAACAGGGTGCATCTATAGAATCAAGCATCCTCCCCAATGCACCTTCTTGCAAAGAGTCAGCACCAAGGAGTGATAAGGCTGGCACTACACTGAGTGGAGAGCACATCACATTTGAAACTCCATCTATTTTCCAAAATCTACTCTAAAAGACACTTCTCTTCCAGAATCTACATCTCAAATTTCTTTGGAACCTGCAACTCAAGCAATTGAGGAGCAAGGCATTGATCACCAAGAATTCTCTCCTCTTGGTGAGCCAATGGATTCAAGTGGCTTAGTGCATGACACTTTGCTCACCACCCAGGAACCACATTTAGATGGTGAGGGAATGCAAGCTGGGGCATATCCTAATGACACCATCACAAACACAGAGGATTCACTAGTTTTCACTAGAGACTCTGTGCATGTGTCAACTACTATTGTAACTCATCTCACTCCTATGGAGACAACAGTAGTATAGTCAATTCATCCGGTTGCAGAAGTTGCATCTGTAACTGAGGAGTCTATCTTGCCTAGCTTTAGCTCTAACTTCATATCCCAATGGCTGAAGCATGTGCAACATGATAGTGCTTCAGGATCAGGATCTGTTCCACAACATTTGATGGTTGAAGCTCTTCAAAACTTAATTGTGGATCAGATTCCCGAGTTCACAAAGATTGCTCAAAACCTACTCACTGCAGACATTCCAGATCCAGACTATGAGGCTATTCTCCTATGTCACAGAGATGATGTGGAGCTACATAAGAAAAAGATAATAGATGATGCTGAAAGAGATGGCAATGTAGATGCCTGGTTACAAGGAAAGTATGACATTGCTCTCTCAGAAGGTCTTCAATTCCTCAGAGAAGAGTACATCACCTCATTAGGGTCCAATGCCAAATCTCTAACTCCTGGTGAGGTGTATGAAGCTGTCAATGACACCTACAAGGGAATTTTGCAAGCTGCACACTATCTTGGCAAGGGCCTTAAGACAGAAATTAATGAAGTGTGCGCAGCCACAATCAAGGAAGTAAATGAAATCAAAAGGGACTTTGCCTCCAAGTTCCCTTCTCTCAACTCTGTCATCAAGGACATTCAGGGATGCAAAGCCACCTGCACTACAATGGATAATTCATTGATATTGCTTCAAAGTCCTGTCAACAATATGGCTACTCAGATGGAAAAGCTCTCTAATCAGACAACTGATGCCAATGAAGTACTTAGGACTCTCTTTGCTAGTCAATATGGTGACAAATTGGTGACTGAAGTCCCTCTCCATGACATGACCAAGTTTGAAGTGCAAAGACTCAAGGACCAATCTCTTTTGGGATTTAAAGCTTCTAAGTTATTCACCAAGGTGGCTACTCTTGAACATGAAGTGAGCTCCCTCAAATAGTCAAATGCTCATCTTACAGACACAATTGCAACTCTTACTACAAAGTTGGACACTCAAGCCACCACCACAGCTGAGGTTCTTTTTCACCAACAACTGATGCTGTCTGCTATGATGAAGCACATGGGACTCCCTCTGCCTGATGAATCTATCAATCCCACCTCTTCCAACCCAAGGCCCCTACCAAAGCCTCTGTGCCTGACAACAAGCCTAAGGGGGAGAAGAGGACCTTAAGGAACTCAAAACCTAAGGGGGAGAAGCCTAAAGAGGAGAAGACATCACAGGAATGATAAGGATGATGAAGACAATAAGAAAAATAAGGACAACAAAGATAGAAAGGGTGATGATGACCAAGGAAAAGTTTATGAGAGGAAAAGTGGAAAACAACAAGCACTAGGCATTACTAACAGTAACCTCACCACAACATAAGACTCTATGTCTAGGGTGATTACAGCTAGTAATGACCTACCAAAATCTACATCTATGGCTTCTGCAAATATCTTGCCACCTCAAGAAGAGAAGAAGATTCAACTCAAGAAACCATGTGTATGTTTCCAAAAGCAAACTGCTAATGGTGTACTACAATGGTCTACAAGCAAGGGTCACAAGTTTCTGCTAAGCAACCAAGTGAAAAAGATCAAATTCAAAGAAGCTGAAATACAAGTGAAGCCATCTAAATCAAGGGCCCTAACAATCATTCCAGGATTAAAACTCCAACCACTAGATGAAGATTTTGATGAAGACCAACTGCAATTTCTAAGAGCTCAAAGAATCTACTATGCTGCAATTGTGAATGACTGCCTTGAAATCAAATACACTGATGGAAGACAGATGAAATTCAAACAAGGGGGTTGTCAAAATTGGGGCAAGCTATATGAGATAGAAAGAATTATTGCATTATTGAATTCTGAAGACAAAGTAGAGAGAGTATGGAAGCTGGAGTTGATTGATTTTGTGAAGATGAAGAGAGACTATGCTGAGAAGATAAGAAAGGGGTGCTTTGAGAAATGGCTAGAAAGGGAGAAGGAGATTGATAGGCTGGAAGTTGAAGCAGAAAAGCTAAGGGCAAAAGGATTGTGTAGAGTTCAATTCAATCCCTATGTTGTGAAGTATAGGAGAAGAATTGGAGATTAGGTCAATATTAGAATGAACCTACTCAATCACTATCCTGCCAACATTCTGAAGCCAGTACTTGAAGACTTCAAGAACTCTATTCTGCTTAAAGAACTAGATGCTATGGCAGAGATCATAAAAGCTATGGATGAGAATGCAAGAAAGGAGAAAGAAAGGAAATAGAAGGCATATGATGATCTACAAGCCAAGGCAATGGAGATGGAATCAAATGATAAAGGCTAGTATTTCATCATAGTCTGTAAAATCACTCATTGTAGTTCTATCCATGTTGTTATTCAATTTCATACATGTACTGTCAAGTTTTATCTTTATGTATGTTAGGCTTGTTATCAAACATGAAATTGTGACTAAGGGCCTCACTCACAATTTGGGGGAGATTGTTAGTCACAGAGGCATGCCTGAGTACATCTAATAATAAGCCTAATTGTTTGTAATGCTTTGCATTACTTACATGACCTCTTAACTGAGATAACCTCTAGTTGTAGAGTTTATACTTGTTGTAGGACTTATAATAGGCATCAATTTCTATCTGTGTAACTATAATTAAAAGTCAGAGAATAATGCTTGAAAGAAGTTCCAAGGATCATGCCTCAAGCTTGAAGATCAAGACTGTCAAAATAAACACAGTTGGAATTCGAATAATGAAGATTTGCCTAAGTACCAATTCGAGAAGTGTTTTGTTCTATTCGAGAAGTCTAGCATTCGACAAGTCAAGGATTCGATATCTGTAAAAACACTGTTCGACATTTCTGAGAGTCAACAAGTCAAAGTGTCATTCGATAACACAGAGATTCGACATGTCTATTACTCTATTCGAGAACTCAAGAAGTCAACAAGTCAAAGTGGTATTCGAGTTCTCTGAGAGTCAACAAGTCAAAGTTGTATTCGATATCTCAAAGACTCAGAAAGCTATTCGATATCTCAGGGATTCGATAAGTTAAATGCTCTATTCGATAACTCAAGGATTCCTGAAGAAAAGAGCTATTCGAGAAGTGATTCGATATATCAGCTTTGCAGTATTCGAGAACTCAGAGTTATCTATCAAGTCAATTCTAGTTCTCGAATCAATCACTAAGTTACTTCTCGAATACAATCTTGGAGACAAAATACTGGAGAAATTGAACAAGTCAGAAACCTGTAACAAGCAAAAGCACTTTATGGACCGCAAACTGTAAGGTACTTTGGAAAGCCTACAAAGAATTTTAGAGAGATGTACAAGAGACAAAGAGCTAAAGAAGTGGATCTGAACAGAACTTCAAGAAGTCAAACCTGTAGCCGTTTGGATGCTTACTCAAATAGGATAAACATACTAGAAAGTAATTTATCCTGTAACCTTATTTGTAGTAAGTAGGTTGTATTCATGTTCTATAAGAATACAACCTCACTTCTTGAGTTAGTATAGAGAGGGGTTTTAAGATTCACATTTAGAAAATACATCTCTCTGAGAAAACGAAGCCGAGAATACTATCATTTGTATTCACAGTTTGTAGCAAATCTTTATCTAATAAAATATTAGATTAAAGTGAATATTGTGTCTTGTGTTGTTCACTATCCGCACTTATAGTTCTACACACACATAATACATAGCTTACTACATACACCAAACAAATTCAAGAACAAGAAAAGTTCAAGAATCCATTCACCCCCCTCTGTATTCTATTCGTGTGTTCAATACTCAACAAGTGGTATCAGAGCAGGCTGTTTATTCAAAAATAGAAAACGATGATGAATGCACCAAAGACTACAGGAACGGTGAAGGTCCCTAACTTCGCAAAGAGAATTACAACCTCTGGAAGATTAAAATGTTGTTGTTCATTAAAGCTGCTAACCCTCTATATCCTGTTATCCTCAAGAATGGTCCCTTTGGTCCACAACAAGAGATCCATGAAAAGACTGTTGGAATCACAATCTATCCAAGAACCTATGTGGCTAAGGAACCATCCAAGTGGACAGACTCAGAGAAAGATAAGGTTGCCCTGGATAGTCATCTCATGCTGCTGATAATAGATTCTATGGAGATGTCAATGTTTGCCAACATAGCCTCATGCAAATCAGCAAAAGAGATGTGGGATCACATCGAGGTATTGTGTGAAGGGACATAGGAGGTTAGAGAGAACAAGAAACAGATACTGGTCATACAGTATGAAGCTTTCATGGCACAGACCAAGGAAAGTATTACTGACATGTTTGAAAGGTTTCACAAGCTGGTGACTGAGCGACAGAGTTAAATGATGTTGATGATGTATGAATTAAATTCCTATTATAAGAAAACTTTTCGAAATAGCCTTTTTGTAAATAACTCATACATCATCAACATCATTTAACTCTATCATCAAAGGCCTCTAAGGCCAGTGGTAAGGCTCATTAGCCACTACTCAACATTTATACTAAAATATACTGTTTAAGCAATTATACATTACTCTGACAACTTCGACATCCACCAATGTTTATAATATGACTCACCTAACTCAAATCCATAGGCATGACCAATAACCATTTGACCATATATAATTCACCACGAAGTACTTAACAAGTATGACATCCAACCATTACTATGACTCGACCTATAACATTTAGCACATAAGCATTTACAACTAGTACAATTGTATGACTCTCCATGTTATACAACAAACAATAATTAACAACAAACAATCATTTAACTTCCGACTGAACCAACAATAAATAGTCGGAAACTTCGACATCCACAATTTAATAATTCAAACTAATAAATTAAAACTAAATACCATAACCAATAACATAAATTACCCACCAATATAAGCAACTAAAACAAAATATTCAACTCCGACATTCACCAAAATCCCCAAATTTTAACTTCCGAAATTATAACTTTAATTATTAAACAAGAATAATAATTAGCAACAAACGATCACAAAAACATATTATCGGACTCGCAATTTAATCCCGCAATCATAATTAACTACCATAATGTTAGGTCCGGATAACGTAAAAGGGGGGTTGAATACGTTATTTAAAAAATATTTCGATTTTTGATGTGGATATGAGATCAAAAATACTGAATCGAAATAACACAACTTTTTGGGAAATATCTTTAAATAGATAAAACCCGTAGGTTTGCTACACAATCTAATCCTATGGATCAGCTAAAAATTCAAACACTCCTAGGATAGTTTAGGCACGAGGACCTTCTACCCGACACTTCCTGAAAGCGGGCTAAGCCGGCTTGCCTACTAGATGGACTGTCTAGAAGCTTACAAAGAGAAGATATAAGAGAGAGAAGAGAAAGTTGTGTGTTGAGGTGCGTTTTGAAATGAAATACAACAAGCCTATTTATAGGTTTTAGAAAGTTACTATGGTGTACTATTCCAACAACCCCGTGGGCCCCACCAGCCACTTTTTGAATAGTAGCCGCCATTTGCACAATAGCCGCCATTTGCACCGTAACCGCTATTTGCACAGTAATTACTATTTGCATAGTAATCACTATTTGCACAGTAACCACTATTTGTACAGTAACCACTATTTGCACAGCACCTGCATAGTAATTGTGCATAGTAACCATGCATAGTAACTTTGCATAGTATTACTATTTTTGGCTGTTTCTTTTGGGCTTCTCTCTTCTTGAGATATTATGTCTGTCCTTGATCATCAATAGGCTTTGGCAATTCTTTCTATGAATTAATGTGGTGATCCTTCTCGTATGTGCTGACACTTAGTATACTGGCCTGGTTCACAAGTGACTAGCACTGATCTTGATCTTCACACCTTCGTTACATTCCAATTGATTAGCGTGCAGTAGTATCTTCAAATAATATAAATACATGGAATCTTTTTGGCCATTCAACTGAATCATCTGTACATCTTATTCTGTCACTGAGGCTTGATCATGTTAATGAACTTCTTTCAGCGACTTGATCCTTGTTGATGCCTGTTCTTCAAATTTCACGATTCTTGTATAGAGTTAATATTATTTATCTTTTATCCTAGTTGAGTTATATATGTCCTCTATTACATATTACATTACATTATGCTTTACAATCTCCCCCTATTTGATTGTTAGGGTTTGACAGGCAAATTCCTAGAGGATAACTCAACTGATACAACAAAAAAAAGTTCAAAGATAAATAATATTAAAGTGCATTCTGGATCATATATATACATTTTCCAGATTTCTAAAATTAACCAAGTGCAAGACAATTGTTCCTTTAGACTGAACAAATCTTCAAGTTTTCATTTGCCTTTTTTCACATAGCACTAATACTACCATTAGCTTTTCCTTTCCCAAAATAAAGTTAATCCCGTGTCAACAACCTTTTCCTTGCCCTTATGCCTAATAGAGTTTTCTTGGTCATCCACCTTCTCCCCCTCAGTTGGGTTATCCTCCAGAGTAGTAGGATGTGGAGTTGGTAAATTAGACGAAGATGGCTTTACCAAGGAGTTGATTGCATCATTTAACTGGGTTGCCATGGTATTCAATTGAACCTGGAATATATCATGTTGAATAAGTTGCAAATTTTTGATTTCTGCAATGGACTTACAGATATTTGGCAACTCTTTCTCCATTGTTTGGACCCGTGTAAGGAGTCTGCTGTATTCCTTTCTGGTTACAGGTGCATGTGGTTTAGTAGGTTGCTCACTCGTACGTTCTGCAGGTGTTTCACTCAACACTCTATATTCACTCGGTTTAGTGGTTTGGGTTACACTTACATGTTCTGTTCATGTTTCCCTCAACTCTCCTCCAGAGCTTCCACTGATATGTGTACCTGCAAATGAAATCATCTTAGCCCCTTTTTCAGAGGTCACGGATGGTGCAATGAAAGTTCGTGAGCTTCCATCCTCGCGTGAAGCGAGTTGCCGACCACTGGTAAAGAGTGGTAAATCTCGAAAGAGATCCAGAGATTTTCCCTCTGGGAGGTTAAACTTGAATCGATTAAATGGCACAAAACCCAATTTTCCCTCGACTGTCTGTGAAGACACTTGGTTCATAAAAGAACCACCTACCGATGGATCTTTTCGTGAAATGGAAGATTCACCAGCAGTTATTGAGGTAGGTAGTTCCACCTCGGATGCCTGTGAAGGCATTTTATCTTTAAAAAGATCATCAACCACTCTTATGTTCCGTGAAATGGAATTCAAGATAGTTGCTCCCGTCAATTCAACCTTATTTACATTTTCACTCATTTGACAAGGAAGAATTGTTTCAATAACAGTTGCAATTGCCTCAGGTTCATTTGGTTTACTTCTTTTAGAATGAGGTAGGGCTGCTGATGTAACTAACTCCTTATGTGGTGCTGATAAGGCACTATCTCCCTAAAAAGTGTTGATGGTTGGTCGTTTAAGTGACAGTTGAGGTGTAGGAGTTTATTGTGTTTGTGTTTGTATTTGTAGAACGGGCTCATCAACCTGTGTTAGAGTCGGTGGGATTTCCTGCTCTTGGTCAGGTAAGATGGCCACTAGGGGCTGTAGAAACTGTATTTCCTGTGACACAACAAGGAATACAGAGGTTGGAATAGCAGGGATTGAAATATTACCTTGTCGTATACCTGCTCTCACTAGTCTTGGTAACAACGGAAGTGGGACAGTCTTCAGATATTCAGTTAGGACTGTAGGCACATCCGTATAGTTCTTTTTGCTTATGTAATTAATTACATTCGTCTTCATGTAAGAACATTCCACCTTTCGACCATTTTCCAAGCGTACCCTGTCTTCATCATTCAAAAAATCATTTAATATTAGCTGCAGAAACCTTGGATATAGACATTTGACATTTTGAGTCCGAACATCTCTTCTTCCCAAGTGTTTCATCTTTAAAATGATTTGACCAAGCACTATTTTTCCAAAATTAATCCTCAAATTATTGGCGACCGCATACCCTATTTTTTGAATAAATTCAGGTATTCGATCTTGATTTGTTCTATCTGAGGAAAAAACATGGTTAAGAGTGTGAAAGAAGAAATTCCAGTACTGGGTTAGAAACGTTCTAGAAAGATTACCAGTATTGAAATTGCCATCTTGGTACCTTATAAAACGAAAGAACATTTCAATCTGTTCAGGTGTGGGATCAGAAACAAGATTTTCCATAGGAAAATGAAGAATTCGATTAACATCTCGTTCAGTGACCCTAATCGACCTACCAAACAGTCGATATGTGATTGCACACCCATCCTGTCCAGAAGTGTTAACCGCACTGCAATATATTTCACGCAATGCATCATGGTTAAGCTGCACTGGTGTAACTAAAGCATAGCGAATTAATGAATGTTCATTCAGAAATTGTGTCCAAGCCCGAAATTGCTCATCCAGAATGGTTTCGATTTGCTGAATGGAAATAGAATTAACTTTAGCAATTCAAAAGCTTCCCTGCAATGCCATTTTCAAAACTTTGAGGAAATTCAAAAACAAGGGTTAGTTTTTATAAAGGATGATGTATAAAGCAAGAATATGGAATCCGATCTAAAAACCACCAGCTAGATTGAGAGATCTTTTCGATCAAAGCTCGAAATATTCAGCAATTGTGTGTATATGATCTGTATATCTGAAAAATGATGATGTTAAACACAAACAAAAACTCATCATTTATAAGGTTTCAAGGACTAGTGGGTTAGGTGAGAGCGTGACAGGTTATGTTTGATAAATTACACCGCTCAATAATTTCTCACCTAACAACCTACTTAGCCGAAAAACATCTTATCACCGAAACCTGTCAGCCGAAAAAACATCTTATCACCGAAACCTATCAGCCTATGTAAACACACACATACACACTTATTATTTCTAATTATTGTGGATTTAAAATAACCAATCAATAATTCAAGAATTATTCCACAATATCAGACAAACTCATAATTAAATAGACATAAAATTAACAAAGTATCATTAATTGATATATGTAAATAAAATATTTATTTAATTATGCTACAATTGACACAATTATTTACTAACTAATTACCATAAAATATAGCATTTATAAGCATGGTAATTAATATAGAGATAACTGTAATATGAGGACTAGATGCAAATAAATTCACAAGTCCTAAAAATATGGACATTTAAAATACATGTGAACTTATAACAAATTGCAGTTATTGATTATCCAAAATTAATTAGACAGATTTAACATCCCAAGTTCACCAACTAACCTGGAGAAAGTGGATTCATCCAGTGGTTTAGTAAAGATGTCTGCAATTTGTTGGTCTGTGGAAACAAAATATAATACCACAGTTCCATTCAAGACATGCTCTCGTAAGAAATGATACCCGATATCAATGTGCTTAGTCCTGGTATGTTGAACTGGATTGTTGGCAATGGCAATGGCATTCGTGTTGTCGCATAGAATTGGAATTTTGTCCAACATGAGTCCATAGTCCTGAAGTTGATTCCTCATCCACAGGATCTGAGCACAACAACTACCCACCGCAATGTATTCTGCTTCGGCTGTCGAGGTAGATACTGAGTGTTGCTTCTTGCTGTACTAAGATACCAAACTTCTTCCTAGAAACTGACAGCTTCTAGAAGTACTTTTCTGATCAATCTTACAACCTGCAAAGTCAGAATCTGTATAGCCAACTAGGTCAAAACATGTACCTTTAGGGTACCAAATCCCAAGATTGGGGGTTCCCTTAAGGTATCTGAAAATACGTTTAACTGCTATAAGATGTGACTCTTTAGGGTCAACCTGGAATCTAGCACATAAACAAGTTGAGAACATAATATCTGGTCTAATAGCAGTTAAGTACAAGAGAGAACCAATCATACCTCGATACTTCGTGATGTCAACTGACTTACCAGATTTGTCTTGATCAAGCTTGACAGCAGTTGGCATCGGGGTCTTGGCAGTAGCTGCTTCTTCCATCCCATACCTCTTCAGAAGATCCTTTATGTATTTTTACTGGTAGATGAAAATACCATCAAGCTTCTGAACAACTTGATGTCCAAGGAAGAAGGACAACTCACCCATCATGCTCATCTCGTACTTACTCTACATTAGCTTAGCAAATCTCTTGCATAGCAAATCATTAGTAGAACCAAATATTATATCATCCACATATACTTGCACCAGAATTATATCATTTTTATGTTTTTATGAAAGAGAGTTTTGTCGATGATACCTCTTGTAAAACCATTTTCAAGTAAGAACTTGGAGAGCGTATCATACCATGTTCAAGGGGCTTGCTTGAGACCATAGAGAGCTTTGAAGAGTAAGTAAACAAAACCTTCAAATTCCTTATCTTCGAACCCAGGGGGTTGTTCAACATAGACTTCTTCTTCTAGATCTCCGTTCAAAAATGGACTTTTTACATTCATCTGAAAAACCTTAAAGTTGGAGTGTGCAGCAAATGCTAAGAACATCCTGATTGCTTCAAGCCTTGCAACTGGAGCATAGGTTTCATCATAATCAATTCCCTGTTCTTGAGAGTAATCCTTTGCTACCAATCGAGCCTTGTTCTTCGTAACAATACCATTTTCATCCAGTTTATTCCTAAACACCCATCTAGTACCAATTACAGATTTATCTTTTGGTCTTGGCACTAGCTTCTATACTTTCTGCCTTTCGAACTGATTGAGTTCTTCCTGCATTGCAGTTACCCAATCTGGATCATCTAGAGCTTCATCAACCTTTTTAGGTTCAATTTGAGATAAAAATCATGCGAAATTGCATTCATTCTGTGTTACTCTTCTAGTCTGTACACCCGTGTCCGGTTCACCAATGATCTGTTCAAAGGGATGCGCTCTACTCCATACCCTTTGTCTCAGCAGATTTGATCTTGATGATTCCCCATGTTCATAATTGTGTTGAGGGTGGTGACTAGTAGATCCAAAATCATTGTTTGCTCCCCCTGAGCTGTTGCTTTCAGAGTTTAATGAATCATTAGCAGTAGATGCATTCTTTGATGTTTCTTTACTTGATTGGGGTTCATTTTCATTGTTCACTTGCTCCCCCTCAACATGTGCTACAGTCTGATCTACTTGTATAGATTGAACAATATATTCTGAAAGAGTATCAGAATTTTGTAGATCAACATTTATTTCTTCATTCTCAAATCTCAGCTGGTCATGTTCCTCAAAATCTTCAAGTCCTGTTATTGACAAGGCTGTCGCGTGCCTATCAAATAATAATATCTAACAAATCCTTCTAACTATGTAGTAGGGTAAGTCAGAGTCGATCCCACAGAGACAAACGTATCAATCACTAGTTGTTCTGATTTAATTCGGCTAAGCAAGTAACACAATAAATTTTGAGGATTTATTAAACTAAACTTATACTAATTCGAATTGTGTTTATATTAATCAAATATTAAAAACATCCAGAATTAAGTATCCCCACTAGCATGAATTGATGCAATCGTGAATTCCCTCCCCAATTAATCGTAAACTACTCAACAGGAAAGATGCGCCCTATAAATACCAATAATCTCTCTCGAGTTTTAATGGCTTCTCTTAAAATACAATCAAACCTATTCTCATGGTATCATGCAATTTAGAGACATTAAACATAACATCCTAATTTCCTAACAATCCATTCTACCTATTCTCATGGAGAATTTCATGTTCTTATTGGATAAATCACAACCATCTAAATCCAACTCTCGTTGATAAATAGACAATGGTTCAAACAATAAACATAATCACGTCTGATTTGTAATTGCTAATTAAAACAACTCAATAAGCAAGAGCAATTAAACAATCAAATTGGGGGAATTGGGAAAATCACACATCAATCATAACTAGGGTTCTACTTAACCCTAGATTAATTATCTACTCACTCATAATTGAATTAACAAAACAAGAATTAATAATTGAACACATAATTATAAGAATAGAAGAAAAACCTTTAATCTTGATCTTCAAAGAAAATAAGTATTCTCCCAAAAATCTCCAGAAGAAAGTGTTTACAAAGTTGTGTGTATAATATTAATAATCGATCCCCAAATCAATCATCTAGATGAGTTTTTATAGTGTTACAAGACTTAAGTAATTGCCTTAAATAAATAGGCCCAGCTCAAAGTAATTAGAATTATATTACAAATAGAAAAAGGACCAAAATTCAGCAGAAAATTCCCGCACAGCCACGCACGGGCGCAGCTGCGCAAGGAAGGGCGCAGCTGCGCTTGGTGAATTCTGCCGAACAGTGCTTGAAGGGCGCAGCTGCGCAAGGAAGGGCGCAGCTGCGCTTGGTGAATTCTGCCGAGCACTTCTTGACAAAATAAAAGCTAAACTTCCGCGTTTTGTTGCTTGGTTCGTGTTGCGCTTTAACATCATTACGAACAAGTGATCAAGCCTCAAATCTTTATCAACAATCCACAATTCCATCACTTCTTCTCACAAATTCATAAAATCATTGCTCGGAGCCAAAAACACCGTAAAATCGTTAAATCCCTTCAAACTTGGCAATACTTTATTTCCTGCGATAAACTCATCAAAAACTAATTAAATACTCACGATTATTCGCAAAAACACTATAAATGTGGGAACAAAATCCTCTAGAGTATATACAAAATACACTCTATCAAATATCCCCACACTTAGCATTTTGCGCGTCCTCGTGCAAACTAACATAATAAATATACTAACTAATTAGTACCACTTCCGTAGGTGATCACGGTTGCATTTAACATATGCAACAAGTCCTTTAAACCCCTAGGTAGCCCTAGTGGACGAGTAAGGTCTCGTGAGGGTTTATAGTGAATATACCCACAAAATTCATCTAACTCATGCAAAAGACCACACTTCAACACAACACCACACACACCCGTCCTCTCATGCCACTTCCGCTAAAGAATCAAAATGAAAATGCAATGCCTTGGTGTATAGAGTGCAAATATCCACATAGTCTACTCAAAGAAGATGCATAAGATCATAGAAATTCATGTCAAATGTAAGAATAGGTTGGTAAACATGCTAAGCACACAAGAGCACATTTTTGAGACAAAATCTGGGATCTCCTATGCCAAAAGCAAAAACTCACCGTTCACTCACAAAAATATTCACTCAAAACAAAGGGTAAGTGTTTCACTCTACTCCAACAATATCATAAACATGCTTCGTCCTTGATATCAATCTAACTCTTAACACAACATACATCATTGATGACAATCAAAAGGTCTTTTATAAGGTTGTAATGGGGCTAGGGACAAGGTATGTCAAGAAAGCCAAAGAAGGTTAAGTCAAAAGCTAGTAACCGACAATAAAATTCAAACGACTCCCGTACTTTCATCCCCACACTTGAACTTTTATTTATAAACAACTTGACTAGTCGAAACTAAGTAGGATCACAAAAGATAAAAATGCTCTCATATTTATTTTTTTTTCTTTTTTTTTTCTTTTTTTTTTCTTTTCAAGAGAGCAAAAATAATAGCAAGAGCAACGATCCCATAAATATGATTTCAAATTTCGACTATCAAGCTATGAACCAAACCCCAAATATTCTCCCAAAGTTATGATCATCAATAAAACCCCCTTTTATGCACACCTTATCACTCCCTTACAAACAATACTAGCCTTTGACAATTAGGTTCAAATTTAATGTAAGGCCAATAGAATAAAAAGGATAATGGCAAGTAATGTGGTGTGTCACCGAAAGAATAAGATTAAGCTCAAAGGGTTAACTAATGGATCATGTATAAATGGTTTGGAAATATGGGAAATATGAGGTTATACCTAATTGCCTTTATCATATTATCATCAATTAATGTCATGCATCTCAAGAAGACTTCAAGCAAGTGCTAGCAATGTAAACGACAAGTGGACACTCAAGCAAACGAATAGTCATGCAAAAGATATGCATATAGGCTCAAAACTCACTTGGTGTGACCAAGCATAATCAATCCCAAAGTAATAGTCTCTCTAACGCACCTACTTGTATTCAAAGCATATAAACCAAATTACCTTGCACATATTCATGTCATTCTAATCATTTAGCACATTCAATAAGTCTACTAGTTTCTACTTGCTAGTGTAAGTGTGTGCACAAGAACATCACATATCACTTCTCAAACAAAAGCATCCATAAACACAAGATTTCTAAGCATGCATGGGTGTGTTTACGTAAGTAATCTTCACATGGCTGGAAATATTTTTGGTATTTTTCAAAATTTTTTTTTAAATTTTTTTAGAACACAATATTCAACACAAAACACAATATACAACACAAATATACAATAACTACTGCTTACCCCTAAAATTGCCCCCAAACTTGAAATCTTCAGTGTCCTCAGTGAAGACAATAAAAGGAATAACAGAAAACATACCTAAACATCCTCAGAGCCGCCCTCCTCAGGTGGTGTATCCGGAGGTGGATAAACAGTGTGAGCTCCATAAATAGGCCATGTAACCTGCACTCCCTGCTGTTGATACACCCCATCCAAGGCATGAGTTAAATCCGCAGCAAATCGACTATTGATTTCATGCGAGGTATCCAACCGCCTCATTAGACGCCTAAACTGAGCATCACTAAAAACCACGGCACCCTGACTGGGCTGTGACTGAGAAGGGCCCGATGTACCGCCCCGTCTAGAAACTCTCTCCTCAGGTGGTGGATTACCACCTCCAGCAGAATCAATCACATAACCAAGACCTCTAGGATGAGGAACGCCGCCCGGCCACTCCGTCATCCTGTTAATAGCATGGTGGTCAATATTAGCAGTAGGCCGCTGCAGAACCTCATCAATATGCCAACGGACACCCACAGCATAACATAAATTAGTAACAATAACTGCATGCGGGATCCCTCCGGTAGTGCCACCATTTAAGAATTTCAGGATATTTTGGTGAATTAATGACCCAAGATCAATGTAATATCCGTTTAGAATTGCCCACAAAATGATAGCTCGCTCGACGGAAACCTCGGTGACATGTGATGAAGGCATTATGCGAGCACTTAGAAAAAGGAACCAAGCTCTCGCATATCTAGTCAATGCAGCCGCAGGGAAGTGAAGTGGCTCAGTCGTGCCTGCCTTACATTTCCATACCGTGCCCGGCACACACATCCCTGTAATAATAGCCTCCAAATCAACGTCCGCTCGGGTCTTGAATGTCCAATTCTCAGCACCCCTAGGTCTATCCGGCTGAAACACAACACGTCGAATAGCCGCTGGCCCATAATCCACAATTTTGCCCCTTACCAAAGCTAACCCATTTTTCTCCATCTTAGCGTTAGCATAGAACTCCTTTACCACACTCAATGGAATCGATTCCGGCTTGGCACAAAAATCCGCCCACCCCCTTTCATCTACCATATCCGCCAACTCACCATCCTCACTTGAGGGTGCAAAACCCCGTTCCTTAATTACCAATCTCATCATTAAACTATCAAACTCATCTTGCGCTTGTCGAGAAACAAATATTTTATTATCAAAATCCTCCTCCGTAGAGGGGTTCGAACTACTACCACCCACAATCCTTTGTTTCTTAGGAGCCATAATCCAAACACTTGGCACAAATAATCAACAATTGCAACAACCCTAAAAATCTTACACACAATATCCCAATTCCAATAATTCAATTCAAACAAAACAAAATAGAAAGAAAGAATTGTACCCACTTGAATTGAAGATTATAACCTTGTAAGAACTCCCCCAAACTTGAATTAGAGAATCCCTTGAAGCTTTATTGGAGGGTGTATGAATTGGAATAGAGAGGGGATTTGTGTGTATAGGTATAGATATAATGTAGATGGGTTAGGAGAAAAGATTAATTTGAAAAGGATTTGTGTTTGGAGAATTGTAATTTAGATGGGAGATAGTTTTTAGGGCTTGAGATTTGAGAGAAATTTGATTTGTGTAGGGATATTTGGGAATTGGGGAAGAGGTGGGTTAAGTAAAAAAAAAAAAAAAAAAATTTTTTTTTTTAAAAGAAGGGCAGGCGCAGTTGCGCGGTTCGAAGGCGCAGTTGCGCGGTACCTAGCCTGTCCAGGCGCGCAGAGCAGAAGGCGGAGCGCGCTGTTGCGCGGAGGAAGGCGCAGCTGCGCGAGTTGGTTTCTGTTTTGACATTTTTTTTTTTTTTTTGCTTTCCTTTTTTTTTCTTTTCTTCTTTTTTTTTTTTTTTTTTCTTCTTTCTTCTTTTTTTTTTTCTCAAAGAAAATAAATCACAAAAGCTTGGGTTGCCTCCCAAGTAGCGCGTTTGTTTAATGTCGTTAGCCCGACATTGTCACGTCAATCATTCTGAAAGAGGAGAAGACAACCGAATATACACCTCCTCGTTAATTGGTTCACCAGCTCGATAGTGTTTCACCCGTTGACCATTCACCTTAAACGACTCTCCCTTGGAATTCAACAATTCGACTGAACCATACGGAAAAACTTTGCGTACCTTGAACGGACCCGACCACCTAGAACGGAGTTTTCCGGGAAAAAGTCTTAACCTCGAATTGAATAGAAGAACTAACTCCCCTTGCTTAAATTCTCTACGTAATATCCCCTTATCATGCCACTTCTTTGTTTTCTCCTTGTAAAGCTTAGAACTCTCATAAGCCTCTAAACGAAGCTCTTCAAGCTCATTAAGTTGTAGAAGTCTCTTCTCACCCGCTGCTAACATATCGAAATTCAAACCTTTGATAGCCCAAAATGCACGGTGCTCCAACTCAACGGGAAGATGACATGCTTTTCCATAAACCAATCTATACGGAGTTGTCCCAATAGGTGTCTTAAACGCAGTTCTGTACGCCCAAAGTGCATCATCAAGTTTCATAGACCAATCTTTCCTTGATTTTGCTACTGTCTTTTCCAAGATAGTCTTTATTTCGCGGTTAGAGATCTCCACCTGACCACTGGTTTGGGGATGATAAGAAAGTCCCACCTTATGATAAACTCCATATTTCTTCAACATAGCTTCAAAACGATTCTCGAGAAAATGCTTTCCTCCATCACTGATTAAAATCCTTGGCACTCCAAATCTAGGAAAAATCGTCTTCTTAAAGAATTTGCTCACAACGCGAGCATCATTAGTGGGAGATGCAACGGCTTCAACCCATTTCGAGACGTAATCCACAGCTACCAAGATATATCTATTCGTAAAAGATGGAGGGAAAGGTCCCATAAAATCTACTCCCCACACATCGAAAAGCTCTACTTCAAGAATGCTATTGAGAGGCATCTCATTGCGTCTTGAAATATTCCCCGTTCTCTGGCAACGATCACAAGAATGAACATATTGGTGGACATCTTTAAAAAGAGTTGGCCAATAAAAACCGCACTGAAGAACCTTTGCTGCAGTTTTCGTAGTACTTGCATGACCACCACTTGGCGAATCGTGACAATGTGAGATTATAGAAGCAATCTCATTATACGGAACACATCGTCTAATAACTCCATCAGCACAAGATTTATAGAGAAATGGATCATCCCAAAAATGCCTCCTCACATCATAGAAAAATTTCTTCTTTTGCTGTGACGAATAACCATGAGGAACAGTTCCACTAGCTAAGAAGTTGGCTATGTCAGCATACCAAGGAACCTCTAGACTTGCAAGAGAAAGTAGATGATCGTCAGGAAAAGAATCGTCAATCGGAGTAGATTCATCACCACCTATATTAAGAGTAAGGCGTGAAAGATGATCCGCAACCACGTTCTCAGCCCCTTTCTTATCCTTAATCTCTAAGTCAAATTCTTGAAGAAGCAAAATCCACCGAATCAGACGAGGTTTAGCATCCTTCTTACTCATCAAGTATCTCAAAGCTGCATGATCCGTGTGAACAATAACTTTTGAACCAACGAGATACGATCGAAATTTTTCCATAGAGTAGACCACTGCTAGCAATTCTTTCTCCGTGGTTGCATAATTAATCTGAGCCCCATCCAAGGTCTTGCTTATATAGTATATAGCATGTAGCTTTCCATCTTTCCTTTGGCCTAGGACTGCACCAATAGCTTGATCACTAGCATCACACATGATCTCAAATGGTAGACTCCAATCTGGTGGTTGTATAATTGGAGCAGAAACAAGTGCTTTCTTCAATGTTTCAAAAGCCTCAACACAAGCATCAGTGAACACAAAAGGTACCTCCTTACCCAAGAGCTCGGTAAGAGGTCGAGCAATCTTTGAAAAGTCTTTTATGAAACGGCGATAGAATCCCGCATGACCAAGAAAACTTCTTATCCCCTTGACTGAAGTAGGGGGTGGCAAGCGCTCAACAACCTCGACCTTGGCTTTATCAACTTCAATGCCTCTCTTCGAAACAACATGACCCAGAACAACTCCCTCTTGTACCATAAAGTGACACTTTTCCCAATTGAGAATGAGATTAACTTCTTGACATCTATAAAGCACCTTCTCCAAGTTACGTAAGCATACGTCAAAAGAAGTTCCACCAACTGAGAAGTCATCCATAAAAACCTCCATAATGTCTTCAATGAAATCTGAGAAAATTGCCATCATACATCGCTGAAATGTGGGAGGAGCACAACACAGACCGAACGGCATTCTGCGGTATGCAAATGTACCATAGGGACATGTAAAAGTTGTCTTTTCTTGATCATCTGGATGAATAGGAATCTGGAAAAAACCTGAATATCCATCTAAGAAACAGAAGTAAGAATGTTTCGCCAACCTTTCAAGCATTTGATCAATAAAAGGGAGAGGAAAATGATCTTTCCTTGTGGCCTTATTCAATTTTCGATAATCAATGCACATGCGCCACCCTGTAACAGTTCTAGTAGAAATCATCTCACCCTTATCATTCTTCACCACTGTCATTCCTCCCTTTTTTGGAACAACATGTACCGGACTGACCCACTTGCTGTCAGAGATAGGATAGATTATACCTGCATCAAGAAGTTTTAAAACCTCCTTTTTGACAACCTCCATCATATTAGGATTGAGTCTCCGTTGGTGCTCAATAGAAGAAGCTTGCTCATCTTCCAGAATAATCTTATGCATGCAGAATGATGGATTGATGCCCTTGATATCATCAATGGAATACCCAATAACATTTTTATACTTTCTCAAAACCGTGAGCAATTGCTCAATTTGAATGTCATCAAGCTCAGAATTGACAATGATAGGATATGATTCATTAGGGCCCATAAACACATATTTCAAAGACGCAGGTAGGGGTTTCAGTTCTACCTTAGGAGGCGTGGAACTCTCCTTAACTTCCTCATGCTGTAGCACATTAGAATGTTCATGCTTATATGTAGGTGCTGCATCCAAAAGTTTCTCGTAACCCATACACTCTCCATCTTCTTCATTTACGTTACCCTCGAGAACGGCTTGAAGTGGATCCTCAGATAAAAGAATTTTTGTTTTCATGTCGATCACTTCCTCTAGTGCATCCACTCTATTAACAAACTCATCCGTAGAAGGATGTCCCATTGTACTTTGCAGCTTGAATTCCATCTTCTCGTCGCCTACTTCGAAAGAAATTCTTCCATTCTTCATGTCAATGATAGCTCCAGCTGTTGCTAAGAAAGGCCTCCCAAGAATGATAGGAATATTGGCATCTTCTTCCATTTCCATGACAACAAAATCGCATGGAATATAAAACCTTCCTACCTTAAGGGGCACATCTTCAAGAATTCCAAGTGGAAATTTCACACTTCTGTCGGCCAGTTGTAGAGAGATGCGTGTGGGTTTCAGTTCACCCATCTTAAGTTTTTCACAAATTGATAGTGGCATCAAACTGACACTTGCTCCAAGATCACATAAAGCCTTTTTTATTTCGACATCCCCAAGCTGAACAGGAATAGAGTAGCTACCTGGATCCGCTAACTTCTTTGGAAGATCATTTTGCAAGATGGCACTGCACTCTGCCGTTAATGAGATGGTAGAGCTTTCTTCAATTTTTCTCTTCCTTGACAAAATATCTTTAAGGAATTTTGCATAAGATGGCATCTCAGTGATAGCGTCCATGAATGGGATATTGATATGTAGCTTCTGCAAAATTTCAAGGAACTTACCATACTTCTTCTCTAGCTTGGCTTGTGCCAACCTTTGTGGAAAAGGAACAGGTGGCACATATGTCTTAGGAAGAACAGCTTCTGATTCTTTCTTCTCTTTGTCCACGGCCTCTGGTTCTACCGGTTTCTCACTTGCAATCGCCTCTTCACTTCCCTTAGCATTCACAACATTTTTGCTCACGTTCAATTCCGGCTCCTTCAATTCTTTACCACTCCTTAACGTGACAGCATTGATATGACCCCTTGATGGTTGCTCAGTTTGACCAGGAAGTTGGCCTGAAGATTTATTTAATTGGCTCAACTGTTGAGAAATCTGAGTGATAGTGTTCTCCATCATCTTGTTGTGAGCCTTTATCTCGTTAATGCTCGAATCAAAATGGTCATTCTTCTTTGATTGTGTAGCAATGAACCCTTCCATAAGATTCTCCAAGTTAGATTTCTGTGGCGGAGCTTGTTGAAAACCAGGAGGCTGAGAAAAATTGTTTTGTGAAGATTGAGCTTGACCCTGATTGTTCCTGTAGGAGAAATTTGGATGATCTCTCCACCCTGGATTGTATGTGTTGGAATAAGGATTATACTGCGGCCTTGGATTCTGATTGTAAAGAGCATTAGCCTGTTCAACTGCCATTCTAGAAGAATTGTATTGACAAGCAAGTTTGGTGTGTCCAACAACTCCACATACCTCACATGAAGCAACAGTAGATGAAGTACTCCTAGCATCCAATTGCTCAATCTTCTTAACCATTGCCTGCATAGTAGTATTCAACATGGTTAGAGCATCAACATCATACTTACCACCCTTCTTAGGATGATTTCGATCATTGTATGGAAAATTGTCATTAGATGCCATCTCGTCTAACAAAGTTTTCGCATCTTCAGTACTTTTCTTCATAATAGAACCACCAGAAGAAGCATCAACAAAGTTTCGGAACTCTTGTGTCAACCCATTGTAGAATGTTTGGATCAACAACCAGTCAGGAATTCCATGGTGAGGGCATTGTCTCTGAAGTCGCTTAAATTTTCTCCAAGCATCATGAAGTGACTCGTCATCATCTTGACGAAAATTAGAGATCTCATTCCGTAGCTTAGAGGTCTTCTTCTGACTGAAGAATTTAAGTAGAAAAGCCTTCGCAAGACTATCCCAAGTAGTGAATGTATTTGGTCCTTCATCCTTCAACCAATCTTTTGCTGCATCCCGAAGAGAGAATGGAAATAATCGCAGCTTAACAGCTTCATCACTTACATTGGTCATCTTTATAGTATCACACTTCTCCAGAAAACTCTCAAGATGATCAACAGGATTTTCATTGGACAATCCTGCGAAAGAGTCATTAGAGATGAATTGGATGAACTGAGGCTTCAGTTCAAAGTGTGTAGCTGTGATTGCTGGTCTGACAATGCTTGAGAGTACGCCTGTAGCATCTGGCATACCATGCTCCCTGAGAGCTTTAGCTGGTGCATCACCCATAACTTCCTTGTTCTTGTTTTTCCTTCGCTTGCCTGCTTGCCTTCTTGCTGTAGCTTCAATTTCAGGATCAATAGTAATTAAATCTTTAGTACCTGAACTTCGAGTGTGCATGCAACAAGATAACTAGAAACGATGATCAATAAACAAGGGAATAATAGCCGAAGCAACACAACTAAAATACTTAGCTAAATCAATTCAAAATTAACTAATCTAACACTGCTTTGTCCCCGGTATAGTGGTAAGTATTCCCGCCTGTCACGCGGGTGACCCGGGTTCGTTCCCCGGCAGCGGCGCCAAAAATTTGACAAGGCTGTCGCGTGCTTATCAAATAATAATATCTAACAAATCCTTCTAACTATGTAGTAGGGTAAGTCAGAGTCGATCCCACAGAGACAAACGTATCAATCACTAGTTGTTCTGATTTAATTCGGCTAAGCAAGTAACACAATAAATTTTGAGGATTTATTAAACTAAACTTATACTAATTCGAATTGTGTTTATATTAATCAAATATTAAAAACATCCAGAATTAAGTATCCCCACTAGCATGAATTGATGCAATCGTGAATTCCCTCCCCAATTAATCGTAAACTACTCAACAGGAAAGATGCGCCCTATAAATACCAATAATCTCTCTCGAGTTTTAATGGCTTCTCTTAAAATACAATCAAACCTATTCTCATGGTATCATGCAATTTAGAGACATTAAACATAACATCCTAATTTCCTAACAATCCATTCTACCTATTCTCATGGAGAATTTCATGTTCTTATTGGATAAATCACAACCATCTAAATCCAACTCTCGTTGATAAATAGACAATGGTTCAAACAATAAACATAATCACGTCTGATTTGTAATTGCTAATTAAAACAACTCAATAAGCAAGAGCAATTAAACAATCAAATTGGGGGAATTGGGAAAATCACACATCAATCATAACTAGGGTTCTACTTAACCCTAGATTAATTATCTACTCACTCATAATTGAATTAACAAAACAAGAATTAATAATTGAACACATAATTATAAGAATAGAAGAAAAACCTTTAATCTTGATCTTCAAAGAAAATAAGTATTCTCCCAAAAATCTCCAGAAGAAAGTGTTTACAAAGTTGTGTGTATAATATTAATAATCGATCCCCAAATCAATCATCTAGATGAGTTTTTATAGTGTTACAAGACTTAAGTAATTGCCTTAAATAAATAGGCCCAGCTCAAAGTAATTAGAATTATATTACAAATAGAAAAAGGACCAAAATTCAGCAGAAAATTCCCGCACAGCCACGCACGGGCGCAGCTGCGCAAGGAAGGGCGCAGCTGCGCTTGGTGAATTCTGCCGAACAGTGCTTGAAGGGCGCAGCTGCGCAAGGAAGGGCGCAGCTGCGCTTGGTGAATTCTGCCGAGCACTTCTTGACAAAATAAAAGCTAAACTTCCGCGTTTTGTTGCTTGGTTCGTGTTGCGCTTTAACATCATTACGAACAAGTGATCAAGCCTCAAATCTTTATCAACAATCCACAATTCCATCACTTCTTCTCACAAATTCATAAAATCATTGCTCGGAGCCAAAAACACCGTAAAATCGTTAAATCCCTTCAAACTTGGCAATACTTTATTTCCTGCGATAAACTCATAAAAAACTAATTAAATACTCACGATTATTCGCAAAAACACTATAAATGTGGGAACAAAATCCTCTAGAGTATATACAAAATACACTCTATCAGTTATCTTCTTATCATCAAAAGACACATGGATAGATTCCATGACCACTTTTGTTCTCAGATTGTAGACTCTGAATGCTTTTGTGGATAGCGGGTATCCAATAAAGATTCCTTCATCAGCTTCTAAATCAAATTTGGAAAGCTGTTCTGGATGAGTCTTAAGAACAAAACACTTACATCCAAACACATGAAAGTACTTCAGGTTCGGCTTCTTATTTTTCACCATCTCATATGCTGTTTTACCATGCTTGTTTATGAGTGTAGCATTCTGTGTGAAACAAGCAGCTTGCACAGCTTCAGCCCAAAAGTAAGTTGGCAGCTTTGCTTCATCAAGCATGGTCCTTGCAGCTTCTATGAGAGTCATGTTCTTTCTCTCTACTACTCCATTTTGGTGTGGAGTTCCAGGTGCAGAGAATTTTTGCTTTATTCCGTTTTCTTTACAATATTCTTCCATGGATGCATTCTTGAACACAGTGCCATTATCACTTCTTATGATTTTCACTGTATGCTTAGATCCTTTGTCCAGTTGTCTGACATGCTCTGTTAAGATTGATGTAGTTTCTTCTTTCTTGTGCATGAAATACACCCATGTATATCTGGTGTATTCATCAATAATAACCAACGCATATCTTTTCTTTTTAATAGACATTATATTTACTGGACCAAATAAATCAACATGCAATAAGTGATATTGCTCAAGAATTGAGGATTCAGTCTAACTTTTGAATGAAGTTTTCCTTTGTTTTGCCTTCTGACATTAGTCACATAGGCCATCTTGAGTAAAAACTGATTTGGACAATTCTCTCACAAGATCTTTCTTCACTAGCTCATTAATGCTGTTGAAATTCAGATGAGAAAGTCTCTTGTGCCAGTTCCAGCTTTCTTCAATTGATGCTCTACTCAGTAGACAGATTGCATAGCCTTTAGAGTTTGTTGAAAGCTTGGCTTCATAAATGTTACCATGCCTGTATCCCTTCAGAACAACTTTGCATGTAGATTTTCTTATAACTTCACAGTGTTCTTCAAAGAAATCCACATGATAACCTCTGTCACAGATTTGACTCACACTTAGCAGATTATGTTTGAGTCCTGAGACTAGAGCTACAGATTCAATGATGACATTCCCAAGATTGATATTGCCATATCCCAGAGTCCTTCCTATATTTCCATCTCCATAAGAAACACTTGGGCCAGCTTTCTTCATAAATTCTGATAGCAGGGCTTTATTTCTAGTCATGTGTCCTGAGCATCCACTGTCTAGAACAAGGATATTTTTCCTGTTACCCTGCAATCACAAAAACCACTAATGATTAGTTTTAAGGACCCAGACTTGCTTGGATCCTTTGGCCTTATTAATTTTGTTAGCTTTTGCAGCAGAAGTCTTATCAGAGTTTGTGCTAACATACTTTTTACCAGAATTTATATATGTAGAATCAATCTTGAATTTATTCAAAGAGGATTTAAGTTCATAATAATCATAATACAAATTATGATACTCTTTGCATGTATAAATAGAATGTCAAATACTACCACAATGAAAACAAGGATTCTGTGGCTTAAACATAACTGAACCACTCTTAACTCCTGACTTAGGAGGTATAGAGTTTATATTTTTATTCTTCTTGCAAAAAGTAGCAAGATGGTTAGGATTTCCACAGTTGTGACATTTCTTCCTAGGAGCATTGGGAATAGGCATATAGTTATTGCTTTTATTGATGCCTACCTTTCCATTTCTGTTTTTCCTAGGTTCTTTTACCTTGTTCACTTTTTTATCTCCTTCAGCTTGTGTTTAAGCTGTTTCTGAGACATTAAGCCAATATTTACTGATTTGACTTCATCCTGTTTTGGTTTGTCAGATTTTAAATTTTTCTTAACTTCTAGTTTGGAGCCTTCCTCATTTTCAGATTTAGGATTGACAGATTTTGGTACAAACCTCACATGATTAATTTTGGGCTTTGCAGCCCTTTCAGTAAATACAGGTTTAGAGGTCTCAGCTTCTAGGTTGGCAGTTTTCTTTTTATCAGTGTAACCTAGACCTTGTTTCCAACAACCATTCTCTAAGATACTCTGAGTAGTTTTACCAGAGTTAGTCCAAGTTTTGATAATGTTTCTTTCTTTAGCAAGTTCAGATTCAAGATAAGCATGCTTTTTCAATAATTCAGTTTTAACAATAATAGCATCATCTCTCTCTTTCTGAATTTTTAACATTTGGACTAATTCTAATTCTAGATAGTCATTTCTCTTTCTAAGGTCTAGACTTTCAGATTTTATTCTTTCATTTTCTAAAGTCTGATCTCTGTAGCTAACATGCAAGTTTTTAAGAAAGAGTCTTAACTCAGATATATCAGTAGTATCAAAAGCTAGAGTAGAGTGAGGTACCTTGGTCTCAGTAGCTTCAGAGATACTATCAGCATTTGCCATCAAGGCATAGTTCACCTCATCTTCAGAGTCTGAAGTGTCAGCCATGTCCTTCTTCTTTCTGATGTAAGCTTGACCTTTATCAGCTTTGGCTTTCTTGCACTCAGGTGCAAAATGTCCTTTCTTACCATAATTATAGCATTTGATCTTGGACTTGTCCACTTTCCCAGACCTGCCTTCTTTTCCCTTAGCTTTTCTGAAATTCTCTGTCATGATTGTATAGCTTTTTGGATCTTAACTGTTGTATAATAATAGAGTGGCTCTGATGCCAATTGTTAGGTCCGGAATAACGTAGAAGGGGGGTTGAATACGTTATTTAAAAAATATTTCGATTTTTGATGTGGATATGATATCAAAAATACTGAATCTAAATAACATAACTGTTTGGAAATATCTTGAATAGATAAAACCCAGTGGTTTGCTACACAATCTAATCCTATGGATCAGCTAAAAAATCAAACACTCCTAGGATAGTTTAGGCACGAGGACCTTCTACCCGACACTTCTTGAAAGCGGGCTAAACCGGCTTCCCTACTAGATGAACTGTCTAGCAGCTTACAAAGAGAAGATATAAGAGAGAGAAGAGAAAGTTGTGTGTTGAGGTGTGTTTTGAAATGAAATACAACAGGCCTATTTATAGGTTTTAGAAAGTTACTATGTTGTACTATTCCAACAACCCCGTGGGCCCCACCAGCCACTTTGAATAGTAGCCGCCATTTGCACAGTAACCGCCATTTGCATTGTGATTACTATTTGCATAGTAATCACTATTTGCACAGTAACCACTAATTGCATAGTACCTGCATAGTAACCGCGCATAGTAATCGCGCATAGTAACCATGCATAGTAACTTTCCATAGTATTACTATTTTTGGCTATTTCTTTTGGGCTTTTCTCTTCTTGAGATATTATGTCTGTCCTTGATCGTCAATAGGCTTTGGCAATTCTTTCTATGAATTAATGTGTTGATCCTTCTCGTATGTGCTGACACTTAGTGCACTAGTCTGGTTCACAAGTGACTAGCACTGATCTTGATCTTCACACCTTCGTTACATTGCAATTGATTAGCCTGCAGCAGTATTTCAAATAATATAAATACATGGAATCTTTTTGGCCCTTCAAGTGAATCATCTGTACATCTTATTCTCTCACTGAGGCTTAATCATGTTAATGAACTTCTTTCAACGACTTGATCTTTGTTGATGCATGTTCTTCAAATTTCACGATCCCTGTATAGAGTTAATATTATTTATCTTTTATCCTAGTTGAGTTATATATGTCCTCTATTACATATTACATTACATTATGCTTTACACATAAGCTCTCCGAATTAAATCATGGAAATTACAACAATATATTCGCAATTAACTCTAATTTAATTACAACAATATTATCACAATTTATCTAAAATGGAAATTAATTAATTACATCGGAAAATAAAATAAATAAATAAAAGGGAATTCCTTTTCGATTCCAATCTCCCCCGAAAAATATTTCCTTCCCCTTTCTCCCTCTCTCTCTCTCTCTCTCTCTCTCTCTCTGTCTACACATATACACACTGCATATATATATATATATATATATATATATATATATATATATACCAGCACACTCACATTCGCCATCACAGCACCAACCCACCACTAATCTAATTACTTCAATATTCCTCCAGATTGAAACCCCCAATTTCTATGAACCCTAATTTCTCTTTCTCATCCAATTCTTTTCTCTCTCCCCGATATCTGAGTTTTGTGATAATTGGCTTGGCACAATACATAAATATTACTGCTAACCATTCATTCTGGGCCCAATTTAAAACACTACAGATTCGCCCTTTTAAAATAAATAAACAATTTATATGAATCGAAATTAAATGAAAAATTATGAAAATTAAACTTTTCATTTTTAAAATAAAGAATATAAAATTATGAGCACACACGTATTTTTAAAATATTTTTAGGATCAAAAATGAATTAAATATGGATTTTACAAGTTTTGATCCTTTAAATGCAATAAAAATCTTAAAATCATTTTAAAATACTAAAACACCCAAATTAATTCATCCAATAATTTTAATAACTAAATAATATTATAAAGATAATAACATAAAAGATTTCATGATTTTTTAATAACTCCGATAATTTTATAAAATTGTCAGAGGATAAAAAATGCATGATTTAAACATATTTAAATCCTCAAAAATACAAATAAAAATACACAGACATACACGGCACACACAAATTACCATGTAGACACATAAACACAACATCACATATATTGACCTTCTCAAAATATATTCACACCATATAATTTACATTAATATTAAATAAAAAAAAATTCTAAATTCACGATTTTCTAGGTCGTTATACAAGGCACGAGCACTGAATTAATTTAAGTTCCAAAATTGAATATATTGAAATAATATTGTAATTAAAAATATGATAAACGATAAAATTTCGATTTATTTATAACCAACTTTTTGAACCAAATATTTTATAATTTGTTTAGATTTCATAAAATTTGGATAAATATTCATTTGATAATAATCACATGAATATTTATTGTTGAATTATTAATTTAGTTTTCAATTGCGTGAAATGAACTTTATCAAATTGAACCTTTGAGATATAAATAATTATCTTAGTAAAATTGTCCGTTTATAATAGAGGCATATGTAAACTCATTGATTTTTGTTGTAAAAAATTGATCGTATATGTAAGATTGTATTTTGAGATATATTACAAAATCTTTTAATATTAAATAAAAGTCATCATTATGTTTTTCTCAATCATTTTTTCTAAAAATATACATTAATACACTTTTAAACTTAAATATTTAGTTTTAGCCTAATATTTATTACAATATATAGAAGTTCAACAAAAAATTAGGTAAATTGAAATATTTTGTATATTATAATTCTGAATTTTTAACTCAATTTTAAATTTAAATATTTCAATAGATGAAATATATGATAACCTTAATGACCCGTGCATGTATATGAAATCTACTATCAATTTTTTTGATTTTATCGTATATTAATCTAACATATGTTATAACTCGACCATTATATATTACTCCCTCCGTCCCAGTTTTATTGTCCACATTGCTTTTTGCACGCATTTTAAGGTGCAAATTAAACATAGCTCCATTATTTTTTTTCAAATTTTCTTTTTCTGAATAAAAATTCAGTATCTAAACTTTTATTCAGAAAAAGAAATTTTTTAAAAAAATATATGGAACTATGTTTAATTTGTACCTTAAAATGCGTGCAAAAAGTAAAGTGGACAATAAAACTGGGACGGAGGGAGTATATATCTTATATTGATGAATATATTATATACAAATTCATATGTATCATACTTTATAGTCGAGTTGTAATCTAATTGATAATTTTAAATAATTATTGTACTTTTGTAATATTTATGATTCAAAAATTTATTTCTTTTTGTTTTTATACCAATCATATATTTAAATCATTGAAAGTCGAAATAGTTGATCGACTGAAACCCTCTAATATGACTCAAATATTTAAAATTTATATACGTAAAATTATGTGATGCACGTATTAATTATGTATGATTTGATAATCAAAATCTACATATTTCTTAAAATCAAATCTTATTTTTTATTTAAATAATTTAACATCTACATGGACACGTATGTAAAAAAATCTTTTTTCTTTTTGGACTCGGTTACATTATGTATAATTTAATTTTTTTTTTCTATATCAATTAATTAAAATGACAAAAGAGAATTGTAGAGTATGTTAGTCACAGAGGCAAGCCTGAATACATCTAATAACAAGCCTAATTGTTTGTAATTCTTTGCATTACTTACATGACCCTTTAACTAGGGGAACCTCTAGCTGTAGAGTTTCTACTTGTTTTAGTACCTGTAATAGGCATCAAAATTCTACCTGTGTAATTGTATAAATTAGTCATGAAATAATGCTTGAAAGAAGATCAAGAGATCATGCCTCAAGTTTTGAGAACAAGGCTGCAGAAATAAACACAGTTGGACTTTGAAGATTGAAGATTTGCCTAAGTACTAATTTGAGAAGTATTTTGTTCTACTCGAGAAGTCTAGCATTCGACAAGTCAAGGATTCGATATCTATAAAGACACTGTTCGATATCTCTGGAAGTCAACAAGTCAAAGTGTCATTCGATAACTCAGAGATTCGACATGTCTAGTACTCTATTCGAGAACTCAAGAAGCCAACAAGTCAAAGTGGTATTCGAGTTCTCTAAGAGTCAACAAGTCAAAGTTGTATTCGATATCTCAATGACTCAAGAAGCTACTCGACAAGTCAAGTGTTCTATTCGACAACTCAAGGATTCCTGGAGAAAAGACTAATTCGAGAAGTGATTCAATATGATAATTATACAGTATTCGAGAACTCAGAGTTATCTATCAAGTCAATTCTAGTTCTCGAATCAATCACTCAGTTACTTCTCGAATACAGTCTTGGAGACAAAATACTGAAGAATTGTACAAGTCAGAAACCTGCAACAAGCCAAAACGCTTTCAGGACCACAGTACTGTAAAGTGTTTTTGGAAAGACTACAAAGAAGCTTAGAGAGATGTTTCAAGAGACAAGATGCTAAAGAAGTGGATCTGAACAGAGTTAAAGGAAGTCAAATCTCAAGCCGTTTGGATGTTACTCAAAAAGGATAGACATACTAGAAAGTAATTTATCCTGTAACCTTATTTGTAGTAAGTAGGGTGTACTCATGTTCTATAAGAGTACAACCTCACTTCTCTAGTAGTTAATCTTAGCAAGATACAAATTCAGGAAATACATCTCTCTGAGAAAGAAGCTGAGAATACGAACTTGTGTTCTCAGGTTGTTGCAACATTTTGATCTAATAAAATATTAGATTAATGTGAGTACTGTGTTGTTGTGTCTTATATTTCCACACTCATATTTGTTTAAGCACAAAGCACATACTTTACCACATACACCACTAAGTAGATTCGAAGAAAATTTAGAGAATCCATTCACCCCCCTCTGTATTCTCTTTGGTATATTCAATACTCAATAGAGTACGCTCAGTCGATTAAAATATTTTTTATAATTTTATCTATCCAACATTTTAGAAATAATATGAACCAACATTTCATTTACTTAAAAAAAAGGAGGATTAGACAAAAAAAGAATATAGGTGGTTTATCTTATAGGATTTTTAAACAAAACTCAGAATCAACTCTAGCACAATTGGTTAAGACATGAGATTGAGAGTGAAATTTAGTGGTTCGAATCCCAACACAAGCATAATTTCATTATTTTTTACATAATTATTAAAGTTTGGTATTTTTGTAATATTTTAAAAAATAGGGGTAAAACCGTAACTTCACATCCATTAAAATGGCAAACTTTGCCCTTGTGTTGAGATTTAATATATGGTAACAGATTAGTATGAGTTAGTATTAATGTAGATATTGATAGATATTAATGTGCAAGATAAATAAAATAAGTATTTACAGATATTAATTAGAGTATTAATTATGCTGAATAATTATTTTATTGATAATAATTATAGTATTAATTAGATATAATAAATATATTATATAGATTAATTAAAGTATTTATGTTTAAATTTGCTCAATGAACTCCGTCCCATTATATATGTTCCTTTTGGGAAAAAAATTTGTCCAAAATTAAATGTTCATATCTTCTTCCCATACAAATTTAGGTTAATTTTTCAAAACTATCCCCACTTTTATTACTTGCAGTGTTTGATTTCTTCAAAACTTAACTCTATTTTCATTTTTCAATGTATTAATTAAAGGTATTTATTGGAAACTTTTATCCAAATAACCTTATTCTTAATATGCATAATTTTCTCAAAATGGACATGTAAAATGGGACGGAAGGAGTATTAATGAGAGTATTAATTAGATTGAATAAATATTTTATTGATAATAATTAGAGTATTAATTAGATAAAATAAATATATTATATAAATATTAATGAGGGTATATATGATTAAATTTACCCAATAAAACCCATTTTTGATGTATTATATATATATATATATATATATATATATATATATAAAAGAAACTAATTCAATTATAATAAAAATAGAAAATTTAAAATATTTTTATAAAAAAAAAGAAAAGTAACATGCACTTTACATCCTCTAACAAATAAATACTTCTATTTTTTAACAGTGCAATTTTCAACCCCTCTTTTATCAATTTACACAGCAATCCCTTTATTATATAAATAAGTCATATGAATAAGAGGTAAATTAAGAATTTAAAATGTAAAACCATTTTAAACCCACTTATACATATAAATAAAATCTCAATATATACTATAAATAATATTTTATTAAGTGTTCGGTAACAAATTTTAAATATAAATAAGATTTTTAAATATCTATTTCAATTTTAATAATATTTTAATATATATATATATATATATATATATATATATATATATATATATATATATATATATATATATATATATATATATATATATATATATATATATATATATATATATATATATATATATATATGGTCTTATTCTAATGGAAACCAAATATAATAGAAATTAGAAACTAAACCCCAATACAACATTTCATTCTAAATCGAAGGGGTACCCCAATACAAAAAACGTATAATAATCTACCCTCTATTTAGAAAAAAAGAAAAATTTAAAAGTTACGGTTCACTGCTGACGTGGCAGTGACGTCAACAGTGAACAGTATTTTTTTTTTGCTAAACATTGGTGAGTTAATTTATGACATTTTTTGTGATTGTGCCCCTGGCGGGGCTCTTAGAATAGATGAAATATAATATATTTAGTGGTTGGTTTCTAGTTTTTATTCTAAGGGATGTTTCTATTTGAACACTTGCCTATATATATATATATATATATATATATATATATATAAAGAGTCCTACTCCAATAGAAACCAAATTAAAATAGAAACTATAAAATAAATCCTAATCCAACATTTTAAGGTAATCTAATGACAAAAGTAGGAGTACCCCAATACAAAAAGTGTCTAAAATTTTAGGCTCCATTCAGCAAAAAAAAAAAAATACTGTTCACTACTGACGTGGCAGTGACGTCAGCATGAACAGTAACTTTTTTTTTTTGCTGAATGGAGCCTAAAATTCTAGACATTTTTTGTGAAGGTGCCCCTAGCGGGGTCCTTAGAATAGATGAAATATAATTTATTTAGTGTTAGTTTCTAGTTAAGACTTGGTTTCTATTTGATACTTTGCCTATATATATATATATATATATATATATATATATATATACAGAGAGAGAGAGAGAGACAAATGTTCCTACAGTTAACTTTAGGAGAATTTCCTAAAGCTAACCTTTAAAATCATGTGATTGTTACCTTTTATTTATAAGGGCCCCGCAGGGGCATTGATGATGCGTCTTTTTATTTAGGAAACTATGTGATGTGTTTTGATTTCAGTGGTTAACTTTAGAAAATTCTCCTATAGTTAACTATAGGAGCATTAAGCCAATATATATATATATATATATATATATATATATAAGTTCTATGGAGACCAAAATTTTAGTGGAGACCGGAGACCATTTACCAATTAAAACATTGCAAAAACTTATTCATTGAAAATCATGTTCTATGAAAATCATTATTTCATTTATTTCATTGAAAATCTTGAAAATTATATATGTTTTACATGAAAATTTCATTAAAAATCTTGAAAATCATATATGTTTTGTAAACAAAATATTGCAGATCGTATTATTCCCCAAAACATATTCTGCTTGCAAATCATATATGATGTTTAAGATTTTGAATGAAATGATAATGTTCATTGAACATTTTATGCAAATATATATGTTTTACAATGGTTTGAGTGCATAATGTATATGGTCTCCACATAAATGTTGGTCTCCATAGAACTTAACTAATATATATATATATATATATATATATATATATATATAGAAAATTGGTCCAGATTCCCCTGCCCGCTATGTTTCATTGCGGGCACGAATTCTGATATTTAAATTAAAAAAGGAAAAAAAAGTCAAAATTTTAAATAAAAATAGGGAAAAAAATCATAAATTTTAAGTTAAAAATTTATACACATCCAAGTATTCATGCTAACTATTTTTGTGATGAATATTACCTAATTTTTTAATAATTTTATTTTTCTCTCATTTTTAAGTAGTTTGTAAAATTACTTGATAAATTAAATAAAATTAGGAAAAAAAGTCAAAATTTGATTTAAAATTCATATACAACCAAGTAGTCATACTAACTAATTTTGTGATGAATTTTACCTTACTTCCAATAATTTTCTAATAATTTAATTTTCCATCCATTTTTAAGTAGTTTGTAAAATAAATTCAAAAATTAAATAAAAAAAGAAAATAATGCCTAAATTTGGATAAAAATTCATACACACCCAAGTATTCATACTTACTAAAACAATACAAAACAACTAAAAATACTAGTAGTAGTAGCAATGGAAGAACGGTAAACTAGTACTTTGACTAGAACCCCTAAATAGGGTTTCGTCAGGGTTTAGTATTTCGATTTTTTTTAAATTATTTCTTGATTACCCAAATGTACGGAGGTCAAGATCCATCCTTTTTAATTTTATTGCCAAAATTTAAGAAAAAAATAAATTTATTTGGTTTTGTAATTTAACGAACAACTAGTACTTTGATTTAGGGCTGTCAATGGATCGGATCTGGATCGGATCAGGCATGATCCATATCCTGATCCATTTAATTTTACCGGATTCGGATCAGATCATAGCCGGATTTTTTTCAACATGATCCATATCCGGATCCGTTAGGATCACGGATTATCGGATCGGAGCTCCGATCCGTTTATGTGTAGAGAAAAAAAAACTTTAATTTAATTCAACAATTTACGAATAATAATATCAACATTTTGAAATGTAAAGTACACAAACAAAATATTACAAGTCTTTATATGCATATGCAACATGAATCAATTTTTGTTGGACATAGCAATAACATTGGTGTTTAGCATATTAGTAGGTTAGCCACCATTTATATGTTTAAATGTAGGTAGGCAATATTTATATCAGAATGCTGTCTCTTAAAAGCTAAGCTATTAGTCCCCCACTGCCTTCTATTCTTTCTTTTTTTTTTTTAATTTTTAATATATAAATATATTTATCAAATAAATTATGTAAATATATATATATATATAAAACCAGATCGGATGTTTAACGGATCGGATCGTATCAAATTCATATCCGTTCCATTAGCCTTCGGATTTTTTTCGGATCCGATTTTTCCTGGATTTTATTTTATATGATCCATATCCGCTCCATTAGCCTTTGGATCGGATCGGACCGGATATTCGATCCATTGACAGCCCTACATTGACTAGAACCCCTAAACAGGGTTTCGTCAGAGTTTAGTGTTTCGATTTTTTAAAAAAAATTTCTCGACTACCCAAATGTACGGAGGTCAAGATCCATACTATTTAGTGTTATTGCCAAAAGTTCAGAAAAAAATAAATTTATTTGGTTTGGTAATTTAACGGTCAACTAGTACTTTGACCAGAACCCCTAAACAGGGTTTCGTCACGGTTTAGTGTTTCGATTTTTTAATAGTTTAGTCACTGCAGTTTCCTATTATTTCAGTTTTGGCATCAAAGTTTGTAAGAACTACACCAAACCTTCTGCCCTTTTTTTTCCAAAAATAAGGTTTTTTCAATTTTTTTTTAAACATTTCATTTTCATTGTGAATATTGATAATCTGAATACACGCAACAAGAAGTACTTCATTACATAATGTAATCAAATTAAACCATTACATTGTCAAGATTACATGATAATTTAGAGTTCTACATTGCCTCTAAGTCGTCTTCTTAGGACAATTTCTCCTATCATGATTTGCTCCTTCCATTTTTCCCCATTTTTAACTAGTTTGTTAGATATAATTGATGTAATGTTTCAGTGTTTAAGTGTAACAGTGAAATATCAGAGTTTAACTGGAAGGAAGTCAGAATTTTGTAAAGTCTGACTGACGGAAGCTGGACAGAGTTTAGTAAAGTCTGTCTAGAAGCAGCACGTACGAAGTCAACAGAAAATATTAGAGATCAATTGAAGATTGATATGGAAGCGAGATCTTTGGAGACTGGATAGCTATCAAAGAGATCGAGTTGACTTAGGAGACGTGTGACAATCTGTAATTGATATCATTGTATAGCTGATTATTAGGAATATCAATTAGAGATTGTATCGAAGCTGTATGTTTTATAAATACAGATAGGTTAACCCTAGAAGGGTATCGTGCATCGAACTATCTTTATTGTAACCTAGCAGCTCTTTGTGATAGTTTACATCATGAAGAGGGTTTTTAATACCAGAAGATTTAAAGTGCATAATCATCTTAATTGTTATTCTCTCATCTAATATTGATTATTAGTGTGTATTCGGCCTAACAAGTGGTATCAGAGCCATATCTGTTAAACATTACAGTTTAAGATCCACACACACACAGTAATCATCATGTCTGAAGTTCCACCTCCATCAGAGTATGAAAATGCTAAACCCACTGTTAGTCGATATGAGGCTATTAGGGTTCCTATTCTCAGGCCATCAGAATATCCCATCTGGAGGGTAAAGATGACCATGTTTCTGGAAGCTATAGATGTAGAATATCTTGACAGGATTAATGAAGGGCCAAACCTGCCTACAAAGTTGGCTCCTGTTGTTACTGGTCAAGAGGCCAAAATGATTCCTAAGGAGAAGAAGGATATGACTCCTGAAGATCTTTCATCCATTGCTAAGGATGCAAAGGTGAGGCATTTACTTCGCAGTGCTTTGGATAATGTTATGTCTAACAAGGTTATTGGCTTGACTACTGCAAAAGAAATTTGGGATGCTCTTGAGGTTAGATGTCAGGGAACTCCTGCTATCAAGAAGAATAGGAGAAACATACTCACTCAGGAGTATGAACATTTTGAGGCTAAACCTGAAGAGACCATGACACAAACATTTGACAGATTCTGTAAACTGTTGAATGATTTGTCATTGGTTGACAAAGAATATAATTTTGAAGATTCAAATCTAAAGTTTCTTCTGTCTCTACCTGAAAAGTGGGATGTGAAAACTACCACTATTAGAGACAATTATGACCTTGATGAGACCCAAATTGATGAAATTTATGGGTTGCTCAAAACTCATGAATTGGAAATGGAACAGAGAAACAGGAGATTCAACAAAAAGGCTAAGTCTGTTGCTCTTAAGGTTGAAGAGAAGCCTATGAAGAAAGAATCATCCAGGAGAAAAGCTAAAGGAAAGGCACTAGCTGTACAGTCTGATAGTGAGTCACCAATGTCTGACAATGACTCAAACTCAGATGAATCATCTGATTCTGAGGATGATGAAGAAGAGATAATGCAGATGGCTGCCTTGATGGTTAAGACATTCAAGAAAATGGGCTTCAAGAATTTCAAGAAGGGAAAGAATTTCTCCAGGAATGTTTCTAATTCTGACAAGAAAATCTTCAAGAAGTCTGATAAGAGAGATTCAAGGGGGAAGAAAGACAAGTCTGAAATCCAATGCTACAAGTGTAAGGAGATGGGTCACTATGCTCCTGAGTGCAAGAAGGGTAAAACTGGAAAAGTACTCATCACAAAAGGCAGAGATTGGGCAGACACTTCAGATTCTGATGAAGAAATGAACTATGCTCTCATGGCTACTACTGAATCAGAAACTTTTGAAAATAAGGTACCTCTAACTACCTATGCTTATAATATTGATGATATTTCCCAATTAAGAATTTATCTTAAGTCATTGCATATAAGTTATAGGGATCAGACTTTAGAGAATGAGAGGATTAAATATGAGAATTCTGAACTCAAAGAGAGAAATAAAATTGTTGAAGAAAAGCTAAAAAATATGCAACAAGTTCAGAAAGAGAGAGATGATGCTGTTTCTATAGAACAGGATTTGCTTCAGAAATATAAACAACTAGAATCTGAGTTGGATGAAGCAAATAAGAAAATTAGGACTTGGACTAATTCTGGAAAGGACACTCAACAGGTTTTTCAAACAGACACTGTTGGTCTAGGTTATAATGAGGGAGATGAACTAAGATTTCAAAGTCAAGTTAAAATCAGACCTCATTTTGTACATGGAGCCAGTAAATTTTTGTCTGATAATGAAAAAGAAACTGTTAAGGTCAAATCAGTAAAAACTTGTGCTAAACAGGTTAATATTGGTTTGATGACAGATAAACAACTCAAACATAAACTGAAGGAGTTAAAATCTGTTAAGAAACAGAGAGTGTCAAATAAGAACAGAAATGGAAAAGTAGGCATCACTTCAGGAAATAAACCAATGCTTGCTAGTTATGCTCCAAGAAAGACATGTCATAACTGTGGTAGTACTAAGCATCTTGCAAATTTCTGCAAGAAAAACAAAAATATAAATTCTTTACCTTCCAAGTCTGAGGTAAAGAAGGATTTTGCTAGAACTAAGCCACAAACTTTATGCACACACTGTGGAAGCACTTGGCATTCCATTTATACTTGTAGAGAGTATCATGCTATCTATCATAATTACTATGAACTGAAACCCAATCTGAAATGGGTTAAAGTTAATACTGCAAGTGTAAATTCTGATACTGTTAGCTCAAACTCTGATAATGTTAATTCCGCTGCTAAAGCTAACAAAGTTAAGAATGTCAAAGGATCCAAGGAAGTCTGGATCCTTAAATCTAATCCTCAGTAATTGCTTGTGATTGCAGGGCAACATGGAGGCAACCCTAGTTGTGGACAGTGGATGTTCAGGACACATGACTGGAAATAAAGCCCTGCTATCAGACTATGAGGAGAAGGCTGGCCCAAAAGTTTCCTATGGTGATGGAAATGTAGGAAGAACATTGGGATATGGCAATATTAATCTTGGAAATGTCATCATCAACAATGTAGCTCATGTCCCAGGACTCAAGCATGACTTGCTATCTATGAGTCAAATCTGTGACAAGGGATATCATGTAGATTTTCAACCTGAATATTGTGAAATTATCAGCAAATCTACAGGAAAGGTTGTTCTAGTTGGTCATAGGCAAAACAACATTTATGAAATCAAGCTCTTAATAGACTCTGTTGGAAAAGCTGTTTGCCTGTCTACAAGAATGTCTAGTGAAGAGAGTTGGAAGTGGCACAAGAAACTCTCACATTTAAACTTGAACAACATCAATGAATTGATCAGAAAGGATCTTGTAAGAGGACTCCCAAAGGCTCTGTTAAATGTTGATGGCCTATGTGATTCATGTCAAAAGGCCAAGCAAAGGAAGTCATCTTTCAAGAGCAAGACAGAATTTTCAATCACTGATCCTTATCATCTTCTGCATGTTGATCTCTTTGGTCCAGTAAATGTTATGTCTATAGCAAGGAAGAAATATGCTTTAGTCATTGTTGATGAATACACTAGATTCACTTGGGTGTATTTTCTAACAAAGAAGGATGAAACTACATTAACCTTGATGGAGCATGTGAAGCTTCTGGACAAAGGATCAAGTAACAAAGTCAGAATCATCAGAAGTGATAATGGAATCGAGTTCAGGAATGCAACAATGGAAGAATTCTGCAAGAACAATGGAGTGAAGCAAGAATTTTCAGCACCTGGTACACCACAACAAAATGGTGTAGTTGAAAGGAAAAATAGAACCTTGATAGAAGTTGCCAGAACTATGCTTGATGAAGCAAAATTGCCAACTTATTTCTGGGCAGAAGCTGTTCAAACTGCTTGTTTTACTCAAAATGCTACACTGATCAATAAGCATGGAAAGACACCATATGAGATGGTGAAGAAAAAGAAGCCTAACCTGAAATACTTTCATATTTTCGGGTGCAAATGCTTTGTTTTGAAGACTCATCCTGAACAGTTGACCAAGTTTGAGCTAAAGGCAGATGAAGGAATTTTTGTTGGCTATCCACTGTCAACAAAGGCATTCAGAGTTTACAATCTGAGAACAAAAGTGATCATGGAATCTATACATGTGTCTTTTGATGACAAGAAAATAACTGGACTTGAAGACATAGATGAATATGATCAACTGAACTTTGAAAATAAAGATTTAAACTCTGTTGAAGTAAACTCTGATCAAACTATTCTGACAGACTCTGTTGAAACAGACTCTGAACCTCTACTGGTAAACACTGGAGAAACTTCTCAGCCACAACAAAGGGAAGAACCAGTTGAGGGGGAGCATGATCAAGATGAAGACTCAAACATTGATACTGAGTCAACTGAAAAATCTGGATCAAACTCTGATGATTCAAACTCTGAAAATTCAAATTCTGACTCTGGGCAGTCAAGTTCAGGGGGAGTCTCAGAAAATGAAGAAAGCCCACAACAAAATCAGGAGAGCATGGATCAAGGGGGAGGATCACATGCTGACAGAAGTCATTTGCCTTCTGCTAGGAAATGGACTAAATCACATACACCTGATTTGATAATTGGTGATCCAGATGCAAAAGTGAGAACAAGAAGTGCCACTGCAAGTGAATGTTTGTTTCATGCATTCTTGTCTAAGAATGAACCAAAGAAAGTGGAAGAAGCTCTTCAAGATGCTGACTGGATAACAGCAATGCAGGAAGAGTTGAATGAATTTGAAAGGAATGAAGTTTGGACCCTTGTACCAAGGCCAAAGAACAGATCTATTGTTGGTACTAAATGGGTTTTCAGAAACAAGACTGACAGTGAAGGTGTTATCACAAGGAACAAGGCTAGACTGGTAGCAAAAGGCTATTCACAGCAGGAAGGAATAGACTATGATGAAACATTTGCTCCAGTTGCAAGATTGGAGGCAATCAGAATTTTTCTAGCATATGCCTCTCACAAGAAATTCAAAGTGTTCCAGATGGATGTGAAAAGTGCTTTTCTGAATGGGAAGCTTGAAGAAGAAGTGTTTGTTGAACAACCACCAGGATTTGTGGACCCAAAATATCCAGACCATGTCTACAGGCTGGATAAAGCACCCTATGGACTTAAGCAAGCACCAAGGGCATGGTATGAAACTCTGGCTCAATTTCTCTTAGAAAGTGGATTCAACAGAGGTACTATTGACAAAACTCTGTTTTATTTCTGTTATTCCCAGATTACACACTTGTATAATTGTAGAAGGGGGGGTTGAATACAATTCTTGATATTTATAAATTTCTGATAAGAACTCCAGAAATTTATGTAGAGATAATTGCAATGTAAGATTTAAACACAAACACATATAAAATCAGGTGGTTAATATGCACCACCTGAAGCTTTTATTTGAAGAAAACTCTGTGATACAAAATGTACACAGCTGCCGTTTTACAACTCTTTGCTTCTAAGGATATTCAAGAAACCCTAAGCAAATATGTCTGTTTTCTTAACCTACAAAGAGTTGCTACACTTGGTTATATATCCCAAGTTTTACAAGTACTACTGGAATAAGATAATACTAATCTAATTCTAGTTGACTTGCTACTACACTCCAAATACACATGTAGCCGAAAGGTTGTCCTTGTGTTCAGACATGTCTCCTGCACCTTTCTTGTATTCATAGTGTAAATAGAATGCTTCTTTCTTCTGTGTTTCCAAAGTATGGCTGCCATACTGCTTTTTGTATCTACTATCAACCCATGTGATCTGTCAGTCAAACATGTCCTTATCAACTGCTAATCCCCAGCTAATCATAGAAGACAGTGTCAATGATTATCCGTTGATGTTGTACACTGACATCCGTTGATGATGTTATTGAGCGGTATCCGTTGATCTTGAGACTTGAGCTGTATCCGTTGATAGAGTGGATTTGATGTTAGTAATATTTTTGTTGTTCGTTCGCAGGGAAGGACTGAATGTAATATCAAGTTCAAGTATCTTATCTCTTTACGTCTAGAAGTGTGTGAGAAGAATTTTTGGGTTTGTGTTTTAGCTAAATTAACCAAGAACTAATTATAAGCACTAAGAATTGATTTTAAACTGAGATTCAAATATATGGGAAAACAATCTAAGAACTGGGGTTCTTCACCTGGTCTCAATACATGCTCAATATTAATGTGATATCTGTGTTCCTACCTTGCTGAAAACAATTCTTCTAAAGTTATACTGCACCCTCCCAGGCTACAATATAGTGCTTACAGCTACACCTTAATTGACACTCCCGTGATACAATCAAAGTATATCTATAAACTATTAAATACCAAGAATTATATGTCTCACAATTCTCCTATTAATCTCCCGATCTAATATTCAAATTATGTCTGTTAAATCATGTACTAAGATTGCAACTTCTCTCCCAAGCTTATTACCATCCCTAGAATACAATCAAAGGTTCATGACTCCCCTAATTGTGTTAAGATCTCATTAACAAATCAGCCAGGCAGAAAATCACATAATCAAGCATGCATGAATACCAAGGAATACTACCCAATCCTCAGATTAGAGAATTAGTTACGCATATTTAATAAAGAAAACATAATAATAATGATAATGAATGAAAACATAATATTGAAGAAAGAATTGAAGATCGAAAGTACCTTGATACGATTTACAGCTATGAATTGTTATGATTTACAATGGTAAGATGTGTTTAAATAGGCTCTACAAATCTTGCCCAGCAAGATATTACCTTCTATTACAATTAGAAATCAATTCAGGTATTAAAAATTGCCCAAAATACAATTAGAACTAGAAAAGGGCAAAACAGTAATTTTTCTGCTTCCATCTATCTGCTGGTCGTGCTTCCTGGGCCCACCACACACAAATTGGTCGTGTGAAACCTATCCCATATTGTAGAAAATCTCTCAAGCTTCGCGTGGACTGTAAATGGGCTGAAAACGGACTTCTAGAACTCCAGATATGGCCCAAACAGTATAAGCTGCGCAGCCCTTCTCAAAAATCCGAATTTTAATTAATTAATTCTCCAAGAACGATAGAAGCATCAACTTTAATCAACATTCTCGTAAATCTGCACAACTCAGCAAAACATATCAAAACTACAACAACTTGAGTCCAAAACAATCAATTTAAGCCAAACGGAGGCATTCCCAGTGGATATAAAATCCACTTATCAAACCCCCAAACTTAAACTGATGCTTGTCCTCAAGCATAAACAATTACAACTAACTAACTAACTAGTACCACTTCCGTAGGTGATCACGGTTGCATTTGGCATATGCAACAAGCCCTTTAAACCCCTAGGCAGCCCTAGTGGACGAGTAAGGTCTCGTGAGGGCCTATAGCGAATGTACCCATAAAATCCATTTAACCTAATGCAATGCAATGCATGAATGCAACTAATATGAAATATGCAACGATCCCCTTCAAACTAACCAAAACCAACTAACAAGCAAATATCTCAAAGAATGCAACTAAATCCAAATAGAGCTCGACCAAGTTCCCGTATACTAACATTACATGAACAGAAACGTGCGTGTGTGCAATGCTCATAAAAAATACTCCCAAAACTAGGTCAAAAATCATACATGTTCTTCGCCAAGACAATCACAGGTTTATAAATAGAATAGACTGTAGACACTTCATAACCTAGAAACACCTCCATCCTTATCCAAGGTAGACAAAAATTCATGCTTTATTACTAACTACTACTACACATATATACAAGCATGCTTATTTAACCGTGCAATGGATGAGACCCCAAAAGGCTTATACAATAATACCCATGTAGCGAGTGTTAGGTCAGTGGATCCCAGACTATAAAAGCCTTAGGTCACTAGGACTAAGTCCCCTCAGACTTAATTACTCGAGTATTAAAGAGCTCACCCTGGTTAATTTTGCATATAAACAATTTATTGACTCTTTTTTTTTTTTTCTCTTTTTTTTTTCTTTTTGTTTTTCTCTGCGATCTGGAATGAGCCTTTCTCATTTCCAACCCTAGACTACTCATATAAATATGAGCTGGCTACTAGCCATTTGACACCTAGCCATTATTCACAATTATTTACAATTAAGCATGAAATCCCTGTTTTCCCCCAAACTTAGACTTTAGTGCTACTACGTCATCAAGGGAATAACGAAAATTCTAAATATAATCAAGTGATTAAATCTCAAAACAACCAAACAAGCATGACCTCAACCTAGCCCCAAAAGCACCCAATGAGTCGGTGTAATTAGTTTTGTTCCCATAACATGCAAGTCAATTTCATAGAAACTATAAATCAACCCTCTATTCATCATTACCACACTCAATTAGACACCTACCTACCAATCAGAATTAGCTCGTTCTAAGGGATCATGAAATATGCATGCCATGAAAATGCAACTAGAATGAACTCACATGGTATACAGAAATAAAAACAGAATGTCCTATATGAAACAAACGTAGATAACACGAACATACATGCATGAATTATCACTAATATGCAAAACATGAAATCCTACATGAACACATATATACAACAACAACTACTAATCCCTCAAAACACCCCCAAACTTGAAAGATTCAATGTCCGCATTGAATGGAAGTAAATACAAGGGATAGTAGAAAACATACCTACTCGTCCTCGCTGTCGTCACCCTCGTCATCCTCATCAGAAGAATCCGGTGGAGGGTACGGAGTCCGAGCTCCAAATATAGGCCACTGAGCAGGAGTACTAGGTGACTGAAACTTTGCCTCCAAAGCTATGCCCATATCCTCAGAATACTGGCGACTGCTCGTATACATAGCATCCAACCGCCTAGTCATTCGATGAAAATAAGATTAAAAAACGGACATATCCACCATACGTCGCTAAGGTTCTGCAATTGCCACTCCCGTTGCTCTAGGAACATGTGGCGGAGCGCCCGCTCCTTGACCACCAGCACCACCAACTATAAAACCGAGACCCCTAAGATGAGGAATGCCGCCCGACAACTCCCCCATCCGGTCAATAGTAACATCATTAATGGAAGACATAGGTTTATACACCGGCTCACCTTCGTACCATTTCACTTTCGAAGTATCACACAAATACGCAATGATAGAAGCATAAGGAATACTGGCCGATGAATTACTTCCCACATACCGAAGAATGTTTTGATTAATAAGGTACCCAAGGTCAACATACTCACCCCTGAGAATACCCCATAGCAGAATAGCTCTCTCAACAGTAACATCGGTCACATGGGTTGATGGAAGAATATTAGAACTGATGAAGTAGAACCATGCCCGTGCGAACTTAGACAATGATACCGCCGGAAAAGTCCTCTTCTCGGTGGTACCCACTCTACACTTCCACTCCGTACCCGGAATACAAAGCTCACCAATGATTGCATCAAGAACAACATCATCCCTAGTCTTCTTCCCCCAATCAGTAGCACCTCTAGGTTTAGGCGGTTGCCTAATCAACGTACGAATCGCACGAGGCGAATAATCCACCTTCTGACCCCTCACAACCGTGGCATTATTCCTTGCTATCGAAGCATTAGCATAGAATTCCCTAACCACATCCAACGAGCCATCATTAGCAAATTCACAAAAGAACGTCCAACCCCGCTCACTAATCATCGCCACCATCTCCTCATACTTATACGGCACAAGCCTTCTTTCATGAATAACCTCCTTCGAAATTAACCTACCATACTCCGCCTTGGCATTCTCATTCACAAATTTTTCCACTCCATCTCCCACAACATCATTCTCATCCGAAGATGGACGAGCACTACTACCACCCATTAATCGTTGCCTTTTAGGAGCCATAATCAACAAATATCAAACAAGGCACAATAATCTCCAAACAATTCACCAAATAAAGAACCCCAAATTACACACCAAGAACCCTAGCTTGCAAAATTCACAAATTCAAATAAAAGATGAGATAGAATATTACCCAATTGAATCAAAGAGGTGAACTTGCTAGATGAATCCCAAAAAAAATTCGAATTTAATTCCCCCTTGAACTTTGAATGGATGAAAGTTAAGAATTTGGGATAATATAGAAGTGTTTGTGGGTGAATGGGTGTATGTATATATATATAGGAGATGTAAGTAATAAAGATGAAATTATATGTAGTATAGGATTGGGGTTGTTTAGGATTGAATTTAAGATAGAATGGGATTTAGGAATGATAGTGTTTAGGATTTGGAGATGAATTAGGATATAGGAAAAAAAAATAGGTGAAAAGAGTGAAAATTTTGAGGTTTAAAGGCAAAAAATCGGTGGAATACAGGAGAAAGCCGCGCTGACTGCGCGCTGGCGCTTGTTGCGCCGTTCCAAACTGCGTTACTGACCTGTTGCGCTGTGGCGCCTGTTGCGCCGTTTCAACCTGCGTGACAGAGCGCTGTTAGCGCTGTGGCGCTTGTGGCGCGGTCCCTGTCTGCGTTACAGGGCGCTGTTAGCCTTGTGGCGCAGTCAGCTTGGTACCGTTCTGCAATTTGAGTGCTGTTGCTGTTATTTTTTTTTTTTTTTTCACACACTAACAACACTCTTTTTTTTTTCTTTCTTTTTTTTTTTTTCACACACTAACAACACTCTTTTTTTTTTTCTTTCTTCTTTTTTTTTTCTTATTTTTTTTTTTCTTATTTTTTTTTCTTTCACACAAATACTACATCACTTGGGTTGCCTCCCAAGAAGCGCTCGTTTAACGTCATTAGCTTGACGTACTTCCTCAATTCATAGTAGGGTCTTGAAGGTGGAGAATGCTCATTCCTTGCTCCACTGTTTCTCCAAGCAGGTATGGCTTAAGTCTCTGCCCGTTCACCTTAAATACATCCGACCCTTCTCTAATAATCTCACAAACCCCATTAGGATAAACCTTCACAATCTCAAAAGGTCCGGACCATCTTGATCTAAGCTTTCCAGGGAATAAACGGAGTCTTGAATTAAACAATAAAACATGTTGCCCAACCTCAAATTCCTTCTTCTGAATGTGCTTGTCATGCCACAATTTGGTCTTCTCCTTGTAGATACTAGCATTTTCATAAGATTGGAGCCTAATCTCCTCAAGCTCTCCAAGTTGAAGCAAACGCTTCTCTCCCGCAGATTTAAGATTAAAATTCAACTCTCTTGTCGCCCAAAATGCCTTATGCTGAAGTTCCACCGGCAAATGACATGGCTTCCCAAAGATCAACCTATATGGAGACATTCCAATAGGTGTTTTAAATGCCGTTCTATATGCCCAAAGTGCATCATCAAGCTTTGTTGACCAATCTTTTCTCGAACTTGCCACTGTCTTCTCCAAAATTGACTTCAGCTCACGATTCGAAATCTCAACTTGTCCACTTGTTTGCGGATGATAAGGAGTTGCCACCTTTTGTGTCACACCATACTTTTTCAAGAGATCAGCCACCTGTTTATTGCAAAAGTGCGAACCTCCATCATTGATAATAGCCCTTGGAACTCCAAATCTAGTGAACACATTTTTCTTCAAGAACTTCTTCACCACTCTAGCATCATTAGTAGGAGACGCAATTGCTTCAACCCATTTAGAGACATAATCAACTCCCACCAAAATATACTGATTTCCATAAGAAGATGGAAATGGACCCATGAAGTCCATCCCCCACACATCGAAAATCTCCACCTCAAGAATAGATTGTAAAGGCATCTCGTTCCTCCTCGAAATATTCCCAACTCGTTGACATCTATCACATTTAGCCACAAAGTCTCTAGCATCTTGATGCATGGTTGGCCAATAGAATCCTGACTGTAAAACTTTCGCCACTGTCTTCATGCTACTGTTATGACCTCCACACTCTAGAGAATGGCAATGTCTGAAAATATGAGGAACTTCATCATGAGGTACACATCTACGAAACATTCCATCAGCACATTCTTTGTAAAGCAGCGGTTCCTCCCAATAGTAATGCTTCACATCATAAAAGAACTTCTTCTTCTGATTATAAGAAAGATTATCAGGCACAACTCCTCCCACAATGTAGTTCACAAAATCTGCATACCATGGTGTAGACAAGGACACACCTAGAAGCTGCTCTTCCAGAAATTTATCATTGATCGGTATTTCACCTCCTACCTCTCCATCTCCTTGGTCCAACCTAGATAAATGATCAGCAACCAAGTTCTCGGACCCCTTCTTATCTCGAATCTCAAGATCAAATTCCTGAAGTAAAAGAATCCAACGAACTAGACGAGGTTTGGCATCCTTCTTTGTCATCAAGAAACGAATAGCAGCATGATCCGAATAGACAATCACCTTAGACCCAACAAGATATGATCTGAATTTATCAAGTGCAAACACCACTGCAAGTAGCTCTTTCTCCGTAGTGGAATAGTTGATTTGCGCGTCATCAAGAGTCTTGCTTGCATAAGCTATCACGTGCATCCGCTTATCCTTCTTTTGCCCAAGAACAACACCCACAGCATAGTCACTAGCATCACACATAAGCTCAAATGGCAAGCTCCAATCGGGAGATGTAACTATGGGTGCAGAAGTAAGTTCCTTCTTCAACCTGTTAAAAGCATCAAGACAACTTTCATCAAAGTCAAAAACACGATCCTTTTCAAGAAGATTGCAGAGTGGCCGAGCTAACTTGGAAAAATCCTTTATGAACCGTCGATAAAAACCAGCATGCCCAAGAAAGCTTCGAATTCCTTTCACAGATGAAGGTGGTGGCAATTTTTCAATAACTTCAATTTTTGCTCTATCGACCTCAATGCCTTTGTTAGAGATTTTATGCCCAAGCACAATGCCTTCCTTCACCATGAAGTGACATTTTTCCCAATTAAGAACAAGATTCGTTTCAGTACATCCCTGCAACACCTTTGATAAACTGGCGAGACATGATTCAAAAGAAGAACCATAAACCGTGAAGTCATCCATAAAGACCTCCATGTCTCTCCCTATAAAATCTGAGAAAATGTGGTTCATGAGCCGTTGAAAAGTTGAAGGACCATTACACAAACCAAAAGGAAGCCTCCGATAAGCAAAAGTGCCATACGGACAAGTAAAGGTGGTCTTCTCTTGATCTTCGGGTGCAATAGGAATATGAAAGTAACCCGAGAATCCATCCAGAAAGTTGTAATACTCATTACCCGCCAACCTTTCGAGCATTTGATCAATGAATGGGAGGGGAAAGTGATCTTTGCGAGTAGCGTTATTCAACTTCCTATAGTCAATGCAAACTCTCCAACCTGTTACTGTTCTCGTGGGAATTAATTCATTCTTTTCATTGTGAACAACAGTCATCCCACCTTTCTTAGGCACAACATGAATAGGACTAGCCCATTTACTGTGTGGAACCGAATATATGATACCAGCATCAAGCAACTTTGTGATTTCTTTCTTCACCACCTCTTGCAAATTCGGATTCAATCTTCTTTGTCCCTCAATCACAGGCTTATGATCATCTTCTAAGGCAATCCTATGCATGCAAAGAGCAGGGCTTATTCCCTTGATATCTTGAATTGTCCAACCAATAGCTGATTTATATTGCCGAAGAACATGTAATAACTTTTCACTCTCATCATCAATAAGCAAAGCAGAAACTACCACAGGATATGTATCATTAGGACCAAGAAAGGCATACCTCAAATTATCAGGTAGGGGTTTAAGTTCCACCTGTGGTGCCTCTGAAAGTGTAAAAGCCATCTCAACTTCTGTGTCTCGTACAACCAGTACTTCTTCTTCTACTACATCATCCAACACCCGATCTGCTCCCACGAAGTGTTCATTCTCTAGCTGCACAATTTCATCAACTCTGTCAACAGTAAAACACATTGCTCCAAAAGGAGGCATCTTCATTGCTTTGTTCAGATCAAATTCCACTTTGTCCTCGCCAACATTCAATGTCAATTTTCCAGCTTTAACATCGATTGTAGTGCCAGCAGTAGCCAAGAATGGCCGTCCCAAGATAATGGGTATCTCGACATCTTCATCCATCTCTAACACCACAAAATCACAAGGTATGACAAATTTATCCACTTTAACAACCACGTCTTCAATAACTCCCAATGGATACTTAACAGAACGATCCGCCAACTGAAGTGAAATTCGTGTCTTTTTAAGTTCTCCAAGACCAAGCCTTTTGCAGATTGAATATGGCATCAAACTCACACTTGCCCCTAAGTCGCACAAGGCTTTCATGTTTTCCATCTTCCCAATAGTGCAAGGCAAAGAGAAGCTTCCCGGATCTTTCAATTTCTGAGGAATGGCCTTTTGGATGACTGCACTGCATTCAGCATTAAGAGTAATAGTCTCTGCATCTTCAAGTTTCCTCTTCTTTGTCAACATCTCCTTAAGAAATTTAGCATAAAGCGGCATCTGATTCAAAGCTTCAGCCAACGGAATATTAACATGCAACTGCCGGAACATAGTCAAGAACTTCTCGTACTGCTTCTCTAAATGCCTGTTGTGAAGTCTCTGTGGAAATGGAATAGGAGGAACATAAGGTGGTGGAGGAACATACGGCTTTTCTGAATCTTCTTCCTTCTTCTTCTCATCTTCTTTTTCTGACGTGTCTGCAGCAATCTCCACTGGCTTATCCTCTTTCTCAGTATCACTCTCCTTAGGCTTAAGAATCTCAACCTCGGGAAACTCTCTTTCGCTCCTCAAAGTAATTGCTTTGCATTGCTCTTTACCAGTCTGGTCGGGTTGACTAGGAAGTGATCCTTGCTCACGAACACCCATCTTTGAGGCAATCTGTCCAATCTGTGTTTCTAGCATCTTTTGAGATGATGCCATCTGATCTATTCTTGATTCCATATTAGCCAATGCCCCAGAAGTCCCTTGCATAATCTTATTTAGTGCAACCTCCCACTCAGCTGGTTCTTTCTTTGGTGGAGGTTGATACTGCTGCTGTGCTTGATATGGCGGTCGTGACTGAAAACCATGAGGTTGATTCTGCCTTGGAAATGCATAGGAAGGATTAGCTGCATGATTATTGCTGTAAGAAAGATTATTGTTTGGCCTTTGATTCGGATTGTAGTAAGAATTATTCTGCACAGGCCAAGGCTGTCTTCCTTGAATAAAAGATGCTTCTTCTGGAAATTGTGGAGCATACGAGTTCTGACTAGCACCATAATCATGATACCCTTCCATAGGTGAAGAAATAGCATTCACATTTACCTTTTGTCCTCGCACCTCCTGAGTTAGAGTATCCAACTTTTGAGCCAGCATGTTGATCATCTCAGATTCTTGTGCTGCTTTTGCTGAGCTTGTCCCACTAGGTGCCCATGAATAATTATTAGATGCCAATTCTTCAAGGAGTGCCTTAGCATGGGTAGTTGGTGCCTTCTTGAAATTTCCACCCGCAGCTACATCCAGACTCAAACGAATATCTGCATTCATGGCCCCATAAAAAGTACTGATGATCTGCCAATCTTCCAAGCCATGATGTGGACACTTCCTCAACAGTGCCTTGAATCTCTCCCATGCCTGATATAGACCTTCACCCGGTTGTGCTTTAAAACTCATAATCATAGTCCTCAACTGTTGTGTCTTGTCAGAGGGATAGTATTTGGACAAGAATGCCGTAGAAAGACTCTCCCATGTAGCAACCGAAGTGTTTGGAAGTTGCTGAAACCATTCCAAAGCTCTTCCCTTAATAGAGTAGGGAAACATATGGAGACGAATCTGATCACTCGTAACACCAGTGATTCTGAATGAGCCACACATCTGCACAAAACGCTCTAGATGTCTGTGTGGATCTTCTAATTCAATGTCTCCTTCAAAAGCTTGATTGCTGATCATCTGAATTAAGCTCGGATTAATATGGAACTGAGCTGCACCAATCTCTGGAGTTTTGTACATGCAATTGGCTGGATTCGGTGTCTCATGGTCCCAAATAGAAGACTGATCAACATTAACAGCTGGTCGAGGTTCTGGATCTCCCATCTTAGCTTTATCTTTTCTTAGCTTTCTCAAAGTACGCTCGATTTCAGGGTCAAATTCCAATTTTCTAGCGCAAGATGAACGTAGCATACACCTGAAAATCACCAACAAAACAACTTGTGGAACCAATTAAAATCTAAACAATAAGAAACAATTAACCTAAACTCAACTATACTGCCTTCCCCGGCAGCGGCGCCAATTTGTTAGTAATATTTTTGTTGTTCGTTCGCAGGGAAGGACTGAATGTAATATCAAGTTCAAGTATCTTATCTCTTTACGTCTAGAAGTGTGTGAGAAGAATTTTTGGGTTTGTGTTTTAGCTAAATTAACCAAGAACTAATTATAAGCACTAAGAATTGATTTTAAACTGAGATTCAAATATATGGGAAAACAATCTAAGAACTGGGGTTCTTCACCTGGTCTCAATACATGCTCAATATTAATGTGATATCTGTGTTCCTACCTTGCTGAAAACAATTCTTCTAAAGTTATACTGCACCCTCCCAGGCTACAATATAGTGCTTACAGCTACACCTTAATTGACACTCCCGTGATACAATCAAAGTATATCTATAAACTATTAAATACCAAGAATTATATGTCTCACAATTCTCCTATTAATCTCCCGATCTAATATTCAAATTATGTCTGTTAAATCATGTACTAAGATTGCAACTTCTCTCCCAAGCTTATTACCATCCCTAGAATACAATCAAAGGTTCATGACTCCCCTAATTGTGTTAAGATCTCATTAACAAATCAGCCAGGCAGAAAATCACATAATCAAGCATGCATGAATACCAAGGAATACTACCCAATCCTCAGATTAGAGAATTAGTTACGCATATTTAATAAAGAAAACATAATAATAATGATAATGAATGAAAACATAATATTGAAGAAAGAATTGAAGATCGAAAGTACCTTGATACGATTTACAGCTATGAATTGTTATGATTTACAATGGTAGGATGTGTTTAAATAGGCTCTACAAATCTTGCCCAGCAAGATATTACCTTCTATTACAATTAGAAATCAATTCAGGTATTAAAAATTGCCCAAAATACAATTAGAACTAGAAAAGGGCAAAACAGTAATTTTTCTGCTTCCATCTATCTGCTGGTCGTGCGTCCTGGGCCCACCACACACAAATTGGTCGTGTGAAACCTATCCCATATTGTAGAAAATCTCTCAAGCTTCGCGTGGACTGTAAATGGGCTGAAAACGGACTTCTAGAACTCCAGATATGGCCCAAACAGTATAAGCTGCGCAGCCCTTCTAAAAAATCCGAATTTTAATTAATTAATTCTCCAAGAACGATAGAAGCATCAACTTTAATCAACATTCTCGTAAATCTGCACAACTCAGCAAAACATATCAAAACTACAACAACTTGAGTCCAAAACAATCAATTTAATCCAAACGGAGGCATTCCCAGTGGATATAAAATCCACTTATCATTTGAGTTGTATCCGTTGATATTGTTTTGTCTTCATCTGTTGATACACTTTCACTTAGACAGAATTACATAGCATAGCTTATTTACAATTGGCTACCCTATTCTGCCTATCCGTTGATAGTCAACATGACTGTGGATAAAAACACTATCAACTGATAACATAGAGATACTTGCAGTATGCTACAAAACCTCATCCGTTGATGAGCTACCTGTCAACTGATAGAGTTATAAATCCTCATCCGTTGACAGCTACAAAACCTTATACAATTTGATTAATTGTGAAGTTATCATCAAGTACAACATATTCCTAACAATCTCCCCCAATTTATACTTGATGGCAATAAAGCATAAATTCAGGACCTTGATGATAACAAAACATTCCGAAAGATATATAAAGAACAATGCATAAATTATATTAAGCTACAAAAATTAAAAACTGAAAGTTTGAGAAATTTACAGAGAAGTGCTCCTCTAGACTGAGCAGATTAAGACTGTTTCTTTCCTCTTGTTGGCATCACCCTTGATTTTCCTTCTTTGGCAGAGTTGGACTCAATCTGTATTTGGAGTTGCCTATAGAAGGAATCTTCTTCATCTACCTTTGGATTTAGCTTTTGTTGTAACCATCTCAGGTATTGAGAACTAGCCTTTGGTAGTTGGTCTTCTAACCTGAAGAATCTCCTGTTACCATCTTCATCCCTGAACTCCATCATCCAGAAGGGTTGAAGGTGGATTTTCTGTCCATTGTATGGGATCTTCATTTTCCTTGGTAGACTAGATGGTGAGTTCCATTCCCTCCTTATTTGTTCTATTCTGTCCAGTATCTCCCCTTTTGCTATCTTGGAGAACCCTGTGTACCTCTTGATTGCAGAGAACACTTTGGTTAAGGTATGATAATTTTCTCCAAGAACCCTTTGTAGTGGCCATGTCCTTTCCATTCCTCCCTTGTATACAAAGACCAATCTTTCAGGCAAATGTCTATATTTGTCAATTCCTCTTACTTCTGACAATTCATCCAGATAAAGATTCATGCCAGAGTATTCTTCAATATCTGCCTGATAGATAAAATCATCCTTGTTTTCCAAGATTGGCTGCCTGACAATAGCAGGTACCCTAGCAACTTGAATTGGTTCCTTTGAAGGTTGCTTCCTTGGTTTCCTTTTCTTCTGTATAGGCTTCTGTTGAGGCTTCAGCAAGAATGAAGGAACCTCAATGGAGTCAAGATTCATTGGTTCCTCTTTAGGTACTATAGGCTCACCATGGAAATTCACATCTGGGTTGAATACTTTTACATCAATAGGTTGTGATGAACCAACTGTCTCCTTGTTTTCAATTTCTGGAGAGACAGGCCTCCTTGCTTTTGATTTTATTCTTTTAGATTTGGATTTGGGGACTGATTTCCCTTTCTTTTTGAATTTGGGGACTTCCTCAGGTTCCCTCAATTCATCCTCTACCTCATCCAATAACTCTTGAGCCAGCCTTGCTTGCTTCTCATCTGAGTCTTCATATTGATATTCAGTGCTTGGTTGAGATTCTCTTAGCAGCCTTGAAGTCTCTTCTCTCTTGGCTTCAACAAATCTAGGATGGCTGTTGGATATGTTTAGAACTTTTCCATTCCTTATGATTACAGCCATCCATTCTCTTACACAGCTGTTAGTCTTCTCCTTGAATTCCTTGATTTGCTTACCCATCAGCTTCCCTTCATCATCCTTGGGAAATGGAAAGTCCAGTTGTAACTTGTTCTTCCCATTTGCTTTTGGTGGTGATAAGGGTCTTGTTTTGATGCAGGGTTCAAATTCTTTAACATGAGAAGGCTCAGCATCATAGAATGTAGGAGCCACAATTGCTGGAGTGAGCACCTTCAAAATTGTTGTAGATATTGTTGGAGCTGAGGTTTGGCTAGAGAACAGAGTTGATGCAATAGATTGATTGATCAATCTTTCTGTCCTCATTATCCTTTCATAGTTTTCCTCTTTCATCTTTTGTAGAGCTTCAATTTTGGCTAGCTTTTCCTCTTCTGTCAAGTTTGAGAAATCAAACTCTTCAGATAGAGCTACTTGTTCAGGTTTGGATTTGCTGGGGGAAGCTGTGACAATGAATTCTTGTGGATTGACCACTATGGTAGGTTGCTGCTCCCCCTCACTTGCTGCTTCCCTGCTTTCAGAAACTAAGATTTGACTTGTAGTTGCCACAGCCTCTTCCACTTTCTCCCCCTTTTTGTTAGCATCAAGGGTTTGACTAGAAGTTGGGGCTGCAACTAACTTCTCTAGCAGTTGGGTTTGCAGTTTCTGATGTTGAAGAAATTGCTCCATCTGGGATTCCATCTTTTCCACTCTTGTGTTGAGTAGTTGCACAGACTTAGCCAGGTTGTCTTCTTTGAGGAACCTTTGTTGCAACACCCTCTGAGTGGCTGTAGGAGCTAGTTGCTCTAGCTTGGAATCCACAGAGATCTTCACATCCTTGATTTCTTGTTTGACCTCCTCTAAGTTGGATCTCTGAATCACCATTTGCATCTTTTGTAACTTTAGAGAGTCAATTGCCTGTTGAAGAACAACCTTTCTCTGTGGATCTACTTCTGGGTGCTCAGCCAGGGCAGATTTATATTGCCTTATGATTTCCATATCAAGTTGATGATAGGTGTAGTTGTGAGCAAATGCAAAATCATGAATACTGCTACCACCTTCATCTTCAGGGCTCTGGCTGTCTTCATCTTCAGAATCTTCAAATTCTTCACTCTCAACAGTGGTTGGCAGAGCTGCTATAGATTTCTTAGCTCTAAGTAGAGACTGTGAGGTGTGCACTAGGTGCATTGCCTCCTCTGCTTCCACATTGCCCTGTTGTGCCAGAATTTGATAGGCAGGAACAGGGTGAGTAAAGGTTTCAGCATCCAAGGAAATGGAGTCAATCATGGACTGATATTCTTTTTGATATTCCATTTCCTTGGCTGCATCCTCAACCTCCATTGACTCACTAGCAATGGCTGCTTCTTCCATCCTTATTTCTCCTGTAGTCCCTTCTCTCCCCTCATCTCTCTTTTCTTGCATCAAGGGCTCCCCTTGGCTCACACCTCTCACACCCTCACCTTCACCTACTAAGGTGGAACTCTCAAACTCTCCTTTTGCCTGACCGGAAGAAATGGCCAGCCTCTCATTATTTACCTCTCCTTTTGCCTGCTCACAAGGCAGCCTCTCACTCCCTTCCCTCAATCCTAAAAGTGTTTCAACTACTGAGAACTCCTCCACACTTGACACTAGAATGTCAGATATAGCAGTGGTAGAGTGAGTTATCAACGGATAAGGAATATCCATTGATGGAGTAGTTATAGCTGTCAACGGATGGCTAGATAGAGGCGCATCCGTTGATGGAGAAACACTTGTCAACGGATGAAGGATATCCGTTGAGGAAGGAATAATTATATCCGTTGAAGAGAAAACCAACACTGAATCTGTGGAGATTGATTTTAAGTTCGAGGCCACAGTCTGTGTTGAGAATTCTGGAAGGGAAGATTGATGGTCCAACAAATCATCTAAAAGATGATGACCACCAATTTCAGAGTGGGGCTTTTCCAAGAATCTTAAAGATGGAGAATCAGGAATTGATGTAGATATCATATCCACATCCAGAGATGGAGTTGGAGATGGTGGATTGTAATGTGTATCGATTTGAAGATTGAGATCAAGGGGCTGTGACTCCACATTTATTGAAGCCACATCAAACTGAGTTTGAGAAGGTACAGTTTCCTATACAGTGTGTGCACCCTGTGATTCCCCTATGGTTTTAGATTTCACTCTTCTTCCATAGGTTTTTGAGATTGGGCTATATGTGTCCCTAACCCTCTTGTGCAGTGTTCCTTGTGGGGAACTTGATTCAGTAGTCACACTCTGTTGAGAGAGTGTAACTAGAATTTGGCCTGTAGTTACATTAGCAGTCTTTTGAGAGACTGAAATGGTGGTTGCACTCATCTCTCCTTCCTTATCCTTAGGGCTTCTTTGATGTTCACCCTGTCCCTCACCACTCACTACCACCTTCACACTCCCCTCAAGAGTTTTGGTAGATTTTACAACAGGTGTCTTTTGAGAGACACTTGAGGTTTGCTATTTAGAATGTGGTTTTGGAACTCTGGATTTGGTCACTTTGGTAGGAGCCTGTTTGGTCACAACTACAGACTCCATTGTGACACTAGAAGGCAAAGAAATTTGGGGGTTGGAGATAGGGGTTTCAGAGTTAGAGATAGTTACCTGAACAATTGGTAGATATACCAATTGTACTCCTGCATTGAGGTTCATTCGAATTAGGTCACTTAAGACTCTCTTCTCCTGAACAAAACATTGGAACTTGCTATCCGGGTTAGCAATGGATAGCTTATTCTCAGATACATGCAGTGCTAAGAGCATTAAAAATCTAGCAAAGTAGATATTCTTGCTCCTAGTTTCCTTTTTACCCAACTTTTCAGCTATCTCATACATAACTAATGTGCCAAAATTATAGAATTTATCATTTAAGAGCATACACATCATAGTTAGCATGGACTGGGTAACAGCATCAAAATTACTAATTTTTCCTGAAAAAGTTTTAATGAAGGCATCACAGAAATAGCTCCATTCTTTAACCATTCCTTTTCTAACAATTTTCCCTAAGTTTTCAGTACTAAGGGCATAATTAATAGAATTAAGCATGGCAACAATTTCAGCATCAGTGGGTACTTTCAGACAGTTATTCTCAGGCAATTTTAAACAAGCAGTTATTACATCAGAATTAACCACATAGTTTTTACCCTTTAAAGAAAAAGCAATTGTACCGTCTGTGCCATTGTACTCAGCAGATGTCCACATTTCTTCAATTACCTCGTGGATTAAGGGAGTGGTGGCAGTCATAGCATATGACAGTTTGCATTTCTTCACGAAACTCATCAAAGTGTGGTAAGCTTCTGGAGCATTCACTGTGTCGACAAAGGCCGTGAAATTGTTCTTCTCATAGGTAAACCCAGTGGAGGACATCATCTTAACAATAGGCGCCATTGAAGTGATTGAACTTTGGTTACAGAGAGTTTTAGAGAAGAAGATGCAGTTAACTTTTGATATGCTTGAAAATGAATAAAAGTGAGATGTGAGAGTACAAGTCAGCCTTTTATATTTTTCAAGAATTAAAAATGAAATAATTAAAAGTAATTACTCCATTGGTCAAAAGTAACTGTCAGATAATAAATAAAAAGAGAATAAGTACAGCCATGATTAGATATACACGGTTACCAACGGTTAAAAAAAAAATGTATATCAACGGATATAGAATGAACGGTTGAGATACAGTTTATCCGTTGATGACGTGGATAGCCTGTTACCCGTTGACATGCAAAAATCTAGTAATGTGTTTATACTATCAACGGATAAAAGAATATCCGTTGATAAGCTAATTTTGCCTTAGACAAAATTTCTGCAGAATTTTTTTTTGAAAGTTTTAACTTTCAAGTAGATCAAAACACATTTCTAGCTTCAAAGCAGTGAAATCAAATATCACTAAGAATTATGAAAAGTTAAGCATACCTAGCTCACCTACCAATTTTGTGAATGTGGATTCATCAAGAGGCTTGGTGAAGATATCTGCAAGCTGCATTTCACTTGGCACAAAGTGCATTTCTACTGTACCATTCATCAGATGTTCTCTAATGAAGTGGTATTTGATGTCAATGTGCTTGGTTCTCGAATGTTGCACTGGATTCCCTGTGATGGCAATAGCACTTGTGTTGTCACAGAAAATTGGAATCTTCTCAACTTTTAGACCATAGTCAATGAGTTGGTTTCTCATCCATAGAATCTGTGCACAACAGCTTCCAGCAGCAATGTACTCAGCTTCAGCTGTAGAAGTGGAGACTGAGTTTTGTTTCTTACTGAAGCATGAATATAACGCCTTAGAAAATTCGTAATTATAAATAATATTATTTAATATTAAATGTGGGATATATGGTGTGAATTTTTTTAGATAAAAATATGTGACATCATGTCTACATGTTTGTATGGTGATGTGTATGTGAAATGTGAGCCTGTGTATTTTTTTATTTTATTTAAATTTTTGTGATTAAAAATTTATTTAAATATGCATTATCGATCTTCTGAAAATTTTATAAAATCATCGGAGTGATTAAAAATCACGAAATCTTTTGTATTATCTTCTTTATGAAATTATTTAGTTTTTAAAATTATTGGGAGAATTATTTTGGGTGTTTAAGTATTTTGAAATGATTTTAAGATTTTTATTGCATTTAAAGGATCAAAACTTGAAAAAATTCACAGTTAATTCGTTTTTGATCCTAAAAATATTTTAAAAATATGAGTGTGTTCGTAATTTCATACTCTTTATTTTAAAATTTAAATTTTAATGTTTTAACCATTTTTCATCTAATTTCGATTAAAAAAAATGATAATTTAATGGATTTTTTTAAAGTTGTTTATTAGATATGTAAATTACCAAACGGTTCTTGATTTCCTCTATACGCACAACCCAGTTCTTATCCCCATTTTTTTTTCAGTCTCGGTTGCTAGCTCACTCTAGAATATTCACGAGTTCTCTCTCTCCCTCTAATCTCTCTCAATCTCTTTCCCTCTATCACTATCGATCTCTCTCTCTCCCGAGTAAGGATGATTTCATCCTCTTCTTAGCAATTCTATGCATACTGGTCTTTCCTTTCCTCTCTTTTACAACTCCTCGCAGTGATAGTAACAGGTGTGTGTGTGTACGTTTCAGTCAGGTGGGTGTGTGTGTACTCATTCGTGTATGTGTGGGTAAGTAATTGAGTGAGTGTATTTATTTAAGTACTAATTGTTCTGGTTGTTAATGGGGTGAATCATCGAGAGGAAATTGTTGGGTTCATCGGTGTCACTGTGGTAGGAAGAACAGAGACATAGCCATGCTCAAGGATAGTAAAGCTGTTAGTATATCAAAAACAGTGGAAGATAAGTCGAAGCAGCTGGTTATATGGTAAAGACGTAAAGGGGTTCTTCAATTTCTAGTGAAAACCATGTTCAGTTAAGCTATTGCGGTGATGTTTTCTGCAGCGTGTTTGGGTTTGGTGCGTAGTCTCGTGTTTGTGGTTGGACTAGTAAGGAGCTGAGAGATTACAATGATGTTGTTGCAGGGAGGAATATTTATGTATTGGGTTGTGATGTTAAAGAAGGAAGGAGGCAGGAGTGTTGTTATTGGGTTTGGAAGTTAGAGTATTGTAGTTGGGTATGATTCTGAGCCATGTGCCTCGACGAAAACAGGGTGATGAAGAATCAGGAAATGTTAGCAAGAAGTGATAATCTATTAGAAGAAGTGAATATTGGTATGTACATGGATACCTTATATTGGTTCCGGAAGTTTGTTTAGATACTGAGAAGGAATAGCTCACGGCCTCGGTGTTTTGGAAATGTAATTAAGAAGTTAATCGGAAACTGTTTTAAATTTTGAGGTATCATGAGAATATAGACATGAGAGGTATGCATCTTGGGTCTGGTTGTACTAAGGTTTTCGACTAATGCAAAAATTCAATTACCATAGTTTCTGTGCAATTGGTATCAGTTAACTGAGACCATGTGTGTGCATCTTCCATGATTGAATAGCATTTGTAGATCGTGTTTCCCTCGTTCGAGACTCCCTGTTTTGAACACCTCTTTTTGAATATTTCTTCTTTTGTTGATACAGACTTTATGATTAGACGAGCAAGCAATGGTGATGTAGCCTTTGAAAGGATAGAGTTGAACAATGTGGACGAAAATATAATCAGAGAGTTAAATTGCTGATTATCGGTTTTCAATGGAAGAGCATAATGTTTTAGAGCATTAGAAGGGCGATTATGTATTGTATTGTTTTATTTAGGTTCTTGTAACATTTTTAGTAGTATTAATGGCCTGAGACATCATGAAGACGATCATATAAATTAATTATAGAGCATAAGTGAGCTTTTGCTTATTGTGATTAACCTACACCAAGTCATAGGGTGCATATGCAAATACCATGAGATTTTTGAAAATAGAAGACATAAATGAAGAATTATGTAAGCGACTAAATGAAGAACTCGAGATTTCTGGTAAGTTGGAGCATAATATGTATTAGTTACATGAATAGTTGGGATTGTAAGTTGATTGTCAGACTGTGTGAAAATTTCTTAAGTGCGTTTAAGTCGGTTGTATTCCGATAGGTTAGATGATATTATAAAGGAGGTACTGTCCAAGTGTTGTTAAAATAATTTTGCGGATAAGAATTGTTTGTAAATCGATATGATATAAGTGTAAGTTGGTAATACGTGCTAAGTGCCTATGTGGTTCATGTGGTTATGTTGTAATATTTTAAGAATATGATCAGTATGTGCTATATGTGTTACGTGGTAAAGCGTATAGGACGCGTCTGGGTAGAGCAGAATTAGACTGTTAAAGTTGTAAGCATACTGAAGCAATACTTTACCTTTCTATAGGTACGAATAGGAGATCGACTAAGAGCCAGTGCCAGTGTAGATGGAATCTTGAGGAATGGAACGATTAACGGAGTAAACGAGTGTGTTCGTGTAGAAGCTGACAACTGATAAAGGAAAGATGAATGGGTGATCGGGTAAAAGCCAACGAATAAGGAATAGAGACTGATGTATAGTGAGTAAAGAATCGAGATATTGGAATTGGAAACTTCATGTATTGAGGCAAGTATACTACCCTTCACTTATCATTCAAGTGATGTGAAATTGTTTCTATTATTTATACGATGTTCTTTAAATCATTCTACTTGTGTCTATACCCCTTCCTTTTGTTCCAAGTGACTCGAACTCTTTATTGAAACTCAGATTGCTTGAACTGCTTATGAAATTGTTGTTTAAATTCTTATAAAAATCCGTTAGAATAATTTCTAATTTTAACATATTTCACCCGATAGACCCTCGTTAAGGGGTGTTTTCTTCATATTGATATACAAATTAACAATTTCGAGATTATCCTATACACGTTCATTTTAAACCGCTTATTTCACTTATGTTGGTGCAAACTTAAAATATGTTAGAAAATTTTATTAGATGTTAGCACTTGACTATGTCCTTTATCTTGTAGTCTCAATTGTTGTTAATCAAATTTCCAGTATTTACTTTCGCTTCTCGTTAAAGTGAGATTGTTCCTTAATTCCTTTAATGGCGATATCACCCCCATTGCTTATATTGAACCTATTGATTCCTTATGAGATTGTCGTTTTCAATTTATTACTCTATTTGTCTTGTCGAACTCGTCGATACTGGTTGATACTGTTGTTTTTCATTTCACACCCTGTTGTTGTATCGAACTTGTCATACCAGTTGATTTTGTTGCTATTTAATTATTACCCAATTGTTTTGTCGAACTTGTCGACACTTGTTGATATTAAATCCACCATTGATTCATGGATTATGAAGAGTCGTTCTGGAACGTGAGTTTTCCAGTTGTTTGGTTAGCAAAGGTTGTCGATTGTCCCGACACCTAGTGCGTTTGATATAGAATTGGAAATGTTTATAAAAGTGGCCCTTGGGGCGTAAAACCCTTCGGGGTGGGACCATATTATGGTCGGAAGTTAAGGCAAATGTGTGTCATGGATCCAAATAAGGACATTGCTGTGTGCGTTTGTCCGGGGTTAGTGCGTGACTGATCAGCAGCCTAACCTTACTATTTCTTTTAAATATATATAAAAAAATTCCAATTCTAATCTATATGTTGAGATTGGGTTGTTTTGATACTCAATTCCCTTGAGGTTTATTTCAATTAGACTTTGCTATCAAAACTTTTATCAGTTCTAATTGTTGATACACCCCATTCCAGTGATGCAATGTTGATCCCTCATGGTGATAAAAATATTTGACTCAGTTGATACTTTTCGAAGCATATGATAATTCTTCTTGACTTATCAGAACTTATTACTGTTGTTGATATTGTATCACTATTTGCACTTGCTGAGCATTTTTGGCTCACTCTTGCTTTGTTTTACCTTCCCTTTTCAGTTAGGGTTAAGAAGTTGGATACCTATGCTTCATAATTCAAGTGAGGGCGATGGAGCATTCTTTAAAAGTTAAATGCAGAGCTAGCACGGGCATATGCTAAATGGGCTTGCGTTATGGTTTAGACGGTGTAAAGGTTGGTAATTGAAATTGAGATAGAAGTTGTAATAATTTGAATAGTATAGATTCTTGTTTCATACCATAACCTGGAATCGATCCTCGGTGAGGAATCGTTGGTGTATTAAGTTTTATTTGTGATTGTGAATTCGAATTTGGTTTGGATTGAAATACAGGTGGAAATCCGATTTACGAATATTTCATGCCGGAATTTTCTAAAATTCCCCTGTATCAAAGACTATTTTATTATAATAAAAATATATTTTCAGTATTGGGAAGTCGGGGTGTTACAGGTTGGTATCAGAGCGACAGGTTATGGTCACTGAAACAAGTTAGGATGATTAAGTATACGTATTTAAGTGGGACGTTAGATAGAACGATTTAGGATAGGATTCGCCTTAGGTTATTAGGACAACGATCGCGACGTTATTTAGTATTTCGACATATCGCGCAAGTAGGAGTTCGATTCATTCGAAGGTTCAACTTTGGACGAGGCGGTTGATTCGGCGCCGTCTACCTTAAATTGACGATCGGAGTTACCAGCTTGGAGCATGTTACGTGTAGATCTTCGTGTATATTCTAGCATTTCTTTTGGGACTTTAGTTATCCCGTGAACGATATAGAAAGTGTGAAAAGATGGTAAACAAGATGTGAAGGGTGATTCTGGCATGTGATGGAGTAAGGACAAGGCTATGCATTTCTAGCCATTGATTTCATTTAATTTATTGATTAAGGAGATTTAAACTTTCTTTTTGTTTCTTCTTATCTTGATAATACCCCATCACCTTTGATAATCAACTATATTTCAATTGATGATGAATTTTTCAAATTCATTTAAACACGTTTCTATTTTTTTCAAAGATACCTCCATTTTCCAGGGGATCACTTGATTCAACATGATGCATATAAATATTGAGACCCTTGAATTCTTTCTAATTTCCCCGAATAATCGCTATTCTTTATTCAACATTGTATATCTATAAACTTTTTGAAATTTTGAATTCTGTTTGTTTCTCTCTGAATACTTAACCTTATTTATTCTGACTGGGATGAACAACCCTATGTATATAGGGGATTCAGGGACATCTTATCTATGTGATAGAAGTCTGGTGGGACGCCACTTATTGTGTTTGTCATGAAAGTACAGAAGGCTGGCCCCCTTCTTGTGCTATGGTGGTTGACCTAAGTGACAAATGCAACCTGAAAATTAGTTCAATGATCATATTGATCTCTCAGTTAAATTCTTTTATAAAAATTTTATCAAGCAAACTCATTTTATATTCATACATGTTAACGCCTATCTACTTCATTAATTCCTTTCACGATAAACCCTTATGATTTCTAAAGTTACCAGTGATGAAAAGCAGCAAAGAGGAAGACAATGAAATTCTAAGTGGTCTGAGTTACAATTACGTCAATGAAGAATTGATTAATCAAGTTTGTGAATTGACGTTAAATCAAGGATTGAATATCAAGTTAGATTATTCATTAGATTGACAATACATGTACAAGATTCGATAATACGGGAAACTGAGTATGGTTAATGAAATGATAACAGGGATATGAGATTGTTAATTTTATTAAAGTTGCAACTAGAGTGATGATGATATAATCGGTATGTGATAGTTAGTTGCGAAAAGATTGTTGAGGAGCACTTGGTTATCGTATATATGATTTTGAATGCCGTAGATGGAGTACCATAAGATTTTGAAGGGTATGAGATTAATTGTCAGATATAGAAATTTTAGAATCGAAGTGGGAAAGGTTTGAGCGAAGCAGAATAGAGCTGGATAGTTGTTTCTGGAATATGTCAATAGGAATTGAAGTTTTGAATAAAGGAGTAAAGCGATTGTGTTAGGATTAACAACTTATATGGACATAGTTCGGAGAATCACGAATGTCAAGAATAAAAGAGATCTGACCAAGACAGAATACGATGGTAAGAAAAGAAAGGCCGAGAACCAGGAAATTTTCAGGAATTGTGTTAACAGTAAATGTGAGATTTGGCTAGGAAGCAATGTAGGATTTAGAAGATTTTGGGAACCAGGATAACGAGGCAAAATAACCACCCACAGGATATGAATTACTGAGACCAGCAGGACCTCCATTTTCAGAAGGAAGGAATTCGAGAGGAATCATACTGAAGTTGTACTAGGCTAAATATGGAAAGCTATGAGTGTAAGTGGAAAGAATGGTCTGGTAGTGAACGACAGAGTTAGAAGTGCGAGAAAATAAGACGTATTGTCGAGGATTTCATCATGTCAGTCCCAACGAATACACGACAAGAGTAAAAGGACCCTCCGCTATAAATCACTCAGGAGCTAGAAGTTTCGCAAAAGATTAGAAATGATGCTATTAAGTGTGGATATGGTTACAGTTAAGAGAATAAGGTGTGGTTCTAGGATCGAATTGATTTACCGATTACGAGGTGCAAGCAAAGTATAAGGACAAGAAAGTGGAGTTATGATTCCCAAGGAATGTAGAAGTTGTGTTTCAAGACTAAGGACAGACAACGGAGTTTGGAGTTTTAACAATCGTGTAGATAAGGAGAATATTTTGTCAAGATTTTAAAGTTTATCGTACATGTGGGAAATACCAGTAAGGAGATGATTAGAGTGGAGCAGATTCCAGTGTTGAATTTTTCGGATGTATGTATGAATGAAATACTAGGATTTTTCCCCAGACAAGGACATAAAGTCAATTAAAAATTTACTACTAGATATGTGATCAATTTCAAGAAGTCAAGAGTGGATGATATCTCAAGAAATTCAAGGTCACGAGAAGAGCATAAATACGGTTCTTAAGTACGAGCTTTGTAATTAGAAGAACTATAATTTTCAGGATATGACGAAAGGATCGAAGTGAACTTCGTGAAGAGGAAGCAGTAATGAATCAGGAAAGGCCTAAGATGCCAACAGAAAAAAATTGTAGGACCAGCTAGAAATTACCGAAGATTGTCAAATATTTTACCAAGAAAGTTACATCAATAGACAAGCCTACTAATCAGGAACGAATGGATAAAGGTGAAGAAAGCTTTCAGAAGTCAACGAAGAGATTTAGGACCGCTCCAGTGCTAGGGCAACCGAAGGCGTGAAAAAAGATCGAATATACTTCTGTTGCTCAAAGAATGTGAAAAGTTATAGATAGACAATTCATAGTTTAGATTATTGCAAATGAATTTTGAAGGTTGTAAGTTCATTATTGGTAAGTATAATTGGGTTTACGTATGTTAAGTCGAGTTTCGATATTAGTGGATGTTAGAGTTGTTAGAGCTCAATTGGATTGAAAGTTTGATTTGGAATGGTATTGAGGGGCGATGATCCCAGGATAGTTTATATTGAAAATAAGATATATATGTTTCAAGATAAATGGTTAGTAGTTCGAAATTGTTACTCACCAAAACAATGGGATTAAGGATAGATTGAAGCTTCCCAGTTATTCCCTTCGCGAGTAACATTGTACGTTGAAAGTTGAGTAAGAATGATTGGGGGATTTCTTGATATTCTTTTTTTTCAAAGTTTTAGCTGAGGCGCAGTATGGTTATGAGTAGGATCGGGTAAGTTGTATCAATTGTTTTAGTCACATGGATTTTGTTTTAAAGATTTAATTATTTACTTGTTACTACAAGTCAAGGCAGATTTTTCACTTATATGTTTGCTGCAAGTTAAGTTAGGTTTTGTTTTAGTATTGCATATGAATGAAATGTTTATGGATGATTGCATTAGTAATCGAGGTACTTTCATATCAGGGCATAGTCCATTATACGAATATGTCATGTCCAATTTTCGGTAGAAAAGGATCGTCACGTAAGAGGGATCAGTAACTAGAATTAACGAGACATATAAACCAAAGGTTTAAATTTATGTTGGAATTTGCAGGCTTACAGGATTAGCCTAACGAGATATGAATTGATATAAAGGAATTCTAGAATGACTTGGAAGTTGAAAGAGAAATGTTTGAGAATACCGTCATAGGTTTCTTACGGTTGATTCTGAGGACAGAATCCTATTAAGGGGGAAGGATATAACGCCTTAGAAAATTCGTAATTATAAATAATATTATTTAATATTAAATGTGGGATATATGGTGTGAATTTTTTTAGATAAAAATATGTGAGATCATGTCTACATGTTTGTATGGTGATGTGTATGTGAAATGTGAGCCTGTATATTTTTTTATTTTATTTAAATTTTTGTGATTAAAAATTTATTTAAATATGCATTATCGATCTTCTGAAAATTTTATAAAATCATCGGAGTGATTAAAAATCACGAAATCTTTTGTATTATCTTCTTTATGAAATTATTTAGTTTTTAAAATTATTGGGAGAATTATTTTGGGTGTTTAAGTATTTTGAAATGATTTTAAGATTTTTATTGCATTTAAAGGATCAAAACTTGAAAAAATTCACAGTTAATTCGTTTTTGATCCTAAAAATATTTTAAAAATATGAGTGTGTTCGTAATTTCATACTCTTTATTTTAAAATTTAAATTTTAATGTTTTAACCATTTTTCATCTAATTTCGATTAAAAAAAATGATAATTTAATGGATTTTTTTAAAGTTGTTTATTAGATATGTAAATTACCAAACGGTTCTTGATTTCCTCTATACGCACAACCCAGTTCTTATCCCCATTTTTTTTTCAGTCTCGGTTGCTAGCTCACTCTAGAATATTCACGAGTTCTCTCTCTCCCTCTAATCTCTCTCAATCTCTTTCCCTCTATCACTATCGATCTCTCTCTCTCCCGAGTAAGGATGATTTCATCCTCTTCTTAGCAATTCTATGCATACTGGTCTTTCCTTTCCTCTCTTTTACAACTCCTCGCAGTGATAGTAACAGGTGTGTGTGTGTACGTTTCAGTCAGGTGGGTGTGTGTGTACTCATTCGTGTATGTGTGGGTAAGTAATTGAGTGAGTGTATTTATTTAAGTACTAATTGTTCTGGTTGTTAATGGGGTGAATCATCGAGAGGAAATTGTTGGGTTCATCGGTGTCACTGTGGTAGGAAGAACAGAGACATAGCCATGCTCAAGGATAGTAAAGCTGTTAGTATATCAAAAACAGTGGAAGATAAGTCGAAGCAGCTGGTTATATGGTAAAGACGTAAAGGGGTTCTTCAATTTCTAGTGAAAACCATGTTCAGTTAAGCTATTGCGGTGATGTTTTCTGCAGCGTGTTTGGGTTTGGTGCGTAGTCTCGTGTTTGTGGTTGGACTAGTAAGGAGCTGAGAGATTACAATGATGTTGTTGCAGGGAGGAATATTTATGTATTGGGTTGTGATGTTAAAGAAGGAAGGAGGCAGGAGTGTTGTTATTGGGTTTGGAAGTTAGAGTATTGTAGTTGGGTATGATTCTGAGCCATGTGCCTCGACGAAAACAGGGTGATGAAGAATCAGGAAATGTTAGCAAGAAGTGATAATCTATTAGAAGAAGTGAATATTGGTATGTACATGGATACCTTATATTGGTTCCGGAAGTTTGTTTAGATACTGAGAAGGAATAGCTCACGGCCTCGGTGTTTTGGAAATGTAATTAAGAAGTTAATCGGAAACTGTTTTAAATTTTGAGGTATCATGAGAATATAGACATGAGAGGTATGCATCTTGGGTCTGGTTGTACTAAGGTTTTCGACTAATGCAAAAATTCAATTACCATAGTTTCTGTGCAATTGGTATCAGTTAACTGAGACCATGTGTGTGCATCTTCCATGATTGAATAGCATTTGTAGATCGTGTTTCCCTCGTTCGAGACTCCCTGTTTTGAACACCTCTTTTTGAATATTTCTTCTTTTGTTGATACAGACTTTATGATTAGACGAGCAAGCAATGGTGATGTAGCCTTTGAAAGGATAGAGTTGAACAATGTGGACGAAAATATAATCAGAGAGTTAAATTGCTGATTATCGGTTTTCAATGGAAGAGCATAATGTTTTAGAGCATTAGAAGGGCGATTATGTATTGTATTGTTTTATTTAGGTTCTTGTAACATTTTTAGTAGTATTAATGGCCTGAGACATCATGAAGACGATCATATAAATTAATTATAGAGCATAAGTGAGCTTTTGCTTATTGTGATTAACCTACACCAAGTCATAGGGTGCATATGCAAATACCATGAGATTTTTGAAAATAGAAGACATAAATGAAGAATTATGTAAGCGACTAAATGAAGAACTCGAGATTTCTGGTAAGTTGGAGCATAATATGTATTAGTTACATGAATAGTTGGGATTGTAAGTTGATTGTCAGACTGTGTGAAAATTTCTTAAGTGCGTTTAAGTCGGTTGTATTCCGATAGGTTAGATGATATTATAAAGGAGGTACTGTCCAAGTGTTGTTAAAATAATTTTGCGGATAAGAATTGTTTGTAAATCGATATGATATAAGTGTAAGTTGGTAATACGTGCTAAGTGCCTATGTGGTTCATGTGGTTATGTTGTAATATTTTAAGAATATGATCAGTATGTGCTATATGTGTTACGTGGTAAAGCGTATAGGACGCGTCTGGGTAGAGCAGAATTAGACTGTTAAAGTTGTAAGCATACTGAAGCAATACTTTACCTTTCTATAGGTACGAATAGGAGATCGACTAAGAGCCAGTGCCAGTGTAGATGGAATCTTGAGGAATGGAACGATTAACGGAGTAAACGAGTGTGTTCGTGTAGAAGCTGACAACTGATAAAGGAAGATGAATGGGTGATCGGGTAAAAGCCAACGAATAAGGAATAGAGACTGATGTATAGTGAGTAAAGAATCGAGATATTGGAATTGGAAACTTCATGTATTGAGGCAAGTATACTACCCTTCACTTATCATTCAAGTGATGTGAAATTGTTTCTATTATTTATACGATGTTCTTTAAATCATTCTACTTGTGTCTATACCCCTTCCTTTTGTTCCAAGTGACTCGAACTCTTTATTGAAACTCAGATTGCTTGAACTGCTTATGAAATTGTTGTTTAAATTCTTATAAAAATCCGTTAGAATAATTTCTAATTTTAACATATTTCACCCGATAGACCCTCGTTAAGGGGTGTTTTCTTCATATTGATATACAAATTAACAATTTCGAGATTATCCTATACACGTTCATTTTAAACCGCTTATTTCACTTATGTTGGTGCAAACTTAAAATATGTTAGAAAATTTTATTAGATGTTAGCACTTGACTATGTCCTTTATCTTGTAGTCTCAATTGTTGTTAATCAAATTTCCAGTATTTACTTTCGCTTCTCGTTAAAGTGAGATTGTTCCTTAATTCCTTTAATGGCGATATCACCCCCATTGCTTATATTGAACCTATTGATTCCTTATGAGATTGTCGTTTTCAATTTATTACTCTATTTGTCTTGTCGAACTCGTCGATACTGGTTGATACTGTTGTTTTTCATTTCACACCCTGTTGTTGTATCGAACTTGTCATACCAGTTGATTTTGTTGCTATTTAATTATTACCCAATTGTTTTGTCGAACTTGTCGACACTTGTTGATATTAAATCCACCATTGATTCATGGATTATGAAGAGTCGTTCTGGAACGTGAGTTTTCCAGTTGTTTGGTTAGCAAAGGTTGTCGATTGTCCCGACACCTAGTGCGTTTGATATAGAATTGGAAATGTTTTTAAAAGTGGCCCTTGGGGCGTAAAACCCTTCGGGGTGGGACCATATTATGGTCGGAAGTTAAGGCAAATGTGTGTCATGGATCCAAATAAGGACATTGCTGTGTGCGTTTGTCCGGGGTTAGTGCGTGACTGATCAGCAGCCTAACCTTACTATTTCTTTTAAATATATATAAAAAAAATTCCAATTCTAATCTATATGTTGAGATTGGGTTGTTTTGATACTCAATTCCCTTGAGGTTTATTTCAATTAGACTTTGCTATCAAAACTTTTATCAGTTCTAATTGTTGATACACCCCATTCCAGTGATGCAATGTTGATCTCTCATGGTGATAAAAATATTTGACTCAGTTGATACTTTTCGAAGCATATGATAATTCTTCTTGACTTATCAGAACTTATTACTGTTGTTGATATTGTATCACTATTTGCACTTGCTGAGCATTTTTGGCTCACTCTTGCTTTGTTTTACCTTCCCTTTTCAGTTAGGGTTAAGAAGTTGGATACCTATGCTTCATAATTCAAGTGAGGGCGATGGAGCATTCTTTAAAAGTTAAATGCAGAGCTAGCACGGGCATATGCTAAATGGGCTTGCGTTATGGTTTAGACGGTGTAAAGGTTGGTAATTGAAATTGAGATAGAAGTTGTAATAATTTGAATAGTATAGATTCTTGTTTCATACCATAACCTGGAATCGATCCTCGGTGAGGAATCGTTGGTGTATTAAGTTTTATTTGTGATTGTGAATTCGAATTTGGTTTGGATTGAAATACAGGTGGAAATCCGATTTACGAATATTTCATGCCGGAATTTTCTAAAATTCCCCTGTATCAAAGACTATTTTATTATAATAAAAATATATTTTCAGTATTGGGAAGTCGGGGTGTTACAATGAAACAAGCCTGTTTCCTAGAAATTGACAGGAACCTGTAGTACTTTTCCTATCAACTCTGCAACCTGCATAATCTGCATTTGAATAGCCAGTTAGATCAAAACCAGATTCTCTTGGGTACCAAATGCCAAGGTTTGGTGTTCCCTTGAGATACCTGAAAATTCTTTTAATAGCTATTAAGTGAGACTCTCTAGGGTCAGCTTGAAATCTAGCACAAAGACAAGTAGAAAACATTATATTAGGTCTACTAGCTGTTAGGTATAGAAGTGAACCTACCATGCCTCTATAGCTTGAGATGTCCACAGACTTTTCCTTAGTATTCAACTCAAGCTTAGTTGCAGTGGCCATAGGTGTTTTAGCAGATGCACAATCCATTAAGTCAAATTTCTTTAAGAGATCATAAATATATTTTTTTTTGACTTATGAAAATGCCCTCATTAACTTGCTTTACTTGTAGGCCAAGAAAGTAAGTTAATTCACCCATCATGCTCATTTCATACCTACTTTGCATAAGTTTGGCAAACTTTTTGCAAAGCTTCTCATCTGTAGACCCAAAAATAATATCATCTACATAGATTTGAACAAGTATTGAAGAGCCATTAATATTCCTATGAAATAAGGTTTTATCTACTGTACCTCTAGTGAAGTGGTTCTCCAAAAGAAATTGAGATAAAGTGTCATACCAGGCTCTTGGTGCTTGCTTCAAACCATAAAGTGCTTTCATGAGAAGATATACATATTCTGGAAATTCTGGATCCTCAAAACCAGGAGGTTGATGGACATAGACCTCTTCTTCCAGTTCCCCATTTAGAAAGGCACTTTTGACATCCATCTGATAGACTAAAATTGGCATGTGCTGCATAGGCTAGAAAGATTCTTATTGCCTCAAGCCTTGCCACTGGAGCAAAAGTTTCATCAAAATCTATTCCTTCTTCTTGAGAATAGCCCTTTGCCACTAATCTAGCTTTATTCCTCACAATTATGCCATTTTCATCTGTCTTATTCTTGAGAACCCATTTAGTACCTATGACACTTCTATCATCAGGTTTGGGCACAAGTTTCTATACTTTATTTCTTTCAAATTGGTTTAGCTCTTCTTGCATTGCTAACACCCAATCTGGATCTAGAAGGGCATCTTCCACTTTCTTAGGTTCCTCCTGAGACAGGAAGCTACTGTATAGACATTCTGCTTGAGTGGCCCTTCTAGTTTGGACTCTTGAATTTGATTCACCAATGATTAACTCAAATGGATGATTTCTAGTCCATTTTCTTGCAGGTGGAAGGTTTGATCTTGATGAGGTTGTTTCATTTCCATGATCATGTTGATTTAGCATCGAATTTTGACCTTGAGAAACTCCCCCTGAGTTTGTTGTCCTTGCTGAATTATGAAGTTGACGGTCAATGGATGCATCATTTTGCCTGTCGACGGATGCTTGAGAATATCTGTCAACGGATGCATCTCTAATAGTGTCAACGGATGTTGCAGAATGACTGTCAACGGATGCTTCATTTTCAGTGTAAGCATCACTTCTAGTTGGTATAACAGCTCTAGGTGGATCTCTGTGGTCATGATCTTCATTTTCCTCATCATCATCATAGTACATTCTTCCTTCACCTTCATTCTCAAATTCCAACTTTTCATGGTAACCTTCATCATTTAGGCCTAGAATCTTTTGATCATCAAACACAACATGTACAGATTCCATAACAATGTTGGTTCTTAGATTGTAGACCTTGTAGGCTTTCCCTGCTGCATATCCAACGAAAATAGCTTCATCTGCCTTTGCTTCAAATTTGCCCAAGTTATCTCCATGATTCCTTAGCACAAAACACTTACATCCAAAGACATGTAGGAAAGCTAAAGTTGGTTTCTTGTTGGTTAATAACTGATAAGGAGTCATTCCTCTAGCTTGATTGACCAAGGAAATATTCTGAGTAAAGCATGCAGTGTTGACAGCTTCAGCCCAGAAATATGTTGGTAACCTTGATTCACTTAACATTGTTCTAGCTGCTTCAATGAGAGTTCTGTTTTTCCTTTCAACAACCCCATTTTGTTGAGGTGTTCTGGCAGCAGAAAACTCATGGACAATTCCATTCTCTTCTCAGAAAATCTTCATTGTGGAATTCTTGAATTCAGTACCATTGTCACTCCTGATTCTTTGTACTCTGTCTTCAGAACCATTGTTTAGCATTCTGAGATGATTGATGATGATTTCACTTGCACAATCCTTGGAGTGCAGGAAGAAGGTCCATGTGAACTTAGAAAAATCATCTACAATCACCAGACAGTATTTCTTCTTTGAAATAGACATGACATTTACTGGACCAAATAAATCCATATGCAGCAATTGAAGAGGCTTAACAATGGATGACTCTGTCTTGCTTTTGAAGGATGATTTCTTTTGTTTCCCTAATTGGCAGGCATCACACAGCCCATCTTTGACAAACTCCAATTGAGGGATTCCTCTAGCAAGATCCTTTCTTACCAAATCATTCATAATTTTAAAATTCAAATGTGACAGCTTCTTATGCCATAGCCAACTCTCATCCTTACTTGCTTTGCTGAAGAGACAAGTAATGGATTCTGAGCATGCTGAATTGAAGTCAGCTATGTAAACATTTCCTTTTCTAAAGCCTGTCAATACCACATTGTTGTCTTCCTTGGCAGAAACAACACAGGCTTCTTTTGTGAACTTTACTTCATAGTCTTTGTCACAAATCTGACTGATACTCAGCAAATTGTGCTTCAAACCTTCAACTAAAGCCACTTCTTCAATGATGACATTGTCTTTTGAAATCAGGCCATATCCCTTAGTATATCCTTTGCTGTCATCTCCAAAGGTAATTCTAGGGCCAGCTCCTTCCTTGAACTCTGTGAGCAGGGTTGAATCTCCTGTCATGTGCCTAGAGCATCCACTGTCTAGGTACCATAGATTCCTTCTGTTTCCCTGCACACATTTCAAAAACAAATCAAGTTGATTTTGGTACCCAAGCTTCCTTGGGTCCTTTCTTGTTAGCCTTTGACTTTGCACTCTTAGCATTTTTCAACTTAGGTGTAGATGCTTGAGTGATGGGGTTTGACAAATGCTCATTTGCATGAATATTGGATGCATGCATGTGTGGAAAATTGGCATACATATTATTCATGTTAGGTATGTTCCATGACATTTGTGGCACATTCATAGATTGAAAGTAAGGATTAGACATATATGACATGTTCACATATGGATTTGAAAAACTAGCATTTTGATACAAACCAGGCATAACAGGCATTGCAGGCATACATGGCATTGGTTGAGGTACATGAACAGGAGCCTTGTTGACAATCTTGCAATTAGAAGATAGATGATTGACACTATTACAATTACTACAAGTTTTCCTAGGAGCAAACTTGTCAGGAGAGTAATTGTTTTTCTTGTTGATGCCTATCTTACCATTTCTGTTCTTTTTCTTTTTGCCCTCAATTTCTACCTTTTCATTGTCTGATTTACCAACAGCCTTTTTGTTGTGTAAATCACCTGTCTTAGCCTTCCCACTGGATTTGGTTTTGCTGCACTCACCACTAACAAAATTCTTGTTTACTGGACCATACTTGATATCCAGTTTCCTAAGTTCCTTCTTACTAACAGACTTTTTGTTAGTCGACGGATACCTTTAATCCGTTGACGGTTCATCTGTCAACGGATGATCACTATCCGTTGATTCACAAATAGTCTCTAGATCCTCAAGGCCAGGTTCTAGCTCCTTTTTCTTTTGAGTCCAGGTATCCTTCACAAATGATTCTATTCCCTGAACTTCTATTATGTTTTGAGAAACATTCCTACAACTTTGAAATTTAGCAATTATCCCTTGTTCTTTTTCAAGCTGGTCTTTTAAAATCAGTTCTCTTTTTAACACAGCTTCAAGTTCACTTTTAGCATTATTGCAATCAACTCTCATTTTCTCAAATTCTAGAAATTGAGATTCTAGAGCAGCATTTCTATCACTTAAAAACAGATTAGACTCTTTAATTCTATTGTTCTCTTTAGTAAGTGATTTAAGAGTAACACTTAAGTGATATAGTTCAGTAGACATTTCATCTATAACACTATTGCATTCCTCTTTAGTGAGCTCAGAGAGATTAGTAGAAAATACCTGATTGCTAGCTGAACTTGCTTCCTGCTCTCCAGAATCAGCCATTAAAGCAAGGTTGACTAACTCAACATCATCATCAGAATGATTGTCATCAACAGCCCAGTCATACTCTTGGGTCAAGAATGCCTTTCCTTTCTGCCTGAGAAGATCAAAATATTTCTTCTTATAGTCAACAGCCTCAGTTGGCTTTCCCTTGTTCTCAGATCTAGGTTTCCTGCATTCACTTATCATATGACCAGCAATTCCACAATTGTAGCATTTAATTTTGGATTTATCCACATAGTTGCTTGTGGAAAAATCCTTGTTAAATGGCTTGGCCACCCCAGAGTTTCTCTTGAATTTCAGCTTAGAGAATCTCCTAGATAGAAAAGCTAAGTGCTCATCTATCTCATCCAATTCATCCTGCTGAAGAGCATTCAATTCCTCAGACACCTTTTCCTTGCTCCTGCTTGATTCTGCTCTACCTTTATAAACCTCCCTGTTTGGTGTAGAACTAGCAGTTTCTGTCCTTTCCTCCTTTTGCTCCAAGTTGGCAACAGGTGCAACTGACCCACTTTTCTTTTGAGACTTCTCAATCTCTTCATCCTGCTCCATTTCCAGCTCATAGGTCTTTAAAGTTCCATAGAGCCTTTCAAGAGTAAATGTCTTGTACTCTTGAGTGTTTCTTAGAGAAACAGTCATTGGCTTCCATTCCTTGGGCAGTGATCTCAGAAATTTGAGATTAGAATCTTTAACTTGATAGATTCTTCCATACAGTTTCAAACCATTTAGTAGCTTTTGAAATCTACTAAATGTATCATTCAATGTTTCTCCACTCTTAAAGTGAAAATGTTCATACTGTTGGATTAGTAGTTGCATCTTGTTTTCCCTTACCTGTTCTGTTCCTTCACACAGGGTTTGAACAATGTCCCATACTTCCTTGGCGGTAGTACAGTTAATAACATTGTCAACCATGTCTGTTTCTAGACCATTGAACAGAATATTCATGGCCTTTTTGTCTTTGTGGGCTTCTGCAATATCTTCAAGACTCCACTCAGAAACAGGTTTGGGAATGAGAGTGTCAGGCACATCATCAGCCAGGCCAACTCTTGTTGCTATCTTCATTGGAACGTGAGGACCCTTGTCAATGCAATCCACAAAATCCTCATCAATAGACGAGAGATATAGACGCATTTTTACTTTCCAGTGAAAGTAATTTTCTCTATCAAGAACTGGAATCTTTACTCCATAATCCTTCTTAGACATGTTGGAAGTGTGTTGATCTTTAAACTTCAAATATGTTAGAAGCTTGCTCTGATACCAATTGTTATTCCCAGATTACACACTTGTATAATTGTAGAAGGGGGGGGTTGAATACAATTCTTGATATTTATAAATTTCTGATAAGAACTCCAGAAATTTATGCAGAGATAATTGCAATGTAAGATTTAAACACAAACACATATAAAATCAGGTGGTTAATATGCACCACCTGAAGCTTTTATTTGAAGAAAACTCTGTGATACAAAATGTACACAGCTGCCGTTTTACAACTCTTTGCTTCTAAGGATATTCAAGAAACCCTAAGCAAATATGTCTGTTTTCTTAACCTACAAAGAGTTGCTACACTTGGTTATATATCCCAAGTTTTACAAGTACTACTGGAATAAGATAATACTAATCTAATTCTAGTTGACTTGCTACTACACTCCAAATACACATGTAGCCGAAAGGTTGTCCTTGTGTTCAGACATGTCTCCTGCACCTTTCTTGTATTCATAGTGTAAATAGAATGCTTCTTTCTTCTGTGTTTCCAAAGTATGGCTGCCATACTGCTTTTTGTATCTACTATCAACCCATGTGATCTGTTAGTCAAACATGTCCTTATCAACTGCTAATCCCCAGCTAATCATAGAAGACAGTGTCAATGATTATCCGTTGATGTTGTACACTGACATCCGTTGATGATGTTATTGAGCGGTATCCGTTGATCTTGAGACTTGAGCTGTATCCGTTGATAGAGTGGATTTGAGTTGTATCCGTTGATATTGTTTTGTCTTCATCTGTTGATACACTTTCACTTAGACAGAATTACATAGCATAGCTTATTTACAATTGGCTACCCTATTCTACCTATCCGTTGATAGTCAACATGACTGTGGATAAAAACACTATCAACTGATAACATAGAGATACTTGCAGTATGCTACAAAACCTCATCCGTTGATGAGCTACCTGTCAACGGATAAAGTTATAAATCCTCATCCGTTGACAGCTACAAAACCTTATACAATTTGATTAATTGTGAAGTTATCATCAAGTACAACATATTCCTAACAATTTCAAATATGGGAGTGACTTGCTTTTAGTTCAGATATATGTTGATGACATTATCTTTGGGTCTATTAATGATAAACTCTGTAAGAAGTTTGCAAAATATATCAGAAATCTTCTCAAGAAATTTGGTATGCTTGACTGTTCATCTGCATCAACTCCCATGGCAACAGCAACTAAATTGGACAAAGACACAGGAGTTTCAGTGGATATGATAAACTACAGGGGCATGATAGGATCTCTTCTTTACTTGACAGCTAGTAGGCCTGACATCATGTATGCAACCTGTCTTTGTGCAAGATTTCAGGAAGATCCTAGAGAGCCACATCTGACAGCTGTGAAAAGAATCTTCAAGTATCTCAAGGGCACCATATCATTAGGTCTGTGGTACCCCAGAGAATCAGATTTCAAGCTACTTGGGTATTCTGATGCAGACTTTGCAGGCTGCAACATAGACAGAAAGAGCACTAGTGGAAGTTGTCAATTTCTTGGTGACAGACTTGTTTCTTGGTACAGCAAGAAACAGAAATCAATTTCTACATCTACAGCTGAAGCAGAGTATATTGCAGCTGGTAGCTGTTGTGCACAGATCTTGTGGATGAAGAATCAATTGCTGGATTATGGATTGAGGTACAGTAAGATTCCTATTTACTGTGATAATCAAAGTGCTATTGCTATGACAGGTAATCCAGTAGTGCATTCAATGACCAAGCACATCAGCATAAGGTACCATTTCATCAGAGAACATGTGGAAGAAGGGAATATTGAACTACATTTTGTGTCTACAGAACAACAGCTTGCAGATATCTTCACCAAACCATTGAGTGAAGATACATTTACAAGACTGGTCAATGAACTAGGAATGGTCTCTGGTTTTGACTAGGAATGTGGTTAGATTCAAATTTTACTTATGTAATGTGTTGCTCATATTTCCTTGATTTGTTAAGTGCTAAGTGAACTCTGTTGATTAAACTCTGTTATGCATACTCTGTTAACATTTTTTCTTTAAACACTGTCAAACTCTGTTAAATTCTGTCAGCATGCCTGTATGTCATACACTGTTAATAAGTTTGATAAACTCTATGAATTCTGAGTTGATTATTGTCTGAATGGAAACACCAATGAAGAAATATGTATGAAGCATGATTCTCAGTAATTAATCATGAATCTTTCTGAGTTATTGTGATCTAATCTTAGATTGTGCAGAAAGTTAACACAGCATGATACTGGTTCATATAGCATCTCTTAGTGTATTTTGTCCTAAACTCTGAGTCTATAAATACTGTGTCCATTGCCTCTCATGAATAACTACTGATGTTGATGAACTCTAAACTCTGTTAGTTATACTCTGGTAGATTAAAATGCTTACTGCAATACCCCCAAAGAAAATGTATATAGGTTGCTATAATCCTTTGAGATTATGTTGGTGACTAGGATGACCCATGAACCTATTGGTATATAATATGGGCTAAAATTCTCTAATTTTTGGTGACTAGTCAAAGGCTAGGATGACCCAGGAACTTATCAACATGATAAGGGCTAAAATTTTTGAATTTTTGGTGACTGGCTCCAACCTCTAATTACTGGAATGAATAGAATAAATAATATATATATATATATATATATATATATATATATATATATATATATTAGCAATAGAGGGGGTATAAAATAAGTTAAATGTTACTGTATATAGATTGATTTCTATAGAGTTTAGCTTTCATCATACAGTCAGTGTTTACTATGAGAGTTTGTGCATCCAGTGTTTATTGATTTACTTTATGGATTTTATGAAAAATTAGATGCTCTAAAAATTGATTTGGTAAACTCTGCTACACACACACATATTTTCACAACTGTGCAATTTTTGAAAGGGTTTCGGTGATAAAGTTGGAGAATTGACAAACGCTGTTGATTTGTGGTTAGTACTGTAAGGTAAATTTTCATTTGGATAATTTGAAAATTTTGGAGTAAATAGTGCTTTTGACAACTGTTAATAAGTGTATTGTGTTAAAGTGTCTTGGAAATAGGAAAGAGAATACAGCGGTGATAATTGCTATTTTTACTGCGCGTGATTAATTGATCCACTGCATGTATGACACGTGTCCCACTCACTCATTATTGTGTCCTACTCACACATTAATCTAGGAACTATTGACTGTTTGAATACACAAACGATTGAGTTTTAATTTTTAATTACAACTCTAATTGCTTTTGTGTACAACGTTTCATTTTTACTTTCACCCAATCACTTTTACATCTCACAGTTCTCTCAGTTTTCACTTGAGCATTTTCGCAAACACTTTTCCTACATACACTTTTCATTGCGATTTCTTGCCCGTTTCTTGATTTAATGGCTTCTAAAGCATTCACTGTTCTTGGTCTACGTTTTGTCCCTAACAATTATGCAGCCCCACTCAATAATGAACGTATTCCAGAAGCGTTTCATCTTATGCAGAATTTCTTAAAAGACTCAGAGATTGGACAAGCTCTGGTTGAACCTAGTACTCTCTCTGCTTCTCAAATTGTCACTTTTTGGCAAAACTCAGTCTATGTGGATGGAGGAGAGAATGGGACTCCAATCATCATCTTCACTCATGATGAACAAGATTTTGTGATTACTCCACAAACTGTCAGAGAAACGATGGGTTTTGATACACACACCTCTTATGCTTATGTTGGTGAACCTCAATTGAGACAAATGCTACAGGAGATAGGCTACATGGATTCTCTTGAAAGGCTTGGCAGTGTAAAGAGGCCTAATCTCAGGAAGGAATGGAATTTTTTCTTCGACTGCATCACAAGAACATTCCAGAAGAAGGTCACTAACTGGGATGCTATTCCAATGGACAGTCTACAAATCGGGTATTCTCTACTTTATGGTAGTAATTTTGATTTTGGTATATATGTTCTAATGAATCTAGGTGATAAACTGTCAGAGTCTACTACAGTTTATTTTGCTCGATTTTGTCAAATGCTATTCACTGCTTGTGTATCTGGTTTAGAGATTGTTGAAGCTGATGTGATTCAGTCTTTTAGAGTCAACAAGAGAATATTCTCTGATATGACTAATAAGGATGCTGGTAAAGAAAACCTACCTGTCTTTGTTCTGCCACTTGCTTTGCAGAATTTTCTCAACCAACCTCAAAACCCACCACAACCAGAACCACACCCTGAACCACTAAACACTGATCATACTCAAACCTTAAACACTGAATCATCTACATCACCTACCCACACTGTACCTACTCAATAACCTGCAACCTCAAACCAAACCACTATCCCTGAACCACAACCTGCATTCACTCACAACACTCCATCACCAATCACAAACACTGCTCCAACCCAAAATCCTCAATCTCCAATCACAAAACAATCTTCACACACTCAACAACTAAACACTGAACCATCACAATCTCAACCACAACCACAGCCTAAAGCAAAAAGAGGCAGAGTAAAGCAATCAGCAGCAACCACTGAAAGACATGCAAGAGTTAAGAAGACAATAGAGACACACACCAAAGCAAAACAGACATCTCCTGGAGCTGTTTATGATAGAAGAAAAATTCAAAGAGCAAAAAGACCTTCTTCACCCTCTGTGGTGGCAGAATCTGGTAAAGAGGATTCAGATGAAGTGCCTCTAGCTAAGAGGAGAAAACTAGTAATCTCTGAATCTGATGGTGAAAATGTTGAAGCTCCAGAGGTGGTTTCACAGCAAACACCTACTATTGAGGTTGAAAAAGATATACCTGCAGAGGTTGATATGCCTGCAGAGGTTGAAATGCCTGCAGAGGATAAAATGCCTGCAGAAGAGGATAATAGAGATGGCTTTTCTCCAATGGATGATACTCTTGATTCATTCATGCCATTCTCTGATCCTATCTCACCTATTTTTGCTCAATCTGAAGCAACTGGTGCAGCTGATCAACCTACAGTTGTCCTTACTGAAACTGTAGCATCACATACAGAGTTAATCTCAGATGCTCACCAGACTGTTGAAGGAGGTGATGAGGTTGATCAAGCAACCAAGGCTACTTCTCAGCCTATGCCTGTTGATGACACAAATGCAAACTCTGTTGCTGAGCCTGAACAACATGAAGAAAATCTTGACAAGGCTGCAGAAGAATTTTCAGAAACTATGGCTGACAATGCTCAGCACAGTGTTTCACTTGAAGATGATGTAGAACATGCTAAAGCTGCAAATGTTGAACTTGAAGGTAAAAGCAGTGCAAACTCTGATTCTTTTCTGAGTGCACCAGTACAAATTAATGCCAAGGTGCAAGCCTATCCTGTGTCTGGTCCTGAGGTTCCTACATGTCATGATCTTGAAAGAGAACACTTTGAAAGATTAGTTGCCAGATGGTATCAATCAGATTGCATTTTTCCAATTGGCAGGGCAGCAGACTTTGTGAAAAAGGCTGTAGATGAAATTAAAAATCCTGACATTGTTTCCTATTTGAAGGCAACTGTTGTTCAGGTCAAAGTCCTTAATAAACGATTTGATGTCGCTGCAGAAGATATTAATGGTCTTCGAAGAGATATTACTGAAATTGATTTCAAGAGGGAGAAGGAAGCTACTCTTAGACATCAAACTTATTCAGCTAGATTGGCCAAGGTGGAAGAAAATCAAACTCTGATGGCTACCAAAATAGATTCCATTGCAAACTCTTTGGAGTTGCTAACCTCCATCCTGATTCCTGATGATGTCAAAAAGGGGGAGAAAGTTGCAAACACTGCTTGCAAACAACTTCAATCCTTGGAGAGGAAGGATGATGCTGCAGATGGAGGTGGATCTGATAGAACCAAAAGAGCAATTACAAGGTCTAGAGTAAACTCTGCTAAAGCAAACACTGGGTCTAGAGTAAACTCTGCTAAAGCTAACACTGCTGAAGGTCCACAGAATGATACAGAGTTAGCTGCAAATATGTTTCTTGAAGAACATGGAAATGATGTCACTCTAGAAGATGTAAAGGCTGAAGAGCTAAGACTTAAAGCTGAACATAAGAAAAAGCTTAAGTCCGGGAAATTCAAGAAGAAAGTTGAAAAGGAATCAAGGCCTGTTCTTAAAGGCATTAAGATCAATGAAAATGTCAATGCTGATCAGAGATTGTTTTATTCAAGAAAACCAACAGCAGATGAGGCTAGATTAAAGCTTAAAGGAAAAGTTGTTGAAGATGATAAGATTTTAAAGAAGTCAAAGCAAGTTGCAACCTCTGTTTCTACATATGTTGTACAAACTACTCTTCCAATTCATGGTTTTGTGAGACCTACTATTCCTGATAATACTGAGCAAGTTCAAGGAGGTGATATTTTTCAAAGCAGAGCAATGATTGCTAAGCAACCTCATGATTTGGCTGGTTTAGGGTCAAACAGAGAAAGGACTTTGAATATTACTCCTAGAGACCATTCATCACTGGCTGCTCCAGGCAAGGGTGTCCTTCAAGTTAATTTGGACAAGCTGGAATCAGTACAGTTGATCCGTCAAAGAAGTCTAAATAAATACTTTCTGCTGTATTTCATGGAGGATGGGACTGTCTACAAAATTGGAGAGCATGATATTCATTTGAAGATGTATGAAGAACTGCAGTATGTCTTACATATTTTCAAAGTGAATAACAGTGCTACTTACCGAGCTATAGAAGTGCTCAGATATTAGATGGAAAGATCAAAGATGATTTGTGGAATTAAAGACAAGTCTGAATATGTACCAAAGTACTTAGATTACAATGGAAGAATGGTTGAAATGAAGAGAAACAGTGCTAAGCTGAGAACTGATTTGGGTGTCACAGTGCTTGAATTTAATTCAGAATCAGCAAAGTCATACTTTATCAGACTTGGAAATGAAATGAAGAAGAACAGCATATATGATCTGAGATCAGCCATTTATCAGACAGATGGTACAGATCCTAAGCTTCGAGAGATCAAGCTAGAGATGGAAAGAGCACTTGAAGTTGCAGAAGAGAGATTGCTAACAGAGTACTTGAAGACAGCATGGGATGTTGAAAGGATTAAGTAATTTATGCTCTGTAAGTTTTTCATATTTTCTGTAATTTTGTTAAGTAACAGTTTAAACTCTGTTTAGTTGTTAAACACTGTATATGATTATTTGTTTTTGACATCATCAATTATCTATTAACTTGTGCATTTTTGCTAATGAACAAGTTGGAGGAGATTGTTAGATATAATTGATGTAATGTTTTAGTGTTTAAGTGTAACAGTGAAATATCAGAGTTTAACTGGAAGGAAGTCAGAGTTTAATAAAGTCTGACTGACGGAAGCTGGACAGAGTTTAGTAAAGTCTGTCTAGAAGCAGCGCGTACGAAGTCAACAGAAGATATTAGAGATCAATTGAAGATTGATATGGAAGCGAGATCTTTGGAGACTGGAACGCTATCAAAGAGATCGAGTTGACTTAGGAGACGTGTGACAATCTGTAATTGATGTCATTGTATAGCTGATTATTAGGAATATCAATTAGAGATTGTATCGAAGCTGTATGTTTTATAAATACAGATAGGTTAACCCTAGAAGGGTATCGTGCATCGAACTATCTTTATTGTAACCTAGCAGCTCTTTGTGATAGTTTACATCACGAAGAGGGTTTTTAATACCAGAAGATTTAAAGTGCATAATCATCTTAATTGTTATTCTCTCATCTAATATTGATTATTAGTGTGTATTCGGCCTAACATAGTTTGTAAAATAAATTAAAAAATTAAATAAAAATAGGAAAATGCCAATTTTTAAACACAAATTCATACAAACCAAATTAGTTATACTCACTATTTGTGTGATGAATTTTACCCCGCTTTCACTAATTTTCAATTTTTTTTTGAATTTTTTCCCATTTTTAACTAGCTTGCAAAATAAATTAAAAAATTAAATAAAAATAGGGAAAATGCCAAGTTTGAACATAAATTTATACATACCAAAGTAGTCATACTCACTATTAGTGTGATGAATTTTACACTGCTTTCACTAATTTTCCATTTTTTTTGATATTTTTCCCATTTTTAACTAGTTTGCAAAATATATTAAAAAATTAAATAAAAATTGCAAAATTGCCAATTTTTGAACATAAATTCATAAATATACCAAAGTTTTCATACTCACTATTTGTGTGATGAATTTTACCCTGCTTTTACTAATTTTCCATTTTTTTTTATTTTTCCCCATTTTTAACTAGTTTGTAAAATAAATTAAAAAATTAAATAAAAATAGGAAAAATGCCAATTTTTAAACATAAATTCATATACACCAAAGTAGTCATACTACGTGGGTGTGTATAAATTCGGAATAAAAATTTGGGTTTGTTTCTATTTTTTTATAACTTTTTTGTATTTATTTTTATTTAATTTTTTAAAAATGACGCCCGCAATGTTTCATTGCGGGTGTCCGCAATGAAACATTGCGGGCAGGGGATGTACGCATGGGCTGTGGAACGCGATATATATATATATATATATATATATATATATATATATATATATATATATATATATATATATATATATATATATATATATATATATATATATATATATATATATATTAAAGCCGAAACATTGAAAGTTTTGTAAGTTTTGGTTTTCGGTTTGGTTATTCTATTTATTAAATAAATAATAACATAATATAATTAATGATAATTAGCTGATTGCCTTTTCCATGTTTACTTTTAGTTTAATATATCACCCTTTATAAAGAGCTAAAAACATGAATCATACCATATCTTTTAATCATTAATATTTCTATTTAATTAAAACATGTTACCTTCTATCTAATTAATACACGTTACCTTTTTACTTTAAAACTAATCTTGCAATCATTAATATATACAACTAAATACATAAATCATACCATATCTTTTAATCATTAATATTTCTATCTAATTAAAACATGTTACTTTATATCTAATTGAAACATGTTACCTTTTTACAATCATTTTAGCTGATTGACTTTTCCACGTTTACTTTTAGTTTAAAATATCACCCTTTATAAACAACTAAAAACATGAATCATACAATATCTTTTAATCATTAATATTTCTATCTAATTAAAACATGTTACCTTCTATCTAATTAAGACACGTTACCTTTTACTTTAAAACTATTCTTGCAATCATTAATATATACAACTAAATACATAAATCATACCATATCTTTTAATCATTAATATTTTTATCTAATTAAAACATGTTACCTTATATCTAATTAAAACATGTTACCTGTTTACAATCATTAATATATAAAAATATTGCACCATATCTTTCAACCATTAATAAACACCTAAAAACATGAATCATACATATCTTTCAATCATTAATACTTTTTTTCTAATTAAAACACGTTATCTTTTAATTTAAAACTAATCTTGCAACCATTAATATATATCCAAAATATCATACCATATCTTTCAATTATTAATAAAATATATTAAAATTCAGTATACATTGTTTATAATATAAAAACATAAGTATAATCCTTAAACATGAATATATCAAATTATATTAAATTAAAATTAAAAAATTATTGAATATTATGTTTATATAAAAATCTATAAGTTATAAAATTTTTAGTTTTCGGTTTGGTTTTCCTATTTATTAAATAAATAATAACATAATATAATTAATGATAAACAACTAAAAACATAAATCATATCATATCTTTTAATCATTAATATTTCTATCTAATTAAAACATGTTACTTTAAAACTAATCTTGCAATCATTAATATATACAACTAAATACATAAATCATACCATATCTTTTAATCATTAATATTTCTATCTAATCAAAACATGTTACCTTCTATCTAATTAAAACATGTTACCTTTTTACAATCATTAATTAATATATATATTCAAAAATATTGCTCCATATCTTTCAACCATTAATAAACACCTAAAAACATGAATCATACATTTTTTTCAATCATTAATATTTTTTTCTAATTAAAACACGTTACCTTTTATTTTAAAACTATTCTTGAAACCATTAATATATATATCCAAAATATCATACCATATCTTTCAATTATTAATAAAATATATTAAAAATCAGTATACATTGTTTATAATAAGAAAACATAAGTATAATTTTTAAACATGAATACATCAAATTATATTAAATTAAAATTAAAAAATTTATTGAAAATAATAATGTTTATATAAAACTTTATACTATACTACAATAAGTGAAAGGGGTATAATTTGTAGTTTCGTTATCCCCTTATTTTTTGTTATCCCCTTATTCACAACCGTTATATCTTCAACTCAAATAGATCATGACCGTTATATATAACAATACTAAAAGTTGTTATATATAAGGCTTAATGACCTTTTAGCCCTCGAAGTTTTATACGAAATACCTATCAGCCCTCAATGTTTCAAAACGTTCCTTTTAGCCCCTGAAGTATCCGTAAAGGTCCAATTAAACCTTGTACCGGTACGAAAAATTGTAACGGTACGTATCGGATGGGCAAAATAGACATTACATGTGTCCGTTACAAATTTTTTTTAATTTGTACCGGTATAAGGGTTAATAGGACCTTTCCGGATACTTCAGGGGCTAAAAGGTACAACATATTAAACTTGAGGGTTTGATGGGTACAAAAGGTCATTACTATTTCTTCTAGTTTAATTCAGCCACCACTAGTTTTCTATACGTGCTTTGTTTTTCCGGAAATATAACATTTTTCACAAAAAATTAATAATAATCCTAATTATAATATTTCTTCATTCAAATTCTTTTGAGGATACCCTGTTTATGATACAAAAATAATTTTATTCTTATATTTTTAATTTTTACACTCACATAACAATCTCTCCGAAAAACCCTTCAAATCATCCCATTTTTTAAGTATTATTATGAGAACTCTCGAATAAAAAATTTCATTTTTTAAAATATTACTCATCATCGTATATTTATATGGACAATGTTACAAATAAAAAATCTAATTTACAAAATTTAATACAAATATAAACCTATAAATAATTAAATATATTCAATATATTTTACCCTGCGTAGCACGGGCAATTTAGTTTTGGGAAACAATGTTCACACGCACCTGATTCTTATCAAAAATCATTTTGTTTCCTTATTTTTTTTGCTCAATTTTATTGTAAAACATTTTGTTTGATGTTTTTTGTCCAAACAAAGAAAAGAATCCATTAAAATAAAATTAAAACTCTTTTTTTTCATTAAAAGCATTCTTTTTCCCTCTAAAGTCATATGTAACTGTACCCTTGCTTTTAAGTCGGGCCTTTAATTTTGTAAAATAATTATTTCTTTTATTGTCTTGTAGACAACGTAATCTCGGATTTTCTTTTACTTTATTAGGTGTGATAATTAGAGATTCTAAGATTTTTAGTGTAAATTTGAAGAGAATACTAGATTATAATTCGTGTTACACAACATTTTTAAAAAATTATTTAATGATAATAATAATAGTAATAGTTATAATTACTTATAATAAGGAAAATGATATTATATTTAAAATCAAATAATTGCAACACTTAATTGCAACACTTAAAATATCATTAATGTAATTTATAGTATTTATTGAAATTATATTTATAGATGTAGCACGGGTTATAATTTAGTTAATTTTAAAGTTTGTATAAAAATTTTCTATTATAAAAAAAAAGAATCAAATATTAATATGGATCTTATGCGAACCATATACGAATCTAATATGAAAAATAATTTCCAAACATAAATATGGATCTCGAAACTGAGATAAGGATTATCCACTAATTTATTATATATTGATAGATATGGATTTATTTGATTACAAAAATATCCTTGTACAAAAGTAGTCAATTAAGTTCATATGGTGATTTCGTAGTTAAACAGCTACGTTACTGAATTTAATATTCTTAATTTATTCGTTTTGTCATGAAATAGAATTTGATCTTCTATTACAAAAAAAGATTTTTTTTTTCATTTTAAGATTTGCTAGTGGTAAACAAAGAGAGAAGAGTGTATGTAAGTCTTACTCGAGGGATATGGAGATAGTGGTGGCTGAATTAAACTAGAAGATATAGTAATGACCTTTTGTACCCATCAAACCCTCAAGTTTAATACGTTGTACCTTTTAGCCCCTGAAGTATCCGGAGAGGTCCTATTAACCATTATACCGGTACAAATTAAAAAAAAATTGTAACGGACACATGTAATGTCTATTTTACCCATCCGATACGTACCGTTACAATTTTTCGTACCGGTACAAGGGTTAATTGGACCTTTACGGATACTTCAAGGACTAAAAGGAACGTTTTGAAACATTGAGGGCTGATAGATATTTCGTATAAAACTTTGAGGGCTAAAAGGTCATTAAGCCTATATATAAAGATATTTCTGCCAACTACATACTAATTTATATTTAATACTAAAAGTTATTATATACAAAGATGTAAGGCTCGAATTTTTTCAATAACATATTAAATTTAATATTTATTATATTATATTATACTATAAATAAATTTTAAAAATTAAAAGTAACCCGTGCTTTGCACGGGCTATAAGGTAGTATACTATAATAAGCAAAAGGGGTATAATTTGTAGTTTCGTTATCTTTTCATTCACAACCGTTATATCTTCAACTCAAATAGATCATGATCGTTAGATATAACAATACTAAAAGTTGTTATATATAAAGATATTCCTACCAACTACATACTAATTTATATTTAATAATAAAAATTATTATACACAAAGATGTAAGGTTCGAATTTTTTCAATAATATATTAAAATTAATATTTATAATATTATACTATACTATAAACAAATTTTAAAAATTAAAAGTAACCCGTGCTTTGCTCGGACTATAAGCTAGTATGTATAATACTAAAACTTTGATAAGTTTAATATAGATGGAATTATAATATTCTCGTTAATAAGATATAATATAAGTAATGAGTTGCAAACTTAATAATTTTTGTTATAAATGTAAAGTTAATTTAAATTTTAGGTGCTACATCTTTTAACTATTTTATTAAAATCAGTAATTAAGTTTAAATTTTTGGTTAACTTAATATAAAATCATAATTATAGTATACAATATTTGTACTCAAATATATTAATTCTTACTTGTGACATATTAAGGTTTATGTATCTAATATGCATGAAAAGTGCTATTTAAATTTCAAATACTTAATTTACCCACCCAAATGTCACAATCTGAAAGAGTGGTCCCAAATATTAAAACATACTATCGTTTAGTATTTTGATTTTTATCTTTTTAAAACGAACGCCACTTCAAGTGGCGTTTGGTGTTTTATCTTTTTATCTTTTTTTTGCTAAATATATATTTGCAAATAATATTAAAAAACATATAATCAAATGATTAATTCACATTGTGTTTATTTATTAAGTTCATCTACGGTTTATTCGTCGTTCTAAATATTTCAAAACCCAAAATGGAAATATTAAACCCCAAAGATTAACTTTTGAAATCCCAAGAGAAAACAGATAAAATTTAAAAAGTTTAATTAAACAATTGAATCCCCTCGATTTTTTAAAAATCAGGATAAGTTAGGGTTTACCCTAAATCCTAAGTTCGTATACGGTTTATTCGTCGTTCTAATTATTTCTAAAATCTAAAAACGTTGAACCCCAAAAGTTAATTATTGAACCCCTAAGGTTAAATAAAATTGTATTTTTTAAATTAAAAAAATACAATTTTAATTGACCATTTGGTTATAAATTTTTAATATTATTTGCAAATATATATTTAGGAGAAAAAAAAACAACACTATCACCCCAAAGGCCACAATAAGTGGCGTCCCTCCCCCCAAAACGCCAATTCCTCTCGCGTCCCCACCAAATGCCACTTCAAGTGGCGTTCCCCCTCCCCTCTCTCCCCAAAAACGCTACACGTTTTAGCATTAAAATAAAAAATATATATATTTAAAATACTACACGATAGTGTGTTTTAGAATAATATTTGGGATATATTTAAAATACTACACGATAGTGTGTTTTAGAATAATATTTGGGACCAATATTTTGAGAATACGTAGTGTAAAGGGCATATGATGTTTGAGTAATGTTTAAGGGTCGTTAGTGCTACCAATGTTTATAGGGCACAAGATTAATCTTTAGATCATTTGTCCCTTTTCAACTTTCCAAACATTTTTTTTTGACGAAATACGGATATATTACCTCACTGAATCAAAACAAATACAATCCTTAACTTTGGCCGGAATAGACCTCCAGTCAAAACTACGATCAGGATACATATGAGACACATGAGCAAGTTCGTGTGCCGCCATATTCGCAGACCGTTTAATAAAATACAAACTAATATTGTTGAGTTGACGAGCTAATTTTCTGCACTCTTCGATCACCTTCCCAAGTCTTGAGCGCATTGGAACCGCACTCCTAATAAGCTGAATTACTACTAGGCAGTCGGATTCCACCGTGACCGTGTGCCAATTCATGTCTTTTGCCCAGCTCAAAGCCTCCTTGACTGCAATCGCTTCAGCCAATGTTGGGTTCATGACCTCTGGCATTGTTCTTGTTTCTGCTAACATTAATTGACCTTCGTGATTACGAGCAATAAGACCCAAACCTGAGGTGCCCTGATCTTCAAGAATTGCTGCGTCAACTGTAATCTTTACTACATTAAGTTGTGGCTTTGTCCAGAGAATCGCACCATCCCCCTCGACCGGAGGTTTTATAGGCACACCAGCTCCTTTACTCTGAGCAACCTTCCACTGTGAAAGATATTCCCATGCTTTCGCAACTATCTTAATACCAGGCCATCTCTTTTTGCTCCAAACCAGGTCGTTCCTAGCCCTCCAGATTGACCAGCACAGAGTGCTGATCTTTGCTCTATCATTACTTGACTGCCCTGCAAAATTAAGGTCTAACCAGTTCGTAAATTCCATGTTCTCTTCAGTGATCATACCTGGTTGAAAACTTTGCCAGCATCTGGCAGCTTCTTTACATTGAACTAGAGCATGAAATATAGATTCTTCTTTCTCATTGCAGACTGGACACAGACTTTCCACCTGAACATGTTTCGTTTGTAATTGAGTCATAGTTGGTAGGCAATAAGTGGTAGCTCTCCATATCAAGTTTAAAACCTGTGGCGGAGCTTTAATGTTCCAAAGATTTTTCCAGAATTCAGTATTATTTTCTGCATTCCAAAAACCTTTCTGGTTTTGAATAAATCTGTAAGCACTCTTAACTGAATACTGACCCGTTTGCTCCAGCTTCCAAATAAAGGTATCTTTATCTAGGTCATGCTCTACATTGGTGTTCAGAATGGCATGCTGATCTGTGGTTTCGAAAATATCATTTATGATTTCCAAATCCCACTGCTTTGTGTTTATACGGAATAGAGAGCACACCTTTTGATTTATGATAGCTGGTGAGATAGTGGTAATGTAGGGATTGTCCATATTATTCAGCCACGACTGGTTGAGGATTTGAATATCCTGACCATTACCAATTCTCCAGCTTGTTCCATCTGATACAACTCCTCTTGCTTCGAGTATACTACGCCAAATGAAGCTTGGGCTGCTACCCAACTCTGCTTCCATGAATTCAGTGTCTGGATAATATTTAGCTTTGTAGATTTTTGCCACCAAACTCTCTTGGTTTGTGATAAGACGCCAACATTGTTTTCCTAGCATTGCTAGGTTGAAATCACGAAGACATCTGAAACCTAGTCCCCCTGCATGTTTGTGTCTAGACATTCTTTCCCAAGACATCCAGTTAATTTTAGAGTTATTCCTCGAGGTTGCATTCCAGAAAAATTTGGCCATACTGTTCTCTATCTCCCTAGTGAGATCGAGTGGGAGAAAAAATACGTTCATGGCGTATGATGGAAGAGTTTGTGCCACCATTTTGATCAAAATCTCCTTGGTTGGTCTTGACATGTTCCTTTCATTCCAATTTCGAATGCTAGCTTTCACCTTGTCCTTTAAGAAACCAAAGATGACCGACTTGTTTCTTCCTAAAATACTAGGTAGGCCTAGATATTTAGAATGCGAGTCAGCTTCATCAATCTGCATTTCCTGACAGATTATCTCCTTGTTATAACTAATAACATTAGCACTAAAGAAGACCGTAGATTTGCTTCTGTTGACTCTTTGTCCAGATGCTCTTTCGTACCTTGTCAGAACTTCCATAACTTTAGCTGCTCCCTCTCTATCTGCCTTGCAATACAGGTAGCTGTCATCCGCAAATAGCATGTGAGAAACCGTTGGAGCTCTTCTGCAGATTTTTATTCCTTGTATCCATTTCTTCGATTCGTAATGTCTGATTAATGCTGTCAGGCCTTCTGCAAAAACGATAAAAAGATAAGGAGACAAGGGGTCTCCCTGTCTCAGGCCTCGACTTGGCTTAATGGGACCAATTTTAAACTCACCATGAACAATGTTGTACTCGACTGTAGATACACATTGTAGAATTAAATGAGTCCACCAGCTACTGAAGCCCATTGTGATTAGTATTTCTCTCAGAAATTTCCATTCTATCCGATCATATGCCTTGGACATATCTAATTTAAGGGCCATGTACCCATCCTTCCCAAATTTCTTTCTTTTCAGGTAATGCATGACCTCAAAAGAGATCATGATATTATCAGATATCAGTCGCCCTGGAAGAAAGGCACTTTGCATGTCTGAAATTATAGTGTCTAGAACCACTTTCATCCGGTTTGCAATCACCTTTGTAACGATTTTCATCACTACGTTGCACAATGCAATTGGTCTGAGCTCTGTCAGATTTGTAGGATTCTTTTTCTTTGGGATGAGAACGATGTTGGTATCATTCATCTTATCTAATATCTCCCCTGTTGTGAAGAAATTTCGCGTCAATTGAATTATTTCCTTGCCCACAACTGCCTAGTTTTTCTGGAAAAAAGCCGGGGTCATACCGTCTGGCCCCGGGGCTTTATCCGGATGCATATGAAAGAGTGAATCTTTTACTTCCTCATCAGATACCGGCTTGAGTAAATCATTATTTTCCAGTCTATCCACTCTCCATCCTCATTTCTCAGTCTTTAAATATAATTGTTACGCTTTCTCTTGTTGCATGATGCATGGAAGTATTTCGTATTCTTGTCTCCTGCTTGTAACCATAGCTGTTTAGATCTCTGCCTCCAAAAGATTTCTTTTTGGTCCAAAATCAATGTCTTTTCGCACTATCATATTCAGCTATAGACTGAGGATCTCGTTTACTTCTCACTGCCCTCATCCTAGTTTTGCACTCCTTGATTCTCTTACCAAAGTTACTTGTTATCTCTCTACCCCAAACTTCCAAGCTTTCAGCACATATTTTAACCGTATGATTGGCATTACTGTTTTCGTTTTCCTCCCAGCAATCTCTGATAATCTGTGCACATAGGCTCTGTAAGCCATGCATTTTCAAAACGAAAATGTCGATTTTTATTACCTCTGAACTGATTTTCTGGGATCAAAAGTAATGGACTATGATCACATGGTGATCCTTCTAGATTGTAAACTTGAGACATTTGAAACAGGCTACTCTATTGAGCATTGACAAGAACCCTATCCAGTCGAACTTCCATCCAGTGATCTGTGTTTCACCCCCTCTCCCATGTGAATTGATGTCCAATGATATCAAGATCAATGAGCTCAGTTTCGTACAGACATTTATTGAATCCCTCAATTAAATGATTAGGATATGCATCACCACCCTTCTTATCTATCTGAGATGTAACATTATTAAAGTCTCCCACGAGGCACCATGGCAGGTTTGCGTCCCTTGAAAGGTTTCTCAGTAAGTCCCAAGTTTTGTGTCTCTGTGCCCTCACAGGTTCTCCATAGATACCTGTTAACCGCCAATCCCCTTTGTCAATCGAATTAATCTTGATGTCGATATGAGACTGCGAGAGGCTCAAAAGATTTACATTCTCTGCATTCTTCCAAAACATGGCAATGCCACCACTCTTACCTTGCGGCTCTACCGCTATGAATCCTTCAAAACCTAATTTAACACAAATATCTTCTATTTTAGCATAACTACTGATAGTTTCACTAAGGAATATAAACGAAGGTTTTTCTACCCGGGTTATGTCTTTAAGGAACTGAAATTTTCAAGGGGCACCCATACCCTGACAGTTCCAAGCTAATGCATTCATAATGATTGGCAGGGTTGCAATGCAACTCCCGCCATTAACTCGTTTTTTGACCTTTGTTTCTCGTCATTCTGTGTTTCCAATTCTGTGAGCTGATCCTGATTCATCTTGTTACTTGTGATTAATTTAAGCCCACCTTCAATGTCCATGACTTCTACAGTGTCTGGGCCTCCCCTCATTCTTTTCCTTTCATTTATTTGCAGCCCAATTAATTCATTTTCCTCTGGTCCAGTAATACACTTTGGATTTTTATTCTCTTCCCGACAATCCGTAACAAGGTCCCCCATCTTTAATGAGGAAGATTCCCCTCTTATACTTTGCACTTGAGTATTCGTGTTCCCCCCCTGTAGCCTGCTGATTTCCCGGGCTTTTCATTGAACTTTCCTTTGATCTCGCATTGACTTTGACCCTGTCCTGTTTCTCTTCCCAGTCTGCATCACCATCTTCACGTAGCCATTTGCTTTTCATCATGCCTGAGTTCCTTCGTGGTTGAGCGCGTAACCAGCTTCCCCATTCTCTATTAGTGTCATCGTTATCCTTATTTAAGAATTGGCTGCAATATCTCTCAGTGTGTGACATAATACCACATGTGAAGCAAAAATCTCCTAGACGCTCATACTTGCAAGATACTATTACCTCTGCACCATTTCCCCTTGTTATCTTCTTTCTCCGTTTCAATGGCTTCCTGACGTCAATCCTTACCTTGATTCTCATATACTCCCTCCAGATGCTAGTGTTATTTTTATGGTCATATTCAAGGAATTCTCCAAAGAAGCTCCCTAATTGCTTACCGACAACTTCATTCATTATCCCAGATGGTATGTCGTAGATCTGTACCCACATATTCAAATACCAAAGAGGAACATTCAAGGGCTCCTCTCCCTTGGGGACTTCCGCTAAGATCAACATTGCATTATCAAACGACCATGGACCTCCTCTTAAGACCCAATTCATGTCTTCTCTATGATAGAATTGAAACAGAAAGATGCCCTGTTCAATCTCTTTTATATTAATTCCCAGTGCAGGCCTCCATATATCTGCTAACTTTGTTTTCATCGCACGGATATTGACATTTCTTTCTGTTAAGAAACGCCCCACTACGCATAGTTCATACTTGTTGGTTTCCTCTTCCACCTCTCCTTCAACCTCGAATGCCGCATTCTCCTCTTCCTCTATTTCCAGATTAGATAGATGATCACTCAAATCACAATAACGAGACATTGTAATTACAAGGGAACCCTCACACGATTTTCAGATTCTAATTTAGAAAATGAACCCGGAGAGAAAAATAACAACTCTCACATATTATGGAGAGAATGGACTGTAAAATTGATATTATTTCAACTTTCCAAACATAAAATCATACATTAAGCACTAGTGTGTGCTCTACTAATATAGCTTTGCATTCTGTTTAAAATTAGAACATCGGTAGGCAATTCAATGCAACTGTCGGACTGTGGGGTGCTTGGGGGTTTATTTTCCAAAAAAATTGATTTATTTTAAGAAAGAAACTAAGATTTCTAGTTTTTTCTTAAAAAAAAATACTATTTTTTTGCAACTTATGAAATCTCAAACATACATTAAATGCACTCATAAATTTTTTTTATCAAAATATAAATTTTTTACCCGAAAATAAATCCATAAGGACTTATTTTAAGTTTTGCCAAACATCGTCTATATAAAAGTATGACTTTTCTCCTGTACAAAAAAATCTGTGATGAATTAATAACTCCAAAATCTTCCTTCTCCATTTTTCTGGGACATTGATTCCATGCCCAGCACTAAACAAGAGACTGGAAAACAGGTTAGGAAAAGCAGCACTTATCAGTATCACCTGCCCTACAATGATTTGCCAACTTAACCTCCAGAGTAACTTCAGTAATATCTGAATAGCCGGCCTCCCCTTTAATAGTTTCAACTCATTTGTATTAATTTGCTCTGGACGAGGAAAAATAATCTGACAAAACTTATAAAAGATTCCAAAAAATGCAGCCTCAACTTGTATTCAGGGATGATTGCCACTTTTTCCATTAAGCAAGAGCCAGCCCCAGCAGATTTGGGTAATGATGGAACACATTTACGTCTTCGTCAAGTGTGCCTCAGCCAGTGAAGAACTTAAGTCTTCTCGAGATTGTGACCTCCTGCTTTGAAGTTGCATCTGACTTCTTTGAGAGGACCAAACAGAACCCATGCTACTACTGTCAATTTGCTGCATCTGACCCAAGCTACCTGAAGAATAACTATGAACAACACTGCTCGAGGATGGATGCAAGGAAGAATCGTTGAACTCAATGCCACTACTAAAATCAACAGATGAACCAGATGGTCTAGGCCAGGAAGTTGGAACTGGACTCAATGGCATCTTGACCCTTCCATCCCCTGAAAGAGCAAATTTAACATTGCCAGCAAAGGTCACTTAGCGAAATAGGTGTTGTGGTAACCAATTTTATTTTAACAAAAAACAAATAACATAGGAAAAAGAGAGGACATAAATCATGCTAAATAAAATAAAATGCACCACAAATCATGCTACAAAAGTCAATCAAAGAAGAAAGTGTAAAGGTCTTATAATCTATCAACAAGAGGAAAGAGCAAAGTTCCATAGGCACAGAGCAGGAAAAAGAGCTTAATTTCGTAGTATTTAGCATCAATAGACACAGTATCATCATTTGCGTATAATCTTAAAAGCTTAAACATTTCTCTTAGTGTAAAACCTTTTTGACTTGACTTAGTTATAATATAGCAATTCCTAATTTTTCTATAATTAAAATGCAGCTTCTTTAGTAAAGTATATGACCACAATTTGATAAACTAACTCCATTATTTCACCTTTCTGACCCCCTTTATATTCTTACCACAGAACTCTCTCCCGGGGCACATACTTTTTTGTAATAAGAAGTGGACTGATATGCGAGCATAACAATTTAAAAACAATTTTTATTGGAGATAAAATGTGAAGGATGAAAAAATATCGACAAAAAAAAAAACAGAAGAGAAGATTAACATAGAAATCACCTAGTTATGTGGACATATATTTATCTTAAACGCCAACGGCCCAACGTACTTATGATCAGAACAAATTTCAAGTGCAGCATTTTGTACCACATCTCTTAAGAGCACCACTCAAACCACCTAATCCCCCCCCCCTCCACACACACACACAAAAGTAGAAAGACCACCACCACCAGATGGAGGATCTTGATTCTTGCATCAATAAGATTAAAAAAAAAAAAATCTTTAAGGCTTTGAAAAGTCATCTTATAGAAGTATTTACCTGAATTCATAGGGCTCCATCGCTTGAACCGGAAAGGGGATGGAATATTGAGAACGGAAGTGTTTGGGTCACTGTTATGTCTAGATAGCGGCAGATATTGCCTACGTAAAATTTTTGATGTGAAATTCCCTACGTACAATAGTGCACAAACTAGAAAGACCAATGAAGCAAACAGCATGATGAAAAGAACAGTTGGATTGATCTTCAACCAGGATATATTGTAAGTGTGCAGTTTGATTTTTGTTGTGAAGGCTTTTCCAGCTTCTAACAATGCAACACCAAGTGTCCAGGTAATACTTCCAGAACCAATGGTTACATTGCTATCTGTTATGTGCAAACCTTCTCTCAATAGGAACACAATGTAAGGTGCCCTGAAGCAATACTGTTCAATAGATGGCTGAGGTGCAACACTATTCTTTGCGACATTCCAAGTCTTTTCACAGAATTCCTGACCCTTCTCCAAGACATCATCAAGTGTAGAGTCAGAAGTCAGTTCAAAAAACCGATAAACCACATAGAAGCCAGACATCCCATAAAAATGTCCATTAGGACGAGGAGTATTATCTGGAAGAGCGCAAGGATTCATCTTACAATCAAGTGCTGGAGTATTTATAGACCACTCAGACAAGTTGACTGCAACATGTGCAAGTAAATTGCATTGGCCCCAATTTGGAGCACCTATAAGTTGAACTGAGATTCCTGGTCTTCCTCCTTTTCCCATTTTTCCACTTCCATCTAAAGGACTCCCATCATCCTGGTACAAAGAAGTACATAGAGAACAAAGATATTGCTCCTTGTACCCAGAATGCAAGCAAGGATGTTCAATCACAATGTTCCCACTTGCAATATCTGCATTGGTAATATGTGGAAGTCTTTTCAAAAGATAAACAACAGACTTGTCAAAAGCATCATTTAGACCATACCCTGATAGAGAATAGGCACTTAAATGATGATTGACAGGACCAATATTTAGCTGTAAGCTAGTCTCATTATTGATAAGTTCGTTGCTCTCAAAGGTAACCTGCAATGAGGAGCCACCTAAGTCAAGAGCACCATAAGTTTCTTTTTTGGGCATAGTTCCCAACACATTAAGGTGATAGTTTAAAGCTATCCATCCATAAAATGCTTCATCCATGCCACTGATAATCTTTATCCACTCTCTCTGACACAGGAATGAAGAAGTTTTCATAATTAACCAAGCATTGTTAAGAAGCCAGTCTGAGTCTGAACTTGGCAGCCTGCGAACACCGGCTGTAGCATAAAGGAAGATAGAGGTAGACTTATGTGCATTCTGAGGGATCTGCTTCTCTGCCCATTGAAGCAGCGGTTTTATTGCTCCTGTCAAACCTGATACATTATGCACCAATTTATCAAATCCAGGCACAGTCTCCATCCGATTGTAAGCCCGCCCGCTCTGGGAATTATGCATGCTTATAAGGCCTTCAGGCAGGGAGCTTAACAAAATTGGCAGGCCACCACCATCTTTGTTGTGATTTGAAGATGCTTTGTACACAAAAACCCGGGTCCCAGTGCTACCACAATCAAGAATAACATAGAACTTGGGTGATCCCTTAGACCAGTTGGAATAAAGGAATTGTACCGTAAAAACAAGAAATGCAAACAACAATAAGCAGAGAAAAACTAAAATTACTCGTGCCCATTTCTTTCTGATACATGGGCTTCCTGTTGTTGCCTTTTCCTTTGAAAAGCTGGCCCCACCAATTGCTCTCGGTACCAAAAGAGATTTTTCTTGCGTAGACCTCCTTTCCATTTCAATGTTCATAGTTCCTTCTTCAGGATCAACTTGGCTATAAGTAGAGAAATCTTGCAGAGACGAGGCTCGTCTTAATAAATTCTTTTTCCTAGGTCTTGAAAAGCCAATGCCATGCCCAGAATCATCGACTGGAGACAATCCAGGCGACACATATTGACTGCTAGAAGACTTTCCAACTGATAAACGACTTGCAGCATCAGACAGAATTTCTGCAAATCGACTAAACGCCATATTTGCAGAAACTTACAACCAAGGAGTAAGGGAATATTTTATCCTAGAAGTTGGAATACAAAATGCGTAAAGAACAATGCTTCCATTTGTTATGGAAGAGCCGGGCTAAAAACCAGACAATTTATCTTTGTGTTCATACATATCAACATGACATGTCGAAAAGTTGAGCAATTAGGCATTTAGGCTGAACCGTGCAGATACCTTGTCAAATTAAGCAAGACACAAAGAACTTAGTAAAGACCAAGGACCAAATTTATGAATGACTTGATAAGGCATAACCCAAATAATGCAAAAAATGGCAACAGAAAATCTACAGCATAATTGGCAACGACCAGTCAATGCTACACTTAAAAGGATGAAACACAACCAAACAAATGAGTTTTCATTTGAAAATTTGAAAATGTATGATTCCAAAATCATTGCAACACTTAAAATTAATTTATATTTCTTATTGACAAGTTCAAACATAGATGAGATATGAGATGAAATACGTTGTCTATCCTCTTAAAATATTGACTGCTATACCTGTCGGCTCCAACCTTTTTCAGTTCTCTCTTATTATTACGGTTGATGAAACTACAATGACCCAGCTTTCCTATAAATTTTCAGTTACTCTAATACACTATAAATGAAAATATGCAGCCATACAGTACCAACCTACCGGGAAAACCTTTTCAGTAAACTATCGGTCTATCATACATTAAAAACTGTTCTTCAAGTTCAGGTTGGTGAATTGTTGAGCTATGACGATGACAATTGAAAATTTAACATACTGAATTCTGTTAAATACCCCATTACTGGTTTTCAGGTTTCAATATTTTATATTTTGAACCAGACATTTCTATATATACCTATTAGTTATTACGTTGTAAAAATTGGAAAACAGTTGTACTCGCAAACCGAGCACTTATCAAGTTCCCGAGTACTCATTCTCAACATCCGAATACTCTTCCTAGTACTTGGTTAAACTTGGATCTGTTGGTCTCCGATTTCCGATTACTCCTTCAAGTACTCGTCGTCTATGGAGAACTACTCGAAATAAGAACTACTAGTTCTGCATAATTTTGTTGTGTCTGTATTTTGCTGATATTAATTTAAAGGACCTTTTGTTTTAGTTTTACAATATATTATTTTACTAAAAACAAGTCTTGAAATACACATTTGACATTTCATTAAACGAAACAATGCAAAACTACTAACAAACGGTCCTTCAAATCAGAACTAAAAAATAACAATTACAAAATCACGCAGACGCAGCACTTCTTAGGTTATTATTTACAAAACGATAATTTACTAAATCCTACATTACAATCAAATCCTTCCCTTTATCCTATCATTCCAAATTTCAGGCATTCGTTTGCACACAAAAATTTTATCGTTTCCAGTCCCGATCACCACAAACTCAAACCTCACATCTCAATACGAAATTTTGCCAGCATTACCCATCGAAGCCACTTCACTACACTACACAGTACACAGATCAATGCAATCCGTACACAAACATCCACTCCTAAAAAACTAACTAAATTCAACCTTTTCGATTACGATAAACTCGAAATTTCACATTAATCTCCTAAACATAATACACAAATTATTAAAATTATTAAATCCTCCACAATAAAATTAAATAAAAATCAATAATCAACACTAACAGATCTCAATTCGAGTGTATCTAAATTAAATCAAACATCTCACAAATCAACTAAAAAATCAAACATTACATGTACATACATGTTTTATATAATGAACAAAAAAACAAACACTTACAGTGAATCAAATAGGGATGTGCTCAAGTCTTTGTATGTATATATGACTATATATTTACATGTGTGTATAAATCAGAGAAGCTGCGATAATGGTTTCTTTTCGTATCTTACAATTTTGCTTCCTTCTGCAATGCTACACTGTAACAACAGTCTGTACACGACGTCGTTTTACTTTTATTTTATTCTTCAAGTGACTTTTAAATTAATTAACAAGAATTTTAAATATCCTTTTTTATTTATTTTTACGTATCTGTTTTACTAGGCTTATTTTTTGACAATTGTTTTCACCAGCTTAAATTATATTTTTTAAATAAACTATTCATGATCAATATCGTTTGAAATATGTGATTGATTTTCGTAGAGTTTTTCTTGTTACTGACATATGTGCTTATTGTGTACTTACTTAAATATGTTCAAGATTATAATTTGGAAAATACGAGTAGTATTGATAGCAATCATGTTAGTTTTTAATTTTGTTGTGGGTCATAGAACATAATTTGAGTGTTCTATGGATGTTGTCTAATTAAGATTATTTTTCAGAGCACCTACAATCCTAACTTTATTAAAAAAAGATGCATCCATTTAGCTGGATCTCCAACAATATTCAAGGTAGAAACTTAATAGTCTTCGAGATATTGCATTCTAGGAGTGTCGGTTTCAGTCCTGATTCTAATAAAAACCTTCGTAAATCTTCTAAAACGCTTCTCAAGTCTTGCGCTTTTACTTCTTAAAACTACATTTCTAACACTTTTATTTGTTTTTTTTTTCTAATTTCTCATTTTAAGCATTATTTGTCTTTATTTTTCTTCCGGTGTTCATATGACTTTCATTGAGTTACCTCCATAAATAATATAACATATATTATATATTATCTTTTTTTTCTACAAAATGTCATATTTTGAATTGAACATTAGCTAATTTGTATGTAAAAGGTAATGTGTTATTTGTAGGATTCGTCTTTTTAAAGCCAAATATTTTTATGACCAGGATAGTTTGATTAATAAATTATTGTATCTTGTTTAGTAATATACAAATTTCATTTTTACGTTAACACCTCAATATTTTTTACTCTAATATATTGTTAGATAATATCCGTTATATTAATTATAATATCATTTTATAACTCAATTGTGTATTTTACATAATTCTTTAATCGATAAATGATAACCATTAAAGAGTCCAAAACTCATTTAAAATTTAGTGATATTTAATTATAATATTTCATCAATATCACATACATATATATTGTGTGTGTGATTTAAAATACAAGTGAATGTGTGTCCTATTGGTATTAAGATGCATAATTTAACTCGGTGGTCGAAGTTCGATTACCATTGAAAATAATACTTTGATATATAAATAGGAACTTAGGGGTAAATTGGTGCTTTCAAATCAGTAATAAAGTACTTTAGTTATTAACTTGGTTTTATAATTAATATTTTTCAAAAAAAACAAAAAAAAATACATTATGCATTTCATATTTTTTCTTTATATAAAACCAAATATTGTCCCGCTTCAACGGTACACACTGAGATATCATGTGTATTATTAAAAACACGTATAGATGAGTGCTTAGGTTGTTTAAGGGAATAATATACAGTTATATAGTAATTTTATTATTATTATGTTGATTATTATGTTGATTATTATTGTTTTTACAATTTTATAATATAATCAAACTATATATTAATGTATCGATAATTGATATTTTGATATAATATATTATAGTCCAAATCAATAAATGTAAAAGCAAAATCATGACAAAAAATTGTTATCAATAATTAAAATATTAGAAATTTTTTCACTCAAACAACACACACATGCATCTATAATGTGTATTGTTAGGAATATGTTGTACTTGATGATAACTTCACATTTTATGCACAAATTGTATAAGTCATGTTTTGTAACTATCAATGGATGAGGAATTATAACTGTATCCGTTGACAGGTAGCTCATCAACGGATGAGGTTTTGTAGTATACTGCAGTATCTCTATGTTATCAATTGATAGTATTTTTATCCACAGTCATGTTGACCATCAATGGATAGGCAGAATAGGGTAGCCAATTGTAAATAAGCTATGCTATGTAATTCTGTTTAAGTGAAAGTGTATCAACGGATGAAGACAGAACTCTATCAACGGATACAGCTCAAATCTACAATATCAACGGATACAGCTCAATCTATTATCAACGGATGACAGTGTATAATGTCAACGGATAATCATTAACACTTTCTTCTATGCTAGCTGGGGATTAGCAGTTGATAAAGACAGGTTTGACTGACAGATCACATGGGTTGATAGTAGATACAAAAAGCAGTATGGCAGCCATACTTTGGAAACGCAGAAGAAAGAAGCATTCCGTTTACACTATGGATACAAGAAAGGTGCAGGGGACATGTCTGTTCACAAGGACAACCTTTCGGCTACATGTGTATCTGGAGTGAAGTAGCAAGTCAACTTGAATTAGATTAGTATTATCTTATTACTGTAGTACTTGTAAATTTGGAATATATAACCAAGTGTAGCAACTCTTTAGAAGCTTAGAAAACAGATATATTTGCTTAAGATTTTCTTGAATATCCTTAGAAAGCAAAGAGTTGTAAAACAGCAGCTGTGTACATTTGTATCACAGAGTTTTCTTCAAATAAAAGCTTCAGGTGGTGCATTTAACTACCTGATTTTATATGTGTTTGTGCATTAATCTTTATACAACAATTATCTTCTTATAGATTTCTGAAGTTCTTATCAGGAATTTATAAATATCAAGAATTGTATTCAACCCCCCTTCTACAATTATACAAGTGTGTAATCTGGGAATAACAATTGGTATCAGAGCAAGCTTCTAACATATTTGAATTTTAAAGATCAGCACACTTCCAACATGTCTAAGAAGGATTATGGAGTAAAGATACCAGTTCTTGATAGAGAGAATTACTTTCACTGGAAAGTAAAAATGCGTCTACATCTCTTGTCCATTGATGAGGGTTTTGTGGATTGCATTGACAAGGGTCCTCATGTTCCGATGAAGACTGCAGCAAGAGTTGGCCTTGCTGAAGATGCGCCTGACACTCTCATTCCCAAACTTGTTTCTGAATGGAGTCTTGAAGATATGGCAGAAGTCCACAAAGACAAAAAGACCATGAATATACTGTTCAATGGTCTAGAAACAGACATGGTTGGCAATGTTATCAGCTGTACTACCTCCAAGGAAGTATGGGACACTGTTCAAACCCTTGTGAAGGAACAGAACAGGTGAGGGAAAACAAGATGCAACTACTAATCCAACAGTATGAGCACTTCCATTTCAAGAGTGGAGAAACATTGAATGACACATTTAGTAGGTTTCAAAAGCTACTAAATGGCTTGAAACTGTATGGAAGAATCTACCTAGTGAAAGATTCTAATCTCAAATTTCTGAGATCACTGCCCAAAGAATGGAAGCCAATGACTGTTTCTCTAAGAAACACTCAAGAGTACAAGACATTTACTCTTGAAAGGTTCTATTGAACTTTAAAGACATATGAGCTGGAAATGGAACAGGATGAAGAGATTGAGAAGTCCCAAAAGAAAAGTGGGTCAGTTGCACTTGTTGCCAACTTGGAGAAGAAGGAGGAGAAAAGGACAGAAGCTGCTTGTTCTACACCAAACAGGGAGGTTTATAAAGGTAGAGCAGAATCAAGCAGGAGCAAGGAAAAGGTGTCTAAAGAATTGAATGTCCTTCAGCAGGATGAATTGGATGAGATAGATGAGCACTTAGCCTTTCTGTCTAGGAGATTCTCTAAGCTGAAATTCAAGAAAAACTCTGGGGTGGCCAAGCCATTTAACAAGGATTATTCCACAAGCAACTTTGTGGATAAATCCAAAATTAAATGCTACAATTGTGGAATTGCTGGTCACATGATAAGTGAATGCAGGAAGCCCAGATCTGAGAACAAAGGAAAGCCAACTGAAGTTGTTGACTACAAGAAGAAATATTTTGATCTTCTCAGGCAGAAAGGAAAGGCATTCATGACCCAAGAGTATGACTGGGCTGCTGATGGAAATCATTCTGATGATGATGTTGAGTATGTCAACCTTGCATTGATAACCGATTCTGGAGAGCAGGAAGCAAGTTCAGCTAGCAATTAGGTATTTTCTACTAATCTCTCTGAGCTCACCAAAGAGGAATGCAATAGTGTTATAGATGAAATGTCTACTGAACTATATCACTTGAGTGTTACTCTTAATTCACTTACTAAAGAGAACAATAGGATTAAATAGACTAATCTGTCTTTAAGTGATAGAAATGCTACTCTAGAAGTTCAATTTCTAGAATTTGAGAAAATGAGAGTTGATTGCAATAATGCTAAAAGTGAACTTGAAACTGTGTTAAAAAGAGAATTGATTTTAAGAGACCAGCTTGAAAAAGAACAAGGGATAATTGCTAAATTTCAAAGCTGTAGGAATATTTCACAAAACATAATAGAATTCCAGGGAATAGAATCATTTGTGAAGGAGACCTGGACTCAAAAGAAAAAGGAGCTAGAACCTTGCCTTGAGGATCTAGAGACTATTTGTGAATCAACGGATAGTGATCATCCGTTGACAGATGAACCATCAACGGATGAGAGGTATCCGTCGACTAACAAAAAGTTTGTTAGTAAGAGGGAACTCAAGAAACTGGATATTAAGTATGGTCCAGTCACCAAGAACTTTGTTACTGGTGAGTGTAGCAAAACCAAATCTAGTGGGAAGGCTAAGGCAGGTGATTTACACAACAAAAAGGCTGTTGGTAAATCAGATAATGAAAAGGTAGAAATTAATGGTAAAAAGAAAAAGAACAGAAATGGTAAGATAGGCATCAACAAGAAAAACAATTATTCTCCTGACAAGTTTGCCCCTAGGAAAACTTGTAGTAATTGTAATAGTGTCAATGACCTATCTTCTAATTGCAAGATTGTTAACAAGGCTCCTGCTCATGTACCTCAAACTATACCATGTATGCCTGCAATGCCTGGTTTGTATCAGAATACTCATTTTAAAAATCCATATGTGAACATGCCATGTGTGTATAATCCTTATTTTCAATCTGTGAATATGCCACAAATGACATGGAACAACCCAAGCATGAATAACATGTATGCTAATCTTTCACAAATGCATGCACCAAGTATTTATGCAAATGAGCATCTATCTAACCATATCACTCAAGCATCTACACCTAAGTTGAAGAATGCTAAGAGTGCAAAGTCAAAGGCTAACAAGAAAGGACCCAAGGAAGCTTAGGTACCAAAATCAACTTGATACGTTTTTGGAATGTGTGCAGGAAAACAGAAGGAATCTATGGTACCTAGACAGTGGATGCTCTAGGCACATGACAGGAGATTCAACCCTGCTCACAGAGTTCAAGGAAGGAGCTGGCCCTAGAATTACCTTTGGAGATGACAGCAAAGGATATACTAAGGGATATGGCTTGATCTCAAAAGACAATGTCATCATTGAAGAAGTGGCCTTAGTTGAAGGTTTGAAGCACAATTTGCTGAGTATCAGTCAGATTTATGACAAAGACTATGAAGTAAGGTTCACAAAAGAAGCCTGTGTTATTTCTGCCAAGGAAGACAACAATGTGGTATTGAAAGGCTTTAGAAAAGGAAATGTTTACATAGCTGACTTCAATTCAGCATGCTCAGAATCCATTACTTGTCTCTTCATAAGTAAGGATGACAGTTGCCTATGGCATAAGAAGCTGTCACATTTAAATTTTAAAGTTATGAATGACTTGGTAAGAAAGGATCTTGCTAGAGGAATCCCTCAATTGGAATTTGAAAATCACACCTAGAGGGGGGCGAATAGGTGTATTTGACTAACTATATCAAATTTTTATTTATTACCAAGTTGTTTGACTATATCAAGCAAAGATAGTCTAGAATGCTGTCTGGCAGCTTACTGATTGCAATAAAAATTAGTCGGTCAGCTAGCTAAGACGAGTAAATGCAGTGCAGAAAAATAAGAACAAGAACACCAAGAATTTTAGCTAGGTTCGACCCCTAATTCTCTATGGTCTACGTCCTAGTCTCTTACCAACCAGGTAAGAGAATATATTATTAATCACTATAAATTCCAATTACAAGATTAGATAATATATCTCCCTTTAACTCCCTGTTGCTGATAGCAGCTTGCTGAAACCTGATAAGTGCATATTTTTGCATATTTTTATTGCCTATTTATTGTTTGAAATCGTATTTTAATAAATTATTTTGTTGCATTTCAGGAAAATTCGAGAAAAATGAAGAAATGACAAAATAAAGAAATAAATGACAAAAGAAGAAGAAGAAGAAGAAGAAGGACCAAAATAGAAGAAAAGGAAAGAGAAGGGGGTTTTGTGCAAAACTGAATGGATGGCTAGGATTGAACCACACCAAACAAAAATGAATGGTGGGGATTAATCCACACCAACCCAAAAATCCCAATTTATTTCCTATAAATAGCCTCATTTTCTCTCTTGTAAAGACACCAATTTTTAGTTAGATTTAGGATTAGTACTTCCTAAATTTATTGTTGTAATTTTCTTGCAGCTCTTGTAAACATTTTATTTTAATACGTAATTTTTTTATGTATTTTCTCCTACTTTAATTTGCTTAATTCGAAGCCTTAAATTGCATTCGCTCTATTTTATTTACGTTTCAGAAAGCAAAAATCGTTCCACTGTTTTGTTTTCTTCGACCAATAAGAAGCCCAACTCTCTTTTTCTCTTCTCTTTCTAACGAATACACACACCTCCCCTGCTACTTCTTTATTTTTCTCCTCCTCCTTCTATTTCAACAAACCCAGTAGCCCTTTTATTTCGTTGAATCACAGCTGCTCTCTCCCCCTTTCTTCTTCTTCAACCGCGCAAAACCCCCTTCCCCGTACTCCCTCTCTCCGTTTGCTGCAACACAAATCAAAACCCATGTCCCCTTCTGTTATTCAATTCCGCACAGCCCTTTTCTTTTTATTCAAACCTCAGTTCATTTTTAGTAATTCAGTTGCGTGGTTTCGAGTTGTTTCTCAAAGATTAAGTTTCGATTGCCGAGTTATTACCGAGTCGCTGAGTCCACGAGTTTGAGTCCTATTTGTCATTGTACCGAGTCTGCAGTTGGGTTCCCGAGTTTATGATTGTATTTCCTGTTTTTCCTAATTTCGAGTTCTTGTTTACGCGTTTTGAGTTAGTCGAGTGCTGTGTTCCGTTTCCTGCGAGTTCGAGTTGCCCTTGTTGTAATTGAGTTTGGTTCGTTGGGTGTTCATTTGAAATGGGTTCGTTATGTGTTGCTGTCGAGTTTATTTTCCGAGCTTGAATTCGTGATGAGTCATCTGTACTGCGTTTTATGCGAGTTTGCCGAATCATTTATGAGTTTTCCGATTCTAATGTTGTGCTACGGTTGAGTTATAGTGTATTTGTGCCGAGTCCATTTCGTAGCTTCTTGTTCTCTTTTCCTTTGCTGAGATCGTAGTTGGTTTTGTATGTCATCAAGTCATCGAGTCATCTTGGTTTTGTTTGGTGTTTTTAACATCTTCCACCGTGAATTGCAGTGTCAATAGCAAGTCCGAGTCTTTGTGTTTCTTTTTTTTTTCTTTCCGGGTTTCCGAGTCTGATGCTTATCTTTCTTTAGATGTCGACCAAGTCTGTTTGTTCTTCAGAATTTCTTGTTTTAACAAATGGTTCGAATGCTGAGTTTGTATGTGTTTGAAGTCGAGTCCAAAATGGGTTTGTTTTCCTTCGTTTCGAGTGACTAGCTGTTCGTTTTGTTGTATTGTTGTTTAATTGTTTATTGAAGTTTTGTATCTGCTGTTTTAGTAATTTATGAATTACTGCACTGGTTGGGTAGTCCGAATTGCTGGTTTACTGAGTTACTAAGTCGAGTCAGAGTTGTTTTTGTATGAGTTTTCGTTGGTTACCTTTTCTGTCTGTAAATTGCAATGCTCTGTTACAATTCGTAGTCAATTGTTTAGTTTAGAGTTTTCGTTCCTGCATTTTCTTGTTAAATTTTCTGAATCTAAAAACCAAATTTTAATAAAAATAAATAAATAAATAAATAAATTTCGAATTCGGAATTTTAATAGTAAATTAAATTTTTGTTTTTGATTAATTCGTTTAAAAATAGAGTAATTAATTTGTTTAATAGTAATTTAGGAATTAAGAGTGGCTAATTTTTCTATTCTTTTAAATTGTAATTCGTTAAATTAAATTAGAATAAATTAGATTTTCTTTTAAAATTTGTTTAAAATTTTCTTTAGGTAATTTTAAATAAAAAAATTTTTTACAAAAAATCTCAAATTGTTCTAATTCGCCTAAGTTAAAAGTTAAGGATCGCGAAATAAATATTATTCCCTGTGGATCGAATCATAAATACTAAAACGAGATCGTGCGCTTGCGATATTAATTATTTATTTTAGGTACATCAAATTTTTGGCGCCGCTGCCGGGGAACTAATTATTTTTCGTACCTTAATATTTAATTTTTCGGATTAGTTTTATTTCTTGCCTTATTTTTATTTGGTATTTTTTAGGAAAGTGTGAAATTTCAGGAATCTTCTTACGGAGCATGGAAAAATTGGAATCTTCTGGAAGCGTGCTTCGGTAACCCGTATTTTCCTCTTTTCATCCTTTTTTATTTTTAGAAAATCAAAAAAAAAAATCAAAAATAAAAAAAAAATTGAAAATTGAAAAATCCAAAAAATTATTTGTAAATACATAATTGTTGCATCATGCATTTAATCACTTAGGGCACGTCATTTAGATTTTTATTTTCTTGTTTTTAATTTTTCGTACCTTATAAATTGTGGTGATTGCTGGATGACCCAAAGGTACGTTAAATTTCTTTTTTTTTTTTTTTTTGATTAAGACACATAGTGTAAGCATCCATAATTGTTTATCGTTTTTGTATATATCTCGTTGTTTGTTGCATCAAATAAACGTAATTAAGATTTATTCACGACCTTCAGTGTCTAAGGTTCGCCTGGCTGTTAAGATTCGGTGTCTAAGTGACGAGTTTGGCCTCTTGGCAATGCCTGCTCTAATCTGGCCGAATCGGTCTGAATAATTCTTAATTTACGGAATTTTTAGTGTGTCTTAACGTTATGTGAGCAATGTCTAGTTATTTTATTTAGGGAACCTAGGTTAGATTTTTCTTTTGATTTTTCACCAATTATTTTGTGTGTTTCATTTTCGCACTTACTTACTACGAGGTTTTACCCTTGATCAATCTTTACCATGTCCGTAGCATTTAGGGAGCGTTATTACCAAGGTTGGGATTTTGACGAGGAGTTAGCAGATAATACGATGTGGTGTGAGTCAACTAGGGAACCTAGTGTATATAACGAGTCGTATAGCACTTTTAGTGATTTGCATTATAGTGAACACGATATTGCAATCGACTCCGAATTAGATGCTCTTACTAGACGACTCGAAGCCTTAGAAACCCTTAGAGGCCCTTTACTCACGTCTTGGCACCCAAAGTTCAACTCTCCGAGTCTCGATTTTCAACATGTCAACGCCATGTTTCAACCAACCTCTCGAAATGACCATTTTACATCGTCTTCTAATTCCGGTTGGAGAGATTATCCCGATCTCTCATGGAACCAAGGTCATAGCTATCAAACTCCGCCTCCACATTTTCAAGAACCGAACTCTTATCCAATTCCGAGTCAAGTTCCTTATTCGAGTTCAATTCAAACAACCGCCCACCCACCCGGATTTCATGATTCGAGTAGGAAACTTGACACCTAAGAAAAGAGTATCGAGGCTTTATTGATTTCTCAAGCAAACTTCATGCGAACCATAACTTCTGATAGGCAAATTTTGAACTCTAATGCTCAAGCCTTATCTAAGTTAGAATTTCAAGTGAATCAATTAGCCACCATGTGCGAGCGTGAGATGATAACCACCCTGAATCCACCCGAGGTCAACCCTGAATTTCTTATCACTCAAAGACCTATCGATACTTTCGATGATATCATTTCTCCAAGGTGTGATGTTCAAGTTGACATTCCTTTCGGTGGTGATTCACACGAAGAAGATTCTAATGCTGACATCATTCTAGGTCAAACGAAGAATCCCGATGATTCTGAGTTTGTGGCTTCACCTAGACAACCATCATCTTCTTCTAGTGAACTTTTCCTTTCATCTTCCAAACCTCTTCCCGAAAAACCCAAAGAACTTCATACTCAACCAATAGGAGCTAATCTAGTTGAGGAGGTTGTTTCAAGGTCAAATTTGGACGATCATGAGATTGAGTCTCTTCTTAAACAAGATTTTCAATTGCATTACGAGACCAATCGAGAGCTTCACGAATCTTTTAAGGATTTGACCTCGGAAGAGATGTTCGGAGAGATGATGAATATTTGTTCCAAATGGGAAACCCAACATAAAGATAGTTCTTGTGATCCTAATTCTGTTGGTAAAACATTTTTCGAAGAGCCACCCCCACCCGTTTCTATTTCTTCATTTTCCACTCGTGCTCCATCTTTCATCGAAACTCATGATATTCATGACCAACATCTTATCGTAATTAATTTGCTTAAACAACAAAAAGAAGCATCTTCGTGGTCTATGGATGAAGTTAGGAATATGAGTTTTATTCTTGCGCCTAATCGGATCGTTCGAGTGGTCTATGCTATTTTTGTGGGTGAGTTTCTGAAATATGTTGGTTGTATAACAAAAATAGTTTTTCCGAGAGCAGGTATTGGTTAGTAAATATTTGTTTTGTACCTCCCATAGTAGAATGTAGGTATGGGGGAGGATTTGTGTGCGTGTGTGAGTTGTTTTCTTTCGTAGTTTTTCAGCAGTTTGTCATTCTCCGTCATCCCTTATCAGGTATTTCCTCCTCTCTATTTTATTCTCGTTAATTTTGCATACATTGAGGACAATGCATGATTTAGGTATGGGGGGTTTTAGTGTAAATACATAAAATTGGAAAAATCCAAAAAAATTGAAAAATTTTAAAATCCAAAAATAGAGATATTTTAGCTTAGTTGTCCTTCCCACTCTTTAAATTCTAGATCTAGTTGGTGTTGACTATTTTTCGAAAATTATATGTATAATGCCTTTAGATAATTTGAACGTAGTCAGGTAAGGTTTTCCTCATGAAACTTGTGTCGAACAAATTTTTGCTTGAAAGTCCAAGACGACACATTTGCACAAGACTTTTGATGGAAGAATTGTATAGGAATGTTATTCGATACCTGAGAGAGAACCCACATGTTAGAACAATGTCGAATCAAACCTTTGCGAAATCTTGCTCCTATAGTATTATATAAAAAAAAAAGAGAAAAAAAGATAATTGTAGAGTGCTAGTGTAATTTTGTAATAATAAATTCTTAGTAGGGAAACCGGCTAGGTTGGGCTCATTGATAACCCGAGTAAGTAAGTCCGAGGGGACTTTGTGCCTAGCAACCTAAGGTCCCTTGTGATCTGGGATTGTTGACCTAAAACTCGCTAAATGGGTATTGATGCAAAAGTCTTTTGGGACCTCAACCATTGCACGGTCGGTCTAACTGCTAAGAATGTGAAGTTTGGCTAGATACTTGTTTTGATAGAGATTGGGTCAGTTCAATATTGGTTGAAAAAGAGAAAATGTTCGTATGCACTTTATCCATCATATGCCTTAAATTCACTACACACCTTGGGATTTTTTGTAAATTTTTAGTCTAATCATGTGGATTGTGGGAACCTGTAACTTGGCTATTATTAGAATAATCTTTCAGGCATATATTTTCCTACAAAATTGTTTTGTTGACACCAATGAAAGCTAGAGTAAAAGAGGAAAGTTGGATACTTGCTGATTTATCTCAAAGATTTTATGGGTATATCTTCTGTAAACCCTTAGAAGACAACACTCCTCCTATAGAGATCGTCTATAGGTTTAAACGGGTTGGTAAACCTAAAATTACCAGTGATTCCTACGACAGTGAGTATAGTTTTTAATTCTGCATTTTTCTTTTTGTTTTACTCGAGGACGAGCAAAAGATAGGTATGGGGGCATTTGATAAGTGCATATTTTTGCATATTTTTATTGCCTATTTATTGTTTGAAATCGTATTTTAATAAATTATTTTGTTGCATTTCAGGAAAATTCGAGAAAAATGAAGAAATGACAAAATAAAGAAATAAATGACAAAAGAAGAAGAAGAAGGACCAAAATAGAAGAAAAGGAAAGAGAAGGGGGTTTTGTGCAAAACTGAATGGATGGCTAGGATTGAACCACACCAAACAAAAATGAATGGTGGGGATTAATCCACACCAACCCAAAAATCCCAATTTATTTCCTATAAATAGCCTCATTTTCTCTCTTGTAAAGACACCAATTTTTAGTTAGATTTAGGATTAGTACTTCCTAAATTTATTGTTGTAATTTTCTTGCAGCTCTTGTAAACATTTTATTTTAATACGTAATTTTTTTATGTATTTTCTCCTACTTTAATTTGCTTAATTCGAAGCCTTAAATTACATTCGCTCTATTTTATTTACGTTTCAGTAAGCAAAAATCGTTCCACTGTTTTGTTTTCTTCGACTAATAACAAGCCCAACTCTCTTTTTCTCTTCTCTTTCTAACGAATACACACACCTCCCCTGCTACTTCTTTATTTTTCTCCTCCTCCTTCTATTTCAACAAACCCAGTAGCCCTTTTATTTCGTTGAATCACAGCTGCTCTCTCCCCCTTTCTTCTTCTTCAACTGCGCAAAACCCCCTTCCCCGTACTCCCTCTCTCCGTTTGCTGCAACACAAATCAAAACCCATGTCCCCTTCTGTTATTCAATTCCGCACAACCCTTTTCTTTTTATTCAAACCTCAGTTCATTTTTAGTAATTCAGTTGCGTGGTTTCGAGTTATTTCTCAAAGATTAAGTTTCGATTGCCGAGTTATTACCGAGTCGCTGAGTCCACGAGTTTGAGTCCTATTTGTCATTGTACCGAGTCTGTAGTTGGGTTCCCGAGTTTATGATTGTATTTGCTGTTTTTCCTAATTTCGAGTTCTTGTTTACGCATTTTGAGTTAGTCGAGTGCTGTGTTCTGTTTCCTGCGAGTTCGAGTTGCCCTTGTTGTAATTGAGTTTGGTTCGTTGGGTGTTCATTTGAAATGGGTTCGTTATGTGTTGCTGTCGAGTTTATTTTCCGAGCTTGAATTCGTGATGAGTCATCTGTACTGCGTTTTATACGAGTTTGCCGAATCATTTATGAGTTTTCCGATTCTAATGTTGTGCTACGGTTGAGTTATAGTGTATTTATGCTGAGTCCATTTCGTAGCTTCTTGTTCTCTTTTCCTTTGCTGAGATCGTAGTTGGTTTTGTATGTCATCAAGTCATCGAGTCATCTTGGTTTTGTTTGGTGTTTTTAGCGTCTTCCACCGTGAATTGAAGTGTCAATAGCAAGTCCGAGTCTTTGTGTTTCTTTTTTTTTCTTTCCGGGTTTCCGAGTCTGCTGCTTATCTTTCTTTAGATGTCGACCAAGTCTGTTTGTTCTTCAGAATTTCTTGTTTTAGCAAATGGTTCGAATGCTGAGTTTGTATGTGTTTTAAGTCGAGTCCAAAATGGGTTTGTTTTCCTTCGTTTCGAGTGACTAGCTGTTCGTTTTGTTGTATTGCTGTTTAATTGTTTATTGAAGTTTTGTATCTGCTGTTTTAGTAATTTATGAATTACTGCACTGGTTGGGTAGTCCAAATTGCTGGTTTACTGAGTTACTAAGTCGAGTCAGAGTTGTTTTTGTATGAGTTTTCGTTGGTTACCTTTTCTGTCTGTAAATTGCAATGCTCTGTTACAATTCGTAGTCAATTGTTTAGTTTAGAGTTTTCGTTCCTGCATTTTCTTGTTAAATTTTCTGAATCTAAAAACCAAATTTTAATAAAAATAAATAAATAAATTTCGAATTCGGAATTTTAATAGTAAATTAAATTTTTGTTTTTGATTAATTCATTTAAAAATAGAGTAATTAATTTGTTTAAATTAATTTGTTTAATAGTAATTTAGGAATTAAGAGTGGCTAATTTTTCTATTCTTTTAAATTGTAATTCGTTAAATTAAATTAGAATAAATTAGATTTTCTTTTAAAATTTGTTTAAAATTTTCTTTAGGTAATTTTAAATAAAAAAATTTTTACAAAAAATCCAAAATTGTTCTAATTCGCCTAAGTTAAAAGTTAAGGGTCGCGAAATAAATATTATTCCCTGTGGATCGAATCATAAATACTAAAACGAGATCGTGCGCTTGCGATATTAATTGTTTATTTTAGGCAAATCAAAACCCCTGTTTCTTTGAACCAAATGCTCTCTAAGAACTATACTACCCCGAACCCTTGTTTCCAAGCTTAGTTATCCAGCAACACCAATTACACCTTGAGCAATACAAGAAGAAAATGTTTACAACTCAAACTAAGAACTCTCTTATATATATAAATATTGCATATATTACTAGAGCTCGTATGAAAGGATTTGAATGAAGGTGCTGAATTGTTCTTGTGTGTTCTTGAAGGTGTTGCTTAAGAAAGAAAATAGCCACACAAGTATTTATAAAAAACTCAAAGACATTCAATTTAGCAATAATAATTGCAACGCTCCTCATGTTCAAATTTGATTTAATATAGTTGATATAAAACGTTCAAGAGGAGCTGGAGGAGCTGATTTGAGATAAAGAATATTTAGAAAAGAATTGCTTTTCAAAGGCATGCTTGAAAAGTAAGCATGTGGGTTGTTTTTGTAAAGAAAGCAAAAGGCCCCTTAGAATAAAGAATGATGTCTTGAAAGATGCTTCAAAGAAAGTGGAGCTCTAATATATATAATACAATATATACATATATTAGACAGCTGCTACACATCATTTCCTATAATATTTCCTTGATTTAATGACTTTGGAATCTGTCCAAAACGATTCTGGGCGGTGGCTGGCAGCTTGCTGTTATCATCTGTTTTCACCGTCCCAGCTTGCTGTTATGTCATGTTTGCAATGTCTTAGCTTGCTGACAATGAGGTATTCAGCTATTTAATTACGTCCTGCAAAACAAAGTTAGAGCACAACCAAACAGCTAGCTATAACATTCGGTTACAAGCTTATCAGCTTGCTGACAGAGTGATCATCAAAACTATAAGGCAATCAATCTCCCCCTTTTTTATGATTACTCAATAATTTATAGGTGAGTAAAACTCCCCCTAAATCTATGCTTCCTATAAAACAAGATTAGATAATAAAGCATGAAATATTCACAAACAACATTTGTATTCATCATCAAAACATCGTGTTAGATATAATTGATGTAATATTTCAGTGTTTAAGTGTAACAGTGATATATCAGAGTTTAACTAGAAGGAAGTCAGAGTTTAGTAAAGTCTGACTGACGGAAGCTGGACAGAGTTTAGTAAAGTCTGTCTGGAAGCAGCGCGTACAGAGTCAACAGAAGATATTAGAGATCAATTGAAGATTGATATGGAAGCGAGATCTTTGGAGACTGGATAGCTATCAAAGAGATCGAGTTGACTTAGGAGACGTGTGACAATCTGTAATTGATATCATTGTATAGCTGATTATTAGGAATATCAATTAGAGATTGTATCGAAGCTGTATATTTTATAAATACAATTAGGTTAATCCTAGAGGGGTATCGTGCATCGAACTATCTTTATTTTGTAACCTAGCAGCTCTTTGTGATAGTTTACATCACGAAGAGGGTTTTTAATATCAGAAGATTTAAAGTGCATAATCATCTTACTTGTTAAACTCTCATACGAATTTGATTATTAATTGTGTATTCGGCCTAACACATCGAGCTAACAATCTCCCCCTTTTTGATGATGACATACTAGAAAACATCGGAGAGACTATGTTGCTCCCCCTAAAATAATGATCCCCCTGATTAACAAAATATCTCAACATATAGACATGTAATCAGGTTAACATATATCGTCATATGCAATACGATATAAACATAACTCATCCTTGCATAAAATATTAGTTGATAAATCCCAAACATGTATAAAATATAACATTATAGCCCTTTTATCACATGTATTCATATTCTTCTCCCCCTATGACATCATCAGAAAAGGGGTTAACAAGATAAGTATGTAAGCATAAAACATGTGGTAAATCAATTAACAAATAATAGGCTGATTATTGTATAAATAAAGTTGAATTAATCAAACCAGCATGCTGAAAGCACATTTTCGAGCTTTCTGCCATAGCAATTCTTCTAGTGGATTGCATAATAGCTTGCTGATTAGGCAGTACACATTCTAAATGATCATGAATGTGACTTCATCTCATAGTTTTCTCCTTTCCATTTTCTACACAATACAATACATATACATATATTTGTCCCATCTATATACTAGAGGAATCTAATTAGTACCACAATAATAATATACTAATATTCAAGGAAATGTAAACGGACAAATAACATACTTACTACTTGGATACCCAAATTTGGTTGGATCCACCATGGTCAGTAGATAGAACATAAAGAACATGTAGATCAAACTTCTTGACCCACTTTTGAATTACTTTTGGAGCTTGATTCTTTGTTCTCTTTATTCTATTAGCTTGCTGTCGGTAAGCTGTCTGTCTGTTCCAGCTTGCTGGATTTGCATTCTGAATTTTGTAATACTTTGACAAATGACCCTTCTTTCCACATTTGTTGCAGATTCTCCTAGGCATATCATAATCATAAGGAATGCCATACTTCCCATCATATTTAAGAGCCTTATCCGTCGAAGTTGAAGCGATTCCAAGTTCTTCCTTTTCCAATGGAACTTTGGTTTGCTTCATCATAGATATGAGTATTTCCTCTCCTTGGACAGACTTTCCCATTCCATTTTGAAAATTCTTTATCTCCTGTTCCAGCTCTTTTATTCTTATAGCTTGCTGAGATACCATTTCAGCTTGCTGAGATACCATTTCAGCCTGCTGAGATGATTCTTTTATTGCAGATTCCTTATGTTTTAATGTCTCAATTTTTGCTTTCAAGGATTTGATTGTGTCTGAAGATTCATTTGAAGTTGCTTCCTCAGTCTTGAATGTCTCGAGACATACATCTCTTGCTTCGATATCTGATCTTAGCTCGCTGATTTCCTTTTGTAGAATATCATTTCTTTTGAGAATAACCTTATTCAATCCTTCCAGTTGGGTAACCTTGGCCTTAAGGTCGGAAACTTCACCAAGTGTATTTTCTTGGACATCTTCAGCCATAAGATCAGAAACCACCTTTTTAAGATGGGCATTCTTCTATTTCAGCTTGCTATTTTCAGCTTTAAGTGCTAGAAATTCCTCCATAGGCACATTACTATGTTCCTGCACGGTTAGTGTTTCCAATATAGGAGTACTAGTAGATAAATCATAGTTAAATGAATTTACCTCCTTACTAATGCTCTCCGAATCCAAGACATCAGTTTCGATAAGAACTTCTTCCGTGTCCCCTTGTGTGATATCTTCATCATCAATTCCAACAAGTGCAAGATTTATCATTTCATCACTTGACTCATCATCAAAAGCTATTTCCTCATCATCACTCCATGATAAAAATGCTTTAGATTTTTCTTTGTCCCTTGAGGCAGCTTGTTGATTCGGCTTGTTTTTCAGCTTGTAACCATTTCTTTTGTAGTGGCCCGTCTTGCCACATTCAAAACATGTTTGATCATTGCTTTCTCTGGAGAACTTTTTGTTGTTGGAGAGTATATTCTCCTTTTTCATCTTGTTTCTGAGCTTAATCATTTTATTGATCTTCCTTGTTATGATAGCAAGCTCTTCATCGGATTTATCATCAAATTCCAGCTTGCTGACAGAGTCAGCATGAAGTGCCAAATTCCTCATTTGAGAATTTGATGCATGAGTAGAGCTTTTCTTACTTTCCAGAATTTTATTTTCAAAGTGTTCCAATTCAGCAAACACAGATAATTGATCCATAGTATCAATTATTGGTGATGATTCCAAGGCCGTCACCTTTGGTTCAAAGACAAATGGCACCGCACTCAAAATCTTCATATTGATCTCTTCTTGAGGAATATTCTTTCTGAGTTGCTTTAGTGCATTCATGTTTGTCTGGAACCTTGCTTGACTCTCCCTAATAGTTTCGCCTTCCTTGAGTTTGAAGTTTCCAAACTCATTCATTAGCTTGCTTAGTTTTACCTTCTTTAGTCCTTTGGAGCCTTAATGGCATAACTCCAAAGTATCCCAAATTTCTTTCGCAGTCTTGCATGAGGAAATTTTATCACATTCAGTTGAACATAAGCCATTCAAGAGGGAGTTTCTGGCCTTTCCATTGTAGCTGTATTTGATAAGCTCCGCATCTGTAAGCTCATCAACATCCTTCAGATTTGCCTTAGCGTCAAAGAATTTGAATGGCCCCTTTTGAACGACCCTTAGCATAAGTGGTTCTTTGGATAGATAATCTCCATTCTATTCTTCCACCAGTTGTAATTCTCAGTACCAAGCAATAGAGGTACTCGGTGATCCGAAGTTCCTTCTAGATATTTGTCAGCCATTTGATCGATACTTTTCCTGTTACAGAAATATTAGTATACTAAGGCTCTGATACCAATTGAAAATCACACCTAGAGGGGGGTGAATAGGTGTATTTGACTAACTATATCCAATTTTTATTTATTACCAAGTTGTTTGACTATATCAAGCAAAGATAGTCTAGAATGCTATCTTGCAGCTTACTGATTGCAATAAAATTAGTCTGTCAGCTAGCTAAGACGAGTAAATGCAGTGCAGAAAAATAAGAACAAGAACACCAAGAATTTTAGCTAGGTTCGACCCCTAATTCTCTATGGTCTGTTAGTGTAGGTGCCCTAGAGGCAATACATTGGTTCTTTTAATAAACCTTTATGTCATTTGATTATTCAATAAACGTATTTATTATGACTTTAATTACTGCGATATATTTGTTAGCATAATAAATGTCCTTAGAATCATGATACACATTGTACAGTTTAAGTACATGACTTGAACTTGAGATTATATAATATATCATATTCTTAAAGGTCCCTAGTCGAGTATTATTATATAGGACAATAATAATACATAAATAGACTAGTATGTTGTTTGACAGATAACCACATCTCATTGGTTATCAGTATGGAGATACTAAAGTCAATACATAGGTACATGTAAGGGTACATGGTACTGGACAGACCCAAAGTGAGATTCTTCATGTTTAATAAAGTCATAAGAAAGACTCACAGTGATAATGGTGTAATGATCCTTTGACTTGAGATCATTATATTTCTATACGAGGATTAATGTACTTTGACTACATTAAAAGTTACCTTTGATCGGGTGATGATAAAAGTGGACATCGGGTATATTATGAGTCGTATGAGAAATATGAATGATAGATAAAGGATTTAACCCTCCTAGAATTAGGAGAGATATTATTGGCCTCTTGATTGAGTGAGACTATAAAATGCATGGTCGTGCTCAAATATTGATTTGTTTTAATAGTCTACTCATGGATCAAGTAAACCTGGATTAAATGTTGAAGAGGATGACGAAATACATGCCTCGAGTTTAATCTATAATATTTGGTTAAAGGGATTATATTACATGGAAACATTTATCACGAAAGGTTTAATTGGATCACCAATTATTATTATTACTTGGGTAGCAATGATGTATTACTAGATGCCACTCATTGTTTATAATTTTATTATTGGATATTAAAATTATTGCCAACGTAATAATAACCTAAAGGGTTACACAATAAGAACGTTTTAAAAGGAGTTTTAATTTAAATATCAGATTTAAATTAAATAATTAAAATTCGAAATTGATTATGGAATCAGATTTCGTTTTTAATTAAATGATTATAAATTCGAAATTGGATAAATAATTAATTGAGTTGGACTTAGTTAATTAAATGTTATTTCGAATTTAATTCATTAAAAACCCAAATCAGTTTGTTTTAATTGAAGCCCAAGCTGATTAGGGTTAGGCCCATCTTTCTCTCTATAAATACATAAAGATGTATTGGTTAGGGTAACGCTTTTGCAAAATTGTTTTTTTTAAAAAACCCTAGCTGCTCTATTCTTTGAGAGGCTAGAGAGAGAGAGAGAGAGGCTGATTTTGGCTAGTACCTGCTCCTTGGATCGTTGGACGATCGAACGTTCGTGTGGACGATTTAGAGACGCGGATCTTGCATCAAGGGCTGCGTGGTGATCACAATCTAGGACCTCCATCTGTCAACCGAATTCGTAAAGCTTCGTAAAGGTACTGATTCTATTCACCATAATCAGCATGTCTTATACATGGATCCTATGATTAGGGTTTCGGATTTTTATTGTTTTACGACTGTTTTCGCTGCGTTTATGCCCCGAAACCCTTCATGGTCTACGTCCTAGTCCCTTACCAACCTGGTAAGAGAATATATTATTAATCACTATAAATTCCGATTACAAGATTAGATAATATATCTCCCTTTAACTCCCTGTTGCTGATAACAGCTTGCTGAAACCCCTGTTCCTTTGAACCAAATGCTCTCTAAGAACTATACTACCCCTGAGTACAATCTTCTCTAGCAAGCTAGTTCTCGAACCCTTGTTTCCAAGCTTACTTATCCAGCAACACCAATTACACCTTGAGCAATACAAGAAAAAAATGTTTACAACTCAAACTAAGAACTCTCTTATATATATAAATATTGCATATATTACTAGAGCTCGTATGCAAGGATTTGAATGAAGGTGATGAGTTGTTCTTGTGTGTTCTTGAAGGTGTTGCTTAAGAAAGAAAACAACCACACAAGTATTTATAGAAAACTCAAAGACATTCAATTTAGAAATAATAATTGCAACGCTCCTCATGTTCAAATTTGATTTAATATAGTTGATATAAAACGTTCAAGAGGAGCTGGAGGAGCTGATTTGAGATAAGAATATTTAGAAAGGAATTGCTTTTCAAAGGCATGCTTGAAAAGTAAGCATGTGGGTTGTTTTTGTAAAGAAAGCAAAAGGCCCCTTAGAATAAAGAATGATGTCTTGAAAGATGCTTCATAGAAAGTGAAGCTCTAATATATATAATACAATATATACATATATTAGACAGCTGCTACACATAATTTCCTATAATATTTCCTTGATTTAAGGACTTTGGAATCCGTCCAAAACGATTCTGGGCCGTGGCTGGCAGCTTGCTGTTATCATCTGTTTTCACCGTCCCAGCTTGCTGTTATGTCATGTTTGTAATGTCTTAGCTTGCTGATAATGAGGTATTCAGCTATTTAATTAAGTCCTGCAAAACAAAGTTAGAGCACAACCAAACAGCTAGCTATAACATTCGGTTACAAGCTTATCAGCTTGCTGACAGAGTGATCATCAAAACTATAAGGCTATCAATCTCCCCATTTTTTATGATTACTCAATAATTTATAAGAGAGTAAAACTCCCCCTAAATCCATGCTTCCTGTAAAACAAGATTAGATAATAAAGCATGAAATATTCACAAACAACATTTGTATTCATCATCAAAACATCGAGCTAACAGAATTTATCAAAGATGGATTGTGTGATGCCTGCCAATTAGGGAAACAAAAGAAATCATCCTTCAAGAGCAAGACAGAGTCATCCATTGTTAAACCACTTCAATTGCTGCATATGGACTTATTTGGTCCAGTAAATGTCATGTCTATTTCAAAGAAGAAATACTGTCTGGTGATTGTAGATGATTTTTCTAAGTTTACATGGACCTTCTTCCTGCACTCCAAGGATTGTGCAAGTGAAATCATCATCAATCATCTTAGAATAGTAAACAATGGTTCTGAAGTCAAAGTACAAAGAATCAGAAGTGACAATGGTACTGAATTCAAGAATTCTACAATGAAGATTTTCTGTGAAGAAAATGGAATTGTCCATGAGTTTTCTGCTGCCAGAACACCTCAACAAAATGCGGTTGTTGAAAGGAAAAACTGAACTCTCATCGAAGCAGCTAGAACAATGTTAAGTGAATCAAGATTACCAACATATTTCTGGGCTGAAGCTGTCAACACTGCATGTTTCACTCATAATATTTCCTTGGTAAATCAAGCTAGAGGAATGACTCCTTATCAGTTGTTAACCAACAAGAAACCAACTTTAGCTTTCCTTCATGTCTTTGGATGTAAGTGTTTTGTACTAAGGAATCATGGAGATAACTTGGGCAAATTTGAAGCAAAGGCAGATGAAGCTTTTTTTTGTTGGATATGCAGCAGGGAAAGCCTATAAAGTTTACAATCTAAGAACTAACATTGTTATGGAATCTGTACATGTTGTGTTTGATGTTCAAAAGATTCTAGGTTTAAATGATAGAGGCTTCCATGAAAAGTTGAAATTTGAGAATGAGGTAGAAGGAAGAATGTACAATGATGATGATGAGGAAAATGAAGATCATGACCATGAAAACTCACCAAGAGTTGTTGGCTCAACTAGAAGTGATGCTCACACTGGAAATGAAGCATCCATTGACAGTCATATTGAAGCATCCGATACATCCATTAACATGCATTCTCATACATCCGTCGACAGGCAAAATGGAGCATCCGTTGATAGACAAGGAGATGCATCCGTTGACAGTCAACTTCATAATTCCGCAAGGACAACAAACTCAGGGGGAGTTTCTCAAAGTCAAAACTCAATGACCAATCAACAAGATCATGCTCATACAGATGAAGCGACCTCATCCAGGTCAAATCTTCCACCTCCAAGAAAATGGACTAGAGATCATCCATTTGAGTTAATCATTGGTGAATCAAATTCAAGAGTCCAAACTAGGAGGGCCACTCAAGCAGAATGCCTATACAGTAGCTTCCTGTCTCAAGAGGAACCTAAGAAAGTGGAAGATGCCCTTCTAGATCCAGATTGGGTCTTAGCAATGCAAGAAGAGCTAAACCAATTTAAAGAAATAAAGTTTGGAAGCTTGTGCCCAAACCTGATGATAGAAGTGTCATAGGTACTAAATGGGTTCTTAAGAATAAGACAGATGAAAATGGCATAATTGTGAGGAATAAAGCTAGATTAGTGGTAAAAGGTTATTCTCAAGAAGAAGGGATAGATTTTGATGAAACTTTTGCTCCAGTGGCAAGACTTGAGGCAATTAGAATCTTCCTAGCCTATGCAGCACATGCCAATTTCACAGTCTATCAGATGGATGTCAAAAGTGCCTTTCTAAATGGGGAACTGGAAGAAGAGGTCTATGTCCATCAACCTCCTGGCTTTGAAGATCCAGAATTTCCATAATATGTATATCTTCTCATGAAAGCACTTTATGGTTTGAAGCAAGCACCAAGAGCCTGGTATGACGCTTTATCTCAATTTTTTTTGAAGAATCACTTCACTAGAGGTACAGTAGATAAAACCTTATTTCATAGGAATATCAATGGCTCTTCAATACTTGTTCAAATCTATGTAGATGATATTATTTTTGGGTCTACAGATGAGAAGCTTTGCAAAAGGTTTGCCAAACTTATGCAAAGTAGGTATGAAATTTGCATGATGGGTGAATTAACTTACTTACTTGGCTTACAATTAATGCAAGTTAATGAGGGCATTTTCATAAGTCAAACAAAATATATTTATGATCTTTTAAAGAAATTTGACTTAATGGATTGTTCCTCTGCAAAAACACCTATGGCCACTGCAACTAAGCTTGAGTTGAATACTAAGGAAAAGTCTGTGGATATCTCAAGCTATAGAGGCATGGTAGGTTCACTTCTATACCTAACAGCTAGTAGACCTGATATAATGTTTTCTACTTGTCTTTGTGCTAGATTTCAAGCTGACCCTAGAGAGTCTCACTTGATAGCTATTAAGAGAATTTTCAGGTATCTCAAGGGAACACCAAACCTTGGCATTTGGTACCCAAGAGAATCTGGTTTTGATCTAATTGGCTACTCAGATGCAGATTATGCAGGTTGCAGAATCGATAGGAAAAGTACTACAGGTTCCTGTCAATTTCTAGAAAACAGGCTTATTTCATGGTTCAGTAAGAAACAGAACTCAGTCTCCACTTCTATAGCTGAAGCTGAGTACATTGCTGCTGGAAGTTGTTGTGCACAGATTCTATGGATGAAAAATCAACTTATTGACTATGGTTTAAAGGTTGAGAAGATTCCAATTTTCTGTGACAACACAAGTGCTATTGCCATCACAGGGAATCCAGTGCAACATTCGAGAACCAAGCATATTGACATCAAATACCACTTCATTAGAGAACATGTGATGAATGGTACAGTAGAAATGCACTTTGTGCCAAGTGAAATGTAGCTTGCAGATATCTTCACCAAGCCTCTTGATGAATCCACATTCACAAGATTGGTAGGTGAACTAGGCATGCTTAATTTATCATAATTCCTAGTGATATTTGATCTTACTGCTTTGCAGCTGGAAATGTGTTTTGATTTACTTGAGGATTAAAAACTCTTAGAAAAAATTTTCTGCAGAAATTTTGTCTAAGGCAAAATTATCTTATCAACGGATATCCTTTTACCCGTTGGTAGTATAAACACATTACTAGATTTTCGTATATCAACGGATAACAGGTTGTCCACAACATCGACGGATAAACTGTTTCTCAACCGTTCATCTTATATCCATTGATATACATATTTTCTTTTAAATATAGCCGTTGGTAAACGTGTATATATAGGCATGGCTGTATTTATTTTCTTTTATTAACTGACAGTTACTTTTGACCAATGGGTAATTACTTTTAATTATTTCATTTTCAACTCTTGAAAAATATAAAATGCTGTCTTGTGCTCTCACATCTCACTTTTATCCACTTTCAAGATTCTCATAAATAAACTGCATCTTCTTCACTAAAACTCTCTGCAACAAAATTTCAAACACTTCAATGACGCCTATTGTTAAGATGATGTCTTCCACTGGGTTCACCTATGAGAAGAACAACTTCGCGGCCTATGTTGATACAGTGAATGCCCAGAAGCTTATCACACCTTGATGAATTTTGTGAAGAAATGTAAACTGTCGTATGCTATGACTGCCACCACTCCTCTAATCCACGAGGTAACTGAAGAGGTGTGGGCATCTGCTGAGTACAATGGCACAGACGGTACAATTGCTTTTTCCTTAAAGGGTAAAAACCAAGTAGTTAATTCTGATGTGATAACTGCTTGTTTAAAATTGCCTGAGAATAACTGTCTGAAAGTACCCAGTGATGCTGAAATTGTTGCCATGCTTAATTCCATAAATTATGCCTTAGTACTGAGAATTTAGGGAAAATTGTTAGGAAAGGAATGGTTAAAGAATGGAGTTATTTTTGTGATGCCTTCATTAAAACTTTTTCAGGAAAAATTAGTAATTTTGATGCTATTACCCATTCCATGCTAGTTATGATGTGTATGCTTCTGACTGATAAATTCCATAACTTTGGCACACTAGTCATGTATGAGATAGCAGGCAAATTAGGTAAAAAGGAAACTAGGAGCAAGAATATCTATTTTGCTAGATTTTTTATGCTCTTAGCACTGCATGTATCTGAGAATAAGCTATCCATTGCTAACCCGGATAGCAAGTTCCCATGTTTTGTTCAGGAGAAGAGAGTCTTAAGTGATTTAATTCGAATGAACTCAAATGCAGGAGTACAATTGGTATATCTACCAATTGTTCAGGTAACTATTTCTAACCTTGAAACTCCTATCTTTAACCCCCAAATTTCTTTGCCTTCTAGTGTCACAATGGAGTCTGTAGTTGTGACCAAACAGGCTCCTACCAAGGTGACCAAATCCAGAGTTCCAAAACCACAATCTAAAAAGCAAACCTCAAGTGTCACTCAAAAGACACCTGTTGTAAAACCTACCAAAACTCTTGAGGGGAGTGTGAAGGTGGTAGTGAGTGGTGAGGGACAGGGTGAAAACCCTAAGGATAAGGAAGGTGAGGCAGGTGCAACCAACATTCCAGTCTCTCAAAAGACTATTAATGAACCTACAAGCCAAGTTCTAATTACATCCTCTCAACATGGTGTGACTACTAAATCAAGTTCCCCACAAGGAACTCTGCACAAAAAGGTAAGGGACACTAGCCCTCTCTCAAAAACCTATGGTAGAAGAGTAAAATCTAAAACCACTGGGGTTACACAGGGTGCACATATTGTACAGGCAAATATACCTTCTCAAAGTCAGTTTGATGTGGCTCCAGCAAATGTGGAGTCACAGCCCCCTATTCATAACCTTCAAATCGATACACATTACAATCCACCATCACCAACTCCATCTATGGATGTGGATATGATATCTACATCAATTCTTGATTCTCCATCTTTAAGATTCTTGGAGAAGCCCCACTCTGCAATTGGTGGTCATCATCTTTTAAATGATTTGTTGGGCCATCAATCTTCCATTCCTGAATTCACAACAAAATCTGTGGCCTCATCTTTAAAATCAATCTCCACAGATTCAGTGTTGGTTTTCACTTCAACGGATACTATCTTTCCTTCATCAACGGATATCCTTCATCTGTTGACAAGTGTTTCACCATTAACGGATGCGCCTATGTCTAGCCATCCATTGACAGCTATAACTACTCCATCAACGGATATCCCTTATCCGTTGATAACTCACTCTACCACTGCTATATCTGACATTCCTGTGTCAAGTGTGGAGGAGTTCTCAGTAGTTGAAACACTTTTAGGAATGAGGGAAGGGAGTGAGAGGCTGCCTTGTGAGCAGGCAAAAGGAGAGGTAAATAATGAGAGGCTAACCATTTCTTCAGGTCAGGCAAAAGGAGAGCAAGAGAGTTCCACCTTAGTAGGTGAAGGTGAGGGTGTGAGAGGTGTGAGCCAGGGGGAGCCCCTGATGCAAGAAAAGAGACATGAGAGGAGAGAAGGGACTACAGGAGATATAAGGCAGGAAGATCCAACCATTGCAAATGAGTTAATGGAGGTTGATGAAACTTCTAAAGAGATGGAATTTCAACAAGAATATCAGTCAATCATTGACTCCATCTCTTTGGATCCTGAAACCTTTACTCATCCTTTTTCTGCCTATCAAGTCATGGCACGACAGGGCAATGTGGAGGCAGAGGAGGCAATGCACCTAGTGCACACCTCACAATCTCTACAAAGAGCAAAGGAAGCTTTGACAGCTCTGCCTTCAGATGCTGAAAGAGAAGAGTTTGGCAATGATGACAGTGCTGGCACAGAAAATGATGAAGAAGTCAATGTGGAGGATACTCTAGAATGGCTATTTTCTACTGCCACTGTGGTTGATGACTTCAATGTGGAAATTATGAAGCAATATCAAACTGCTATGGCTGAGCACCAGAATGCAAATCCATAGAGGAAGGCTGTCCATCAGCAAATAATGGCCTCCCTGAAACTTCACAAGATGCAAATGGTTATTCAAAGAACACAACAAGAGGAGGTCCAAACTGCAGTCAGAGAAATGAAAGTAGAACTAGATGCCAGGATTGAGGCACTAGCCCCTACTACCACTCAGAAGGTGCTGACTAGCAAACTGTTAAAAGAAGATAGCCTGGCCAAGTCTGTTCAGCATCTTTCCTCCAGAGTGGATAGTATGGAATCTCAAATGAAGAAAATCATTGCCAACCAAGCAAAACAGACTGAGCTACTGGAAAGGCTACTTGCAGCCTCACCTCCAGCCCTTGATGCTAACAAAAAGGGGGAGAAAAAGGAAACAAGAATAGAAGAGGTTGCAGCTACTACTAGTCAATTTCAAGCTGCCAGTAGCAAGATAGCACAGACTGAGGGGGAGAAACAGCCAACTATAGTGGTCAATCCAATAGAATTTTCTATAGAGGCTTCCCCTGTGAAGAAACAAAAGGCTTTGCCTGTGATTCCTGACTTATCAGAAATCTCAGATGGTGAGAGGAAAGCCAGAATTGAAGAATTAGAGAAGATCAACAAGGAGGCAACTGAAAGAATAATGAGGACAGAGAGGATGATCAATGAATCAATTGCATCAGCTTTGTTCTCTACTCAAGCTTCTACTCCAACAATCTCAACCACAATTCTGAAGGTGCTCACTCCAGCAATTGTGACTCCTACATTTTATGATGCTGAACCTTCCTTTGTTAAAGAATTTGAACCCTGCATAAAAACCAGAGCTTACTCTCCACCTAAAGCAAATGGGAAGAACAAGTTACAATTGGACTTTCCATTTCCCAAGGATGATGAAGGGAAGCTAATGGGAAAGCAAATTAAGGAGTTCAAGGAAAATGGCAATAGGAGTGTAAGAGAATGGATGGCTGTAATCATGTAATCATAAGGAATGGAAAAGTCTTAAATATATCCAACAGCCATCCTAGATTTGTTGAAGCAAAAAGAGAGGCGACCTCCAGACTTCTGAGGGAAGCTCATCCAAGTGAAGAAGAGAGATATGAAAACTCAGATGAGAAGCAAGCCAGGCTGGCTCAGGAGTTAATGGATGAGGTAGAGGATGAAATGAGGGAACCTGAGGAAGTCCCCAAATTCAAACCCAAAAGGAGAGTGAAAACAAAGGCAAAGAGGCCTGTCTCTCCAGAAAATGTAAGTAAGGAAACTACTGGCTCATCAATATCTATTTCTGCACAAGTAATTAACCCAGCTGTGAATTTCCATGGTGACCCTATAATACCTAAAGAGGAACCAATGAATCTTCACTCCATTGAGATTCCTTCATTCTTGCTGAAGCCTCAACAGAAGCCTAAACAGATGAAAAGGATACCAATGAAGCAACCTTCAAAGGAACCAATTCAAGTTGCTAGGGTGCCTGCTATTGTCAAGCAGCCAATCTTGGAAAACAAGGATGATTTTATCTATCAGGCAGATATTGAAGAATACTCTGGCATGAATCTGTATCTGGATGAATTGTCAGAAGTAAGAGGAATTGACAAATACAAGCATTTGCCTGAGAGATTGGTCTTTGTATACATGGGAGGAAAGGAAAGGACTTGGCCACTACAGAGGGTTCTTGGAGAAAATTATCTGACCTCAACCAAGGTGTTCTCTACAATTAAGAGATACACAAGGTTCTCCAAGATAGCAAAAGGGGAGATACTGGACAAAATAGAACAGATAAGGAGAGAATGGAACTCACCATCAAGACTACCAAGGAAGATGAAGATCCCATACAATGAACAGAAAATCCACATTCAACCCTTCTGGATGATGGAGCTCAGGGATGAAGATGGTTGCAGGAGATTCTTCAGGTTAGAAGACCAACTATCAAAGGCTAGTTCTCAATACCTGAGATGGTTACAACAAAAGCTAAATCCAAAAGTTGTTGAAGAAGATGCCTTCTATAGGCAACTCCAAATGCAGATTGAGTCCAACTCTGCCAAAGAAGGAAAATCAAGGGTGATGCCAACCAGAGAGAAGAAACAGTATTAATCTGCTCAGTCTAGAGGAGCACTTCTCTGTAAATTTCTCAAACTTTCTGTATTTAATTTTTGAAGCTTAATACAATTATGCATCCATCAGTAAATATTTCTAGGGAAATGTTTTGTTATCATCAAAGTCCTAAATTTATGGCTTTATGTTCATCAAGCATAAATTGGGGGAGATTGTTAGGAATATGTTGTAATTGATGATAACTTCATATTTTATGCACAAATTGTATAAGTCATGTTTTGTAACTATCAACGGATGAGGAATTATAACTCTATCCGTTGACAGGTAGCTCATCAATGGATAAGGTTTTGTAGCATACTGCAGTATCTCTATGTTATCAATTGATAGTGTTTTTATCCACAGTCATGTTGACCATCAATGGATAGGCAGAATAGGGTAGCCAATTGTAAATAAGCTATGCTATGTAATTCTATTTAAGTGAAAGTGTATCAACGGATGAAGACAGAACTCTATCAACGGATACAGCTCAAATCTACAATATCAACGGATACAGCTCAATCTATTATCAACGGATGACAGTGTACAATGTCAACGGATAATCATTAACACTTTCTTCTATGCTAGCTGGGGATTAGCAGTTGATAATGACAGGTTTGACTGATAGATCACATGGGTTGATAGTAGATACAAAAAGCAGTATGGCAGCCATACTTTGGAAACGCAGAAGAAAGAAGCATTCCGTTTACACTATGAATACAAGAAAGGTGCAGGGGACATGTCTGTTCACAAGGACAACCTTTCGGCTACATGTGTATTTGGAGTGAAGTAGCAAGTCAACTTGAATTAGATTAGTATTATCTTATTCCTATAGTACTTGTAAACTTGGGATATATAACCAAGTGTAGCAACTCTTTAGAAGCTAAGAAAACAGATACATTTGCTTAAGGTTTTCTTGAATATCCTTAGAAAGCAAAGAGTTGTAAAACAGCAACTGTGTAAATTTGTATCACAAAGTTTTCTTCAAATAAAAGCTTCAGGTGGTGCATTTAACTACCTGATTTTATATGTGTTTGTGCATTAATCTTTATACAGCAATTATCTTCTTATAGATTTCTGGAGTTCTTATCAGGAATTTATAAATATCAAGAATTGTATTCAACCCCCCCTTCTACAATTATACAAGTGTGTAATTTGGGAATAACATGTATGATTTAAAATATATGTGATTTAGTGGTGTAGTTGTAAAAAGATGCGTGAATTAACTTGGATACTCAAGTTTAATTCTCACAAACCACAACTTTTTCAAAAAATTGAGAATAAAGGGATAAATTAGTAATTTCAGGTGAAGAGGGGTAAGTTGGACATTTTAAATGCATTAAAAAATCTCACGAATTTTATCTTGTGTTGGTATATTATATATATAATAATAGATTCCTGATTAATGTTTATAATTTTTTTAATCCTTTCAATTTGTCTTCAATTATCCAAATAATTGCAAATCAGTAGTACATAAAACCAAGTTTGATTCATAATATTTATAATTACGGTTTATGGAGAAAATGATCGAAATAACAATTCTGGAACCTGTACTGCCCGAAATACCACTTATCGGGATTTGTGTCCATTCTAACCAACAGAATGCGCATATTCCATATGCATATGTCTTTTTTTTTAAACTGCTCAGTACATGCTCCTTATATTTTCCTCCTTCCCACCCACTACAAGCCAATACACCTTTTAACAACCACTTCCTCCGAACACAAACTCCACAAGTCACATCAAACTTCACACGTCACATTGTTATAATGTTTTTTGAACACAAACGATTTCAATTAAAATAACAAAGCATTCGACGAAAGAGTCTCCAACAAACATAACGGAGGAGACGAGTTAACAACGAATCTATTAAGCTCACAAGGATATTTAGCCAATTGGTGGGCTACCTTGTTTGCTTGCTTCCTAACAAAAACTAACGAAACTCCTTCTCTATTACTGATTAAATCTTTACATTGCTGCACCAAATACCCAAGCTCCAGAAAGTCCAAATATTCTTTATTAATTGCATTGACACTGAGAAGAGAATCGCTTTCTATAATAACAGGACCTGCTGGTAGATCTTCGAGCCATAAAAGACCTTCAAGAATGGATATTGTTTCTGCTTCCACTAATTGAACGGAGCCTGCAAACGTCTCGTTTTTACTGCAATATACTGCCCCTAATCATCCCTGAGAACCAATCCCACTGAAAATGAGTTCTAACCTTCTTTTCACGTTCACACTGCATGTATTTTGAATCGGTAATACATTACATGTATTCACATTTTCACATCGTCAATTTTTTCGATATTTTTTTTGGGTTCAACAAATTTTATTTGGAGTTTAGAAATATTCAATTTTTTAATTAAACTTTTTAAATATTATCTCCATTCTCTTGGGGGTTCAATAGTTAACCTTTGGGGTTCAACATTTCCATTTTAGGTTTAGAAATACTCAAAACGATGAATAAACCGTATATGAACTTAGGGTTTAGGGACCCTAAACCTTAACTTATCCTGAATAGCGTTTAAAAATCAGGCCGCCGGATTCAATTTTTTAATTTAAATTTTTAAATTTTATCTATATTCCTTTGGGGTTTCAACAGTTAACCTTTGGGGTTCAGTAATTCCATTTTGGGTTTTAGAAATATTCAGCACAACAAATAAACCGTATATAAAATTAGGGTTTAGGGTTGTAACTTATCTTGATTTTTAAACACGTTAGCGTTTAAAAATCAAGCCGCCAGATTCAATTTTTTAATTGAAATTTTTAAATTTTATCTGTATTCTCTTGGGGTTCAGCATTTAACCTTTGGGGTTCAAGAGTTCCATTTTGGGTTGTAGATCTTGTAGATTTTTATTTTAATTTAATGAAATTTAAAAAATAACTCCGCATATGATAAAATTTAAAAATTATGATAAAATTATGCATACAAATTAATTTAAATTAATCAGATCTACCTTCGTATACAAATTATGCGTATTCAGCACGAAATATTTATTTGCTTAGAAATTGAGAAGAGCTACGCATGTAGCAAAGGCAAAGGTGTATGCCATACAACGCATATTAATTATGCGTGGTCAGCTACTTATTTTAAAGAAATTAAAAAGAAACAGACAACGCATATGTGTTATGCGTATGTTAAGTAAATTCTGAAAGCAAACGCATCCTCGTTATGCGCGGCCTTTGAACGTAATGTTACAAATGAATTTATTTGTTACGCGTATATTTTTCATTTTCAAAAAAAGAATTTATTTATTTTTTAGTTTCAAAGTTGTGAAATGCTAACATTACAAAAAAAAAAAAAAGGAACGGTGCTTCATGCATAACTTGCAAAAATCTTCATTTTTTTTGACGCAACGCAAAGTTTTATAGCATTAAATCATTCAACAAATCATTTTTCAACTCAACAGGGACATCTCCCCCATTGAAACACCGATCTAGGCAGGAATATGACATTTTGGCCATAAAATGGGCCGCCATATTAGCAGACCGTCTCACGAATAATAACGAAATTTTGTTTAAGCGGTTAAGAAGGTTTCTACACTCCTCAACAAAAACTCCAAATGGCGAGTTCATTTGGATTCTGCTTCTGATACCTTGTGCTACTACCAAGCAATCCGTTTCTAGCGTTCCATCATGCCAGCCATTCGTCTCCATCCAGCTCAATGCCTCCTTAATAGCTATTACTTCTGCAATCTCAGGCCGTACTACACCTGCAGCCACCACCGTTCTTGCTTGGAGTAGCTCACCTTTGAAATTTCTGGCCACCATACCAGTACCATGAGAATCGTGTTCGTGAAATAGTGCTGCATCAACATTTACCTTAACTAATGTCTCATGTGGTTTTACCCAAGAACTAGCTCCATCTTCTGCAAGACCTGCATTTGGAAGAGCCTTGAACGAACGCCTTTGGGTTTCTCTCCATTGTGTAAGATAGCTTCTCGCTGAATACAACAAATTATTTGCAGAACTGTTCTTATTGTTCCACACCTTCTCATTTCTCGCCTTCCACATAGCCCAGCTGACTATTGCTATCAGAGCTTTGCGTTCCTGATTTAGTTGTTCCAATACCCCATTCAGCCAGTCAAAGAAATCTCCCTGGGTTTGCTGATGAACGTCTGAGATGATTAAACTCCATATCTGAGCTGCTCTAGGACACGTAACCAGGGCATGAATATCAGTTTCATCAGCACCTTCACATATAGGGCAAGTACTAACAACAAGTACATGTCTCTGTTTCAACGTAGTAAGCGTAGGTAGCGACCCTGAAGCTGCTCTCCAAAGAAGGTTCAATACTTTGGCTGGAGCTTTGATTCGCCACATGATTTTCCAGAGTTTAGACTCATCTCTATAACCCTAGTGTTGCTTCTTCTCTTGTAACATTCTATATGCGCTTTTAACTGAGTACACTCCTAAGACCTCTTTACTCCAGAACATTGTATCATCTGCCACCCTATTATGCACCCTCGAGGATTGGATACATCTCTAGTCTCTGTCGCTAAATAAGTCTCTGATTATCTCTTCATCCCAATGCCTGGATCCAATGCTCATCAAAGATGAAACCTTATTATGTTGAAGGGCTTGGTTGTCGGAAGTGACATATGGATTAGTCTCGTCTTGGAGCCATGGTTGATTACAAATATCAATGTTATCTCCTGTCGCCACCATCCATCTGGCCCCTTCTCTGATGATGTCTTTTGCCTCCCAAATGCTTCTCCAAACGAAGCTCGGGTTACTTCCCAACTCAGCTGTCAAGAAACTCCCATTCTCAAAGTAACGAGCTTTGAAAACTTGACTGACCAAGCTGTTGGTGTTAGAACTCAGCCTCCATCCCTGCTTGGCTAGCATTGCTTGGTTGAAGTCTCTAAAATTCCTAAAGCCCATGCCTCCATTTACTTTGTGGCGGCTCAATCTTGTCCAACTCATCCAATGAATGCTTGAGACTTGATTTGATCCTGAGTTCCACAAATATTTCGATAGCACCTTCTCCATCTCCTTAGTGATTTCCAACGGGAGTAGGAATACACTCATGGCAAAGCTAGGGATAGTTTGAGCCACATTTTTAATGAGGATCTCCTTGCCCCCTTTAGAGATCCATTTTCCATCCCAACTTTGGACTCTTGTCATTACTTTATCTTTTAAGTAACCAAGTAACGATGATTGCAAAAATCTTCATTTAACTGTTGTTGCAAAATATTGTGCTATTATAATGATGGGAGTTTTTGATTTTAAGAATAGAGTTAATTGCACTTTGTAACCCATAATTTTGGATGGAACATATTTAGTATTAAAATTTTTTTCGTGACAGTCAAGCTTCTATACTTCAATTTTCATTTTAGTTTGCAATACTTGAGTGTAATCCGTTAAAATCCGTTAACATTAAATGTAAAGGGTGTTTTAGTCATTTTATTAATAAATATATTCATTTTACGTAAAATCTATTATTCGATTTTAAATAAAAATATTATAATTTAATTTTGTACTAATAAATATAATCCTTTTTATTTGAAATTATTGATGCACTGTTTTATTTTATTGAATGATGCAATGATGTAATTGTAAATTATTATTTTTTTAGAAATAATATTATGCAATTTAAGATTACATTGTTCAAAAATTTTAAAACTAAAAAAATTTAGAGTAATAAGAATAGAATATAATATTAAAATTCTTTTATTTTATTATTTTAAGGGCTTTTTTCATAAATATATATAAAAAAGTAAATTTTTGCAATTTTACTTTTGTTAATAAAAGATATTTGCAATTTTACTAACCTAAGTTTCAAAATTGCAAAAATAATACCTTTTAGGGCAATCCTCCTTCCCCTGCCCAACTGCCCAGCAGCCTGCCCGCCTAATTCAACCACATCCAACACCTTTTTTTTAAAGGAGGGATTCTATTTTGGTTTGGGTTGCATGGCCCCGTAGGGGCAACCACATTCAACCGAATGCAACCACATGCAACTAAATTTCTGATTTCAACTTCCATTTTTCAGTTGTCATTTTCGACCTCTTTTTTGGACTATATATATTATATATATATAAGAGTTCAAAAATGAGGTCGAAAATGACAACTGAAAAATGGAACTTGAAATCAGTAATTGAATGCAACCACATTCAACTGAATGCAACCACATGCAACTTTTTTTTTAAGGTGGGTTGATTTTGGGTTCCAAGGCCCCGCAGGGGCATATTCAACTGAATGCAACCACATTCAACTAAATTTCTGATTTCAAGTTCTATTTTTCAGTTGTCATTTTCGACCTCTTTTTTGGGTCCAAAAAAGAGGTCGAAAATGACAACTGAAAAATGGAACTTGAAATCAGAAATTTAGTTGCATGTGGTTGCATTCAGTTGAATGTTGCCCCTGGCGGGGCCTTGCAACCCAAATCCACCAAAATCTCCCCACCTTAAAAAAAAAGTTGCCCCTGACGGGGCCATGCAACCCAAATCCACCATAATCTTTCCACCTTAAAAAAAAAGTTGAATGTGGTTGCATGTGGTTGAATTCAGTTGCAACCAAAATATCACCCCACCTTAAAAAAAATCGACGAACAGTACCTGCCACGTGGCAGCCACGTGGCAGTTCCACGTGGCAGGTACTGTTCATCGACGATTACTGTTCATCCGAATTATTTTAAAAAAAAAAGGGTTGGAAAAGGAAAGATAGTATTTTTGCAATTAAGAAACTTAAGATAGTAAATATGCAATGAATTAAAGAAGATGGTATTTTTACAAAAAAGAAACTTAAAACCTAGTATTTTTGGTAAATACCCTTATTTTAACTGAATATAGCACAACATATTAATATTCAAGAATAACAATATTTTAGGCAATTAAATCAAATTATACTACAATCTTTAATGTAAAAATCAAAAGTTTATTTTGTATTACGTAAATGACCTTTTATTTTTTAATGTTAATGTCCAAATAACTGTAAATGGTGCAAAATGAAATTGAAAATGAAGTTATGGTACTCAACTGCGACCGTATAAACTATGAGTATTTAAGCATATTTCGTCCAAACTTATAAATTACAAAGTGCAAATAACTCTCAAGAATATAATAAAACCATGTAGATATCTTCTTCTCAGATTACATATTTTATCCTTCCAACTTTCTTCCGTTAAATAGATATAAAAATATCATATCTGAGACATTTTTAAGATTACCATTTCATTTTTTCAAAAAAAAAAAAAAAACGATTACCTTTTTATCGAAATTTCATCTTAATATTGAAAATTTAAGATTATAGCTCCAAGAAAATATTTCATTATCAGATGGATATATATTTTTTAATTTAATTAGAAAATTTATAATAAATGTTGCAGATTAAAGTCCATTCACTTCGGATCTTGTCATAATGATTTTTGTTGTGCTTTTTGCAGAAACAATTCATGTTTGTAAATTGTTAGAAGAGAGTCCAGTTCCTACACAAAAACATGATTACTAGCATTATTTAGGACCACAAGTACAAGATTGTAATGACGACTTTACAAAAATTTCCTCCGAAAACAATCAATGATCTACATACTATCTCTCTCTTACAGAACACAATTTTCATGAAATCTCAATCTCATCGTATCACTCTTTTTACAACTCAATCTCAATTTTCATGAAAAATGGAACTTGAAATCAGAAATTTAGTTGCATGTGTTTGCATTTAGTTAAATGTTGCCCCTGGCGGGGCCTTGCAACCCAAATCCATCAAAATCTCCCCACCTTAAAAAAAAGTTGCCCCTGGCGGGACCATGCAATCCAAATCCACCAAAATCTTCCCACCTTAAAAAAAAAAGTTGAATGTGGTTGCATGTGGTTGAATTCAGTTGCAACCAAAATATCATCCCATCTTAAAAAAAAAAGCGATGAACAGTACCTGCCACGTGGCAGGTACTGTTCATGGACGATTACTGTTCATCCGAATTATTTTTAAAAAAAAAGGTTGGAAAATGAAAGATAGTATTTTTGCAATTAAGAAACTTAAGATAGTAAATATGCAATGAATTAAAGAAGATGGTATTTTCACAAAAAAAAAACTTGAAACCTAATATTTTTAGTAAATACCCTTATTTTAACTGAATATAGCACAACATATTAATATTCAAGAATAACAATATTTTAGGCAATTAAATCAAATTATACTACAATCTTTAATGTAAAAATCAAAAGTTTATTTTGTATTACGTAAATGACCTTTTATTTTTTAACGTTAATGTCCAAATAACTGAAAATGGTGCAAAATGAAATTGAACATGAAGTTATGGTACTCAACTGCGACCGTATGAACTATGAGTATTTAAGCATATTTCGTCAACTTATAAATTACAAAGTGCAAATAACTCTCAAGAATATAATAAAACCATGTAGATATCTTCTTCTCAGATTACATATTTTATCCTTCCAACTTTCTTCCGTTAAATAGATATAAAAATATCATATCTGAGACATTTTTAAGATTACCATTTCATTTTTTCAAAAAAAAAAAGATTACCTTTTTATCGAAATTTCATCTTAATATTGAAAATTTAAGATTATAGTTCGAAGAAAATATTTCATTATCAGATGGATATATATTTTTTAATTTAATTAGAAAATTTATAATAAATGTTTGCAGATTAAAGTCCATTCACTTCGGATCTTGTCATAATGATTTTAATTGTGGTTTTTGCAGAAACAATTCATGTCTGTAAATTGTTAGAAGAGAGTCCAGTTCCTACACAAAAACATGATTACTACTAGTATTATTTAGGACCACAAGTACAAGATTGTAATAACGACTTTACAAAAATTTCCTCCGAAAACTATCAATGATCTACATACTATCTCTCTCTTACAGAACACAATTTTCATGAAATCTCAATCTCATCATATCACTCTTTTTACAAGACATACTTGAACCAATGGAAATCTCAGTAGATGGTGTTCTAAAAGCAAGACAATTCCCCTTTATTTTTTCCTTCTTCGTTCTCCTACTCTTCCTCCTTGTCTCCTTTTTATTCTTATCCGATACACAGATCCCTGTCAGATACGATCTCGCAACGCCTCAACCTTCGATTATAATAAAATCTTCCACTTCTCCACCGCCAGAGGCTGAGGCTGAGGCTGTGTCTCTGCCTTCGTATAATATTACTGTTGTTACAGGTGTTTCGGAGAATGCTACTACTGAGGTGGCTGATATTAAATGGGGCAAATGCACAGGTCCGGTGGCTGTCGATTATATACCTTGCTTGGATAACTTTAAGGTCATGAAGAAACTGAAAGGCAAAAGGCGCATGGAGCGTAAGGAAAGACATTGCCCTCAACCCAGTCCTCACTGCTTAATTCCTCTTCCTGTAGGATATAAAATTCCAGTTTCATGGCCAAAGAGTAGGGACAGAGTGAGTATTGGTGTTGCTTTGTTCAAAAACACCAGATCAAAACGTTGTTTTTAGCTTTCCGAATACTTAAGACTGAAAATATCATGAGTAGGGATAGGGTGAGATAAAGTTGGTGTTTCGTTGTTCAAAAATACCAGACTGAAAATTTGTTCTTAGCTTTCTAATACTAAAGATTGAGTGTACAACTTGTAGGGTTAATTTATCATAGCTGAAGAGAGTCTAGCCCAAGCTATCTTTTATAGCTATTAGCTATGCTACTTCTATGCTCATAACATTAAACTCCCCCACATGTTTGCCAGGTCTGGTTTAACAATGTTCCCCACCCTAAGCTTGTTGAGTTTAAGAAGGATCAAAACTGGGTTAAACAAGATGGCGATTATCTTGTTTTTCCTGGAGGTGGCACCCAATTTAAAGATGGAGTTATGCACTACGTCAATTATATAGAAAAGGTGAAGTTTTTCCCCGACTTCTATTGCAATTCGAAACGTAAGATGTCCTTCATTTGTAATACCATTCTAGCGAGAATGATAGTTTCCAATGATTGTGCAATGTGAATGAAGTCATTTATAGGAGGTGTTAAATATACTACAGGGTTTTGATAGGGTTTTATATCAAAGTGATCACCGTTCTCGTTAAAATATTTCATCGAACTACCCAATCTTCACGAGAACTCGTTTAAAGCACTCAGAATACTATAGATATCACTTTGTTAAATTCAGAAAAACTTTTTATCAAAATTGAGAATTTTTTTTGATAGATTAACTTTAAGACATGCAATTGAGAATTTTTGCTTTGATGTTTAGTAGATCAAGTACCAGAACCAATTAAAGTTGAAGGTATTATTAGAAAAGTAAAAAAAAAAAAAAAAAGCCATATGTATTTATGTTCAAATATATGTTTCGACCTGCCTTTACATACGTAATCATGATTTATTTTTATTATATAAGCCATGTGGAGTACATTTCATCCTGTGACTAGCATTTTGTTAATATTTTTTCCTAAATTCAATGGAATGATATATAGTGATTAAATTGTTTTAAATGAGTCGTTGTTGAGATCGAATAGTTCGGTGAGATTTTTTTAATAAATATGATCACTTAGATATAAAACCCCTCTACTATATATCTCCGGTTGTTTCCCTGGTACACATAGTCTAACTACAGTAAATGAGCCGCAGAAGTCCAATACCAAAGTAAGTGGTCAACTTGGCTAGTTCACTGGTTTTATTCAATTAGGAACAGATTCCTTTACACGCCTTGTACTACATATATTAATCTTCAGTCATGTGATCAAAGATAACAAGCTTTTACGGTATCAATACAAGAGTTCTTTCTTCTCTTACATTGATCAGCAGCACACATATATATATTTATAAACATATATACTCTGTTTTATGCATATATCTGCACTCAAGTTTCATCAGGAGGTATAAATGAACCATGATTAAGATGAAACTTGAAAGTATGGCACCGTGCAGAATGTACACTACAGTCTACTGCATGTAATAATAGATTGCCAAGGATGAACAATTGAGTAATGTCTCTCACGTATAAATTATTATTACTTTGATTCACCAAAGTCCTCATCAATGGTAGAATGGATCAGTTGATACTGCTTTAACTACCTAATGGTGATGCAGGTTTTTCAGTCCTAACATGATCCTACACTGTCGTATATGTATAAATAATTTGACTAATCTACAGCATGTGAACACAGAATAAATAAGATTCTGATGTTAATGTTCCATGTCTTTCGCAAAGCTTGATGTGGGCTATTTTCTCTTTTACGGGTAGTTAAGTGTACAGAGTACAGACTGTATTCTACTTGTACAGATTAAGCAGAATAACTTCTTTTTTCTTTTTGATAAAATATGCGGACTAACTTTACTTGCTTTGCTCTAGACTTTACCTGCGATTGAATGGGGAAAACTTAGGAGAGTTGTATTAGATGTCGGTTGTGGTGTTGCCAGCTTTGGCGGCTATATGCTGGACAGAGAGGTCATTACAATGTCATTCGCTCCAAAAGATGAACATGAAGCTCAAATACAGTTTGCTCTAGAAAGGGGAATCCCTGCTACGCTCGCTATTATTGGAACACAAAGGCTTACATTTCCAGATAATGCCTTTGATTTGATTCACTGTTCACGCTGCAGAGTTCACTGGCATGGCGATGGTAATTTGCATATTATTATCGGTTTTTCAATCTATTCTAATGGCAAGGTTGAAATTCCCTTTATGTTTGCAATATGTAGGTGGAAAACCTTTGTTGGAGCTCAACAGGATTCTCAGACCGGGAGGGTATTTTATATGGTCTGCTACACCAGTCTATCAGGATGATGAAAAGCATAAGAATGTCTGGGATGGTAAATATTCTCTCTCTCATATTTCCTAATGAGTCCTTCCACGTATGATTTGTAAGTTCAATCTCCTGTGATCATGTCAGATGATTATGTTCATTATTTCTTGAAGCTATGGTAGCTCTGACAGAATCGATTTGCTGGAAAATAGTGGCTAAGGCATTTTACGAGACTGGAATTGGCCTAGTTATATATCAAAAACCTGTTACATCTTACTGCTACCAAAGCCGAAAAGCAAATAACCCACCTATGTGTGATCAAAACAGGTGGAACAACATATCATGGTAGGCAACGCAACTTATCCCTAACTATACATTTCTATATCTGGACATTTATATTTCTCCCTAACTATACATTTCTATATCTGGACACTTATATTTCAATATCATCACTTTAGACTTGTTTCTCATATAGGTATACACCTCTTGATAATTGTATTTCCCCACTTCCGGAGCCAAGACAGGGTGACACATACAGATGGCCAGTGGCATGGCCTGAAAGACTCAACAGCAGACCAGTAAGCCTGTCAGGTGAAGCAGATGCGGAAATGTATCACGACGACACAAAACGTTGGTCACAGCTAGTGTCTGGCGTGTATAGACAAGAACTCCCTATAAACTGGACTAGTGTGAGGAATGTAATGGACATGAATGCTGGCTACGGAGGGTAAGACTTACCTCACCTCAACTATCACTTCGTACATGTATGCTAATCTTAACTAGTCTCAGATATTTAATGGTGGTCAATCACAGATTTGCTGCAGCACTCATTGATCTACCTCTCTGGGTAATGAATGTGATACCCGTTCATGAGCTAGACACTTTACCTGTAATCTTTGACAGAGGACTTATTGGAATATATCACGACTGGTGCGAGTCACTAAGTACCTATCCACGAAGCTATGACATGTTGCATGCTAGTTTGCTCTTTGGAAACTTAAGGCTAAGGTAACAGAATAATTAATAAACTCAGCTGTAAAATAAGGTAGTTAAGATTAAGCACTTCATTTTATGTACCCAAATGTAAGAACAATCTTAATTTTGAGCCTCTTCTCTCGTACAAAATTAATAGATATGCTGTAATATTGGCATGGTGACATGGTCTAATCTTTTTACAAATTATTTTTTATAAAATTCAGATGTGACATAACAGAAGTAGCAATCGAGATGGATCGCATATTAAGGCCAGGTGGATTTCTCTTGGTAAAAGACACCATGGAAGTGACTAACAAGCTTACTCCGATTTTGCGTTCACTTCACTGGTCAATAACTTTGCACCAAGAGCAATTCCTTGTTGCAACTAAAGGGTTTTGGCGACCGCGGAGATGATTGGTTCAGGGATAAGTTTAATCAAGATATATGTTCTTATACATTTTTATTTATTTGCTGATCTGCATTGTAGAGTTTTACTCCCTAGCTTTATGTAGTTTCTTAAATTAAGGTGTAAGAAGTAGCAGTAGAGCATATACTTAATCTGCAAAGAACAGGGACTTGAGTTTTAATAGACCAGTCCAGTATGTTTTAGCTTAGAACTATAAAAATTTATTGTTGACCAGTTTCTACGTTTAGTGCCAAACCAAACCAAACAAAACATATCCAGTATATCCCGCTTATCGCAGGGTCTCGGGAGGGTGAGATGTACGCAGCCTTACCCTCATTCAGAAGAATGAACAGGCTGTTTCCAGAAAGATCCCCGGCTTGTGTGTGATTGTGCATAATACGTAAAAAGTGAAAAAATAGCAATGCATCAGATATGCAAACCAAATAAGAATTTCAAACATTTGATTATATAATTTGGTTAAGTGATCTAGACAAACCTTAGCCCATGATTTTCTTCACATGGGACTTACCTAGACTTATGCATAACATTAACCAATCAGTACATACCCCTAATAAATTCAATCGAACTTTCTACGTTTAGTGCCTCTGACAAAATTTAAGATCTTACTATGTATAGCATTCCAAATGGTCATGAGCAGGTGACAAAATAATTGTGCTTCAGAAGTTTATTCATTAGGTGACCCAATGCTCGACAAGCTATTGGGTCCATTGATAGATAGATGTTTCGGGCTTCGGGGATTATGCATAATATTGTATTTAATAAATCCGGACATACATAACTTTGTATTAACATATCAAGTGTAAATTAAGAATAGTAGAAAGAAATTGCCAAGTTTCAGTTGCAACTGAACATAACTATATATACATACAACAGTACAATGTTTACCATCACTCAGGACCATAGACCGCCCAAACATTCCAAGTACTATAGAACCAACACACTTTGGCCTACTACAAAGCCAAAAATGCATTTATTCACTAAAAACCCAGAAAAGAAACTCAGGAACCATTATTATTGGAGTGGAAAATGATAACAGCAAAAAGCAAAACTAGTACGAAGATGCACAAGAGAGGCTAGAAGTGTCTGATACCAACCTGCCATCTGCAGCCTTGGCGATCCGAGAGTAGCAGCCAAACTCGTCTTTGTAAGTATAAGACTGATCAGTTGTTGCTTTTCCAGAAAGAACGGAGTGGTCCTTCACCTCCATCCACCCATTGGAGTTCTGTTTGTTTTGTAAATGGCTAGAGATGCCTCCATTAAGATTCTTCTCTTTCAATTCACTCTTCTCGTTCAACTCATGGACAACACTTGTGACCATTATATATGTATCATTCCCTGAACCAGTTGTGTTTGTAATTTTAATATCAAGAGGATATTCCCTCTTCACAGTTGTGTGGCTAATCAATACATCCTGATCAGATTTGACTTCTACTTCAGTAGTTGTCTTGACTTTCTGCTCAACCACTTTTACACTACCACTGTTCGTAAATTTTATCTTGTTCTTGAACTTATACTCTTGCGAGACATGGGTTGTTAAATTCCCTAGTGTTGAATTTACCCACCCAACAAATTGACTTTTCCTCTTAACTTCTACCTTAAATTTTCCATCAAGCAGGTTAAACTCAGACTTCCGTTCAATATTAAGAGTTGGATGCTCGTAATCAAGAACTTTAGCTTGAACCTCATCCACACAATGATCTATCCACAAGTGCAAATTTGCATCTACAAGCCAATACGAAATACTATCACCGACACCAAGACCAATACGATGAGGTTTACCATCCAAAAGCATTCCCAGAAAAGGAGTCACATCAATATCATAAGAAGGAAGATCAAAAGCTCCAATTCCAACAATCGGCTCCCAAAACAATGGATTAATCCCGCCTGTAAATATCACAGGAAAAGGAACAACCGATCCCACAAAATTCCCATCAATACTCACAAAAACCTCCCTATACGATCCATGACCACGTCGCGGCACCAAACGATTCTTCCTATTATACTCATCAGGCGGATTCGAGTACCAAAACTCATCATCACCATGAAACGACACATAAACCTCAACCACAGCTCTATAACAATTCACCGGAACCACAACCTCCTTATAATGCACATCACTCTCACTCTCAATCCTAAACCAAAACCCCTTGTCCACATCTCCCGATACCACCGGAATTATCAAATCCGCAGGCTTCTCATACACATTATAACTCCTCTTCCCTTCCCTAAACTGCACAATATCCCTTCCCTCTAAAACCCCTAATTTCCGATTAATCCTCACATTATCCCCTACACTCACCCTACCGACATCCACATTATCGTAATACAAAAAACTAACATTCACATTATAAACACCAGTAAAAACATCATTAACAATATTCTCAAGCATAACAGTAAGTGTAGCATTCGAAATCGAAACAACAGACAAATACCTACTAACATCCTTTCGAACATTCCAATAAATTCCGTCCTCATTAGGCTCCGCAGTGCTAGTCCTCAGAATCTCCACATCATTGAGCCAAACAGCCGCAATGCGATCATACTGATTGCCTTTCGAAGAGACATTAAATTCGAGGAAAATTCGAGACCAGTTAGTACAATTTGGGGGAGGTGAGTAGGGGATTGAGATTGGTGGTTTGTTGATTGTGTTAGAGAAGTTGTGGGAGAGTGCTAGGTGGGTGCATAGGGGTGGCGCGTGGATGGGAAAGGCGCGCGTGACTTCAAAAAAGGGGGTGGGGGTGGTGGGGGTGTGGTGGAGGTGGGGTTCGAAGGTGGGTTGAGAGTGTAGGTGAAGTGGGAGAGTGAAGAGGAGTGAGAAGAAGAGTGAGAAATGAAAGTAAGACATTGTTTGGGTGAGTAAGTGTACGTGAAGTGAAGAGTTTGAGTTTGAGGGAAGATGAATATGAAGATGATGATTGTGTTCCGGACAGTTTGTGGGACCCGCTTTATAGTTTTTTCTGTTCTGACTTTCCCGGAAAATTTGGAAACTTTGATTTAGTTTTATGGATTTTAGTACTTTTAATAAACTGTTGTCATAGTTTTATTTTGCAAATGATGATTTTAATCAAGTAAGAAGCTTCTTTCAAAAAAAAAAAAAAAAAAAAATGAAGATGAGCAATGCTGGGGATTAAAACATTTTTATTTGTAAGATTGATATTGATAAAAAAAAAAATGATAACTGATCTTTAATTAAAAACTTTTGGAAGCTCTAGTCACTAAAAGATTACAAGTGATGTGTCAACTTGTGTGGTAAAGAATAAACATAAATTTTTATTTGTCCGATCGTATTAAATTTATGAGCACATGCAATGTCGATGCTGTACTATATTTGTCCTTTTCATTTAAAAATTTTAATTTTGTAGGTCTGCAATGTTCCATTAAGTTCCACAAGATTATAGGGTCCGCTGATGAAGACTTCTGAAACATAAGATGAGATAGCAGAGTACCACATTGATAACATCGTGATGCACGCCTACACAGGTTCAAGCACAGGACAGTGCCACATAGATAACATCGTGTTACATGCCTACACAGGTTCAAGAACAAGATGCAGCTATGATTCTACCAAATTTAACTAAGATGTAAGACATTGGGTTTCAACTTTACAATGACTACCGACTACAAACAACATGGGATTATAAAAATCAGAAAAAAAAAAAAAAAAAACCTTTCCTACCATGAACAATTATGTATCCTATCACAAACCCCAGCACCACCGTCATCGCAGCTTTCCAAGTAAAACCATTAAAAAATAGTGATCTGGTATTCTCATCTTTTATCATTTCCTCTCCTTGTCGCGTCTCAGTAATGCACATTTTGTACTGATAATTCCCACGGTCGATTAGAGGCTTCCGATCACCGTTCTGAGCACTTTACCGGAAGTATTTCACCTGAGTTTGGGGTACCTGCAAAACAATGCTTGCCCGGGGGTGGTGGCCGTCAAGCACCTCCGGCGTGAGAATCAGTAATCGGAAATAATAATAACCGGGCTGGTGAAAATATATCGTATGTGAAGAGTAATGTAGAGAGCTTTTATTCTATGAGAGCTTTTTTTGTGTCTCTAAGCTCCCCTTGTTTGTGTGTAGAATGGGGGTATTTATAGGTTGGGTTTTTCAATCACTGTTGCCCACTAGGTGTGCCGTTAAAGCTACAGTGAGCCACTATTGGAACAGTGATTGATGTCTCCTCAAACATACCTTGATTCTGCCACTTGAACTACTTTGGTCAGATTCTGTCTGTTGCAAATGGGTGTCTTTTAATATTATATTGCCTCTTTGTCTTATGGAGTAAGATACCTTTATGCAAGTGGGCAAGTGGGTATACCTTTATGCAAGTGGATAAAGCAAGATATTTTTGTGCAAGTGGATTAGTATGATGGTTTGAAATACTTTTTGTGGATATTCTTTTGTATTTGGAATAATAATTTTGAAATTAGATATACTTTGTCAAATATTCCAGAATTGTGTTTTTAGGGAATTAGTGTTTTACTATTAGCGGGTGCCCGCTGATAGCTATCAGCGGGTACTTATCATTGCCCCCCACTCCCTCTAGGCGCGTTTGCGGGTAGGGGGAGGAAAAGAAAACGGTAAGCGGAAGCGGAAGGAATGCAAAATTACGGAATGCCTGTGCCCCCCAAGTGTTGGCGGGCAACACTTAGGTGGTAGAGAATTTTTTTGTAAAAATGTGCCCCCCAAGTGTTGGCGGACAACACTTAGGAGTTAGAAATTTTTTGTGTAAAAATGTGCCCCCCAAGTGTTAGCGGACAACACTTAGGAGTTAGAAAATTTTTGTGTAAAAATGTGCCCCTCAAGTGTTGGCGGGCAACACTTAGGCGGTTTGCGGTGCTTGACGTATGCGAAGTTGAAAAGTTCTTTGTTTGATATGCGTAACTGTTATGCGAATAAATGCTTATTATTGCCAATTAATGCAAGAATAATATTAAATGTCAATAATAAGATAAATGATAAGTGGCAGTGCGTATTAATGAGTGAAGTGACCTTTGGGTGGAGAGAGAGTGTACCTTTGAAATAATATGTGGGGAGTTATTACCAAGTGAGTAGTTGGTGTTTTGTACCGAGGTAGTTACTATTGTGCTTTTGGCGTGGACCAGTCAGAATCTGCCACGTTGCGTGTTATAATGTTTTCCCCCTTTTCACGCGCCTCACGTAATAAAAAGGGAGGTTTGGTCAGTTATTTCTCTCATCTTTTTACTGTCTTCATATCTCTTACCATCGAGTGCTTACTTGGTTGTTCTTTGTGGTGGTTGTGCTATTCCGGTGATCGGCGAGGTTTATAAAGCCGTTCGTATCTCCTGCTTTGCGGTAAGATTTGTTGTTCTTTCCTTGCAGTTTTCTTTTGTGATTTCTGTTTCATAGATAACCGTGCCATGTATGTATTTCTAATTTTGTGATGTCTGTTTAGGTAGGTGGTTTTGAATGTGGTTTTGTGTTTGTTTTTTGTTTCGGTGGTAAGTGGATATTGTTTTCGATTTCCTCTTTTATGAGAAAGAGTTCGATTTACGTGTTCGATAGGTTTTTGGTCAGGACTTTCGGTGGTGTATTGTTTGTTGTTCATAGTTTCTGAGTTTGGGTAATGTAATCTTTGGATGTTTAGGCCAGTAATGGTGTGTGTATATGTATGTATATGTGGTAAATGCTGTGTAAATTGGTTTTATGATGGTGTGGCTTCGATGTTTGTGGAGGGAAATGGAATATGAATCGTTTTTCTTGTATTTATAAAAAAGGAAATTGCTGTGAAAATCCACGTGTACCTTGATAGTTGTAAGCGGTTTTTGTGTAGGCGGTACAGGATTTTTACTTTTGAATTTGTGTAGATGGGTGACGAATTTACAGATCCTGGGATCGGAGAGAAGCGACCGCTGATAAATGGGTACGGGCGGTGGGCGGACATTGGGCAACTGACCTATCCAGCGGTTCTTCGGAGAAATCGGTACAGGTACTTTGAGAGTAGTGAGAGTTTGTTCCGGGCGACCAATGTGGCCCCGACAGCGTATTCGAAGGCGCAGATGGATGCCGTCTTTTCTAGATTTCCTCACCTTCAACACGACAGTACGTTTCTGAGTGAGGAGTGGTCAGCGTATGTTAGTAGGATGTTCCGGATAGAAGATGGCTATTTCTGGAGGCGGGTGGAAGCGGGTGAGAGGCTGTATCACCGTTTTGATGACGGTTCTGTGTGCCTCCCAGTTAGTCATTTGAAGGCTGGTTTCCGGGTTCCCCCACACAAATTTATCATGGATTTATTCCGAGTGTACTTTCAGTGCCCGTTAGCTCAGTTTAGTCCCAACTCTATAAGGGCTATTAATTGGTTTATAGCCAGCAGTGAAGCAATGGGCAAGCAGCCGACATTCAGGGCGTTTTTCTGTCTTTTTGATGTAAAAGCGAGTCGTTCAAAGCCTTTCTATGAACTGCAATTTGTGAAGCCAAATAGCGTGATTGGGAAGGCCTTGGATGGTTTTCGCCCGTGGTTATTTCCCAAGGGTATGGCGGGTTGGCATGAGGAGTTTTTGGTTATCGGTGGCGGTGAGTTTGCTTGGCAGAAGAATTTTACGAAGAAAGTTGAGTGTTCTTATAAGGTGAACCGCAATCGATTGAGCCGCGCTGAGATTGATATCTTGGTGAGGCTTGTGAAGGCGTTAGGCGAAGTGTGGACGGAATCCAATTTTGTTGATCCGGCCGATCTAAGAAGACATTGCTGTTAATAATATCGTTTGTTTTGTGTAGTATTGGACCCTCGTAAACCGGAGCTAGATGTGCACCCGACCTTGGGTTTGAGTGAAGCGAGGTTGTATGCGAAGTTTATATTGTCAGTGCCCCCCAGACCTAACCGTCTTCGTGGGGGTCATTTTTCCGCTGCAAATATATTGGATGCCTTTGATTTGTCAGGTGAAGGCGGAGGGGTTGGACCTCTGTTCCTTTTGAAGATCCAGAAACCGTTGTGGAGGAAGATACGGAGGAGGAGGAGGACGAAGATGACATTGATTCGAAAGCCGAGTCGCTATCTGAGGAGTTGCTAGGCAAGTCTGAGGAGTTTTTGGGTGAGGAAGGTCAGGCATTTGAAGAGAACATTGAGTTGGAGTTAGAGGGAGAAGAATCTGCACAAGGAGAGAGTGAAAAGGATGAGGCTGCAATTGAAGTTGACAGGGCCGGTGTGGGAGATGTCCAAACTGGGGGCGAAAAGCCCGCTAATGTTGAGGAAACGGCCATTGAAAGTGGAGGCAACAGTCCTGGTACTGTGGCAAGGTTATATGCTGCCAGCTTAGGAGTTGGAGAGCATGAACCAGATATTCTTTCAAAGGAGTATAGAGCGTCCATTCGAGGAGTTGAGCGGGGTGTTGCTAACATTCCTGAAGCAGTTGGCGTTCCTGGGAGCAAGGAAGTCGTTGATTTAGATTCTGAAGAGACTTTGGGGGCCGCAAAGGGGGCCGATGTTGGGGCGGAAAAACATGTTGATGTGGCGGGTGATGTTCCGCCTCCAAGTTTGAAACGGGGAACTAGCGATGATGTTGGTCCGTCTAAGCGTAGGCGGGTCGAACCTTTCAGGGTAGGTGATTACGTTCCTCCCAACGTGGTTGTTGATGAAAGCGCAGGCACCGCTTCTGATGGTACCGGGGAAGAGGATGGTGGGGATAGTGGAGAGTCTTCTAAAGAGATTGTTCATTATACAAGTAGTGATGATGAAGTGAATGATGCTGAGTTTGGCAGTAGGCCCGGCTATGGTTTTCTGTTCAAGTCAGGGCCTAATACTTTTACAGCGGAATCTATGACTGACGATGATCTGCTGAGGATGAACGAGCTGAGTTGGGGGCGTATGTGTCGCCTTTCGCAGAAGTACGCTGCACGGGTATGCATCTGTCCAGTAGTTTGGTGTTTGCTCTTACTTTTGCTTGTTGGTGACCCGTAAAATTTTTGTGTGTTTGTTTTTTGTAGAATCAGTGCATGTATACGGGTTTGATGGCCCGGGGTAATATGTACCGCAGCAGCAATATAGCTTTAAAGGAGAGAGTGAGGATGCTTGAGCGGGAACTGGCCGCCGAGAGGATAATGAAGGATAATGCTGCCAAGGCTTTGTTTGAGATTGAGACCGAGAAAACCGACATTAAGGCAAGCTATGCTTACAGTTCTGAGCTTCGAAGGTTTTTGGCGGAGGATAAAATTGAGCTTGAGGCCGAGAAGGCTGCTTTGACGGAGCAGATAAAGAACTTAAGTACTTCACTGAAGTATGAGAGGGACCGTGCAAATGATGCTGAAAGCCACCTTGACTCCCGTCCGACGGAAGAGGCCGCGGTTAGGAAATTTATAAACAGTGCCGAGTTTGCCGGAATTGTGAAAGAGGAAGCCGCGAAGATGCATGTAACGGTATCGCAAAGTGAGTTTGGTGAGCTTGATGAGTCAAAGAGGAAATCCGCGGAGAACAGTGCAGAGATTGACCGTTTGAGAATCGAAATGACTAAACTGAAGTCTAAGGCCAAAAGAGCCAAGCGGAAGGTGAAAGCATTGAAGGCCCGTCTAGGAGATACGATCAGAGTTAGTGTTGGTTGTCAAACGGAGGCTGTGGCAGGTGAAGTTAATGTGCAAATTCCTGAGCGTGGAGCGGGTGGAGATGAGGTTGATGTTGCTACTCCGTTGTCGGTCATAGCAGCCGTTTATGGTGAGGTACCGGATGAAGAGGAGCCGTTGATAGGCATGTCCGGGTTGGATGAGTCGGACGCCGTAGCGCCGTTGTCTACTATAGCGGCCGTTTACGGCGAGGATCCGGGTGAAGAGGAAACTTTAATAGGCATGTCGAGTCCGCTGAGAGCTTCCCGCTGGGGATGAGGCCATACTATGGCTGTCCATTGTTAATGTGTTTTTGAATTCGCTCTGCGGGCCTGTCCGCGCTGTGACTTGGAAAAAGTTTTCTATTTCTTGTACGTGTAAATTGTTTCTTTAAAGTCTGGAATAATTTGTGTTTGGTGGGATATTTATTTTTGAATTTCTGTGGCGAAATATAATTGTATTGTGTATTTTGTGTTTGTTTGTGAAAGGGAGAAATAAATAGGCTTTCGGGAAATGTTACCTAGAAATCGCGCGTTTTGACTGTGGGGATTTGCTACGAGCATTAAATGCTGCATGGAAATCACGTTCTTTTGACCGTGCTTTTATTGCAGTCTGCATGGGGATGGAAATTTTTTTGACTGTGCGTGTAGTATTTCGTGGCTTGGAAATGGAAGTATTAACTGCGCACCCCTTAACTTGCTTTTACCCCTATAAAAGGGGGGTTAGCGTGCTCGATTCTGAGCATCTTTCTCATTTCCTAGCTTTCTTCATTCCTGTCACTGTTATCTGGTCATGGATCCTCGCGTAATGATGTACGATTATGACAACAACAAGGTCATAGTCGATGGGATGGTTTTTGATGGGCCGGAGTCAGAGGCCGATTTTCCTGAAGTGTTTCGGAAGATCGAGGAAGCTCTGGCGAAGCGTCGGGAGAAGAGAGAAGCTGCCAAGAACCCACCCCCACCAAAGAAAGACGACGGTGGCGGAGAAGGTGGAAGCTGCAAGGCCTAGACTAGGGATCCAAATCTTGTATCTAGCCTTGTAATAAAAATGAATAAATTTGCCTTCATTTTTTTTCTTTTTCGTTCGAACTTGTCTGGCAATCTTTCCTTCTTTGCATGTTTTTTGCACGTCTTTGATGCTTGATAACTGTTGTCTTTTGCTTTTGCCCATTTAGGGATGTATTATTTGTTTCTGTTGATGGAATTCCATAGGTTGACTGCCCGCATAGATTGTTTTGAGTAATAGGATGGTTGTCTGTGTAAAGGACCTTGGGATAGAATGCTTTGAGTAGGTCGCGTGTTCCGTTTAGGAGACTTTGTAATAGAATGCTTGTAGTAGGTTGTGTGCCCGCTTAGGAGAATTTGTAGTAGGAGTTTTGTCCGCGTAGAGGACTGGGTAATAAGATGCTTGCCCGTTTAGGGGACTTGATAGTAGGATGTTTGTCCGCGTAGAGGACTGTGTAATAGGATGCTTGTCCGCGTAGGGGACTTGATAATAGGATGCTTGCCCGTTTAGGCGACTTGATAATAGGATGCTTGTCCGCGTAGAGGACTGTGTAATAGGATGTTTGTCCGCGTAGAGGACTTGATAATAGGATGCTTACCCGTTTAGGGGACTTGATAATAGGATGCTTGTCCGCGTAGAGGACTGTATAATAGGATGCTTGTCCGCGTAGGGGACTTGATAATAGGATGCTTGTCCGCGTAGAGGACTGTATAATAGGATGCTTGCCCGTTTAGGGGACTTGATAATAGGATGCTTGTCCGCGTAGAGGACTGTATAATAGGATGCTTGTCCGCGTAGAGGACTGTATAATAGGATGCTTGCCCGTTTAGGGGACTTGATAATAGGATGCTTGTCCGCGTAGAGGACTGTATAATAGGATGCTTGCCCGTTTAGGGGACTTGATAATAGGATGCTTGTCCGCGTAGAGGACTGTGTAATAGGATGCTTGTCCGCGTAGAGGACTGTATAATAGGATGCTATTGTAGACAATTTGTTGGTAAGAAAGTATTCCATTCATGACTGTTGAGTACAAGAAAGAGAAAGTACAGATTGATTGACTGTCTATTGATAATACTTCCTCAATTTATCCCCATGCCAAGTGTTGTTGACTTCCGTGCCATCCAGGCGTGCTAGTTTGTAAGAGCCCGGCCTTAAGACCTGAATGATTTTGTACGGGCCTTCCCATTTTGGCATAAGCTTTCCGGTGTGTCTAGGGTCGGATGCCTCAGTTGCCCTGTTGACTAAATCACCTTCTAAAAAAGCCTTGACTCTGGCTCTTTTCCCAAAAAATTCCTTTGTTTTTTCTTTGTAAGCGGTCATTTTTTCGACAGCGGCTTCCCTTGCTTCATCTAGTAAGTCTAGGTTTGTTTTGAGTCCTTGATTATTGGGCTCTTCTTCGAAGTTGATAGCTCGGTAGGATGGGGATCCAATCTCGATTGGAGCAAGAGCTTCCGTGCCGAAAGCTAGTTTGAACGGGGTTTCCCGTGTACTTGTTCTAGCTGACGTCCGGTATGCCCAAAGGACGTTAGGCAACTCATGAGGCCATTTCTTTTTGGAAGTAGTTAGCCTCTTTTCCAGGCCTCGAACAATGGTGCGGTTAGTCACCTCAACCTGTCCATTGCTCTGTGGATGGCAGACAGAAGCTTTCTTGTGTTTGATCCCGTGGTCGGATAGGAATTTTGTAAATTTCGATCCAACAAATTGTGTCCCGTTGTCGGATATGAGTACCACCGGAATCCCGAATCTCGTGATGACTTGATCTGTGACAAAACGGATTGCATCATCCTGTGTGACGTTCTTGAGTGCCTTTGCTTCGGCCCACTTGGTCATGTAATCGATGGCGACCATTACGTATTGTAGGTCACCCTTGGCTTTAGGGAAGGGCCCCATTATGTCGATGCCCCAAACCGCAAAGGGTATTGGCGACAAGATTGCTGCTGGAAGGGCTGGTGCTTTTCGGGACATGTTGCTGAATAGTTGGCATTGGTGGCACTTCTTTGTGAAAGTTTTGCATTCTTTGTGCATCTTGGGCCAGTAATAGCCTTGTCTGAGTATTTTATGTGCCAGTGCTTTTCCAGCCATGTGGTTGCCACAGATGCCTTCGTGGACTTCTCTCATGCAGTACAAAGCCTCTTCTTCATCAACACATTTGAGTATAGGAGAATCAAAACTCCTTTTGTACAGGGTGTCTTCTTGCATAAAGTACTTTACCGCTTGAGATTTGAGTATCTTAGCCTTAATGTTGTCATCGGGCAGGGTACCATCTTTTAAGTACCGGATATAGGGAGTCATCCAAGTATCTTGTGGCGGGCCTATCTCCATTACGGGAAGACTGTTAATGCTGGAAGTTTTCAATTCCTCGAAATAAACCATGTCGCTACCCGTTTTCTCCCCCTTTGTTAGTTTGGATAACATGTCCGCCACTGTATTATCCGTTCTGTCTATTTGTTCGAGGGTATGTTTCTCAAATTGGGATAGCATTGCTTGTACCATTTCCTGGTACTTGCCGAGACTTGTGTCTTTGGTAGAATAATCACCCATCGTCTGGCGGACTACGAGCTGTGAGTCGTTGTAGATGGTGATTTCTTTTACTTGTAAGTTTCTTGCCAACGCTAAACCGACGAGGAGTGCCTCATACTCTGCCTGGTTATTTGTCGCTTTAAAGTTTAGCTGTATGGCCTGTTTGACTTGGAAACCGTTGGGGCTGGTAAGGATTAACCCTGCCCCACAGCGGGTGTTGGTGGAGGAACCGTCCACGTACAACTGCCAATTGTTACCGGTGATGATCCCGCTTTCCGCAAGTATTTTTTCTTCCCTTGTGGTGAATGAACATTCGGTGACAAAGTCCGCCAATGCTTGTGCTTTGATTGCGGTTCTTGGCTTGTATTTTAAATCGAATTGACTGAGCTCTACAGCCCAATTGATTAGTCTACCAGATAGGTCCGGTTTGTGCAGTATTTTTCTCAGCGGTTGGTCTGTGATAACCCGGATTTGTCTGCCTTGGAAGTAATGTCTTAATTTTCTGCTTGCCATTACCAGAGCTAGAGCAAACTTTTGAACATTAGGATAGCGAGTTTCTGCATCTTTAAGTACTTGGCTGACATAATAGACGGGCTTTTGCTCGCCTTTTTCCTCTTTGATTAGTACGGCCCCCACAGCCTTGTCTGTTGCAGATAATTATAGTGATAATGGTTCTGAAGGAGCCGCGACCGTCAGTAAAGGAGCGGAGGAGAGATAGGTTTTGAGATCCTCGAAGGCTTTCTGGCACTCCTCTGTCCAGGATATTGCCTTCGTTTTTGTTGCTCCCTTCAGGGTATCAAAGAATGGGAGGCATCTGTCGGCCAATTTTGCTATGAACCTTCTGAGTGCTGCTAGTTTCCTTGTTAACTTTTGTATTTCCTTTAAGGTCTTTGGCAGTTGCATGTCGATGATTGCTTTTATTTTTTCGGGATTGGCCTCAATGCCCCTGTGAGATACCAAAAATCCCAGGAATTTGCCGGCGTCTAGTGCGAACGCACATTTGTCCGGGTTGAGCTTCATGTTGTGTTTTCTGATGGTCGAGAAACATTCCTCCAAGTCTTGTAAGTGGTAAGTCGTTAAGAGAGACTTTACTATGAGATCGTCCACATATACCTCCATATTGCGACCTATCTGACTGCCGAAGACTTTGTTCATTGTTTTCTGGAATGTGGCGCCCGCATTGATTAATCCAAAAGGCATGACTTTGTAGCAGTAGACCCCCCTGTGTGTAATGAAGGCTGTTTTCTCTCTGTCTTCCGGTGACATTTTGATCTGATTGTAACCGGAGTACGCGTCCATGAAACTCAGCATTAGGTGGCCCGCTGTTGCGTCGATGAGTTGATCCATTGAGGGGAGGGGGTACGGGTCCTTTGGGCATGCTTTGTTTAGATCAGTGTAATCCACGCACATTCTCCATTTGCCGTTGGCCTTTTTCACCAGTACTACATTTGCGACCCACTTTGGGTAGGTGACTTCGCAAATTAAATCCGCGTCTAAGAGTTTGTCAATTTCGACATCAATTGCCTGTTGTCGCTCAGGAGCAAAATTCCTTCTTTTCTGTATTTTGGGTGCCTTTTCCGGGTCCACGTTTAATTTGTGGATTGCTACCGATTCATCCAGACCCGGCATGTCCTTTGGGCTCCATGCAAAGACATCGGCGTACTTTCTTAGGAGGTCTGTGAGGCCAGCCTTAAAGACTGAATCTAAGCCTGTTCCCACACTCACACTTTTATTCGCGTCTCCGGGCACAACTTCTATTTTTTCTGTCTGTACCGCGAGGGTTATTGGCGGTTTCTCTTCCCGTTTGAGACACTTCAAGAGATTTGCATTTATTCGTTGCGGGTCGGGCCCGTCGATGAACTGTACCTCCCTCTTTCGTTTGCTGTTGTTTTGCTGATGTTCAATATGTCTTTGTCTTTTTTCCCTTTTCCTCTTATTTGCCTTTTCTCTGCGGAGGTTGCTGGGTTCAGTCTTACCCAGGGTGAGTGCTATGTCGTAGCATCTTTTGGAAGTTTCAGAATCTCCCTTGATTTCTCCCACCCCGTTCAGAGTAGGAAATTTAATCTTTAGATGAGGGGTGGAGGTGACTGCTTTGAGCGTATTCAGTGTGGGCCTCCCTAGAATCATGTTCTAGGAAGATGCAGTATTGATGACATAGAACTTGATCGTTCGACATACTTGCCTGGGCGATTTGCCGAAATAAACGGGGAGTCTAGCAATGCCTGCAATTGGGACGGCGTTGTGGCCAAAACCGTAAAGTGGTGTTTCATCGGGACATGGTTTGAGTTTCTCGCCATTTAACTTGAGCCTGTCCCATGTGTGTTTGAAACAGATGTCGACTGAGGATCCATTATCAACGAGGATCCTCTTTACCTCGTTGTTGGCCACGCCCAATGACACAACTAGTGCCTCAGTGTGATTTGGGTTAATACCTTCATAGTCCGCATCGGTAAAAGTAATGATATTCGGGGGTCCTTCGTATATCTCATAAATGTCACGCTCTTCTCTTGGCGGGGAGGATTGTCCGCCAAAAACGGTATGTACGATGTTTCTGTCCTGCCCTTGAGACGTGGCTGCCCCTTGTATTTGTCTGGGCAAGTATTGGGATAGGTTGCCCGCTTTTAATTGCCTTTCCAGAAAAAATTTGAGGGACAAGCAGCTCTCCGTAGTGTGACCATGCGTTTCATGATAGTCGCAGTGCTTGTCCTTTGGTCTGTCTTCAGGTAGTGTGTACATTGGGGCTGGCGGTAGATAGAAAGGCTTTCCCCTGATTTCTCGTAGAATGGTCGCCCTGGGGAGTGTGAAGTCCGTCCATTTTGGCTCGGGACACCTATCTGTCCGCTGCGGGTTTGTTGGCCCTAAGCGGTCTCTTACTGGGATCGCGGGCTGTGATTTTTGGGCGGGAGGTGGCGGCCCGTGAGTGGTTTGTACCTGATTTTGGGCCGATGCTTGCCTTTGATAGGGCGTGTATCTTTCTCTTTGGAAGTAGGATTGAGTGGGCGGGGCCCTGGACTGTTTAAGCACATTCAAGGATTCGGCTTCATTGATGGCCTGTGAAGCCAGGTCATATGCTTTTGCCAAGGTGGTAAGTTTAGCTTCCATGAGTTTGCATACATACTTCTCACATTCGTAGGGGTTGAGACCTCTTTTTAGGTGAACCAAAGCTTCTGTCTCATTTACAAAAACGACCTTGTTAACGGCCTCTTTGAAGCGGTCGATGTAGTTCTGCAAGGTTTCTTCGTTGCGTTGCGCGACTGTTTCCAAAAACACGGTATGCACCTCGTGTTGCTGGTTTGCTTTGAATTTGTTTAGAAAAAGTTTCTTGAATTCCAACCAGGTATCAACGGATCTGGCGGTCAATCGACAGAACCATCTCTGGGCGTTACCGCGGAGAGTTGCGGCAAAGAAACGGCATCTTGTGAGATCATTATACTCGTAATGGAGGGCCAGTTGGTCGAAGTAGCTGAGGTGTTCCTCCGGGTCACCCAGCCCGTCGAAGGAATTGAAACTATGGTGCTTGATGTCTTTTTGTCGAGGCTCCGCCTCTAACCTTGCGGTAAAGGGTGACCCGTTGGTTTCTGGTTCGCTTGTGCCCTCTATTTTTCTCTTTAGCTCCATGATGGTGTGCATCATGTCTGCATTTGATGGTTGGGTATTCTCTGTTTCGTGCGGGCGGATGGGGGACCGTTCTCCCCGCCTTTGATTATCATATTCCACCAACACTTTCTCATATGCGGCCTTCTTGTCGTTGATGATTTTTCTCAGGTCTCTTTCTTTTCTATTATGTTCCCATGTCTCCGGTCTGTGGTGACTTTTGCCGTGCTTTTTGTGGTTTGTGTTCTGGGAGGAGCCTAGTCGAGAGAAAGCTGAGTTAGCCTTCCTAGGCTGACTGTGTACCTCTTCGTCTTGGTCGTTGTGAGAACGGACTTGGGAGCCCTGTGCTGGTGGTTGTCCTTGCTGCGGAAAAGCTGAAGCTATTTGCATGATTAGATCTACTTGTTGCTGGTTGAATCCCGCGAGGTTCAGGCTACGCGGTTGTTCCTGGTTATCTTTGTTGGGGGGTGATTTGCTAGCTGATTATTTTGCGGGTTTGTGGGGGGGGGACGTTTGTGTTTAATTCTCTTTGCTGCTCTTCTTGATTATCTGTCATGGTTTTGGATCGAGTACTTGGGGCTATTTTGGTGATGTGTATGTGTTTGGTTTTTCTTGGAATGCGAGGTTTTTGTGTTGGGATTTTTGTTGTATTGGTTAGAGCAGGTGAGGGAATTTTCTCCAAGAAAATAACCCCCTCCTTCTAGCGCCAAATGATAATTCCCACGGCCGATTAGAGGCTTCCGATCACCGTTCTGAGCACTTTACCGGAAGTACTTCACCTGAGTTTGGGGTACCTGCAAAACAATGATTGCCCGGGGGTGGTGGCCGTCAAGCACCTCCGGCGTGAGAATCAGTAATCGGAAATAATAATAACCGGGCTGGTGAAAATATATCGTATGTGAAGAGTAATGTAGAGAGCTTTTATTCTATGAGAGCTTTTTTTGTGTCTCTAAGCTCCCCTTGTTTGTGTGTAGAATGGGGGTATTTATAGGTTGGGTTTTTCAATCACTGTTGCCCACTAGTTGTGCCGTTAAAGCTACAGTGAGCCACTATTGGAACAGTGATTGATGTCCCCTCAAACATACCTTGATTCTGCCACTTGAACTACTTTGGTCAGATTCTGTCTGTTGCAAATGGGTGTCTTTGAATATTATATTGCCTCTTTGTCTTATGGAGTAAGATACCTTTATGCAAGTGGACAAGTGGGTGTACCTTTATGCAAGTGGATAAAGCAAGATATTTTTGTGCAAGTGGATTAGTATGATGGTTTGAAATACTTTTTGTGGATATTCTTTTGTATTTGGAATAATACTTTTGAAATTAGATATACTTTGTCAAATATTCCAGAATTGTGTTTTTAGGGAATTAGTGTTTTACTATTAGCGGGTGCCCGCTGATAGCTATCAGCGGGTACTTATCATGTACAATGAACGTCCATAAATCCCCAAGTTCCCGGCATAGCTATCATTTTCAAATATTGTATTGAACTAAGATCTTTCTGGAATATGACCACTAAGATTATTCTGAGAGAGACTTCGACGCGAGAAGAATATATCCGTGTGAGTTGTTGAGGAATTATACCAGTGAGTCGGTTTAAAGAAAGGATCTAGTGACTCTAGCTAGCATAAGTAATTTTCCAAATAAGGATGGTACATGACCTGTGAGATGATTGTGTGATAATTAAATTGAGATGCTGAGTGACTCCAGATTTCCAGTGTATTCAGGAATTTTTCCTTCGATTTATTTCCTGATAAATCATTGTTTGTGAATATAGTTAGAATCCTCTCAAACTCGAATTCTACTCCTTTTATCATCATGGTCATTGTATCACTAGAATAATAATAATAATAATAATAATAATAATAATAATAATAATAATAATAATAATAATAATAATAATAATAATAATAATAATAATAATAATAATAATAATAATAATAATAATAAAAATAATAAAAATATCCCCATATAACTCAAAACAAGAGATTCATTTGGTTTATGGGTGTTTTATCTTAGAATGATGGTTTATAATACCATGTAATTTATTTGATTTCAAAACAAGGATTTAAAGATTTTGAAGAGCTTCCGCCCACCGTGGGAAAGTATTGGTTATCTAATCATTTCCAAGATCAAGAACTTCCAAGTAATCAAATTCAGCGAGAGAAATTCTAAGTGAACTAAGCATTAGCAAGTAGTCAAATTCGGCGAGAGAAATTCTAAGTGAACTAAGCATTAGCCTGTAAACTATGGTTTAAGTATATTTCTTGTCTGGTACAGGTTGTAGTCTTGTAGAATCTGCAGTCGCAGTGGCTAAATCAAACTTATTACTGATTGTTATGTTATAATTCGGTTTTGATCCCCAACTGTGGAAATTTTTCTTTTCGGAACATTATTATTGTTATATTTTAAAATAATATTTTTAGTTTCGAAATTAGTTCCAATTTTTTTACATTCTGCAATGAGCATAAGTATATTTTTTGTCTAATACATATCATAGGATCCGCAGTATCACTGGCTAAATTAAACATCTTTTCAGTGATTGTTATAATCCGGGTTCGATCCCCGACTGTGGAAGTTCTTTTTGGAACATTATTTTTTATTTTTATATTTTAAAATAATATTCTTAAGTTTTTGATGTTTTCCGAGTACAAGTTATATGATATGAGGAAGATAGGGCATTTTGAGCCAATAAACCCCCTGTAAAATTACGAGTTTGCCCTTATATATTACAAAATTACATTGATTTGCCACTCCCTTATTTATTTGAAGAGAAAAAATAAGTTATTTTGTATTTATAGGGAATTGAACCCAAAACCTCCTCCATATATTTTTACCTCCAAATCATTATGCTACATTATGTTTTTTGGTATGGAGTTAAAACTCTTTTTACATAAGTTCGATCTCTATATTATCCTGTTTTTACTATTATTTTAATTTATGAGTAAAAATAGTAATGACAAATATTAGTTTCAAAATTTGAAATTTTACTTTTCAAAATATGGTACGTAATTATATACACTAATTTCAAAATTTTATTCCACGCTCTTATTTTAAATGAGTTAGTTTATTTTTGTTGTGAATTGAATCATTAACCTCGTCCAAACAATTCATCCTTCCGATCATTGTACTATATATATTTTTGGTTTTTAGTTAAATTTTTTTAGATAAATTCGACCTCATATTTATTCTATTTTTATTGCTACTTTAATTTTTGAGCAAAAGATAATGGTGATTCACATTAATTTTAAAATATTGTATTACAAAACATGGTACGTGATTATATATACAACTAATTCAAAAATTTGATAATAATATCACTGTTCGCACTAAATCACACAAGCGTACGCGATCACAAGTAATATAAGGTTAAGTTAAGTTCGTTCCCACAGAGACTGGTATAATTCAGAATATGCACTTATGCAACAATGTATGATTATTATTCACTGCTAAGACAAATATCAAAGGTATGTTTTGATTAACTAATTTAACTAACAAGCAATTTAACAATACTAAGAATTAATTAACTAATGAGATTAAAACTGAATTACTTATGAGAGATAAAACATGGGATCCTAACTTCATTAAATACTTCGTTTAGAGTTGATGCCTTTAATCAATGTATGTGATGGTTATGACAACTATCGGATAACACGAAATTAGTACACGCTACCTTTCGGCATACGTTTACCAAACCACTCAACATCCACAAAACAGATAGAAGCTGGGTGGACACCAATTATGTTTAGACCCTATATGTCTATAAGATTTGAAAACATAACGGTTTAAGTACAAGTTATCCATTGAGATCACATAGGACAGCGTAAGATGGTTAAAATTACACTACGAATCATGCATGTTAAAACATCCATAAACCTATGCTAGCATGGCAAGTTCTAAATCTCTATATCCACTTTCGCATTCAATAGAGATTAACAGTACAACTTAGATGTTAGCTACGTATCCAAGAAGAATTAGCACAACCATACGAGGAAATCAGTAAGTCATCACAACCAAATCTTTAAAGCAATCAAACTACTAAATTCCGTAAATAAATCCGTTAGAATTCCATGACAACGATTAGTTCATAATCGAACGGCTCGTCATCATGGGATCTAGTGATAACATGATATAAAACAAGATCTGAATAATATCGAGAGTACTAGAGTAATAAAGTTTAGAAAACAAATCCAAAACGAGCATCCAAAAGTATCGCCTAATTAGAAGAATATAAAAGATGTAGATCTAGATCTCCGTTAGCTGTCACGTTCTTCAATAAATCCTTCTCCAAGTCTATCTCTTGTCTGTCCTCTATAAAAAAATGTACTCTTCTGTTGATTACATATGTTTATATAGCCTCCCGTGCCTTGGCCAGCAAGAAAAGTATAAAATAGAAGTGAATCAGGATTCTGGCAGGCCAACCCGGCGCGCCCGTGCCATCTAGAGCGCGCCCGCGCTTCGTTGAATTCCCTACCGCGCGCCCGCGCTCTGACTGTCTGGAAAATTTTCAGCTTTTGTCAGATTTTACTCCTTTCTGCCTCCAATTCTCTCGCTAGTTGCCGTTTTTCAATTCTTGAGCTCAAAACCACCAATAAACACTGAATTGTACTTCCTGCTTTCAGCTTTGTAGTCCTGCACAAACTAACTAAAAACACATCAAAAACACCACATACTTGAGGTCAAGTTAATCAATTTAAGCCGATACGAAGCATTCTAAGTGGATATGAAATCCACTTATCAATCATGCAATGTAAATTGGTTTATTTTCAACTAATTAAACATTTCTTACATATAATATTAACTATAATATATTTTATATTTTTGCATAACAATATATAATTAAAAGATGAGATCTTTAAAAATGTCAGATAGTACAAAAGTTAAAAAAAATGAACCATGTGGATAAGTTGAGAAAGATAATCTTCCTTGAAAAAAGATCATATAATTATAATAATACAAAATATAGGAATCAGTTCATATCATATGTACATCGATTAAAAGTCATATAAGACACATAGAGAAATTTTAGTTGGAAAGAATATTAAAAAATTCAAAATAAATTGTAAAAAGGATTAAAAATACATGTCAAGTTAACAAATATCTTAGAAATTAGTATATTGCATAACATGCACATACACAAAATATTATGATTGATCAATCACATTATATACTATGAGGCAGTTAAAATTATTTGCCTAAAAAGATAAAATTTTAAATTATGCAATCAGTTTTTTATATAGTGATTGGACAACATCTTTATTATAAAACATTACGTGGATAAATAACAGGTTTCTTGAGTTGTCAAAATTATAACTGGAATAGGAATAAATATGGCATTCGTGTACGACTCATTTATTTTATGATTGTATTCCTAAATATACCTTGAAAGAGAAAGACATCAAAATAACTTTATTTCTCCCTCTTATGTATTGACTAGATTCTTTATGAAAGAATGACAAAAAAATAAGGATAAAATATTAAAAAATTTCACTCCAAAAATTGATTTATAGTGATAAAAAACACTATGGAGAATTAAACAGAAAACCCCCTCCTTATTATTTAAATTTTATGTTCTCTTACCCAAATTTATTATAATAACAAATTACTAGATGTTTTCTACTTGTGACATAAATTTGTACAAATTGGTGTAAATGTGTTATTCTATATCCAACACATTTATATGCCACGAAATATTTTATTTTGAGTGCTTATCTGAATAATTAAATCAAATTTTTTGTAAAACAAAATTGGGACATTATAACAAACATATTTTAACGAAAACTATACAATCATGTCAATATATATTCTTTAAATCGTAAAAATAAACAACTTTACATCAACTTCTAGAAGATGACCCGTGCCACGCACGGGTTATTACGCTAGTATAAGTAATAATTAGAAAATTTTTATGAGTTATATAAGTGTTTGGATAAATTTATTTATAAGTTGGTAAAATATTTATTAAATTAAATTAAAAAATATTAATTATTTAAGATAATAATCTCAATACATGCATACGACATTTATAAATGTAAATGTAAAAATATAAAATATTAAACAAATAAAAATATAAAGTAATAAGAAATAAGTTGGGAAAAAGTACGTCGTTACTAACTTTCAACTTATCAACATATAACTTATAAGTTAGGTTAATAAGTTAGGTAGACAAACACCCTTCATAAGTTGAAATAAGCTTATAAATCATAAGTTAATTTGTCTCCCAAACAGGCCCTGAGTCTCATTATTATACTATTTTCATACAAATTTAAAGGATTATTCATTAATGGTATGGATCTTCAAAATGCCCCATTTCAAGAGACATGGCCCTCTGCTACCCCAAAAATATGGCATATTGTCTGCCATATCTTTTTTTTTCGAAAAAATCAGCTAAACACGACATTTCGTTGCCGCATTAGGGTATAATAGCATAATAACCCGTGCAAGGCACGGGTCATCCTCTAGCAATTGATATAAATTCTGTATAGTTTTACGATTTAAGGATATTTTTGAATACAATTACACCTTTTATGTTCATACATATTATAATATCACTATTTTAAATTATGTATTATTTTATTTATGTATAGATCATATGAGCACTAAAAAGAGGATGTTTTGTAGCATATAAATATATTGTATAGGTTATAACACAATTTCTTTTAGAACAATGATAAAAGGACATATCATCAATGTGAATAATCGTCATACAATACTTTCCAGATAAAATTAGTACCCTACTTAATATTTATTTCTTTAAATATCTCATCAAGATATAAGTCACTCTATTTCCTTCTCTTTGAATAAACTTCTTAATTAACTTATTTTCTTCGATAATATTGTCAACACGGCAAGATCTTCACTTACAGTATTCAGATTTTCAATAATCTAAAAGGAGTCACCTTTCAAAACAATATTTGTTAAGTTACAAAAATTGCCATAGCTTCACGATTTTTGGAAAATATCATCTCTTTAATTTCATTGAAAAATTACCAATGAACTCACCTCAAAGATCGACTCCTCTCTAATTAGGTATATAATTCACAGCCGATGCCAATGGTACATATCCACAGGGTGCTTCGACAATGCAAGTTATTGAAAAAGGTGTGCTTTATTGTTTGTAATTATGCATTTTTACTTTTAGTTCTGGGTTCTTGATTATTCTTGAAAAGATGTTTGATAATTTATTTAGTGGTGTATGTATGACAAATTCATTGCTTACGCATTTTCATGGTGATTTAAATTTCCTACATGATTTATGGCCCTTCGATCGATATGTTTGTCCAAAAATTTGGATGGACTGGTTCAGTGATGTATGTCGATTTGATTGTTCAGTGATTTTGGTTCTTCTTGATGTATGCTATTTTGATATGTTCATTTGGAAAATTTGTGTTTTAATCGTGGGTGTGTGTGGAAAAACTTTAGTTCTTTATGTGGGGGTTGGTTTGCTGGTGACTTACTTTTCCTGGGTTGGTTGGTACAGGTATGGCATTCAGTTACCTTTCCGATTTGAAAGGCGATTCAGAGAATTGGATGATAAGGGTGCTCATATGCAGGATGTGGGGTCTATCAGTACGAAGGACAAAAGTTTGCTTAGCTTGGATATGATACTTATTGACGAAAAGGTGCACACTTTTTCACTCTCCTGTTTCAGAACCTAATGCTTTTACGTTGGTCTCACATTGAGTTTCTATCATTTCGTGTTGGTTCTAGGAGAATCTTATGCATGCTGCTGTTCGCAAGCATTTGGTATCTCGGTTTCGAGATCGTGTGACCGAAGGCTTGGTATACAACATCAGAAATGTTAAGATTGCAACAAATATTTACCCATATAGACCTCTTGCAAGCAATCTAAGACTACTTTTCCTGGCAACGACTAATGTTGAGGCAGTGGGTGAGGGTGTTGCATCCATTCCAAGGTATGGCTTCCAATTTGTGAACCAGACTGCACTTCGGAGCCGCGCCGATGATGTTACTACTCTCTCAGGTATCTTTTATAAAGTTTGATGTGCACATATGGTGTAGGCTTATATAGAATTTTAAAAAAAACCAATTTTATTGTCTCAATTTTGTAGATATTGTGGGTTGCTTTTGCGGTTTTGGAGAGGTTGAGGTTGTCGGGGCCGGCTACCAAAAAAGGGACATAAGGATTTTAACATATTAGTAAGTGTTTAGGTTATCCAGTAGAATTATTGGTATTATTTTAATTTTATGCTTTGTTTGGCATTTAGTTACTTATACCTATTGAGCTTTTTTATCTTTATGTTAATCACTTGTGCTGAGATTGATCTGCTTGCAAAAACACCCTCAAAGTTTTCTTTGATTCAGGAATTTTGTAAAACAAATGATGCTATTATTGAACTTGAAAGTGTCGCATATCTCGATGAAGTTCCGGATGTGCATATTGGGATCCTCCGTTGCAGCTCCCCCAAACTGAACTGACTTCTGTACCATTTGAATCATGCCAGGTTTGATTTTAAAGGTATTAGATGCAATGGCTGGTCTGCCGATACTAGATTGAATATCATTGATTTTTGGTTGAGAGTAATCCATTAATGCTTTCGTTGCTGCTGCTGGTTCTCCCATTTCTATAGTCGCTTCACTTTCTGAAACTCTATAATTTTGATGATCATACATAGGAAGCAAGCGGGGTATTTTTTCTGGACTAATATTGTTTTGCAGGTTCATTATTCATATCAATTCATAGCAAAACACAGGGCATCTCAGCTAGCTGGCAGGGCATCTCAGCTAGCTGACAGTACATCACAGCAAGCTGGCAGACTGTCCAGAATATTCAGAATATCAAAGGGGAGTACGTTCTTAAAGAATATATGTTAGAAATCAGTTGTAGTGATTGTCTAATATATATATAAATATTGTATTATATATATTAGAGCTCTTCTTTCTCAAAGGAATCTTTCTAGACAACATCCGCATGTTAAAGGAGACTTTTACTTTCTAAAGTGCTCCACTAAAACATCCCATGTGCTTACTTTTCAAGCATGCTTTTGTTAATAAACAAATATTCCATATTTCTACAACTCCACCATCTGTTGTCTTGTAGAAAAGCTTCCAAAGAAAACACATTCATTAATTATCAAATTCATTGTTTTCTTCATATGTCTCTAACGGATTTCTTCAAGAACAAAAAGCTTTGTTATACACATTCTCATCACTACTCCACTGATTATATTCCTCTGCATGAGAAACATTCTTTAAATCAAAAGCTTGATTCCCATCTTGAATATCCCAGAAATCTCTCAACGGCTCCTTTCTTGAATAATCTGAACGTTGGAGTTTGCTTATATATATATTCTTCACTTGTGATACAAGAAGCGGAACTGGACAACCATCAAGAACACACCTGAATATATTTCATATCATTATACACAACAACTTAGTTGTTTACATTGTAAAATCTATAAACAACATTCTTGAGCTCTAAGATATATCATACACGGTTTATATATATAAAGAGTCATATTAGTTGAGTTGTAATATCTATCATTTCAATATTTGTTAAAGTTGTAATTATAGTTGTTGGATAGTAGTCTTGGGAAACACGGGTTTGGTGAACTAGAAGCTAGAGAAGTTTGTGCTACAAGAAGTAGTATAGTACTTTGAGAGCCGGTTCAAAAACATTGTTTCAGCTAGCTGTTATCAACAACTGGGAATTGTTTTCACTGCATAACATCAAGGGGATCTTGGTGATCAAGGAGTATTGTGCTCAAGGGGAACTCATTGGTCTATACAACAGGTTGTTCAAGGAACTAGAGGAATTCAAGAAGGGGAACTTCAAGGAATTCAGTGTTCAAGGGAGCAAGGCTGTTAGAGAGTCTTTGAGGTTCAAGGGAGTTGTTTTACTCAAGGGGAAAAGTTCATTCCAGCAAGTTGTTATCAGTAAATTGGGTGATATATTATTGGATCTTGTAATTGGTTTATTTGTGATCAATAATATATTCTCTTACCATGTTGGTAAGGGACTAGGATGTAGACCATAGAAGATTAGGGGTCGAACCTATCTAAAATTCGTGGTGTTCTTTGCTTTCTGCACCTTTTATCTTTCTGCATTGCATATCTCAGCTAGCTGCTTATTTGTTAATCTGTCGCATCCAGTTAACTCAGCTAGCTGCTTATTCACTAATCTGTTGCATCCAGCTAGCTGCCAGAATAACTTTTCAGGCAGAATTTTTATTTGATCATTGTTAGTCATAACACCTATTCACCCCTCCCCTCTAGGTGTGTATTTTCATTTGGTATCAAAGCTTGGTGTACTAACATTTCTGTAACAGGAAAGTACAGATCCTATGGCACACATTTATGTAGAGGGGGAATCATCAAACATGCCACCACTTCTCGTTGGTACAGAAAATTATGATTTATGGAGACTAAAGATGAAGGTGATTCTGAGCAGAAATCCATTTGAATGGTTGGTTGTTAAAGATGGTCCATTTACCTTTATGGATGAAAACGGAAAGCCAAAAGATGTTGATGATTTTACCGAGGAAGAATTGATAAAAGCAAGCTATAATGGAAATTCCAAGTACACACTAATTTGTGGTCTTTCAGATTCTGATGTTGGCAAGGTCTCTTCGTGTGTAACAGCAAAGGAGATATGGGATACCTTAAAAATGCATTATCAAGCTTCAACAAAATTAGACAAAGTATGTGTCAATCCAAAACAACAAGCTGATTGTCACAAACAACAAGGTGATTGTCACAGACAGCAAGCTGCCTCAACGGATAAAAAGAAATGTAAAGCTCAAATGACATTGAGTGATGAAGAATATAATTCCATTGAAAACTCAAGTGAAGAGATAATCTATTTTGCATTGGTGGGCATTGACAATGACATGGTTCAAGGAAACACAGAAGACATTCTTGTAGAAAGCAAAGATTCAGACTCGGATGTGGAATCTAGTGCGGTAAACTCGTTTCAATTTAATACATCTTCTGAAAAGAATAGTTTGGAATCACTAACCATGCAGGAACATAGCAATATATCTATTGTGGAGTTCATGGAGTTAAAGAATAAGAACAATGAACTAGAAAAGATGAATACTCAACTTAGAAATATCATTTCTAATCTTATGGTCGAGAAGACTCCAACAAATAATCATGCTCAAAATCTTACTGATCTTAAGGCTGAGATATCCAAGCTTGAAGGGATAAACAAAGTGCTTATCAAAAGAAATGATGATCTCATGAAGGAACTCAGCGAGCTGAGTGTAGAGATAGATGCTCAAGATGCATGTTTAAAAGCATTTAGTCCAAGGGAATCATGCTCAATGGAAATATCTCAACAAGCTGAAAGAATCAAAGAATTGGAAACTGAAGTAAAGAATCTCCAGAAAGGAATGGTAAAGTTTGTTCAAGGAGAAGACACACTCAAGTCAATGATGAAGCATGCAAAGGTTCCAATTAAAAGAGAAGGAGTTGGTTCGACATCAACATCAGGACTAAAGTATGATGGCAAACATGGAATTCCTTATGACTATGCCATGCCATGGAGAATCTGCCACAAATGTGGAAATAAAGGTCATTTGGCAAATCATTGCAAAGTTCAGAATGCCAATCCAGCTAGCTCGAACAGAAAGATTCCTCACAGGCAGCTAGCTGACAGAACAGCTGGAACAAGAAATACAGCTTCTAAAGTGATCCAAATGTGGATCAAGAAATCTGATTTAAATGTTCTATATGTTCTATCAACTAACCATTATGGACCCAAGCAAGTATGGGTACCAAAATGTTGAGTTGGCTCTTTATTTGTTTTGTAGGTATGTCTTGTTGTCAAAGTGAGATCAAAACAATGGATTTTGGATAGTGGATGCACAAGACATATGAGTGGTGATAAGTCTCAGTTCCTTACTCTCAATAAGAAAAATGGTGGAAGTGTCACCATTGGTGATAGCAAAACACTCCAAATTCTTGGAAAAGGAAAAATTGGTAATAATGTCATCTCTATTGATAAAGTACAATATGTTCAAGGTCTTAAGTATAATTTGCTTAGTGTAAGTCAGTTATATGATGATGGACACTCTGTTCATTTTGATAAAGAGAAGTGTACTATTAATGTTGGCACTAACAAAGTCCCCCTAGTTGCTATAAGGGAAGGAAATATATATATTTTGGACTTTGAAATGCAGGATTCATCTTGTTGTCTAGCTGCAGTTGATACAAATCCAGAAATTCGGCATAGAAGGCTTGGACATGCTCATATGGACTTACTCAGCAAGCTGTCTTTAGAGAAGCTAGTTAGAGGATTGCCAAAATTGAAGTATGTCAAGATGGAAACTTGTTCGGCTTGCCAATTAGGCAAACAAATCAGGACTCCACATAAATCTAAGAATATGGTATCAACTTCTAAACCTTTAGAGCTTCTTCATTTAGATTTATTTGGTCCGGAAGCATATAAAAGCATTGGAGGAAAACAATATGCATTTGTTATTGTAGATGATTATTCTAGATATACATGGGTATTGTTTCTTCGTACTAAAGATTGTGCTTTCAGTGAATTTGAGAAGCTAATTAAGTTACTTGAGAACAAGTTTAAGTTAAGACTTGTAAGTATAAGGAGTGATCGAGGTGGTGAATTCCAAAAGGACTTTATCTCATATTGTGAAGATAGAGGCATTTCACATGAATTCTCTGCTCCAAGAACCCCACAACAAAATGGAGTTGTGGAAAGAAAGAACAGGTCATTGCAAGAAATAGCTAGAACATTACTGCAAGAGAGCAAGCTGCTAAGAAGTTTCTGGGCAGAAGCAGTCAACACGGCTAGCTATGTTCTTAACAGAGTACTAATCAGCCCTATTCTCAACAAAACTCCATATGAATTACTGAAGAATAAGAAGCCAAACATAGGCTACTTCAAAGTCTTTGGATCTAGGTGCTTTGTACTCAAATCCATTGATAGAGATGGTAACTTTGATGCCAAATCATATGAAGCAATATTTTTGGGTTATTCTTTAACAAGTCACGCATATAGAGTTTATAATATATCTAAACGTACTGTTGAAGAGTCAATTGATGTTACATTTCAAGAATCTAATGTTGATCTGTCAAGAGATGAGGAAGATATTGCAGGTTCAGATGATGCCAGCGAGCTGCCAAGGTCAAATACAGCAACTCAGCTAGCTGCCAATGAAGCAGATTCAGAAAATGCAGAAACCCAGCGAGCTGCAGAAGAAACTGAATCAAGTTCAGCCAATGATAACCAAGCTGAATTATCTCCTCCAGTAGATGAAACATGTGATAAGATGTCAAAACTCTCCTTGGAAGATTCTAGAGGTCAGAGATCACAAGAAAAGATGCCAATTTATAATGGGGATGAATCCCCTCCACCATCTAAAAGAATTAGAGCCAATGAAGAAGTCATGGCTCATCACCATTTTCCAAAGTCAACAAGGACAGTAAATAACCATCCTCCAGAGTTGATTATTGGTGATAAATCAGAAAGCATCAAGACAAGGAGAAGTCAAGCTAACTTTTGTGCATTTTCTGCCTTCCTAGCTCAAAAGGAACCAAAGAATGTCAATGAAGCACTAAAAGATGAGAATTGGATCATGGCAATGCAAGAGGAACTTAATCAATTTGAAAGATGTGATGTTTGGGAACTTGTAGAGCCACCTAAAGATGCTTCAATCATCGGTACTAAATGGGTTTTCAAGAACAAAGTTGATGAAGAAGGAACGGTCACTAGAAACAAAGCGAGGCTTGTTGCATAAGGATATAATCAACAAGAAGGAATCGATTTTGATGAAACTTATGCCCCGGTTGCAAGGCTAGAGTCAATAAGGATGTTACTCTCATTTGCATGCTTCAAGAAATTCAAGCTACATCAAATGGACGTAAAAAGTGCATTTCTTAATGGCTACTTGAAAGAAGAAGTATATGTCAAGCAACCTCCTGGATTTGAGAGTGATCAATTTCCTAATTATGTTTTCAAGTTGAAGAAAGCATTATATGGATTACGGAAAGCTCCTAGATATTGGTATGAAAGATTAAGTAAGTTTTTGATAAAGAATGGCTTCATTCGAGGTAAAATCGATCCTACATTGTTTACTAAACTTAATGGTAATGATATTCTAGTTGTGCATATATATGTGGATGATATTATCTTTGGATCAACTAATGATAATATGTTCAAGTTGTTTTCTAAGTGTATGCATAGTGAGTTTGACATGAGTATGATGGGTGAGCTCAACTACTTTTTGTGGCTCCAAATCAAGCAAACTCAAGATGGAATATATGTACATCAGTCCAAGTACATCAAGAACTTGCTAAAGAAGTTTGGATATGAGAATATCAAGGCAAAATCTACACCTATGGGTTCTGCCAGCAAGCTGTCTGCAGATGAACGAGGTAAAGATGTAGATGTTCGAAAGTATAGAGGTATGATTGGTAGTTTATTGTATCTTACAGCCTCTAGACCTGATATTATGTATAGTGTATGTGTTTGTGCTAGGTTTCAAGCTCAACCTAAAGAGTCTCACTTGAATGCTATTAAAAGAATTTTCAAATATTTAAGTGGAACTACTACTCTTGGATTATTTTATCCCATCACAAATGCATTTGATCTTGTTGGGTATAGTGATGTAGATTATGCAGGTTGTCAAACTGATCGAAAGAGTACAAGTGGTGTTTGTGCATTTCTAGGACAGAGTTTAGTATCTTGGTAAAGCAAGAAGCAAACTTCTGTTGCATTATCCACAGCTGAAGGGGAATATTTAGCAGCTGGAAGTTGTTGCTCTTAAATGCTATGGATGATTCAAACACTACGAGATTTTGGAATTAAATGTGGCAAAGTCCCCATTTATTGTGACAATACAAGCAGTATCACATATCAAAGAATCCAGTGAATCACTAAAGAACAAAGCATATCGACGTTCGACATCATTTCTTGAGAGACAATGTTGCAAAGGGAAAAGTTGAGCTGATCTTTGTAAGTACAGAGTACCGGCTAGCTGACATCTTCACAAAGCCACTAGCTGAGGAGCGCTTTACTGTACTGCGTCGCGAATTAGGCATGTGTAATGTCTAGCCAGCTAGCTGCTATAGATGCCTGGTATATTTTTTCTATGGTAATATATATAATTTTTCTATGCAACTGAATTTTACATATCAAGTTTATTTTTTGATATGCATACAATATGTTTTTATATGTGAACTTGATAATCCATGCTTACTTGAATTTTTATATTAAATGATTGCATGTGGATTTCCTTTTTGATGAATAAGGGGGAGAAAATTCAGGATTAAAAGTATGTGTGATTTAGGGGGAGTTGATATTTATTCTTATAACTCTTTACTTCACGTACTTTGCTGGGATCATATGGTTTAATGCTAAATGTTTATGTGATGCCATGCTTATTATGCTTAACTTCTTGTATAGATTGCTAATCTTTTTGCAGGGGAAGCATAAATTCAGGGGGAGTATTTAACTCCTGAATATTGGTGTGTAATCATCAAAAAGGGGGAGATTGAAACCCTATTGGTTTTGATGATGACACAATGTAGCAAGCTGACTGCTTGGTTTTGATGATGACACAATGCAACAAGCTGATTGCTTGTTACTAAATATATATTAGTACTAAATATATATTAGCATGCTATCAAATTTTATTTGCAGGATGCTTTGATATAGGGGGAGTTTTAGCTCAATCTCAAATTGGTGTATAATCATCAAAAAGGGGGAGATTGAAACTATATAATTTTGATGATCATACATAGGAAGCAAGCGGGGTATTTGTTCTGGACTAATATTGTTTTGCAGGTTCATTATTCATATCAATTCATAGCAAAACACAGGGCATCTCAGCTAGCTGGCAGGGCATCTCAGCTAGCTGACAGTACATCACAGCAAGCTGGCAGACTGTCCAGAATATTCAGAATATCAAAGGGGGGTACGTTCTTAAAGAATATATGTTAGAAATCAGTTGTAGTGATTGTCTAATATATATATATAAATATTGTATTATATATATTAGAGCTCTTCTTTCTCAAAGGAATCTTTCTAGACAACATCCGCATGTTAAAGGAGACTTTTACTTTCTAAAGTGCTCCACCAAAACATCCCATGTGCTTACTTTTCAAGCATGCTTTTGTTAATAAACAAATATTCCATATTTCTACATCTCCACCATCTGTTGTCTTGTAGAAAAGCTTCCAAAGAAAACACATTCATTAATTATCAAATTCATTGTTTTCTTCATATGTCTCTAACGGATTTCTTCAAGAACAAAAAGCTTTGTTATACACATTCTCATCACTACTCCACTGATTATATTCCTCTACATGAGAAACATTCTTTAAATCAAAAGCTTGATTCCCATCTTGAATATCCCAGAAATCTCTCAACGGCTCCTTGCTTGAATAATCTGAACGTTGGAGTTTGCTTATATATATATTCTTCACTTGTGATACAAGAAGCGGAACTGGACAACCATCAAGAACACACCTGAATATATTTCATATCATTATACACAACAACTCAGTTGTTTACATTGCAAAATCTATAAACAACATTCTTGAGCTCTAAGATATATCATACACGGTTTATATATATAAAGAGTCATATTAGTTGAGTTGTAATATCTATCATTTCAATATTTGTTAAAGTTGTAATTATAGTTGTTGGATAGTAGTCTTGGGAAACACGGGTTTGGTGAACTAGAAGCTAGAGAAGTTTGTGCTACAAGAAGTAGTATAGTACTTAGAGAGCCGGTTCAAAAACATTGTTTCAGCTAGCTGTTATCAACAACTGGGAATTGTTTTCACTGCATAACAGCAAGGGGATCTTGGTGATCAAGGAGTATTGTGCTCAAGGGGAACTCATTGGTCTATACAACAGGTTGTTCAAGGAACTAGAGGAATTCAAGAAGGGGAACTTCAAGGAATTCAGTGTTCAAGGGAGCAAGGCTGTTAGAGAGTCTTTGAGGTTCAAGGGAGTTGTTTTACTCAGGGGGAAAAGTTCATTCCAGCAAGCTGTTATCAGTAAATTGGGTGATATATTATTGGATCTTGTAATTGGTTTATTTGTGATCAATAATATATTCTCTTACCATGCTGGTAAGGGACTAGGATGTAGACCATAGAAGATTAGGGGTCGAACCTAGCTAAAATTCGTGGCGTTCTTTACTTTATGCACCTTTTATCTTTCTGCATTGCATATCTCAGCTAGCTGCTTATTTGTTAATCTGTCGCATCCAGTTAACTCAGCTAGCTGCTTATTCACTAATCTGTTGCATCCAGCTAGCTGCCAGAATAACTTTTCAGGCAGAATTTTTATTTGATCATTGTTAGTCATAACACCTATTCACCCCTCCCCTCTAGGTGTGTATTTTCACTTTCTCCTACCAGTTTTTCCTTAAGAGATTGAGAACGTGTTCACATACACGCTCAAGTACCTGAAACACACAGAACAAAGCAAGATAGGTAAGAAAAATAATCCGAGTTAGTGAACTTTAACGACCACTGATGTCAAGCACATAAACTATATTTAACATCGAAGTCCCCGGCAGCGGCGCAAAAAACTTGTTCACACTAAATCACGCAAGCGTACGTGGTCACAAGTAATATCACAGTAAGTAGAGTTCATTCCCACGAAGACCTGGTGTAATTCAAATTATGCACTTATGCAACAATGTATGATTATTATTCACTGCTAAGACAAATATCAAAGGTGGGTTTTGCTTAACTAATTTAACTAACGAGAAATTTAACAATACTAAGACTTAATTAACTAATGTGATTAAAACCGAATTACTTATGAGAGATAAAACATGGGATCCTAACTTCATTAATTACTTTGTTCAGAGTTGATGCCTTTAATCATTTTATGTGATAGTTACGACAACTAATCGAACAACACGAAATTAGTACACGCTACCTTTCGGCATACGCATACCAAACCACCCAAACATCCACAAAATAGATAGAAGCTGGGCAGACATCAATTATGTTTAAACCCTATATGTCTATAAGATATGAAAACATAACGGTTTAAGAGCAAGTTATCCATCGAGATCACATAGGGCAGCGTAAGATGGTTAAAATTACACTACGAATCATGCATGTCAAAACATCCATAAACCTATGCTAGCATGAAAAGTTCTAAATCTATATATCCACTTCCGCATTCAATAGAGATCAACAATACAATTTAGATGTTAGCTACGCATCCAAAGCATTAAGTACAACCATACCAGGAAATCACAATTTCATCACACACAAATCCTTAAAGCAACAAACTACTAAATTACGTAAATAAATCCATTAGAATCCCATGACAACAATTAATTCATAATCGAACGGCTCATCATCATGGGTTCAAGTGAAAACATGATAATAAACAAGATCTGAATAATAACGAGAATACTAGAGTATTAAGGTTTAGAAAACAAATCCAAAAATGAGCATCCAAAAGTATCGCCTAATTAGAAGAATACAAAGACTGTAGATCTAGATCTTCTTTAGCCATCACGTGCTCCTTGTTCCCTTCTGAAATTTGTCTCCCAGTCGTATCTCAAACCTACAGTTTGCATGTGTTTTTATAGCCCTTTGTGCCTTATCCCTTAAGAGATAATCAAATCATACTTAAAATAGAATTCTGGACAGTTGGTGATACGCAGGCGTGGTCTCAGAGGCGCGGGCGCGCTTGGCTCACTGTTCACAAAGTCTGATTTTTTTCTTTTCGCTCCGTTTCTCTCGCAACTTTCCGTCTTCCCGTTCCTGAGTTAAAAAACCAAATATTCACAGTAAAGTAACCACCCTGCTTCCAGCCTGAAGTTCTGCACAATTCAACTAAAACACGTCAAAAACACAACATACTTGAGGTCAAGTAATCAATTTAAGCCGCAATGAAGAATTCCAAGTGGATATAAAATCCACTTATCAATGGGTGGCTATTGTGTTTCGATGAGATGAACAGTAATTGGCGATGTGAATAGTGAAAACGGTGATGAAGAGTAAAAATGTCGATTGATGTACAATAACAAAACTTAAGGAATTCGGCTCTGATACCAATTTGATGATGGTCAGATCTTAAAAACAAAGATTTATTGAACAAAAAACAGATAAAGCAACGAATTATACGAATCCCAAGAATAATTAATCAATATTATTCCCAAGAAAACCTGTATAATCAAAGCTAAGTAATATGTGCGGGATTACATCACTTATATAGAAAAATTAAACCCTAGTACTAAACCTAATGGGCCTAAGGCCCGTAAACAAATAGGCTTTATTCTAATTAAACTAGATATTGGTATGAAACATTAAAAATAATACGTCATTTATATCTACACTACACTAGACAAGTATAAACTTATAATAAACCTATATTTCAGTTATTTATTTCCGTTCCTCATCAGATGCGGAAGGTAGGGAGGGCACTGATGGCCTTACTTGTTCAAAATTTCCATCTTCGGCTCGTTAAATAATTAAATATTACTATTTTAGTGTAAACGCTTTCAAATTTTCTATTTTAAAAGTGTTCATTGTGATCAGGACAAAAAAATACTTACTATTCTTCTATCAGAAAGTCGTCTCATTAATTTAAAATTGTTACTTGATGAGATTGTGATTCGTGCCTTTGGTTACTATTATTAGCTAGGTCAATAGATTTAAAAAACCAAACGGGTAAAATAGCTAATTGATCACTGTACTCCCTAAAAACTTGCAAATAGGTCACGAAGTTTAAAAAGCTTTCAATCGCATCATGAAGTTACAATTAGCTTGCAATCACAATACTAAACTTAAAAATATTTGCACGACCGTCAAATTGCGATGACTTTTAATGGTTCTCCGTTAAAAGACAACACATTTACGGTTAGGTCACTAAACTAGGTGCAAATTTTTAGTAAGGCCACTGACATAAAAAAAAATTAAATATTCAAAAAATATCCAATGAAATATCGAAAAAGATGGATCGGAAACTTGATATTTTTTTAGATATTTGTTTGCTTTTACCGATTTACTAGCATATAAATTAAATGGATATGTTCAATTCCAAATTTAATTAAATAAATAGAAAAAAAGGGATATCTAAATATTTGGGCTTAATGACCTTTTAGCCCTCGAAGTTTTATACGAAATACCTATCAACCCTCAATGTTTCAAAACGTTCCTTTTAGCCCCTGAAGTATTCGTAAAGGTCCAATTAACCCTTGTACCGGTACAAAAAATTGTAATGGTACGTATCGGATGGGCAAAATAGACATTACATGTGTCCGTTACAATTTTTTTTAATTTGTACCGGTATAAGGGTTAATAGGACCTTTCCGGATACTTCAGGGGCTAAAAAGTACAACGTATTAAACTTGAGGGTTTGATGGATACAAAAGGTCATTACTATATCTACTAGTTAATTCAGTTACCACTATCTCCATACCACTCGAGTAAGACTTACATATACTAACGTTTAATTCATTTACATGCTATTAATTTGAAATTTGAAAAAATAAAATTTTATTATAGATATTTGAAAATTGTAATTCGATATTTGAAGTATTAAGTATTTAAATATTCTATTTTAATAATGTCCATTTTTTATAAAACTCTCGTAGCACTAACATGTACTACGCTCATGCGATTTTAAAGAAGTGTGTATATCCATATGTATAGATTTTTGTATATATATTATACAATTACAATGGATTACAAATAATTCTAATGATTAATTATGTAATTATTATTAAATAAAAATAGAGAAACATTAATTAAACTAATATCTTATGTATATTAATGATCAATTAAAATTTATTCTTATATAATTATAAGTTAGATATTACTAATTATATCCTATTATTCTTATATAATAAGAGTAATAGGGATAATAAACGTGTACTATCATACGTCAACAGGTTCGACTCTACAAATTACATAATAAAAAAATATTTAATTATATACAAATATATCCTATTATTATACATAAATACAAGAAGGCTAATAAAAAAATGATACAATAGATCTTTGTATATCAAGAATTCTCATCTAAAATATGTTATTACAAGATAAATTTCGGGTTTTTTAATAATATATCCAAATTTAAAACATGGTTTGTAAATATGTCCTTTATATATTTGAAATTTCAAATCTATCCTAAAATCAGTTTTTCATTCAAATTTTAACAGAAAAGGACCATTGTACCCTTTTTAATCAAATTTATTTTAAAATATAATGTCTCACAAACACATGATTTGTTTAATTTAAATTATAAATTTTAATATTTTATTTGGTTAAGGGTGCCCCTGGCGGGGCCTGTGTAAGAAAAAAACAAAACAAAAAATTTATTTTATGGTTAAAATTAAAAAAAGCACCCTTGACTGGTTTGTACTAAAAAATATAAAAAAAATATTTTTTTAGTTATTAAAATTTTAAAATTTTATTATACTTATAATAGTAATTAATTAATAAAAAAGGGTATATTGTTCTCTCTAAAACTTAAAAACTGATAATGGGACATATAATTAATAAATCAATAAGATGGGACATATTTGCAAAATGATCTATTAATTTGGGACATATTACAAATTTTCCATAAATTTTTTACCTCCAAAGCACTATTACAGTGTAGAGTTTAATTTGAATACAAAAAGATTAAATTTTCAATAAATTCACCGTTGCAGCTTGCAAGTTTTTAGATGGAGTTTATGATTATCTTTTGTCATTTAATAAAAAAAAATTATTGATCTTTGAAATATACATTCGAACATGTGTTCTTCAAATTTTAATAATTTTGTTTTTCTAATACTACTAGCTTAAAACCTGTGCGATGCACGGATGTTCTTTAATAAAATGGAAACTTTTTTTAATTTGAATTATAAAATTTAAGACATGAATTTTGCACGCTTAAAATTTTAAATGATATAATTTGATAATAATTATATACTAGCCGATAACCCGTGCAAAGTACGGACTATCATATATTATTATTATAAATTAATATATTAATTTTTGATTTAATATAAAATTTAATTTATTTAAATAAATTTCATTATTAAGTTTAAATTTACATATGTTCATCATTTAATTTAACATTATTTTTAAATTTATTGTTAAATATCTTAAGATTTCAATATATATTTTTAAAAAATTATTTAGTGTAACCTAAATTATTTAGTGTATGTAAGTCTTACTCGAGGGGTATGGAGATAGTGGTGGCTGAATTAAACTAGAAGATATAGTAATGACCTTTTGTACCCGTCAAACCCTCAAGTTTAATACGTTGTACCTTTTAGCCCCTGAAGTATCCGGAAAGGTCCTATTAACCATTATACTGGTACAAATTAAAAAAAAATTTGTAACAGACACATGTAATGTCTATTTTACCCATCCGATACGTACCGTTACAGTTTTTCGTACCGGTACGAGGGTTAATTGGACCTTTACGGATACTTTAGGGGCTAAAAAGAACGTTTTGAAATATTTAGGGCTGATAGTTATTTCGTATAAAACTTTGAGGGCTAAAAGGTCATTAAGCCAAATATTTGTTTACTTGTATCAATTTATAAGCATATGGGTTAAAGTGATATATACAAATTAAATTTAATTGAAGTGTAATTATTTGGAAAAAATGTAAACACTCGATTTTTTATACCTTTGCTACAAATCATCATTATCGAAAAAAAACTTGTTATCTTTTTGTTCACTTGTATTTATTCATAAGCATATGTATTGAATTGGTTTGCATAATTTTAAATTTTATTAAAGAAAAATAATTCGTAAAAAATTTAAAATTCTAAAAATTTATAAGTTTGGTACGGTTTATCAAATTCAAAAAAATTTGAATTTAAAATTGAATAAGTTTAAAATTAAAATTAGCTAATGACCTAATTGAAAATTGTTGCCAAGTTCAGTGATGAATTTGCAATTAATCTTAATTTCACTGTGCCATGTCAGCATCTACGTCATCTTTCCGTTAGGATTTTTAACGGAATTGACGACAATTACCAATTTGCTAGTTTTTAAGTACTTCATTAGTTGACTGAAATTATTTTTTAACTTCGTAACCTACTTACAAATTTTTAGTGAGTACAGTGACCAATTAACTATTTTGCCCAAAACCAAAGTAACCGTGTATGTTGACTGTCATGCAAGTTTGAGAAGGGATTATGAGTACCTTTTCATTGAACATGTAATCCTTTTTTATTTACTCCCTCTGTCCCTCCCATTTCTTTACAGTTTTTTTTCACTGCTTGACACACATTTCTTTATAGTTTTTATTTAATCCTTTACAGTTTTTTTTCACTGCTTGACACGCAGTTTGAGAAGGGATTATGCAAGTTTTTTTCATTGAATAATTCTACTTTTATACAAAAAAAGAAAATTTTAAAATAAGTTATAAAACTATCCGCAAAATGCACCTTAAAATCCGTGCCAGAATTACGTTCTCCAATGTAAAGAATCAGCGGGGACAGAGGGAGTATAATTCATGGTAGCATTAAACTTTTAGTAAACTGCGGAAGTCTCTGGATCCAGTTAGTTGAACGTTGCAATTATATCTCTTCTCTTTCTATCTATAATAGAGCAACACATGGATAATTTAGGGATATTGAGCCAATTAACCCCCTTTGAAATTACAGTTATACCCTTACAAGTTATAAAATTACATGAAATACCACTCTCTTATTTAAATGGAAAAAAAATGAGTTTGTTTTTGTGGTGAATCGAACCTAGAACCTCCTCTACACAAGTTCCTACTAACCATTGTGCTACATGGACTTTATTGTTTTGAGTTAAAATACCTTTTACATAAACCCGACCTCTCCATTATCTAATTTTTATTATTATTTTAATTTTTGAGTAAAAATAGTGGTGATTCGTTATTTTAAAAATATTATATATTAGGTTTCACAATATGGTGCACATAGGGGAATTTTGAGCCAATAAAATCCCTCTGAAATTACGAGTTTGCCCTTATATATTACAAAATTACATTGATTTGTCACTCCCTTATTTGAAGAGAAAAAATAAGTATTTTTGTGTTTGTGGGGAATTGAACCCACAACCTCCTCCATATAGATCTTCCTCCAAACCATTATGCTACATTACGTTTTTTTTGGTATGGAGTTAAAACTCTTTTTACATAAGTTAGATCTCTATATTATCCTGTTTTTACTATTATTTTAACTAGCGTAATAACCCGTGCAAGGCACGGGTCATCTTCTAGAAGTTGATGTAAACTTGTTTATTTTTACGATTTAAAGAATATATATTGACATGATTGTATAGTTTCCATTAAAACATGTTTGTTATAATGTCCCAATTTTGTTTTACAGAAAATTTGATTTAATTATTCAGATAAGCATTCAAAATAAAATATTTCGTGGCATATAAATGTGTTGGATATAGTATAACACATTTACACCAATTTGTACAAATTTATATCACAAGTAGAAAACATCTAATAATTTGTTATTATAATAAATTTTGGGTAAGAGAACATAAAATTTAAATAATAAGGGGGCGGGGGTAGTTTTCTGTTTAATTCTCCTCAGTGTTTTTCATCACTATAAATCAATTTTTGGAGTGATATTTTTTAATATTTTATCCTCATTTTTTCCATTCTTTCGTAAAGAATCTAGTCAATACATAAGAGGGAGAAATAAAGTTCTTTTGATGTCTTTCTCTTTCAAGGTATATTTAAGAATACAATCATAAAATAAATGAGTCGTACACGAATGACATATTTATTCATATTCCAGTTATAATTTTGACAACTCAAGAAACCTGTTATTTACCCACGTAATGTTTCAAAATAAAGATGTTGTCCAATCAGTATATAAAAAACTAATTGCATAATTGGGTTAAATAGCTATTTGGTCACTGTACTATATGAAAACTTTCAATTGGGTCATGATCCCAAAAAAGTTTTCAATCACATAATGGAACCATTAATTATTTTCAATCGCAGCACTATACTATAAAAAAATTTCACTGCCATTAAAAATGGTTTGACTTTGACGGAGAGCCGTTAAACTGTTCAACAACTTTCAATTAGGTCACCGAACGAAAATATCAACTTTCAATTATGTCACTTGATGCAAAAAAATAAAACTGTAGATTGAAAAAAATTAAAATTTTTGTTAAAAAATTAAAATTTTTGTTAAAAAATTTTAAAAAATAAAACAGTAGATTGAAACTTTTTTAAAAATTCGAAATTTTTTATTTCGAAAAAATTCGAGATTTTTTCTTTGAAAAGTTTGCAAAAGCATGATATCTTAAAATAATTGTTCGCATGTATCGATTTATACGCATATAAACAGAATGGGTATGTTCATAATTGAAAAGTTAAAAAAATTCAAAAACGCTGGGAACTTGAGTAAAGAGTAAATCTTTTTTTTTGGGGGGCTCTGGAATTTAAAAGTTCGAACTCATCTTTTTTTGATTTTTGATGTACCTACTTGAGCCGGATGAAACGAAACTTTCACGTCCGATTTTGAAGGGGGGATATCCTATAGACGATCCTATCCCAATTTTTCTTTTGCTAGACCCATAGCTAAAAAACCCACTTCCTTACGATTACGAGGTTTGTTCGAATATGAAATCCAATCCTGGAAATATAGCATCCCACTTTTTTTTACTACCCAAGGCTTCGATACATTTCGAAATCGAGAGATCTCGACTGGAGCAGGTGCTATCCGAGAACAATTAGCCGATCTAGATTTAAAAAATTAAGCTTCAATTAAAATTTTAAAAATTCAAAAAAATATTGATGACCTAATTGAAAATTGATATAAAGTTAAGTGATGGATTAGCATTCCGTCCATTTGTTTAACGGAAGTTAACGGAAAGTTAACGGCAATGACCCAATTGAAATTTTTTGCTTGTACAGGTGATTGACTGAAAACTTTTTTGTGATCATGACCCAATTGAAAGTTTTCATATAGTACAGTGACCAAATAGCTATTTAACCCTTGCATAATTTAAAACTTTATCTTTTTAGGCAAATAATTTTAACTACCTCATAGTATATAATGTGATTGATCGATCATAATATTTTGTGTATGTGCATGCTATGCAATATACTATTTTCTAATTAAGATATTTGTTAAGTTGACTGTATATTTAATCCTTTTTACAATTTATTTTGAATTTTTTAATATTCCTTCCAACCAAAATTTCTTTATGTGTATTATACGACTTTTAATCGATGTACATATGATATGAACTGATTCCTATATTTTGTATTATTATATGTTATATGATCTTTTTTCAAGGAAGAGTATATTTCTTAACTTATCTACAAGATTCATTTTTTTTAACTTTTGTACTATATGACATTTTTAAGGATCTCATCTTTTAATTATATATTTTTATGTAAAAATATAAAATATATTATAGTTAATATTATATGTAAGAAATGTTTAATTAATTGAAAATAAATCAATTTACATTGCATGATATTATTATCAAAATTTTAAATTACTTGTATATATAATCACGTACCATGTTTTGTAAACTAAAATACAATATTTTAAAAGTAATGTGAATCACCATTATCTTTTGCTCAAAAATTAAAGTAGCACTAAAAATAGAATAAATAAGAGGTCAAATTTATCTAAAAAAAATTAAACTAAGAACCAAAAATATATGTAGTACAATGATCGGAAGGATGAATTGTTCGGACGAGGTTAATGATTCAATTCACTACAAAAATAAACTAACTCATTTAAAATAAGAGCGTGGAATTAAATTTAAAATTAGTGTATATAATTACGTACCATATTTTGAAAAGTAAAATTTCAAATTTTGAAACTAATATTTGTCATTAATATTTTTACTCATAAATTAAAATAATAGTAAAAACAGGATAATATAGAGATCGAACTTATGTAAAAAAAGTTTTAACTCCGTACCAAAAAACATAATGTAGCATAATGGTTTGGTGGAAGAAATATATGGAGGAGGTTGTGGGTTCAATTCCCCACAAACACAAAATAACTTATTTTTTCTCTTCAATAAGGGAGTGGCAAATCAATGTAATTTTGTAATATATAAGGGCAAACTCGTAATTTCAGAGGGAGTTTATTGGCTCAAAATACCCTGTACCATATTGTGAAACCTAAAATATAATATTTTTAAAATAATGCGAATCACCACTATTTTTACTCAAAAATTAAAATAATAATAAAAATAAGATAATGGAGACGTAGGGTTTATGTAAAAGGTTTTTTAACTCAAAACAATAAAGTCCATGTAGCATAAGGGTAAAAGGACATTTTCACCACTGTACTATTTCCGGAATTGCAATTGCACTACTGTACTACAAACGGATTACTGTACTTTAGCGTTTTTAACAAATTCACCACTTCCGTCAGTCAAATTGTAAAACAGTAGTGGTGAATTTGTTATAATTTGACTGACGGGAGTGGTGAATTTGTTAAAAACGCTAAAGTACAGTAGTCCGTTTGTAGTACAGTAGTGCAATTGCAATTCCGGAAATAGTACAGTGGTGAAAATGTCCTTTTCCCCTGTAGCATAATGGTTAGTAGGATAATTTTTGTAGAGGAGGTTCTAGGTTCGATTCACCACGAAAACTCATTTTTTTCCATTTAAATAGGAGAGTGGCATTTCATGTAATTTTATAACTTGTAAGGGTATAATTGTAATTTCACAGTTAGGGCACTGTGAAATTTAATTGTAAGGGTATAATTGTAATTTCACAGTTAGGACATCAATTTTTTTTATACATTGTTATGACAAAAGGTTTGGTTTTAATTTCTATAAGAAACTACTTATATAATTTTATTTATGCATTAGAATTTTATGTTTGAACTATACAGTTTTCACTATATCCTCCTTCACGCAAAAAGAGAGGAGAGACCGTGCCAAGTGATCATGATCAATTGATATCTGTAGAATTTTATGTTTGCGTTTTGTCTTTCCTTTTAACCACTCTTCGTTTCGTTGTCTATTTTGATCATAAATTTGATTTATATGTATACATTTGTGGAAAGAGTTTTGGTGATACAAGCAATAAAAGAGTTGTTATCATATGTGTATTTTTCTTTAAACACTGTTAGCATCATACTTTATTATGCTTTTGCACTTTCAAATTCTAATTACATTGATTCTCTTAAAGCTTTTTTATGTTTTTTAAACCGAAATTAAAGTAAAAAAGGATTTTAATATTTAAATTTTATTATTGTATATACTTAGTATTTTTAAAATATAAACAACGGGCGTCGGCCTAAAAATTTTGAGGCAAAATCGATAAATCAAAGTCAAAGAGCATTTTAGTATTTAAATTTTTATTATTGTGTATGCTTAGTATTTTTATAATATATACAAACGGGTGTCGGCCTAAATAGCTGATATCAAGGTTGTAAAAATCGGTCAACTCGGCTGAGTACTCGACTGTGTACTCGTTTTGGACCCCTAAACCGATCAGAATATTGACTAATCGGACCAAAAACCGGTTTTTAGTATAACTCGGTTAAGACTCGGGTTGACTCCGAGTAATCGGAGTCAAACTCGAGCTTAGACTAAAAAATATTTTTTCATTACTCAACTTATAACCTAGATTCAGCATCTCACTTTTATTAAACCCAATCTGAAAATATTATTTATACCTCTCGTCCTCTCCATCTCTCTCTCTCTGAAAGATCAAAGATTAGATATATACACCCAAATTCAATACATACACGGTACACCAAGATTCAAATCGAAAGGTATGTGATTTAATATCTTCTCTTTATATTTTATAGTAAGCACTTTAATTAGAGCTCTGAATTAGATTTTAATTTTATACTACTACGTATTAGAGCTTTAGTATACTCTGTAATATGGTGGGTATTGGAAAAGATTGCAGAAATCATAACCTAGCTTTGTTAAATCATACAAAACAAAGAAAAAAGCAGTTGTTTTGGTGGAAATTTTGTTTTTTGGCACCTATTAGATGGACATTGGTTTTTGGAGTGATGTTTTTTGTTGTAGGATTGGTTTCATTGTGTATTGGACATGTGGTTTCTGATCTTGAAGGCTACTCTCATCGAATCGTTAATCGTAGTTGGTACTACAAAAGGGTACTAAAGTTTTCTCATTTTACTTTAGAATGTGTGTTTAATTGTAATGTTTATGTCTGCCTTATGTGTTGGCTATTGCAATTATTCGACTGAAATGTACTGAGCTGGTTTGGTTTATGTATGATTGTGTTTTTTTGAAAGAAATAGGGTGTGTCTAGTTTTTTGAGTTTGTGTCATTTTCTTTATTTATGCTGGATATGGGATTACGCTGCATCTATATAGTTATAATTTTTGAAATTGTTAATAAAGATTTGTTATTTCTATGAGCTGAACTAGTAGGAAAGTTTGTGAGTCTTCTGTTTCTGGAAATAATGCTCCGAATTTTGCGTACTTTATTGTGACAATTGCAGGAGTATTGCACACCTTTTAAATCTTATTGGATATCGCAAGTCTTTACTCTTTCGTCAATAATTTTGGTTTTTTGATAGTGAACTTACATTAACGTTAGTCTAGGCATTTAGACCAGTTGTATTATCTCTGTTATGGTCTTATGCTATTGCTTATATATGGATTGTGAATTTGTGATATAGGATGGAAACACCTACAAATGTTAGTTCTTCAGCTGCATCAAATTCAGAGTCCGTAGAAACTTAATGAAGACGATTTTGAGTCTGATGATGAAGATAATGAAGACGATTTTGAGTATGATGATGAAGATAATGATGATGCAGTTGTTATTGAAGAAGAAGAAGATTATGTTGACCAATGGTGATTGGTGAATCAATTACCCAGTTTTTATTTTTGTAGTCTAATAACCTGAATGTCTGAATGGCTGAATATATTTGAACACTATTATTATTAGTGTGGTGTAATGGTGTTACTTGTTAGCAGAGTTATAATAATATTATTAGTAATATTAATATTATTGTTAAGTTTTAAGTTTAACACATGTACACTAAAATTAGAATAAATACATATAGATTATAAGAAAAAAAAGTTAAAAAACAATATCCGATTAGTAGTCCAAGTACTCATTCCGAGTACTCGCCGATTTTCCGACGATTACTCATTTTTCTGAACCAAAATCGAGTTGGTCCGATTTCCGATTTTTACAACCTTGGCTGAAATGCATCTATTAATTTTTAGAAATTAAAATAATAATTCATAAAAGAATTGTGAATAATTTGACCCAAAAACAATTTTCTGAAAAGTTTTACAGAACAAACGGATCAAACAGCACTATTCATCACGTTCTTCACACATTCAAGGCTTGAATGTTTCAAGCTAGATTTAATGGAGGTTCGCCGGAATCCGGAAATTTCCCGACGACCAAAAACACTCCGGCGAACTGTATTTGAGTACTAAATAAACACAAATCACTTGCCCATCAACTAGACGCTTAACACGCTACAAAAACACGAACAAAAGTCAACCAAAACGATCGAAAAACAAGGATTTCCAACGAGCTTAAAGACTTTCCAGCCAAAATTCGTTTTTCATCGTTTCTAAACCAAATCAAACGTTCTATGTCACAAAATGAAGCTTAGGACATGGTAAAGCTAAGCCCCAACACCAAAATCACAAACAATCATCACACACAACGGACGAACAATTTGAAAAATTGGTAAAAACTTACAATTTTGTTTTTTACAAAAACGAACATCAACCATGAAATTGGACACATAAACATATTGTTTAGGACCCATAGAAGCTATACAAACCATCAGAATCATTGAACAAACACTGGAATTAAAAGCCCCAAATTTCATATCCAATAACCCTAATTTTCGAATTGAATAAACTACTGATTCAATGATGAAATTGATCATGTATATAAACTCCTAGCATCCATATGAAGCTATAAACATCATCAAAACATCTGAAAAATCTCAGAAATGGAAAACCCTAATTCTTGCTAAGAACCCTAATTTTCCAGAATTAAAGAAAAATCTTAGCAAATCAGAAATTACCCTTTGTGAAATTTGGGTAGAGATTATGAAACTAGACTTCGAGAGCTTCGATTTGAGTATAAGAACACCAAAATCCGATATCGAAATAACCTTCAAATGCAGCTTTGATTCTCAAGAACGCCTAGAACAATTCAGAGAATTTTCCAGAATTTTTAATAAAATAAAATAAAAACTGATTTTCTAATTTTAAAATGGCCCCGCCAGGATACCCTTTTAATACTAAAAGATCAGGGGACAGAGAAGGGGACATGGAGAAGGGGACAGAGGATCCGGGCTCGTATCTGAATGATTGAGATTGCAGTGGGTGAATTATTTGAGAGCTGGAAAAAAAGTGTCGGTATCAGGTATGAGGTTTGTTCATTTCAAACCGTGTTTGGTTGATAACTTTTATTAATCTGAAACCTATACCTAAAACCCACTAGGAATGAGATTTGATACCTTAGGAGGAAGGTGGGTTTGAGAAAGGGGTATGGGTATCAAAATAAATTTTAGCAGATTAAATATACTTATATCTTTATGACCTTCCTATACATATATCTTTATGTTCGCATATTTATAATCCATTATTGCAAATAAGTAGCAATTATTTGCTACTTTAATTTTTGAGTAAAAAATAATGGTGATTCACATTACTTTTAAAATATTGCATTTTAGTTTGCGAAACATGGTACGCGATTATATATACAACTAATTTAAAATTTTGATAATAATATCCTATATGCTTTGATCTTTTTTTCTAGAGCTGCTCAATTTTAATTCAATAAAAATAGAATTTCCTTATTTACATTCGAATAAAATAGAGTTTCCTTATTTACATTCGATTTTATAGGAAAAGCAATAAATATATAAAGTAAAACCTATTTTGAATATAAATTAAATAAAAGGTAATCCTATCCATATTTTTATTTTATTATATTATATAAATATAGTCCTATTTAGTATATAAATATATAAAGTCAATCTTAATTAGAAGTTAAATAAATATATAATACCTTCTTTCTCAACTAAATTAAATCATATTTTAATTTTTGTTCTAACGTGATGAAAAAACTATATAAAGGGGGTTTTCATCCCTTAAGAACCATATGTCTGCATGTCAATTGCTTTATAATTTTATTTTTCAATTTCATATATTGTTATAGAATTTTATCATGGAGTTTGACATACATGCTTTTGTTTGTTTAGGTGCTCTCAATGTCACGTTGATCACATATTCTAATAGGCTCCAAAAATTTGATTTTGTACATGCAACCTCAAAAGTTACTCCCTCCGTCCCGCCCATTTGTTATCATTTCAAAATAGAGTGTGTGGCACACATTTTAAGATGGATTTTAAAGATAGTTCCATAACTTATTTTTGAAATTTTCTTTTTTTTTGTAAAAAAATAGAACAATCCTATTTTTATACAAAAAAAGAAATTTTTAGAAATAAATTATGGAACTATCCTTAAAATTTACCTTAAAATACGTGCCAGAAAGTGACAAAAAAAGTGTTAAGAATTGGGTGGGACGGAGGGAGTATCTATATTATATATATATATATATATATATATATTGACAAGTTTAACAACTCTGAATCGTTGTCGTTGTGGATCTAAGGTTGTTCTGGCCTGTTCGCAACTCTAAGTTTCGTTGTTTCTATGGGTTTAAGGTTGTTCCGGGAACATGTTCTCTTACAGTTAGCCATCATTTTTATTAAAAAAATTCTAGAACTTACTGCAGTCTATCTATGTTTCTTTGTTGTTATGCTACTTGCTGCTAGCTTATGTAAGCATCAATTTATTTTGATGATCACACCCAACAAGGGTATCACAACAATGAGATGGTATAACTGTCAAATACACAAGTCATTCATTTAGTTAAAAAATTACAAATACCATTTGCATATATGAAAGTTTACATGCAAGCTAACCAGTTAAATTAAATTATATAGCTACCTCTTCAGCTCGAAAGCTTAACACGAAGCAAGGCACCTTCTACTTCTCAGTTACAAAGCATTCCTGACCCATAACGAACCCCGCTTGTAAGGACATGAGCACAATGAGCATATACAATTTGACAGCAATGTACCACAGACTATATTACCTGGATCAACGTACTAATCTGGAAGCTGACTCGCAATAGCTAAACTTCAGGCTTCCAAAACTTAAGATCAACAACAACATTGTCAGATTAAATTTAAAAGTATTGAACAAAAAAAAAAATTAACAATCAATTTCTGCAAGGTAAGTGAGAGAGCGCGTGGTCTATAAAACATGTACATTTCTATCATAGTAAATTGATCAGAAAATTCATCTCATGTATCCAGTCATTATATATTTCCATAATTAACTTACCTATTTTGCCACTACCTAAAATCATGTTGTTGAATTGATCCTATTTTGAACCTGAAATAGTTGGAGATGCCATAGTTGTTCTTGCAAAAAAGGGACCAAAACTAAATTAGGAATGAATAATGACAAAGTTAGAGTGAATCTATTCAAGGATCAGAGCATCAAGTCATCAATTTCGAACCAATTGCTAATCAGTTCTTAATAATTATGCAAAAAGCAATAGAGAACAGGGTATTGCATATGTGTAATGACAACCAAGTTTCTTGCCATTTCATAAATTCTCTTCAAGATAATAATTGTATTAATTCATCACTATCAAACCAATCATTGCTCAGTTTATTTTAATTCTGCAAGAAGCAATATTGAAAAGCAACAGAGTGTACACTCTTTGCCAAAAATGGAAATAGAATAGCTAACTGGGAGGCTGCCAGGTCAGATGTCCAAGATCCTCCTTCATTAATTTACTTAACGTTTTGAATTTGTATGGAAGAAAAATTCAAATTTACATATTCAAAATAGAAAAGATATTTTATATTCTTATATATATATATATACAATCATTGTTTCCAACGATCAAATTTTATCACCGTATTTATAACCTTTTTTCTTGCTTCCTTTTGCTCTTGGCTTCGTCTATTTTTTTTTAGTTTTTTTAATTCATTCTTATTTTGTTTAATTTTTAATATACATGGCTATGTTTGTGCTCTACTGATTTTTTGGGATTTTAAGGTTACTTTTTTTGTTGGTTTTTAAGGTTTGAATTTAGATTTGACATTTGCTCTCTTCGTTTTAATTTTAAATTTATGATTTGTAATGATTTTAGTTATAATTATGGATTATTAGTAACCATTGGTTGTTCTTTGCTTTGGATTTGAAATTTTTTTTGTCAGTGATCTTGGTACATAAACACCTGATTGTGTGAACAAGAATTAGTAGATCTTTCTCTGTTGGAGAAGAGAAGCACTTAAGAAACTTGGCACAACGGGTTTGAACTTTTATCATTCCCTATTTATTTATTTATTGTTAATTGTTATTTTGTCATTAATTATTATCTTCTCATTGTTCTTGATCATGATATTCCACGTCTTCTTTTAATTAATTCAATCAAATCTTTTTTTTTTAATAATTAGGCTTATAGCCTTTACAAATGAGTATCTGTTCTAAGAAAATTTTCGAGATGAGCCAGAGTCGAACCCAAGTCCTGGGACGACAGAGGATAAGCCCTTACCACTTGGGTTATCCAATCGTGCTCAAATCTACTTTTTTTATCTATATGTATTTATTACAAAGGGTGTCGGTCTAAGAAAACGTGACACAAAATCGACGTAAAAAATAAGTATATGATTTATTTTTTTGTCCATATATATAAATATATTAAAATTTGTACAATATTGTGTTCACTAATTTATTTATAGATTTTTTTTATTTCTTTCTAAAATAGTCTATATTTTGAAATTTTTAATAAATATTACATGGTCGCCGAGAAACGTGTCTTATATGTTTTTATTACAACGGGTGTCGGCCTAAGAAAACGTTATAAAAATCAACATAAAAAAGAAGTATATAGTTTATTTAGTTGTCTATATATATTAAAATTTGTAAAACATTGTGTTTATTAAATTATTTTGATTATTTTTTAAAAAAAATATAAATAGGCCGCCACGAAGCACGGCTTAGTCAACTAGTCCATTATATATATAAAGGAGGATACGCGGGCGCTTAGGTGGCACATCTAAGATCATCTCAATCTATTTTTCTAATTTTGTAAAATTTTAGAATTTTAAATACTAATAAAAAAATATCTTTTAACATATTAGAGGTAGAATAGGTGTTCGAATTTATAGAGGAGAAAATTTCGAATTTATAGAAAAAGCTTTGGTACGGCCACATTTTATAATTTTTGTGTGGTCGTTTCTATGTTATAGAGGAAAAAATCAGTTTATTTAAATAACTGATTTTAGTCATTAATAATTGTAGTAACTATCGCCCAATATAATATAGATTGTTTGTAATAGGTAGTGTGGCTGAAGGCAATGTGGCTGAAGGTAATGTGGCTGAAGTGTGGTACTAGCCACACATACTTAACCAAATTACAAAAAGGTTTCATTTGTATTATAAATGACCACCGTACCAAAAGGCCGATACCAATCACAATACCAAAAGGCCACAATCCAATCCAAAAAGGCCACAATATGCAAACAACTAAAATGCCAAAATACAACTAAGTAAACAAAAATGCCAAATTCCAAACTAGTCATAATCCATATTAAAACCATACTACTAATCCATAATCCATAAAAACCATACTAAATCCATGATCCATAACAACCATATGGAGTAAGTATACTTACTCCACAATCCATAAAAACCACATAACCAGAGTACATAAAATTAACAAGTTATCGAAAAGTTCACAAGTAACCAGAAAACCACATTAACATGAGTCAAATTCAGTTTACAATTGCACCACCAGCTTTCGCTTCTTCCTCAGCTTGTTTTCCTTGTTCGCCTTAGCCTTTGAACGTGTTACTGGGGAATCTGTAATGGTATTACATCTGTTCCCCTTCTTAGCTTGATCTGCGCTATGTTCTTCCTTAGCTTGAGCTGCGCTATGTTCTTCCCCTTCCCCATTGGCCGTTGGATTTGGTACCTAGAGTAAAATAAATACGATGATCATTCCAACAGCCCTCAAGTTAAGACCATTCTAGCACAAGTAATGTAATTCTATAGATAAGCAAAAAATAGACAAGCTCCCATCTCTACAAACTACAGATATTTCGTGCTACTTATATTAATAAACATGTAATTATATCTCTCCTTATATATATGTACATAAACATGTACACATCAAAACAGAAGCAAAACATACAATACAGAGTTTCAAATATTGTTATATAATTAATGCTCCATCAATTCAGGTAATTTTAGAATCATATAAGCAGCAATTTACACAAGTACATTTGAAAAAAAATAAGCATTTTAAAAAAAATTATAAACTAGGAGAATAAATACACACAACCAAAATGGAATGCAAAGTAAGAAACGTACTTGATGATCAATTTTCTTGATAAGGTTTTTGGGCCAAGCCACAAAAGAACCCAAAGCTTCCTCAACTGTCCGCATATCATCAGCTTCATACGGTAAGAATGCTGCCCCCTTAACAACTTCATCAACAGAAACTCTATAGAAATCATCTTGTAGGGGGACTCCATGAATGGTTTCTCCTGGCTGGTCTGAAAGGAAAGCCGTACCACGTGCAACTGGGTTGTTCAAATTCAACGTATAAAGAGTACACTTGATTATTGGCTACAGAAGTTAGTGGCATAATTAACATCATAAAGGTAAAAGTGATGAATTAATATACATGCGCATTTATAAATATATTGCATACCGATTGAACAATTGTTGAGGTTTGATTTGACTGAGATGGCATTTGACCAGAGATAGTGCTAGGCTGAGATAAATTAATCTTCTTCCTGGTTCCGGATCTAATCACCTTTTCCTACAAAAGTAGTAGCATAATTGCCAACATATTAAACTTAAAGTTAATCTCAATATACATGTGCATTTAGCAATATTGTAATACCTATTGCACAATTGTTGGATCTTGTTGTGATTTAGTGGTACGCGGAGATAGATAAACTTCCTCCTGGTGGTGATCACCTTTTGCACCATTATGGATGTGTCGGTAGTAGGAGTCACTTGCTTTTCCTCAGATTTAACCTACAATTTAAGAAATTTGGACAAGAAATCAGCAATTACTTAGAAAAAATTAAAAAAAAAATAAATTAGCCATTACTTACAGGTGTTAAAAACTCTTTCGATGCTGGGATGGTAACATTAATGCAGCTGTCCCTCGAAGCATTCCCACTTATCGGTGTTCCCTACAAAATGTAACGTCAGATGGGAAAGTCAAGTGATAACACAAGTTTTGTAAACTAAGTTTTGGAATATAGACACAAGATAACTAAATTCGAACACAAAAAACTCCAACAATTTATGTAGTGCTTATATATTTACTGTACTCAGATTTGGATTTTGAATTCATTCAGTTAGTCCTTACATCTTGTTTTGTTGCTGAAAGCAGTCCTTGCGAATCCAATTGAGCCATGACTTTATTCAGTTTATTGTTCGTTGCCTCCATCGGCAACAACAAGTTCTTCAGTTCTTTATCCTTCTTCTCACGCAGCAGTTTCTCATTTTCCAATTGAAGCTCCAGAATCTTGATTTTATCTTTTCCTGTTGTCCTTTACCGAGGACAACACCTCTCAAGTATGCACCCTGCTCCTTGCCAAAAACCACTGTAAGGGCATCCTCATCTGGCCCAATCTTGAATCCTCCGTCCTTTATCTGTGCTTCAATATCCATCTGTAAAGAAAAAAGTGAAGAAAATTATTAACAAGAACATGTTCTTCACTTTAGGATTACTAACTCTCATATTTAAACTTACTAAATAATCCGCCATGTTCTTCGCTTTAGGATCTACCAACTCTCCATCTTTGTTTTCCCTCCCCGTCCTCCACATAAAAGCACGGGTGGGGACCTCATCAACTGCAATTTCATTTTTCGAAACCTTGCATAATGCAACGACGACACAATCTGACATTTAATATCAAAAATAATCACCAGTAAAAAAACGCATCTGAATTACCAATTTTTCTCTGAGACCAGGGTATCCTCCTCGTCCCAAGCGATGATCATAAACGAACTGTGATCGCGCTTTTTTCGTAGTTTCGGAGACATCCTTTCAATAGACAAAAAAATTATTTCAGCAAAGTGCATTGGAAATATACGTAAATTCATACGATGATCCGTATATTAGAGGATTACAACCTTGAATTTTTTCGTTTGCGTGTGGGCTACGAACCTATCCCAATCAGCTTGCTCTACAAGTGTACGATACTACCTAGGAACTTTTGCAAGTTTTGCTGGTTTATTCAGGTTAGGTCGTATGAATCCTGCATACATCTTTCTTCTGAAATTGCAAAGCAGCCCACCAAGCCGAGTCATTACAAACTTTCGACGACAAAGTTCTATATCAAAAAAATGGTGCAATATATAATACATGGTGTTAATACACATAAAAGGCAAGCAGATAAGTTGAACAATAGTGTTTCATATTGAAAATGTAACATATATTTAGAGTAATTAATGCGAAGTAGCTGATTTACCGATATTTGATCCCACAGCTTAGCCTTCACTTCTTTTGGCACCTCCTTCCATGTTAACCATCTTAATCCCACATGCTCCCTGACCGTGTCTCCCAAAAAGCTCATAAATTCTGATATGTATTCCCCAGTTAACCTACCAAGTGAGTCAAATTCAACCTCATGTTTTTTCCCACCAGAGTTTGTAAACCTGGTACGCAGCTTTGGCAACCTGGTTAGCCCCTTCTTAGCTTTGACAGCATTCTTTTGTTGCTCCTGTTTGCATTCTTCTTTTGCGCTTTCTCCTTCTTCTGTGTTTTCTCCTTCTTCTTCGCTACACTCTTCCGTTGAATATTGATCCTCAAATCCTCATTGCCCCTACCTACAACCAGTATAAGAACCATTAGCAATTACAGGATTGATCTGTTCAATATACATACACACGAATAAATATGAGAAGTCAAAAATGAGTCTACCTATGTATTCTTCTTCAACGCAAACTGGTGCAGTAGCTGTGGACCAGGAATGGAAGACATGAATCTTGCAGACTCCAATCATGTTAGAAGCAATATCCAACTCTATTAAGTGACTGTCTCGAAGCAATAAACCATATCCATTATCCGGGGTCACCCCATCTTTCATGAAATAAAGCTTATCATCATCCGAAACTACATCCGCTACCAAATCCCTAACTTGTTTAATAGTCATGTTGTAGACTTCCATTCCTTCGAACACCTTTGACTTAGGACCAGTGTATTGCCACTTAACACATGTCATGAACTCACCCCCATAGTAAACAACTAACCTATACCTCTTTTCTATGGTACTCAAATTAGCTGTAGACAACAAGCACAACAATGTCAGAATATTAATACATCAACATTAAAGCGAAAGTCAAATATAACAATAGATGATAACAAATATAACAAAAACTATGCTTTCTCTCGATCTCTATCTCACCGTGTCTCAAATATAACAAAAAATATTCAATCTCTCAAACCATATATCAAATATAACACAAATAACTCATATAACACAAATAACACAAATATAACTCGAACAACTCAAATAAGTTTACAGGTAATATATACCCACACAGAGTTTATCATAGAAAAAGGATGGAAGTGTCTCAAATAGTAGTATTATTCATATAATTACAACTCAAATAGTCTCAATCTCTCAAATACAACTCAAACATATATCTCTCAAACATGCAATCTCTCAAACCATATATCTGAAATACAACTCACATAACTCATATAACACTAATAGTCTGTGGAAAGAATGGTTTACATGCGATAAGAAAGGTGATTTAAACGCCGGTGGAAAAAGCCCTAATTTCACCCAAGAACATAAACCAGATTATGTCACCAGATTTCACCGACGGCGTAACATAATTTCACCGATTGAAAGTTGTGGAGAGATTATGGTCCATAGAGAGGGAGAATTGGGGGTAAAGTGAATTTGGGGGTAAAGTGATGTTGAAAGTGAATTGGGGGGAAGTTTGAGTTATTTTGGGAAGTTTAGCCGCCTCTCTGTTTTTAGACAAATTGTAAATTATAATGTAAAATGTATTAAAATTAAGAATTATTTATATATCCATATATTGTATTATTTATATTAATATTTGAAATTTATTATTTTATTAAAATTAATTAAGATAAATGAATTAATTATTAAAATCAAGTATTATTTGGATCGTCGAAAAATACATTTAAAAAAATATTTTCACTTTCGAGGACGAATCTTGTTATTGGGAGAAGTACTTTGACCAGATCTTTGTCAAAACGTCGTACAAGATAAATTCCTAATTTTTCGATTATTTTTCCCCAACATCACAATGCGTATCTATTAACATCCGTACGGTCGGATCGTCGAAAAATGAATTTAAAAAAATATTTTCACTTTCGGGGACGAATCTCGTTATTGGGAGTAGTACTTTGACCAGATCTTTGTAAAAAGGTCGTACAAGATAAATTCCTGATTTTTCGATTATTTTTCCCCAACATCACAATGCGTATCTATTAATATCTGTACGATTGGATCATCGAAAAATGCATTTAAAAAAAAATATTTTCACTTTCAGGGACGAATCTCGTTATTGGGAGTAGTACATTGACCAGATCTTTGTAAAAACGTCGTACAAGATAAATTCATGATTTTTCGATTATTTTTCCCCAACATCACAATGCATATCTATTAACATCCGTACAGTTGGATCGTCGAAAAATGCATTCAAAAAAAATATTTTCACTTTCGGGGACGAATCTCATTATTGGGAGTAGTACTTTGACCAGATCTTTGTAAAAATGTCGTACAAGATAAATTCCTGATTTTTCGATTATTTTTCCCCAACATCACAATGCGTATCTATTAACATCCGTACGGTTGGATCGTCGAAAAATACATTTAAAAAAAATATTTTCACTTTCGGGCCTTAAATATTCTATTTGGGCCAACACTATTCTAATTGGCCAATACTATTCTAACTGGGCCTTAAACAAGTTCAGTCCAAAGGGAGTAGCTGGTATGGTGGTCAAATACCTAAATGGAAAGTTTATTCTCTCAATTGGAAACCGCACTCTCGGATTCAAACAAGTAGCCGCTTCTATTAATATTGGATTCAAAGTTCATCCACACTCCACAACGATTTCATCCCTAATTCCATTGGGCTTCACACCCTTCTACTCTTAATCACTCCTGCTTCTCTCTCCTAGTAAGTCATGTGTTATTTTTGAATTTTATGCTTTAATTATGCTCGTAATTACTGTAGTTATGCTGTTATATGCTCGTAATTGCTTTAGTTGGTATATATTAAAGTTTCAAATTATATGTCGTAGTTATGGATAAGTCTTGGATGTTAACCGATAGAAACAGTGAACCATATATGGATGGAGTTGTAGCATTTATCGATTTTACGGTGTCTAATTTGAAGATGTACTACGCCATAAACAGCCTACGGTAACACCACGACCGTGTTACCTTAGACCCTAAAAAACGTTACCAAAGGCCAAAAAAAGGCTAAGGTAACACCTTAGCTGGGTTAGTTTTGTTCTATGTAACCTTTGGAGTCTAAGGTAACACCTCGACACACATAAGCTAACATAGGCAAATTCGTTACCATAGACCCATAAAGTAACACACTAAGCAATTCTATAGCAACCCCAAATCTATGTTACCTCAGATGTATAATTTTGCAAAATTATTAATCAATTATGTGGGTCCCATATGTGGGCCTCACAGACATTGTTTTTTTTAAAATTAATTATTTTCTACCATTTCATTCCTCTAATATTCATAAAAACAATGCATAGATACAACAAAAAAATAAAAAATAGCCAAATGTCAAATCTAAAATAAACCTACAAACTATAAATATCATTAATTTAAATAAAAAATTTTAAATCGTACAACCGATTACATTTACTTAAACATCTCAACAAAACCTAATCTATCCCCCACAAATATTAACAATTTCACCAGGTTGTAATAACATCTAAATCCCCTTGGCTTTTTTTGGTTTCAGCCTTCATCATCAAATATAGCATCACCAAATTAGCAAGTAGATCGGCCGAGCTGCAGACCAATAGACTTTATATACAACTAACCAAACTGATGGAGCTCCTCCCCTAGAAAATCCTTCATCTAATCCCATGTAGCTTGCATTCTCTTGCCTTCATCTAATCCCATGTAGCTCATGAGAAATACTCTGCAATATAAATCCTCGGTAAATCTTGTGATCGCAACATCAAATACATATAAAACCTGTTGCAGATTAAAGAGAAAGATCTCAAATACTTTTTACAGCAAAGCTAATTACTACTGAAAATTCTCATGCTTTATACAAACAATCAGGACTCAACGAATTCTTTAGTGAATGTCTTCCTCTGTCCTGATGTTCCAATCAGGACTATTGGCTTAATCCAAAATATACAATGGAAAATGTACCTAATCCAAAAGTTATTCTATCAACCTACAATGGATAATATATATTAAAAAACGTAAGCTGAACTAGCTGTTTATGACATCTGGTTAATTGTCTCTATTCAAGATGATTCAGCGCACAAGGCTGTATATATTACTTGTGTATGGGACTTCACTTCATCCCCAGGGTATATATCCTGACTGATGAATTGAATAACTGCAGGAAAGGAGAGTGAAGGACACTTACAAACCCTGAAACACAAAAAATAAAAAGAAGCCCGACATGTTTCATTATATTGATGGACTACATGCTTGCTATTACTTGAGAATTTATACAATTACATTGATCAAATTACAATTTTGTGTTCATTTTAAAACCAAAATTTCCTTCAACGTTTAACCTCAATGCAGCTTTATTTCAAACTGATAAATCTTTCTTTCGCCTTATTGAATTGATAAGTTTAAACTCGAACTGAATCAGGAAAGTGCTACTGGTAGGTGTAAAATATATTCATTGCCACAAAAATGCATAAACTTTATCAGGGTTTCTATTAACTGATGATTACTAAAAAACGGAATGAGCCAACCTTATCAGGTTAATATTTTTATCAACTAAAACACGGAATGCGGTCTTGTCAAAGGAACTGAATGTAGAATATTAACAAAGGAACAATGTTGCAGTCATCAATCAAATTGAACACTCTACAACCGTAGCCCAACTCTGCAAGAATATGTAAGGAGGAATCGTCAGTATGCGAAAAAGATGACTGAAATCAATTTGCAGTCATCAATCAAATTAACAGACCCTGTGAAATAGAACCATAAACAAGCCGTTGACTGAGAATGCGGCCAATTCCAAATAGCATTGCAGTGAAGAAAAAGTGCCTGCAGAAGCCAAGTGTGCCTGCAAATATAAATCAAATTCAAAACTTAGGGATCCTTGCCCATCAAAATTGCCAGAAATTAATGAGACCTAGAGGAAACAAAAAGCTACACTGATATACCCACTTTACAATGATGAGAAATATCTTAAAATTCATAATCACCAATTTTACAAAGCACATGAATACAAAACCAGATAAAAAGTAGATAAATGTTTACTTGAACATAGTCGCTGTATACCTCTGATTTGATTAAGTTGTCAACCAAAATACAGAATATACCAGTCTGCCAAAGCAGAAATTCAAACACATACATCAATATACATTTCAAAAAAGCCTATATGATTATAAACCATAATTGTTAAGTTTCAGAACTTAAAGGAATCACATAAAATCGACAGATGGTCAGATAATTGTCCTAGAACAGCGAACTAAATGCTTATAATAAGAAGAATAATTAAACCTGAAACATAGCGATCAAACTTTGTTTAAAAGGTTATATAAATTACTCACCATCACAGTTATACGCCAATTCAGCTTATAATGCTATATACCTTATGCGGTCATTGACAAAATTAAAAAAGAAGACATATGACACCAACAAAACAACATTTCTTCAATAGAAAAATGTGTAATGATTGTTCTGTTCTTAGTTTGTGATTCTGTGGGATGTACGATTACTTTTCTGTTTTAGATTCAAATGAAGCTCACAGTTGTCGGACTAAGCACACAAGCAATCACCTAGACACAAGTTAACATCTGACTGTTATTTTATTATATAATTACAGATTCGTATTAATTGCAAATCCATGTGTTCTAGTTCTTTTTAACCTGCTATAGATTTCCGACAGATAGCTAGATCCTGTAAATGATGAACAAGGGTTTGCATAGTATCTCTCAGCACAAGCTACTAAGCCTAGAATCAATTAAATTAACTGGAACTTACAAATTAGTTTAACGAACATAGAGAGAGAGAGAGAGAGAGAGAGAGAGAGAGAGAGAGAGAGAGAGAGAGAGAGAGAGAGAGAGAGAGAGAGAGAGAGAGAGAGAGAGAGAGAGCCCCCTTTTCCCCCTTTTCTCGCCAAAACCCCTTCCGTTGGAATAGCCATTTGTTTCTGCAAATCAAGCACAATGACAATTAAGCAACGAAACAATCTTGAGAACCATATATTACATGTTTGTCTTGTATATTGAATAATTCATCATATAAAAAGGATGTATTTATCGATTAATCGGAGTGAGTAAAACTCTAATTAATAACATAAAAAATCAAAAACTAATTAGATCGAAAATCAATTAGAGATGAGAAAAATGAAGAAAGAAGAAAAGAGTATAGAGAGTTTTTGAAACTGCTTGGATTGACCACGGCCGGGAGAGAGTGTTTGAGTGTATCTGAGGGATAAAGGGACTGTAATGTGAGCATAATTTGTTTAAGGGGAAGGGGAAAGTGCAATTTGGGGGGAGAAAGTGTTTGAGTGTATCTGAGCGAGAAAGAGAGACAGAGAGATGAGTGAGGTGAGAGAGAGAGGTGAGGGAGATTGGAAAGAGGGTAAGTGACCAAATTGTTTTTCCCCAATTTTGTTTTGCCCGCTTTCTCATTTTGGACCAATTTTGATTTGCCCGCCTCAGCCAATTCCCATTTTCTTTCGTCGCCCAGCCAATCCCCATATTTTTTTCAATTTTCCATTTGTCGCTTTTTTTTTCATGTTCTAATATTACAAACTTTATTTTTTTTTTATAAAAAATGTATGACAATAAATATTATCATTATCATTTTAATTATTGAATAAAAAATTTAAATTTATTATACCCTGTTATTTTCTCCAATAATTTTATTAATGATTTTAATCAATTTTTAATAATTTTTTAATATTACTTTATTTTAAGATATTTTAAATAAAATTAATAAAAAATATATTAATATTGTAAAAATATGAATGATTCTATTATTTGATAGAATATTATTTTTATAATAATAAATTCAATGACTTGATAAAAATTATTGAATTTTAAATTTTAATAATTATTAAATCGTTAATTATAAATAAATTTCAAAAATATGTTAATTATACCCTAAGGTAACACAGCCCATGGTGTTACTAAGTTTAACACCTTCCATAGCTACGGTAACATACCTTTAAGGATATGGTAACACCAAAACTAGAGTGTTGTAGTAGGTCCAAAATTTCATAGCTATGGTAACACCCGAGAAGGTAACCCCCCCTAAGTGTTGTAGAAAGCCATCTATGGCGTAGTTAATAAACACTATTCCATGTCCATGTGTAAGCTGTTTAAACCACTGCTCTCTTTCTGTGGATGAGGTGCATTACCACTTACTCATTAAGGGATTCGATCGGAATTATACAAGGTGGATTAAACATGGAGAGAAAGACAAGCCAACAACTTCCAACTAATTTGATGCAGTAGGAATTCCAACAGATGCTGCAGAAACAATAGAAATGGTAAAAGCTACGGAAGACAATTTCTTAGATGACATTGAAAAGTTTCAAGAACTACTTGCAGATGCGGAGAAGCCCTTGTATAAAAATTGTCCTAACTTCACAAAGTTGTCTGCAACCGTTCAACTACTAAACTTGAAGAGTAAGCATGGAATGACGAATAAGTGCTTTACTGAATTGCTACATCTATTGAAAAGGATGCTACCTGCAGAAGGTAACGAGATGGTGAACAACACATATGAGGCCAAAAAGATAATGACAGCAATGGGTTCAGGATACGAAAAGATACATGCTTGCATTAACAATTGCATTCTTTACAGAAAGGAGTACAAGGACTTGGTGGTATGTCCAACTTGTGGCATGTCACGGTGGAAGGTGGATGAGAAGACTAAAGTCATATACGAAAATGTTCCTACAAAGGTATTATGGTACTTCCCCCTTATTCCATGATTGAAACGACTTTATAAAGTGAAAAGCATATCAAAAGATTTGATATGGCACTCCACCAGTTCCAAAAAGCCTGGTGTTTTACGCCACCCATCTGATTCACCTGCATGGAAAGCAATAGATGATAGATTTCCAGAAATTGCCTCTAATCCAAGAAATCTTCGGCTTGGCATTTCCACAGACGGGGTAGACGTAAATAGAGGGAATAGGAATCACAGTGTGTGGCCGGTATTAACTGTCATTTACAATCTTCCACCTTGGTTGTGTATGAAAAGAAAGTTCATCATGCTTTCGTTATTAATATCGGGAACGGCTGGAAACGATATCGATGTGTTTTTGGATCCTTTGATCGATGATCTGGAGCTCTTGTTTGAAGAAGGAGTTGAAACATATGATTCCTATGCACAGGAATAGTTCACTTTACGTGCTATTTTCTTATGGACGATTAATGATTACCCTGCTCTTGGTGCATTATGTGGCTGTCCTTATAGTGGATTCCATGGTTGTGTGGTGTGCAGGAAAGAAACTCATTGTGTAAGACTTCCTTTCTCTGCCAAGCAGAGTTATGGTGGTCACCGAAGATATCTACCATATAGTCATCCCTTCAAAAAGCAAACTAAGGCATTCAATGGAAAAGAAGAGTGGGGAGCTGCTGCAGATCCTATGACAGGGGAAGAAATATTCAACGAGGTTAAATTTTTTCGGAATAAGTGGGGGAAGGGATTTAAGGATAAAGATTCAGAACTCATGGACACTTCGACTGGAGGAGGGGGGAAAACAAAAAAAAAAGAAAATCAAAAGGGGGTGGTAACTCAAATTCCGGACAGAAAGAACAGACCTATTGGAAGAAATTCAACATATGGAATCGATGACTTAGGTATTGGCGATATAATTTGGTCCAACATTGTATTGATTTCATGCACACTGAAAAGAATGCAGCTGAGAGTATTATTGGAACATTACTAAATGTTCCGGGCAAGACGAAAGATGGGTTGCAAGCTCGAAAGGATCTGGCACATTTTGGGATAAGACAAGAGTTGCAGGCTAAAAGTCAAGGCGAAAAGACATTACTTCCTGCAGCTTGCTACAAATTAACTAAAGATGAAAAAGACATGTTCTGTGACACATTACACAACTTAAGGGCTCCGCAAGGTTATTGTTCCAACTCTTCTAGTTTGGTGAATGAAAAGGATGGGAAGCTTATGGGACTTAAATCACATGATTACCATATGCTTATGCAACAGTTCTTGCAAATTTCAATACGGTTTATCATGCCTGAACCCACAAGATATGCTATTATCAGACTTTGTTTTTTTTTTTTTCAAATCAATATGTAGCAAAGAAATCAAAGTAGAAGAACTCGATAAATTGCATGAGGAGCTTTGTGTGACACTGCGCTTGATGGAGAAATACTTTACCCCATCCTTTCTTGACGTTATGCTTCATCTACCTGTGCACCTTGTTAGAGAGGTAAAATTATGTGGCCCAATATGCTTTCGGTGGATGTATCCCTTTGAGAGGATAATGAAAGTTATTAAAGGGCATGTGCGGAACAAAGCTTACCCAGAAGGATGCATTGCTGATGAGCATATTGCAGAAGAAATAATTACGTTCTTCATCGAATACAAAAAAGTCATGAGCTCTATTGGTATTCCAGAACACCAGCACAACACAACTGAAAATGGTAATGGAGAGGGAATTCCTTTGTCAGCTGGTAAACCAGTTGAAGTTTCTCAAGATCTCTACATGAAAGCACATTTCTATGTATTTCAAAATACACCTGAAGTTGTGCCGTATATCGAGTAAGGACTCCTAGTGAACATGTTTATTTGTGTTTTTCTTTTATTTAACATTAGGATCAGATTTGATACTCATTTTTGTACTTGCAGACAACACATGACATTTTTGAAAAACAAACATCCTGGTAAACGACAAGCATGGCTGGAGAAAGAGCATAGCACAACGTTTGGTTAGGCAACAAGGTAATATTTAAATCAGTATGATCTTAGTTTTTTCTCAATTGTAATTTGTGCAAGCTGAATCTCATCCTTGTTATTATGTAATTTAGCTTGAAAGCGAGTTATCGATCTCCAAAGAAAGTGTATCAGAAACAGTGAAGTGGATCTCACATGGAGCACGCAGAATCGTGAACAAATACGATGTATATGACATCAATGGCTATAAATTTCGTACAAAAATTCGTGATGGAAGAATTCACCAGAATATTGGGTTTGTGTAGAGGCAACTGAGATGCACATTTCTAAATAAGTAGTAACCTATGGAAAGAACTTTTATTATGGGGTTCTACGAGAGATATGGATACTAGATTATTATATTAAGAAAATTCCTCTTTTCATGTGCGACTGGGTTGACAATAGAAATGGTGTCAAACAAGATGGCATGGGTTACACGTTGGTCGAACTTAACAGATTAGGCCACAAGGATGATCCGTTCATATTGGCCTCACAAGCACGACATGTGTTTTATGTTGAAGACCATCTGGATAAAAAAATGTGTATTATCTTGATGACACCACCCAAGAATTATAGAGATCTGTACGATGATGCCAATGAGGATTTCAGTACTGTAATTCTTTCTCACAATGATAATATATTACCACCTGTAGATCCACGTGACTTGGGTAATAAATCTCATGATGATTACTTTAGACAGGACTGTAATGGTATTATTATACGTAATGCTAACTGAATCCGGTAATTATCATCATTATGTTTGTCATTTTCCATGTTTTTTTATGTAATGCTAAATTCTATTATTTGGTTAAATTCTGTTGGTTAAATTCTATGCTCTGTTTTAATTCCTATTTTTTTCTCCAGGTGTGTGCAAAGAAAAAGGCCTGATCATGATGTCGTCTTCAAATTCCTACATCTCAAACCAAAATCGAAGTGATCTCTGCTACTGTGGTCTTCCTGCTCGGATTAGAACATCAAACACACTTGACAACCCTGGAAAAAGATTTCTGGTGTGCCATAAATCAAATTCATTGGTAAGTTGATGTTTATCAGTTTCATCTGTTTAATTTAATAAACATCTTTTAATTTGAATTCCCTTTTCAAGTCTTCTGGACCCAAATGTCCGTTTTGGGAATGGATTGATCCTAAACCAGTTGTCATGAAGATCAAGATAATGAAGGAAGTTGATGATGTGAAGACTGAGCTGCAAAATTGCATGTCAACAGTTGAAGATCTTCGAAAGGATGTTCATGTCATACGTGGGAAGTTGTATAATGTTATCATTGTCTTGGTCATTTTCTTTGTTTTTTATTTGATGAAGAATTAATATGTAATGGTGAATTGTAATGTTGGCCGAAGGACATGGACTTGTTGAATTGTTCTAGTTTTAAGCTTCATTATCAAGTTTTAAGGTCATCTGGTATGCAACTTGGATAAATCAAGTTTGTGTTTGTCATTTGTGGTTAATCTGCTATACCAATACTTCATGTCCAGTTGGTCAAATATTTTGCCACACACAAATGTAATAATGTGACAGATCAGTTGGAAATGAGGATCTTGAAAATAGAATACTCTGTTTCAAGAGGGTACTTCTGAAGACAGAGTACTTTTTAGTCACACAATAATACAATCACTAGTTTTTAGCTTCCTTAAGCGAACAAAGCTATGACATATGCTGAAAACTCTACTTTTTAGTCACATAAAACTGTAGTGACCATAGGTTATTTCCCATTTAGCCACATCACCGAAACTGACTGTGGCCGTTTCGTAACATTTAGACACAGCAAAGAAGCGTCACTAGTTATTGTCACACTTCTATCTCTCAAGCATGACTAAAAATTTTGGAATTGGTCAAAGTCAACAAAAAACCATGCTGTTTTATCATATTTGGTCACATATTTGGAATGTGGCTAAATATTGTCACACATTTTTTAAAGGTGTGACTGAATCTTTCAAAAAATGTGATTTCGGTCACTCGAAAAACAATTGTGTGGCTAAAACTTGGGACGATGACCTTTAGCCACTCGTTTTTTCCAAAGTGTCACAACCTTTACTGTACAAAAGAGTGGCGAAAGCCCAAATTTGACGTAGTGATAGGAGTTAGAATTCTTAGAAAATACGAGCATATAAGTTCTATAAGTGGAATAGGTATTAGTATTTATAAGACATATGATTAAAAGTTTTATGGGAAGTAGAATAGTAGTTAGAAGTTTTAGAAAATACGAGTTCGAAACTAAAATTTCTTATAAAAACTCCTAATTAAAATAATTTATTATCATCCGAATTCCAACCATTACTTCTTCCCCTTTTAAGCATGTTCTAAGCTTGGAGATAGACAAAATTTGATGTGCCGCATAATATGCATGGTTATGCTACATACCACAAAGTGTAAAATAATACTTCATTTTCATGAATGTTTTTTCTTACGGGATTAATGTCATGAATGCTAATATTAATAATATTACTTTAATTTTCAAGTGTCAAGGTTAATTACTACACGACCCTACTTGAGTTCTGAATTTCAATAGTATATATATAGCTCATTCAAACTATTCATAATTTTAATATCATGTATTAAGATTTGTTATAACTTATTTATGGTTCTCTATATAATTTTAAATTTCAGAATAGTTCGTTTGCTTTTTGTTCATTGATTTTTTTTCCCGTAGCACCTGGCTCCTAAGGTTGATAATTATTGTTACACGAATGCATGCATGATCACGTTTATCATTTGAGAATTGAGATCCTATGATTTTTGTAGTAGCTTCTTATAAGTTTTGTTTTAAGTTCTCCCCAGTCCCCAGTGCAGTTCTTATTTAGATTTCCAGTTTTAATTGGGAGGCTTAGATTCAATTTTTTTTTAAATACAAGAGGTCTCTTAGATGTTGTCAGTCAATCAATCATAAATATATATATATATATATATATATATATATATATATATATATATATATATATATAAAGGAGGATACGCGTGCACTTAGGAAGTAAAATAGGAGTTAGAATTTTTAGAAAATACGAGTTCGAATTTATAGGAAAAGTATATGGCGCTTCTCAAATCGTCTCAATTTATTTTTAAAATTTTAATAAATTTTTACAATTTAAAATGTTAATAATTAAAATATTCTTTAACATGTTAGAGTAGAAAGCTATCCGTATTTATAAAGGAAAAGAGCTTGAATTTATAGAGGAGAACACTTCAAATTTTTCTATATATAATCGATTTTTACACCAGGAAAACAATATGTCTACCTCTATGTCCGGTATTTATTTCAGTTTTATGCTGTGATTTTTCATGCGTTGCAAGTAGATATATTTAACCTTCTCATAATCATCAAGTTATCTGCAGGACTCGAGAACTTGCTATGTTAAATCCAAATATTCAGCCTTGTCATAGTTGATAAGTTTTTCTTACTGATAAACATCCCTTCAATTATTCATATAATTAAATCCAAATTATTTAGTTTTATGTCTTTAATATTTCATTTATTTGACATGGAATGATTTCATCCCAGTTGTGCTCAAATCTATTTTAATATTTGAAATTCATTATGATAACTGAATTTCATCAAACATATTGCAGTGTCCTAGGACGTATTGATGAACTTAATTGCTTAATAGATTTTCTAATCTTCTTTTCTCTTCCAGGATTTAAAAAAGGTAATATATAATTTAATTTGATATTTTCATAAATTATTTATTTATTGCATTGTTTCTAAGATATTTATTTCGTAGGTAATAAATTATGAATTTACCTTATTTAATCCACCATAAGTCCACGTAACACCTGTTTTCTCGATTAAAGTTAGTAGGCCAGTATGAGACTTGTATCTACCACTTATTTAAAATTACATACATGCAAATGCAATCAACTATCATGCGAATATGAATATAAAACTTACATTTTAAATATTGTTTTTTGTAGTAGCTAGCTACATGGTCTTTTATTACATAGGTAAATTACCTGGCTAAACCTAACTATAACAAAGGATAATTTTTAACTTGACTATTTGATTTATTTAATTTATATTTTTGTACTATCTATTATTTTTCAAAATCTTATCTTTTATTTATAAATATATAATTTCGATAATTATTATAGATGTCAAGTAAACATGTTATCAATTCATGTTATATAACATTGATTATTGTCTAATTTTAAAATAATTTTAACTCTAATTTTATTAATTTTTTTAAAAAATTAATAAATAAATAGGTAAACTACTTGTAATACGTTATTTATGTCATATAAATTTATATATCATGTTTTATGTATTAAATATCTAACTAATTCAAATCAAGTATAAGAAAGAAAACATTATTATGTAAAGATATAAAATATATTTCAGTTAACATTATATGTAAGAAACATTTATGGTTTTTCGTTTTTCTGATGTTAAAGAGAGGGTGCAACTTCAACTAAAATAGAACTAATCGAAGACTAAATGAGACAATTATACTTATGTTATATGCTCTTTTAATTTTTTCTATAAAACGAAAGAATTGTCTTTAGAATGATTAGTGATTTTTAATATTTCATTACATAATTTTTAAGTCAGTTTCCTCTAATATTTTCTTCCCAACAATGTAACATCACTAATTTATGCTCTTAAGAAAGTAACATAAATAATATATTGCACCATCAAAAATCAAATTGGTTTATGTTCTATTATCAATAATATGAAACACGTGAAATTAAGTAAAAAGTCATGTTACAAACTAAATAATTTTAAATGATCATTAACATAGTGATCTTATGGTGGAAAAAACCTCATCTCAAACAGGGGAAATAGTATATTAAATTTGTTAGTTCTAAAGTAGTGGGAGGATGTTGAGTCTCTAATTGCGTCTCTTGAAAAATGTATCGACGTTTATTAATAGTAGTTTAGTTAAAGAAATTTACTAGCTGTAGTGAAATTAATTACTTTGATAGAAGATAGAAAGAATAAATTCATTTTCTGATATGTTATTTAATTTTTTCTATTAGTCTTAATAGATTAATGTTATTATTTACGAAACTTATATGAGTTATCTATTGGATGAATTTTGAGTGAAATTAAATTGAGGTGTGAGCCATCTTCTTTCATTTAAAGGTTATTGAGTTCACTTAAATTCGAGTTAATGTTAAGGTTAGAATTCGAATGGAACAATTCAAATTCATTTGATGAACTAGCTCAAACTCGACTATAACAGTTTTTAAACTTTTTAAGAACACATTTTTAAATTTTTAAAAATTTACAAATATTTATGTATATGTATTTATATGTTTAAATAACTAGTTGTTAGGTCCAAATGTGTTGTAGAGGGGGGGTGAATACAACTTTTCGAAATTGATAAGCGATAAATACGATGCAATAAATGAACACACAGATTCAAGAAATATATGTCTTATATATAACTTGAAGTGGTTGCTACAGCATTCATAGAGTAGTGAATGATACTAAGCTCTGTGAATACACTCTCTCTCTTTTACATGTATTTCTCTCAAGAATTGCTCACATAAAACATTACACAAGTACTTCTATTTATACTACATGTAATCTATGTCCTGTAGTCTTCAAAGACTAAGATATACGTGGCCCATTGATGTCCACATAAATCTTGTCTTATCTTGAAAGCTTGGAAATCTGCCAATCAGAAGATGCCATGTGTCATGTTGAAACTGCACTCTAAGTAGAACTTCTACTTGAGAATTTCTACTTAGCCATCTCGAGTTTCTAAGTAGAACTTCTACTTAGAAATATTCTACTTGGTCATCTAGAATATTTAGTACTTCGAAAATATTCTGGTCTTCAACTTGAAACTTCAATGCACATCTTGAACTTGTGATATCTTCATGTCTTCTTTATTCTTCACCAAGCTCTTGAACATGGATCTTTATTACTGACATAAACTTGCTATCAATGTCCTGACACTTGATGCACTGGTCTGGTTCATAAGTGACTAGTCTTGATAGTGTTTTTGCTTCTTGAATAAATTACCATATTCAATTAGTAATGTGGCTTTCCAATGTTAGCTTTCCTTTTTGTTCACTTGAAATTAATTTGTCTTATTGATACTGATAGTTATGATCTTGATTCTTGTTTTTTCAAATCACTGAGGCATGAACAACTTTGACTTGAACTTCTCTCAATGATTTCTTCTTGGCTTGATCATAGTTAACATGTTGAATTGTATCAATTACCTTGTCTTCATTTAGTGTTGATTTCTTTGTGGCTTCTTGTTCTTGATTGTCTTCTGGTTAAGTATCTTTTCCTTTAGTTGAGTTACATTAGTTATAGTGTTACAAGTTTACACACTCTGCCTTTCAATCTCCCCCTATTTGACTGTCTAACAATGACATTCAAATTAATGAAGGATAACTCAACTAAACAATGAGACGAGAAAAGATAACTAACATTAAAGTCTTGAATAATTTACAATTGAAATGTACTTGGAAAACAATACAAAGAACTTAAACTAGAAACAGAATTCGAACTTCGAATTAAAGATCATTTGAGTAATTCCTATCACCTGGATTATTTCATACCTTTTAGTCAAACTTATATCACCTTATTGGATCCACTCTGAGGTGAATTTTCCTCAAGTGAGTTAAAGCAACCGAAAGACATGAAGTTTTTCCAACTTCAAGTTCACACCACTCTGACCTTTAATTCTAATTCCGTTTCGTCTTCCTAGCTTCAGCAGCTTGGCGCTTCTCCTCTTTCTGCTCTCTGCGCTTCTCTTTCTGCCGCTGTTCTTTCTTATATACTGGATCATGAAGCTGCTTCCACCTAGCATTCAATAAACTTACTGCTTCCATTTCTAGAGGATTCTTTGGCTCTGGATAAGGATGTTTGAAAAGCCTTCTGAGTTTGTCCACTTCCTGAGTAGTCCTGATCTTTGGAATGTCCTCAAAGTTCTTCATTATGAGCTGAGGTTTCCAATGTGCTTTATCAGCTTTAAACTGACAATAGATCATTTTGGGGTAGCCCTTGACACGGTTAGTATTGTGGACACTAGCCGCATCTCGCTCCATCCGCTTCTTTTCCACCATTACCTCAGACAAGTAACTCATGAGTCTCTGTTTTTCTTCCACATACTTATTCTCCACTTCGCTCCATTTGAACACATATAAAACTCTATCCATAAATGCAGCATATTGAGTCTGTAACAGCCATGTTCTACTCATATGCAAGAGTGTTTGATTCTGGTCTGCGTCTATGAATGCCAAGGCATCAGCTGTGTCATCGACATATGCGTGTATCCAGTATACACTATCTCTTCTTGGAACACCAACTGCCTCCCTTATCTCTCTTTGTTCCAGTGATCCAGACGGAAGAGTCAGAGCTTCATCTACATTTTTCATTGCTTGAAGAATATTCCATTTCTTCTCCATTAGCTCCGGCTCAACCTTCACATTATCTAGAGGGTTTGGAGCAATAATATCACACTTCCATATTTCATTGCTTTTCTTGAATATGATTCTTTCAATGACCTTCACCGATTTTTCTTTAATTTCAGAGTAAAACCCCTTACTCATCATTTGTCTACAGACAACTTTGAGAGATTCCATTGAAAGATCCATTAAATCATTTTCTTCCATACTTACCCTCTTCATCTTCTCATCTACTACCATTTGGACAACATCAGGATATGCTGAGAATTCTGGACCCTTGTCCTCTGCTAGCTGCATTAACTGATCTCTATACAGAATGCTGAGCTCCTCAGATTGAGAGTATTGAATTTTTGTTGCTAGCAAGAACAACTCTGACGTAGATCTTCTCGCGATGAATTGATCATCCACATACAGGAAAGACGTCGGGATTCCTTCTACTAAAGACAAGATAACCTGCCACTCCTTAAGCATCGCATTGTATCCAACCCTGACTTTCAAAATTATGCTCTTCAACGCACTTATGTAGTTCACAGTCAGTGGATTCTGCATGTTCAAGTTATAGAACAAGTCATCTGCCTCCTTGTTGTTAACTCCTTTCGCACAAGGTCCCATCAAAATCTTCCTTGCATCATCCCACTTTTGTCCAATCCTTCTCTTGTCCAAATCAACTTGAGGATCAGCTAGCCTTGCAAGCTCATGATCATACTGCTTCCCTTTGAGCTCTACTTTCTTTTCAAGGAACACAGCATGTTCTTGCATCATCTTCATTTTATGGAACTGAGCTTGTTCCAAGGCTAACTGTTGAGATTTCAGAGTCTCTTCATCAACAGGAATTTCTTCAGGCTTTCCGGAAGACATCCCAACACCTCCACCTTGTTCTTTCAAAGATCTATTTATTGCATGTGCTAAAGATACGTCCTCCATGTCAGAGTCTGAATCAAGTACCTCCTGTACTTTTTCTTGATGATGACTCAGGTCAATGAATGGTTCATCTTGCTCAACCATCGCCGCCTTACCCTTTCTCTTCCTCAAAACCTCTTCATGAGCAACCGGCTCACTTTCTATTTCTTTGACAAGATCAGCCTGTTCTTCAATTTCTTCGATTTGAACTCCCTGCTGTCTCGTCTCCTTTCCACTCTCCCCCTTAGGTGAGTTATCCTGAACATCACCTTGCTCTCCAAAGCCACCAGCATAGGAACCACCAAAACCAGAACCGGAGGCTCCAGCTCCACTAGCACCACTAGCACCACCAGCACCATCATCGGGGGAAGGTTGATTGTATTGCGACTCGAAACACTCTGGGGGCACAAAACTTCTGACTGCAAACATCATTTTACTGATCTCCACCGCCATTGTATGCATTGTAGACTTCATTGCTCCGATTCTTTCATTCAGAGTGTTTCCCAAGACACCACCAGCATGGCCCAAGTCATTGACCTTGTTTGTCAAGACATCGAATGCTGTAGCTTGACTTGCCATTCGTGCTGCGTAGTCATCAAGAGCCCTTTGATTATTTCCAATATTGATCCCTAACTGCCCCATCGATTGCCCGAACTGCCTCATTTGATCTTCCATTGATGTCATACGTGTGTCAAGATTTTGAATATTAAGGGACGGTGTTTGGCTTAGGTGACCTCGCTCTAATACTGGTTCTGATAGTATTTGGCACTCGGTTTCGGGCCTTAAAAATGAAGGTCCCTCTCTCCCTAAACGCTCACACACACTCCCTGTCTCACGCTCGTGTATGTCTTCAATAATAGATCCAAAATAAGAAGCAGTACCTGCAGAAACTGGATAAGAAAAATAATTTGCAGTCATGGGATCTATTCCTGTTGTTTCCTGAATTGGAATCTCAGGCTGAGAGGCTGCAAATTGTTCTTGTACAACATCAGAACCGACCATCTTTGTAGCATCAGTACGTACCGGTGAAGGTACTGCTGAAGTTCGTAAAGCCTCATGTCCTTTTTAAGCAACAGTATCTTCAAAAGGTACAAATTCCTCACCAAAATCCCTATGTGCAGACTGTGCAAGGGGAGAACCACTCACGTGAGTTGGAGTGATTGAGTGCGACACACTAGGTTTGGACTGGGCTTTTGAAGTGGCAGCATGAAAAATTTTGGCTTTCTTCCGAATAAGTGGCTACTCTTCGGGGTCACTCTCAAAATCATTTCCTAAATCTACAGGTGCTGGCCTTTTAGCTTCCGTCAACAGAGGTGAAAGAGAATAAGAATGTGTGTCAGACTCAGAAATATAGCTCTCACCCTGGGATAGATCCTGCGGGCTAGCAGTCTCTTGGGTCTCGGAATCAGATATATAGGAAGAGGTTTGAGTAGTATGCAGAGAGAGATTACCTTCTTCATTACCTTGTTCATCATCATTTTGCTCATCAGGAATCGCTTCAAATGCTTCAGCATGAGCAGACGGATTCTGAGCATATGACGATACTTGCGATGATTCCGCCAAAGTAGTAACTCCTGCATCATACGTAAGCCACAGTTGAATGTTGTCAGGAATTGACATCGCTTTACCTTGATGTTTATCCTAATTGGCAATTGTAGTAAGTGACTTAGTGCCCATCCCTAGCGGTGCAGATGTTGGACTTCTGGCAAATCCCTGTCGAACAGCAAGAGCATCACTCGGTACTAAATGATTAATAAGCATTTGTAAGAAACGAGGATACCAGCATACAACATCAGTTGTAGTAAGGTCTCTGCTTGCAGGAGATCCCATTGTAACCACTATCTCGGAGAGAACTATGCGTCCATAATTGATATCCAGTTCTCGTGCTAGGGCAACTCCAAAGATTTGCATGGGAATTGGAATCTGATGATAATCTCTTTCACGTGCCCGAAAACATCTTGTGATTGCCTCGAAAGAGTAATTCCATTCCACATGAAAGAATTGTTTCTGGATATTTCCAGTGATCCGGCCAGTCGGAGGATAACGTCCTATTTCTTCAAAGAATGTGAGGCGTTCTGCTGCTGTAGGTTCGGGATCATAAACAGCTTTGACCGGGAATTCCAGAACCCTGTTGAAAATTTCCTCTGTCACCTCATATTCTTGACCCGCCAAGGTAAACCTGAAACCATAGGGGGTAGATTTGCTCCCAAAGGTAACCGCACTAGTCCATAATTGCTGTAAAGCATCATGTACCAGTGTGAGTTTAGCAGTAAAAGCGAAGCTAGCCTTGGAGTACAAATTAATAAATCGTACCCAAAACTTAAAGCGCGGGAGTTGATCACCAATTTCCGTAGAGATGTTATAAAAATTATTTTTGGCAAGTGAAAATTGGTGAGCCATTTTAATTAAATGTTTTTCCTTAATAAATGTGATATTTTTTGTTTTTGGAAAACAAGCAATCAAAGAATCCAAAGTTATAGCCCTTTTAATTTATGAAGAAGACCAAAAGTCACTCTGAGAAATTAAACTACGGGATATAAACAATAGCCAATTACTAAATCTGTAATAGTCAATGGAGATGTATATGCGTATGTGTATACCAGTGAAAACGTGTGTATATATATATATAGAGAGAATGGGGAAATCGTGTGTATGAACAGTTACACAAACACATAAACACTTGATGTTCGTGTGTATATATATGCGTGTGTATATGAACAGTTACAAAACACACAAACACAGAGATTAATGGTCACATACAGATAATAGTAGTCTAAAATTGGCAGTAATTCGTGGTCTGTATGAGTTTAATCACCAAAAACAACGAATAGTGGTTTGTAATTTTGAAATCGCCTTGTTTTTGTGTGGAGGCTGCTGTAAAAGTGAAATTAGGTAAAAGTGAGAGAATCATCGAGTTAGAGATGTATATATAGACATGATTGTGAAATGACAAAAGTGACCCTGTTAAAAAGAATGAAACACTAAGTACATACAGGGAAGACCTAAGTCGGACAGTATCTCGAACATTAAGTCGAACTTCGAGATGAAGTTCGAGATAGATGCTAACTCGAACAAACACACTTGAACCATGTAAGCAGCAAAAACTACCAGGGAAACCTATCTCGAACTACAAGGCGAAATTCGAAATAAGTTTCGAGTTAGGAGTTAACTCGAAAAATCCCTGTAACCAACTGAGAATTCTATCTCGAACATCAAGTCGAAATTCGAGATGAGTTTCGAGATAGAGATTAACTCGAAGTTATTCTCAGAATTGGATCTTTTCAAAATATCCCCTCAAGTGGAACCTCATCTCAAACTTCGAGATAAAGTTCGAGATAGACCTTATCTCGAATATTTTGAAGATGGAACTAGGCACACTGGTAACTCGAACTCGAACCCTAAGTCGAGTTTCGAGATGAAGTTCGAGATAAACACTAACTCGAAAATCTTCCCAGACTTAGAATTTTCAAAACTTCACTCCGGAAGCTCAAATCGAAATCCAAGTCGAATTTCTAGATGAGTTTCGAGATAGTAACTAACTCGAAATTTCGAAGATACTTAGATTTCTCAACAATTAAATTTCCAAATTAATATAAATATCAATTCAAGGATTTTTAATAAGTGACATAATTAAAACATTCCTTGATAATTCTAAGGCTTCTAATTACATGAAAAACATAGGTAAATTCATCAAAAAAAACATGCAAATTTTAGAATATTATGAATTTAACTCCCCCTATGATCATGCAATCTAACAAGCATAAATTCAAAGATTTGTACTATTAAATACACTGAAAACACAATGAATTCATGTAAAATAACACTATATGCAACCTATAACAATCATTAATTAGGCATTTTAAAGTCTAAGCACATAATGATTAAATAGCTTGCACAAAAAAAAATTTGGATTTTACAGATAGGAAGCTTTACTAACTTGTGTTAAGCATTCCCAATTCACCAACCAATCTATTGAATGTTACTTCATCAAGAGGTTTGGTGAATATATCTGCAATTTGTTGCATTGTGGGCACAAAATGTAGCTCCACATTCCCCTCCTCGACATGTTCTCTTATGAAGTGATACCTGATGTCGATGTGCTTGGTTCTTGAGTGATCTACAGGATTGTTGGTTATGGCAATAGCACTTGTGTTGTCACACATAATTTGAACTTTCTTGTGCTCCATGCCATAATCCTTCAATTGGTTTCTCATCCACAGTATTTGAGCTACACAGCTTCCAGCAGCAATGTACTCAGCTTCAGCAGTAGAAGTAGATACTGTATGTTGCTTTTTACTTTGCCAGGACACCAATCTTCTGCCAAGAAATTGACAAGCACCAGATGTGCTCTTCCTATCAATCCTGCAACCTGCATAGTCTGAATCCGAATAGCCAATTAGATTAAAACCTGTATCTCTTGGGTACCAAATCCCTAGATTTGGTGTGCCCTTGAGATACCTAAAAATTCTTTTGACGACTACGAGATGTGATTATCTAGGATCCGCTTGGAACCTTGCACATAAACAAGTTGCGAACATTATATCGGGTCTACTTGCAGTTAAATAGAGAAGTGAGCCAATCATACCTCGATAGCTTGTGATGTCAACTGATTTACCTGATTTGTCTTCATCAAGCTTCGTGGCTGTTGCCATGGGAGTCTTAGCTGCTGATGCATCTTCTAGATTGTACTTCTTGAGAAAATCTCTGACGTACTTGGATTGACAGATAAAGATACCATCTTTTCTCTGACTGATCTGTAATCCAAGGAAGAAGGACAGCTCTCCCATCATGCTCATCTCATATTTTTCCTGCATTAGCTTAGCAAATTTCTCGCACAAGCGCTCATTAGATGACCCAAAAAAAATATCATCCACATAGACTTGAACAAGTATTAAATCATTCTTTACATTTTTATAGAACAATGTTTTATCAATTACTCCCCTAGTAAAACCATTTTCAATTAAGAATAAGGATAGGGTTTCATACCATCGCCTTGGGGATTGCTTGAGGCCATAGACAGATTTGAAGAGAAGATACACAAAATCTACAAGTTCTGGATCGATGAAACCAGGCGGCTGTTCCAGATACACTTCTTCTTCTAACTCTCCGTTCAGGAAGGCACTTTTCACATCCATCTGAAAAACCTTGAAGTTCTTATGTGCTGAAAATGCCAAGAACATCCCGACTGCCTCAAGTCTTGCAACCGGTGCATAGGTCTCATCATAATCAATTCCTTCTCGCTGAGAATAACCTTTTGCAACCAAACGAGCCTTGTTTCGTGTTACAAGTCCGTTTTCATCCAGTTTATTTCTGAATACCCACCTAGCTCCAATTACTGATATGTTCTTTGGTCGGGGTACCAGTTTCCAAACTTTCTGCCTTTCAAACTGATTGAGTTCCTCTTGCATTGCAATCACCCAATCAGCATCACCAAGAGCTTCTTCTATTTCCTTAGGTTCAAGCTTGGATAAGAACCCAGAATATAAGCAAATATTAGCCAGGTCAGCTCTTGCAGTTCTTCTAGTAGACACACCAGCATCTGGATCACCAATAATTAATTCAAACGGATGGTCTCTATTCCATACCCGTTCTCTTGGAAATTGTCTTGATGATTCCGCTTGACTTTCTGAGTTGTGGTGTTGACTACTTTGATTATTTTCACTAACTCCCCCTGAGTTAGTGCCAGCTCCTACAGAACTAGTGTCAACTCGTCTCGAGCTTTGAACAGTTGTTCTTGAGCTGCTATTTACTCCCCCTGAGTTGTTGCCGGTTCGTACTGAAGAAGTCTCTTCTGATCTTGTAGAATTAGATTGTTCACTAGACTCAGGTTCTTCACATACACTTGGGAAATTTAATGGGACAACTAACTCAGGTTCATCTTCAAGTTCATCTAAGTCCAGATTCTGAAATTTTAGGGACTCAGGTTCACTAGAATCTCTAGAAATTGATGGGAGTTTGGTATCATCGAATCTGACGTTGTAGCTTTCAGTCACTTTTCGATCATTCACTAAGAACACCCTATAAGCTGCCACCACATCCGTGGAGTAACCAACAAAGATTCCTTCACGAGCTTTTGCTGCAAACTTGCCTAGATTTTCATCATCTATAAGTACATAGCATTTTGCTCCAAAGACATGAAAGTATTTGATTGTTGGTCTTCTGTTGTTCATTAGCTCACATGGTGTCTTTTCTTTGTCTTTTATGATCAAGGTTCTATTTTGAGTGTAACACGCGGTACTCACTGCTTCTGCCCAGAAGTACAGAGGAAGTTTCGAATCATACAACAAAGTTCTTGCTGCTTCAACCAAAGTTCTATTCTTCCTTTCAACTACTCCATTTTGCTGTGGAGTTCTCGGGGCTGAATACTGACAACGTATTCCCTTAGATAAACAGAAGTCATTCAGCACTGCGTTTTTGAATTCAGTGCCATTGTATGATCTAATCGTCTTCACAGTAAGTGTTGAAACATTCTCAATTTGAGTGATGTGATCAATGATTAGGAAAGGTACTTCGTCTTTCGTCATTGCGAACAATACCCATGTATACTTGGAGAAGTCATCCACGATCACCAATGCATATCTTTTCCTAGACAAAGATAAGACATTCACTGGGCCAAACAAATCCATATGAAGAAGTTGCAAAGGCTCAGTAATACTAGAAATTTCTTTGCTTTTATGCGATGCTCGCTTCGACTTTCCCATTTCACAAGCTTCACAGAGTCCTTTTGGAGCGAACTCCATTTGAGGTAGATCTCTCACCAATTCTCGTCTCACGAGAGCATTCATCGTTTTGAAGTTTAAGTGAGATAGCTTTTTGTGCCATAACCAGCTTTCATCATCCGAAGCTTTGCTGTAGAAACAGGTGACCTCATTCTGATTTGCTGAATCCATGTCCGCAACAAAAAGATCTGCCTTTCGAACTCCTCTCAAAGCCAATGAGCCTTCCTTGATGTGAGTAATTGATACACCTTTCTTGTTGAAGATAATTTCGTAACCTTTGTCACAGAATTGACTGATACTCAACAGATTGTGCTTCAGTCCCTCAACATAGGAAATATCTTCAATGATGACATTACCCGTCTTCAGTTTGCCATATCCTTTTGTCACACCTATGCTGTCACTCCAAAGGTAACATAAGGGCCAGCCTTCATAACCAACTCTGTAAGCAGGGACTTGTTTCCAGTCATATGCCTCGATGCTCCACTGTCTAGCACCCATATAACTTTACTTCTATTCTGCTTAATGCCCTGCATTGACAGATTGATTAGACGTTCTTCGGAACCCAACTTTGATTGGGCCCGGCTTTTCTATAAGATCGAGAATCAACAGATTTAACAACAGGAGATGTACTTTTCTTAACATTACTAGAGCTTTCGACTTTCTCCTTTCCTTTCTCAGACTTGACAGATTTGTCAGTCTTAGGAGAAGGTTTGTCACTCCTAACTTTAGGAGGACTGACAGTCTTGGCTCTCACATGCTTCTTTTTGATGTTTGAACTAGCAGCAGTATTTGAGCATGACTGGCTAGATGCATTCATTAAATTCACAAAAGTTTGCATGATGTTAAAAGTACATGGCATACAATTAGGTTGACCACACTGTGCATGATTCTGATGCAGTTATTCATTGTATGTGTGGCAGGCATGGCATGTGCAGCAGGAACATTTATGTTAGTTTTACATGCATAAGAAAGATGTTCAGTAGATTTACAGTGATAACATGCTTTCTTTATTCGTTCAGCCTTAACCTCTTTTATGCCTTTTTCTTTCTTACCTTGTTGTTTAACAGCCTTAGCTCCTAATCCTGCTCTAGATTCATCTCTAGGGCAATTGATTTTAACTTGTTTGATAGGAGTTATAGGTTGTACTTTCTGGCGATCTTCCATCTCAAATTCATATCTAGCTATTAATTTAGTCTCTTTTTCTAATCGAGGAACAAGGTGTTTGAAGATAGGTTTGACAGCTGATTTAAGAGGGCTAGGAATTTCCTTTTTAAGGTCACTGGAACTAGTGTCGATAGGTCTCTTTCCTTCTTTCTTAGGTAAGTTAGAATAGTCAAGTCCTATACCTATTCCAGTTATTTTCTTAAATGTGCTGTTATCTACATACACTTTACTAGCAGCTAGTTTGTAAGCTTCGCATTTAGTTTCTAACTCAGCTAGGTCGTTCCTAAGACATGCTTCTATTTCTTCCTTAAGGATGAGCTTGTGTTCCAAAGATTTAATAAAGTCTCTTAGGGAAGTATCTACAGTGCAAGCAGCCTCTAACTCTTCCACTTTTGCCTCAAGCATTCTGCTTTTGGCGACAAGTGTTTTCTGTTCCTTTTGATAAGTGTCTAGGCTTTTGCACAACATATAGATCTCTTCACTAAGAGCCCCGTTCTGTTCTTTATACTCATCAATGGACATTTCTACTTTAAGGGTTAGAACTGGTACCTCTGGTTCCTCTGATGTCTCAGCCATGAGGGCAAAGTTTGCTACATGAGTAACATCTTCCTCATCTGAATCATCCCAAGCTCTTCCTTCTGTTACTAATAAAGCTCTTTTTCCATGTCTTTCCTTCACCAGCGATTCATACTTGCTTTTGAGGGCTTCATATGTCTCTTTTGGATAAGTCTGTTTAGGCTTTTTGCAGTCCGTAGCAAAATGTCCAGCTTCACCACAGTTATAGCATTTGAACTTCATTTTGAAATCCAAAGGAGATTTGTAGCTGGTACTCTTGCCTTTACCTTTGTAGCCTGACGAACTACCACCACCACTAGCAACCCGATAGTAAGATGAAGAATTTCTCTGAGGTCGGTTGCTCTTTCTGAATCTCATGTTGCTGAACTTCCTTGCCATGTATGCCACGACACTATCGTCCATGTTGTCCAGCTCCTCTTGGGTGAAGTAGTCATCATCACTGTTAGATGTGCACTCGTCATCATTATTAACTTGATGTGGTGCAGGTGATGATTTATACTTTTCTGCAACTATTTCCTTCTTAGACTCTTCCTCATCAGCAACTAATCCTGATGCAGTTTCTTTTCCTTTTGAATCATTGTCCCATGCTTGATCTTGAAGTGTCTCCAGCTCATAGGTCTTTAGTATTCCATAATATTCTTCCAGAGAAGTTGTATGCAAATCTCTGGTTTCTCTTACAGCGTAGACCCTATGTTCAATGCTCTTTGGCTGGTTCCTCAGATATCTCGTATTGGTCTCAACCAATGGGAGAGTTACACCTCTCAGATTCAAATCCAATACCAAATGACTGAATCTTAGATAGACGTCTGTTATGCCTTCTCTTTTTCTTATTCTGAAGGTGTCATACTCCATCTTGAGTATGAGTGTCTTGTTGCTTCTCACCTCTGCAGATCCTTCCATGACAACTTCTATCTTGTCCCAAATCTTCTTTGCTGTATTCAGACCTTTGACTATGTTGAACATTTCATGATCAAGGGATTCCATCAAGGTTTGTCGTACGGAAGTATCATAAGCTATTTGCTCCTTGTCAGCATCTGAAAACTCCGATGCCTTTTTAGGCTCAGACCGAGGTGGTATAACCTCCTTTCCTTCCGTATGCTCAGGAATAATCACCATTGGAACAAATTTACCCTTGTCAAGGACTTCCAGATATTCAGGGTTAACTGTCTCTAAGTAGAGTCTCATTCTGAAAACAGTGATCTCGGTTGAACATTGGGATCTTGAATGTATTTTTAGGAGCCATTTCAATTCTGGTCACCAAAAGTTTCTAAGTACCCAAGACTCGGCTATGTAGAATATATATGTAGAACTTCTGCCTAAGTCGAAATTTCTCTAAGTAGAAATTTTTGTTCAAGTCGAACTTCACCAAGTAGAAATTATACAAGTCAAATTTCTATGTAGAAAATCTCAAGTAGAAACTCTATGTAGAACTTTTGTCCTTGGAATAACTTTGCTGCAGATCGCTTTAATATTGAATAAATAATATTATCTCTTTAACACCTTTTTGACTTTTGAGGCTTTACTCACCTAAATTACCTAACCCACGTGCTAGGTACTGAGTATGTTCTGCTATGCTTTCTTCCGTGAATAATGCACATCAAAAGTCCAAAAGCACCTTTTTTTTTTACTTTTTATCTTTTTGAGAAGGAAATCAAAAAGTTGTTGGGTTGTCTTCTTTAATAAGAACAAATGATGAACACTCAAGAACACCAAATATCAAAGTACCCAGATTAGTTCACAAAAATTAATTAAAATACACCCAAGCTAAATAATAACACATGGAGTATTTAAATAATTTTTTCCGGATGAGTTTTCACTACAAACGAATTAAAGCTCACTTTTCTAGAATTTTAGAAAAGTAGATCTAGAAAATGAAAACTCACGATTCTTCTCCCAAACACAAGGATCTATGTTTTGTGTGTTAAACATATAGCTCTGATACCAATTGTTAGGTCCAAATGTGTTGTAGAGGGGGGGTGAATACAACTTTTCGAAATTGATAAGCGATAAATACGATGCAATAAATGCACACACAGATTCAAGGAATATATGTCTTATATATAACTTGAAGTGGTTGCTACAACATTCATTACAAAGTATAACAGAAGTTCAGAGAGTAGTGAATGATACTAAGCTCTGTGAATACACTCTCTCTCTTTAACATGTGTTTCTCTCAAGAATTGCTCACATAAAACATTACACAAGTACTTCTATCTATACTACATGTAATCTATGTCCTGTAGTCTTCAAAGACTAAGATATACGTGGCCCAATGATGTCCACATAAATCTTGTTTTATCTTGAAAGCTTGGAAATCCGCCAATTAGAAGATGCCATGTGTCATGTTGAAACTGCACTCTAAGTAGAATTTCTACTTGAGAATTTCTACTTAGCCATCTCGAGTTTCTAAGTAGAACTTCTACTTATAAATATTCTACTTGGTCATCTAGAATATTTAGTACTTAGAAAATATTCTGGTCTTCAACTTGAAACTTCAATGCACATCTTGAACTTGTGATATCTTCATGTCTTCTTTATTCTTCACCAAGCTCTTGAACATGGATCTTTATTACTGACATAAACTTGCTATCAATGTCCTGACACTTGATGCACTGGTCTGGTTCATAAGTGACTAGTCTTGATAGTGTTTTTGCTTCTTGAATAAATTACCATATTCAATTAGTAATGTGGCTTTCCAATGTTAGCTTTCCTTTTTGTTCACTTGAAATCAATTTGTCTTATTGATACTGATAGTTATGATCTTGATTCTTGTTTTTTCAAATCACTGAGGCATGAACAACTTTGACTTGAACTTCTCTCAGTGATTTCTTCTTGGCTTGATCATAGTTAACATGTTGAATTGTATCAATTACCTTGTCTTCATTTATTGTTGATTTCTTTGTGGCTTCTTGTTCTTGATTGTCTTCTGGTTAAGTATCTTTTCCTTTAGTTGAGTTACATTAGTTATAGTGTTACAAGTTTACACACTCTGCCTTTCACTAGTGTAACCGTACTACGCACCGAACGATAAAATTATTATTTAATTAATATAAATATATTATTTCAATTATTATTTAGAAAAAAAGATAATTTCATTAGAATGTAATTAATTTAAGTATAAAATTGCTCATTCGTCAATATATACAAAATCGAGATGATAAATTTGGTTTTCTTTAAACCCTATATAAGCATACACCATATGTGCACTTTTACAATAAGTGACCTTGACACATTTGGCTCCAATCAATGACTGGTTTGATAATTAACCCGATTTGCTACACGAAACTGCATATCAGTGGGGTATTTAGGGTCGAAAATCCGAAATGGGGTAGGGAGGGCCATGTCTTTTGATTTTGGTCCATTTTGGTCGTTCACCCTGGAAGAAACAGAAATGAATGATCCTTTTCCCTTGCTCCTGATCAATATTCAAATTAATGATGTTAATGGTTGGCGACCAACATAATAAGTTAAAAAAAACACTGAAGATTTGGAATACACACAAGAATGTTAAAGCAAATGCGCTATGACATAGCTCTCCAAATGCACCATAAACACAAAACCAGCTTGCAAAGGAGAGAGATCAACAATAAAGCGACTAAAAAATGTTGCAATATTTTACTGGTAGACGCAAGACCAGATTAGGGTCCTTTCCAAGAGAAATTTTGAAAGCACACATGCATTGCATGTCGGCATTCGAAAGAGCTGCACAACACTCGGTCGAAGGCACAAGAGGATTTTAGGCACGTACAGCGGTACAGCCAGTTTGCAAGACTTCAAACCTTCTGTATTTACATCACAAATAGACTGGCTATCGAGACCATTTGCAGTCATGGGTTATGTAGAAATTATGAGAGTATGTGGTGAAGAAGAAAAACAATATAAGAGGAAAATTGCAACTCTTGTATTGCTGTGTATTCAACTTGGTTTTATTGATAGTAAACATGCATATATATAGTGTTACAATCCAAATGTTATACAGCTAAAGTCAAGGACAGCAGCTATGTTAGATAGCAGCTTTGTTAGACGCAGCCAGTATAGACTTTAACATGCTGTCAATATAGACTTTAACGCCCCCCCCCCCCTCAAACTAAAGATGGTTGAAAAACCAGCTTGAGTTTGTAAACAAAATTACCGAAAGTGGTAGGAGGATTTTGAACCGGAGACACGATGTAGATGAATCGTGCCTTTTTGTTGGTCTTTGCACCTCCCCAAACTGATGTAATTCCGATAGCTAGAGAAGCATTGTCAGAATAATAAGCTAATCAGATGGCTGAAGAAGCACTGTCAGAACGGTAAAACAATTCCGATGGCTGGAGAAGCACTGTCATAATGAAGATCGAAAAATCAATTCTGATGGCTGAATAAGACATTGTCAGAACGAAAACAATTCTGATGGCTGGAGAAGCACTGTCAAAATGATAAGGAAATTCTGATGGCTAGAGAAGCACTGTCAGAATGAGAAGCACTGTCACGTCTATGGCTGATCCCAAGAGTCTGTCATGGTAGACCCCGAGGTGACAGTTAATGCGGTGGAAGAAGCACTAGTTTTTGACAAAATCTGTCTGAGAAGTGATTCAAGCTCACTATTTGATGCAGTTTCCGGTGTAGTATCCGAGGTTGCACCGGTGGAAGGATGAGAGAACTTTTGTGAAGGAAATGATGGCTTTTTCTTGCAGAAATATGTAGAATAATGACCCTTTTGATGGCAGTGTTTGCATGTATGATTGTGAAGTGTTGAGCAGTCCTCGACCAGATGTCCATTTTGTCGACAGAACCTGCAAAATGGTTTATCAATGGCTAGTGATGAAGGTATTGCTAGGACCATATCTTCCACAAATTTGCCTTTACCAATGTCGAGTTTCTTCTAAAATAAGTTCAGTTACAGCATTCTCCAAAGAAGGCAACGGAACACGATGAAGAAGAACAGCTCTAACTGGTTCAACATACTGAGTGAGAGCCATTAGAAACTGGATGAGTCGTTGTTGATCACAATATGTCTGATAAAGTGTAGCATCTTCTGTATGTAACCACTTTGGTTCAGATAATGTTAGTTGATCCCAAAGTGATTGTATTTGAGATAGAAAATCAGCGACAGATTGACCAGGTGCTTGTATCTTCTTACTGAGAGAATGTGATAAGTGGATTTTATATCCACTTGGATCGCTTAAATTCAGCTTAAATTGATTGACTTGGCCTCAAGTTTATAGTAGTTTTGATGTGTTTTGCTTAGTTGTGCAGACTTACTAGAATATCGATTATGGGTGATGCTTCTTAGGGGAGAGCACGGTTCGGTTCGGGGCGGTTTTGCCCCGAAACCGAACCAAAAACCGCATGTCTTCGGTTTTAAAAATTGAAAACCGCAACCAGAACCGAACCGTCGGTTTCGGTTTTTAACGGTTCGGTTTCGGTTTTAAAACCGAACGAAAAATATCATAAATATATTACAAAATTTTAAATTTATAAATTAAATTTACATCACTTCCACAGTTCCTTGTATAGGGTGAAGGCAACTTCTGTGATTGGTGAAACTTAGGAACACAATTTGCATCAATTCCAGCGTTCCCAGTACAGGCTAAATATTCAGATATGACAATAAGAAACTGAACATGAAGAGAAGATTACATCTACTAAATGTTGCTACAACTAAATATTCATCAGCTGGGATTTGAAGATCAAACAACCTTTCCTCATCCGACATCGTTTAGAAACTTAATGATAATTCAAGATATAATATATTTATTAATTTTAATAATACATATAAATTACATAAATTAATATATATTATATATTTATTTTAATAATCGGTTCGGTTCGGTTTTAGCCGGTTCGGTTTTAACCTATAACCGGAACCGGAACCGAAAGTCTCGGTTTTTAAAAATCAAAAACCGTAACTACCGGTTCGGTTTCGGTTTTTTCGGTTCAGTTTTGACCTGTTTCGGTTCGGTTTCGGTTTCAATTCGGTTTTTTGCTCACCCCTAATGCTTCTATCGTGTTTGGAGGATTAATTAATTAAAATTCGGATTTTCCGGGGAGGTTGCGCAGTCTACACTGTTTTGGCCATATCTGGAGTTCTAGAAGTCCGTTTTCAGCAATCTTACAGCTCACGCGAAGCTTGAGAGATTTTCTCTAACTTGGGATAGATAGCAGGTGCAGGGGACGTGCTGAATAAAATCGCGCACGTGGTCTATGATAAGCCATGCAGAAAAATTCCAGTTTTGCCATTTTTCTAATTCTAATTGTATTTTGGGCAGTTTTTGGTACTTTAATCGAATTCTAATTGTAATAGAAGGTAATTGCTTATTGGGCAAGACTTCTAGAGTCTATTTAAACACATCCTACCATGTAATTTGTATCAGATTTTTATTATTGTAACATAGAACTGCAAGAGAGAAAAGTGGAGAAGGATTCAAGCTCGGTGACAAGCAAAGATCTAGATCTACTTCATCTTTTGTATACTTTGGATTATAGATTTGTTCTCTCAACTCTTGTTTTTATTAATATTATTGTTTCTTCTTCCATATCTTGTTAATTATCATGTTTCCATTAAGTCCCATGACGATGAACAGTTCAATTATGGGCTAATCGTTGTCATGGGATTCTAACGGATTTATTTATGGAACTTAGTATCTTGATGCTGTAAAGATCTGTGTGTGATATGAAATTGATATCCTCGTATGGTTAATCTTAATGCTTTTAGATGCGTAGCTAACATCTAAATTGAATTGTTAATCTCTTGTGAAGTGAAAGTGGATCTTGAGATTTAGAACTTGTCATGCTAGCATAGGTTCATAATTGTTTATCAATATGGTTCGTTGTGTGAGATGAAAATACTTATACTACCCTATGTGATCTTAATGGATAACCTGTTCTTCAACCGTTATGTTTTCAAATTCTATAGACATATAGGGTCTAAGCATAATTTGTGTCTATTCATCTTCTATCTCTTTTGTGGATGTATGTTTAGTTTGGTATGCGTATGCTGATAGGTAGCGTATACTTGTTTCGTGTTATCCGATCAGATATCAAAACCATTGCATATAGAAATTAAAGGCGTCAGATCTAAGGGAAGTATTTAATGAAGTTAGGATCCCATTTTTATTCTCATATTAGTAATTCGATTTCAGTCTCATTAGTTAATTTAATTCTTAGTTTAATATTTGCATCTTAGTTTAATTTAGTTAATCAATACCAAAATTGTTATTTGTCTTAGCAGTGGATTAAAACCAAACATTGTTACATAGGCATATTTACTGATTAAACTTAACCAGATCTCTGTGGAACGAACTTTAATTATATTACTTGTGACTACGTGCGCTTGCGTAATTTTGTGCTAACAGAATGTATAATTTGATAATGATGAGAAAGATCGGATGTAGTGTACCCAGATTGCAAAAGATCCCAGATTTCTTTTGCGGTGTCAAAATTTTCAAATTGTAAATTAATTTTAGAAACGGAAGAGTTTCTAAAATATGTAATAACTTGATGATTTTCGACATCCCATTCTTCAATGCGATCTTTCAATTGTGAATCAGTTTCATCCTTCTCCTTGGTCGGAATAGTGAAATCCCCGTTAACGTACCTCCAAAGACGTTTTCCCTTCAGAAAGCTACGCATAGCTTGAGACCAAGATAAATAGTTTGAGCCGTTCAAAATTGTTTGAATCGGTGAACTACTTTCTTTTTCCATTTATGCAAGTAAAAGGATCAACGTGAAACTTTGAAAACTTCGGAAACTGTAATGTAGAAATTAAACAGTCCAGGGGCTGAAGTGTAATATTCACAATAATATTTAAAACAAAACCAGTGGGTTAGTTTGAGTGCCTGGTGGGTTGCTAGTATTAAACAAGTGGGTTGATTTAGTGTGGCCCAAATAATGAAAACAGATGGGCTGATAGGCAAAAAGAAGAAGACAGTAACTACTGCAAATACGATAACCAAGGTTTACAACTGTTCACATCATCGTTGTACTTGGCTGGTTTAACCGCAACTTTCTTCGTTTTTTTTACACGACAAGGAGACTTGGTCGGAGAATTACTATGTTGATAGAATTACTATGTTGATTGCCGGTATCCCAAAAGAATCAATGAGTCGACTTGGACTGATGTGTGAGTTGACTCGGAATATGATGACTCGATGGTGGGAATGAGGTTTTGTGTTTATGGATATGGGTGGCGTGTGTTTGGTATATGTATACGACTTGTACGAGGGTGATTCAGAAAGTGTTTGTTAGCTCACTGAGTTGCTCGCAAGGTGTTTGTGTAATTGTCACAAAGATAAAGCTTGGTAGAGATGTAGCTACCGGAGACAATGGCAGCCACCGGAATAACACAGGTAAGGATCTTAAAGCTCTGATACCATGTAGAAATTATGAGAGTATGTGGTGAAGAAGAAAAACATTGTAAGAGGAAAATTGCAACTCTTGTATTGCTGTGTATTCAACTTGGTTTTATTGATAGTAAACATACATATATATAGTGTTACAATCCAAATGTTATACAGCTAAAGTCAAGGACAACAGTTATGTTAGATAGCAGCTTTGTTAGACGCAGCCAGTATAGACTTTAACATGCTGTCAATATAGACTTTAACAGGTTCTAAGCTAATGGCTGCAACGAAAATCGAAACCAATATCACAAACTTTGTTTATGCTTCCATTTCTTAATGCAAGGTCTTGTTTCTTCTTTTCCCCTGTTTTTGTTTTATACAGAGAATTTTATACTTATTAGTTGCAATTTGCGGGATGAGTTGCATGTGGATAGATGAATATATTGTGTGTTCTAGGTTGGCAAATTTGGCAATATACATCACAGGCTGGTGGGTTGGTTGGTGTTGATGAAGGATTTGGTTTTTAATGGAAATGTGTACATGTATTTAGATAATATATTTTTCCTAAACAATTTAACAAAATATTAAATTTCGTCAACAATAAAATTTAAAGTAAATTAATAGAGAATAAAATTAGTAAAATATTCATTATCAACTTAGTTAATTATTATTATAAGTTAACATATTTTTCGTAATAGTTTTAGTATATATATATATATATATATATATATATATATATATATAAGTAAAAAATACATGCATATTATTATTTTGTTATCATTAAAAATAAAAAACAATTTAAAATGTTATAAACACTGCTTTTGACAACAAAATCATAATGAAAACTTTATTATAAAAGAGTAATAAAACAATCCGTTCATATAATATAATTGGCGTAAGAGGATTCATATGGTTTGGTCGTACGATAAATTCAAGTTATAGAAAAAAGAGTTATAGTAGCACTAAACTTATAAATCAAAAATTCATTCTTCATATATAATAAACAAGTAAATAAAGTATACCATCATAATTTCAATTCAAAAAATAATTTTTTTTAAAAACAGAAATTTTACATTTAATTACAAAACAATTTTTTTTAAAAGAAATATATGGTAAAACTAGATATTAAAAAAGTAATAAGAAAATATGTCATAATTAGAAATGACACCAAATTAAATTCAACAAAATATAATTTACAAAACAAACGCTAATTCAAAAAAAATCTGAATTTATAAAACTAAAATCAACAATAAACTTTAAAATAATGCACTTAAAATAAATAATAACCAACACAAAAATAGTACAAACTTTCTTTAAAAAAAGTACAAATGTAATTTATTTTAAATTACAATAAGTTCCCACATATCTAAAGTATATTATATATATTCAAATAAATAGAAGAAAACACGCCAAAAAATATGAAACATTAAAATATATGTTAGGCTAAATCTTAGAATATAATTTAGAAAAAAAATTGTTTACTAAATAAAAGTACATTTAATTACAAAACAAAAAAGGTCTTTAAAAAATATATGGTAAAATAAGATATTAAAAAAATAATAAAAAACATGTCATAATTGGAAATGACACCAAAATTCAACAAAATATAATCTACAAAACAAAAGCCAATTCAAAAAAAAATAATCTGAATTTAGAAAACTAATGTAACATCCCGAGTCCGAAAATATTAATTCTGAATATTTTTTTTGGGAATAAGATTTATTGTAGTTAAATTTTGAACCATTTTGAAGATAATAAATAAATTAGAGATAGAGACAACAAATGATGGATTTTGAGGAATAGATTATTTTCTTTTTGAGGATGGAATTATTATGTCAAATACGAATTATTTGACGTCAGATGATTTTTAGGATTTATTTCCAAGAAATTTGCAAGTGGACTAGTAATTAATTAAAATATGAGATTTTGGAAATTTGAGGGCTTTATTTTATAAAGTTAAGTCGTATAATTATGTTAAAATTTCTGAGGGATAATTATTTAAATAAAACAATTACAAGTAGAGTAAAAAGAGAGAAAATAAATAAGTAGTATTTTATTTGGGGCCTAGATTAATTGTTAGTATCCATAATATGAATTGGGCCAAGCCCATTTGAACAAAAACATAACACACGCAGAAAGAAGACAACAGCGGGGAGAGAGAAAAAATGGGGGAAGAAAAATTAGGGTTTGACATTGAAATTTGGGGGTTGGTAATTCAAGAGAAAATTGAGAGTTTGTGTTGGGGGGTTCGAGCTTTGAGTGAAGGGGGAAGAGAACCCCACCGCGCGACAACAGTGATCGGCGGTGGTGGTGGCTGTGAAGGAGGAAGAGAGATAGAAGTGGGGAGATGAGGGAGAGGTTATGTGCGCGATGCGCATGTATTCTTTGTTATTTGCTATTTTATTCACTTACACAAAAAAAAATTACGAAATTTCCTTAAATATGGCTTAGCTTCATTCATAATTTCTTTTTTCTCCATTTTAACTCCACTCCATGCCCATTTTGTACCATCTTCTCATTTATTTAATTTTCTGCAAAATTACGAAATATATTGAATTAATAATTAAAAATACGAAAGCAAGCAATAAATGGGTATTTAAAATATGCAAAATTATGCGCTAATCAATTTCCTTCTTTTCAGACAAAAATTTATTCACACAAAAAAGCTAGAGCCGCTACTCTTCTTTTATCACCCAACACATTTGCAATTGATAAAATACAAGTTTTCTCCGCTATTGTTCTTACGAGACATAAAGAATCTATCTCAACCACACACCTTGTAAATCACCTATGTATTGCTGGTTCAAACGCAAAAAAAAACACCTCTAACTTCTGCTCAAGAACTAAAGCTACCATAGGCATAGATTTTGCACCTGCTACCAAGACTTTCCCTTCTGAATATCGACACATAAAATTTAAATCATCATTTAGATTAGAAACCAATTAGGACCATAAATTAAGAAAAAAAAATTATTGATCTCATTCTTCATCTGAAACCTTATGTTTCATTCTTGAGAATCGGCACACCATAAATGTTTTAGCATATGGACATTAAAATAAAATATGGTGGATAGCTTCATGTAACCAATCACATTGCTTGTATTTGTTGTTTTTTAAACCAGATCTCGTTTACCAAAATTAGAATCTGTTGGTAGACAATTAAAAAATTGCCTACCGAGCAAATATTTTAATCTTTGACGAAATGTCAACATGCCAAATTTTCTTCCATACATGTGTATTTACAACAACAATTCAGGAGACAGGTGTATGTGATGATTAACTGATTTTATTTACCAGGAAATTCTTCATTAGTAGTTCCCTTCCAGAATAGAATAGTGCATCATCTTCCCCCTCCCAACAAAACATTCTCAAATTTTTTTTTGCTATTGGATCATCAAAAACATTATAATCAAGTCTCGAACATGATTAATCGCACATTGAACAGGCCTAATTAATTTTTCATCGTGATCTACAACCCACAAATCATCTCGTATTCTCACATTTGACCAATCACAAATATCCATCAAGCATGCTTCGAAACTATATCGTTGCTAGTCATGAGACTTTGCAATCACAGAAACGTTGTAACAGTAGTGTTTCCGGTAACGGGATACGTGTCAGATTCACTTAATAATTTTTTTTTTAATAAATATATGATATTTGTTTAATTTAAGTCATACAATTCAATAAAATTATGCGCACGTTTTTTTTAATTCTAAATAATGAAAGTTTTTAAAAATAAGCAATTTTTCACACTTATAAATAATTTATCATACACAATTTTTTTAATCATATTACATATTTACATGTAAATGCACATTAAATTTATTTAATTTTAAGTTATAAAAATTTTAAAAATAAAAAAATTGAAAAAACAGGTGGAAGTATAATATTCCCCCTTCCGCCTAATCACAAGTAGAGATGTACAAAAAGCCGTCGATCTTTATCTGGGTTTTAAAAAGTCCAGGCTTTTTAAGAATCGGGTCGGGTCGGGTTTTTTCAAAAATTGGGCCGGGCCGGGCTTTCTTTAAAATATGAGGCCCATTTTAGGCGTTCGGGCTGGGTTTTTTTCAGGATTTTTTTTAAAATTTTTATATATGTAGTTTTTGTCTTTTTTTTTTTGCAAAGCTAATATATTAATATACAAAAAAAAAAATCTTACAAAAGAAACAACCTCGAAAGAGCTACGCCCTTGAACTTCTATAATCCAGAATACATAAAAAGAGACACCACGAAACCTAATACTAAAAAACTACTAGCATGATACTTGGTTTATCATAAAACATTATTGCAACTCAAGAACTTTTTACTAATAATCTGCGTTACGACTTTGTAATGGGAGCCATATCATTTTAAGTTAATTCAGTTTAAATGATAATTAGGAGGGAAGGGTAAACGATGTCGTTTAAGGAACTACTCCCTCCGTCCCATTTTATGTGAACCATATTCCTTTTTGGGACGTCCCAAAAAGAATGAAACAATTATACTTACTATTTTTGAACACTACTTTTCACTATTACACTCACTACTTCTCTATTTTATACTCCTTTAAACACTATTACACCCACTACTTTACTCTACTATCTCAAATCTATTACTCCCTCCGTCCCTTTTTAGTTGGCACATTTGCAAAAAAAATTTGTCCTTATATAGTTGTCACATTCCTTGTTCCAATACATATTTATACCAATTTTTCCATATATATCCCTTTATTTCTAATATCAATGTTTGACTTTATATTTAATCACATTCATAACTCATCTTTTAATGTTAAGATTAAGGGCAAACATGGAAATAAATTATATAATTAAATCTTTCTTAATTGGTGTATTTTTTGCAAATGTGCCAACTAAAAAGGGACGGAGGGAATATTAAATATTAATAGGTCCCACCACTTTACCCACTTTTCAACTAACTTTACTCTTTTTTACTATTTTTTCTTAATAGCCGTGAAAGTCAAATCCATTCACATAATTTGAGAGGGCGGAGTACTACATTTTTAGCTTTTTTATCAAAACGGTGTAGAGCATCTACCTGGGATCGTGTGTCCACTTAAATTAAGACACGTGTCTTGAGTTGTTAGAGCAAGTCCAACAATGTCCTAGTTGGTGCCCTATAAATATAATAAAATATAGTGTCATAGTGATTTAAGTCATGATTTTTGTGTATCAATTCCAACAATATGCCTTATACTTGTGCCTTATAAATTAAAATAATAATATATTTGAATTATAATTGGAGGGAATGGAAAAAAGAGAGGAGAGAGAAGTGAGAAAATGAGGGAAATTAATTCTTTATTGTTAAAACCGATTTAAAACAAGTATAGATGTGCTTTAAAAGTAGGGCATGTGATGAATGTCCTAGTGTTTTAAGGCACCACTAGGACATTATTGGAGCACAAAAAGTGACTAAATATCCTAAATATTGATTTAGGACATTGTTGGACTTGCATAAATAGAGAATGTTCACCGTTGTAGTTGGTGTGGAATTGATCTGTAATTTCTTTTCAAAGTAATATCAATGAAGTTCTCCTTTTAATTGTGTTTCTCCGTTTTCATTACTTTCCTGTTGTTAATCTGAATTACTAGTATTAATTTACGGTGGGCATTACAGACTCGTCCTAAAACTAGATTTTTTAACGTATTACCTTTCCCCTTCATTTCACACCGAGTCCCAGCCCACCTTAATTATGATTCTAGGGTTTTATGGCTGCAAGTATGCTGTCGATCCCAACTGCTCAGCATCTCCATAACCCTCGATTCCCCAACTGTAAGCAACTCAGTATCTACATATCACTCGATTGCTTTGTTTTGTTCACCCTACTGATTCTATCGATTGGGTTTTATTGATTTTTTTACTTCACCAGATTGCTTTACATATAACTATATTCATCTATACCTACAACAATGTGTGTATGTCTCGATTGCTTCTTGATTTTATATTTGTTTGATTTTTGTTATGTTTCTTGATTTGTTTAACTTTTATTGATTTATTCTCTCTCCGTCTCTCTGTAAAATATGCTGTTTTAATCGATTTATTTGATTTTAACAAATGTGGTCCTTGTTTGTTTTTTTTTATTTGGGTGTCTACATGAATATATAAGGTTTGAAACTGAAAATGAAAGTTTGCGTCTCTGTATATAGAGAGAGTGTATTTTTAATTTTTTTTAATATAGATAAATTAATGAAGGTTATTAAGTTAATTAGTAGAGGTTTTACTGTGGAGTTAATTGGTTTAAAGTTTTGAACTTTAGAGGTAATTAGTTTCGAAATTGTGATTGTTTTTATTACATATTGGTTTTGAGATGGTCGATGCAATTGCGGAATCGGAAGGGATTTCGATGAGTGCTGTTGTGTTTAAATCGTGGTATGGGAAAGGTGCTGTATCGTTTTTAGATGATCTTGTTTTGATGTTATAATTCTGCTTTCGTACTTCTGAATTGCTGGTAAATTGTTTTGTTGTTCTTGTTGTGTTTGTGAAGGTGTTTTAATGGTTTTACTTGCGAACAAGGCTAGCTAAGAATTATAATGTTTACGCTCCCCCGGCCTGTTTACACTCCCTTCCCCCCCCCCCCCTCTCTCTCTCTCTCTCTCTCTCTCTCAGTCTGTGTGTATGTGTATATATAAGTGTGTCGTCAGCAAACCTAAGCATTACTAAAATCTGATCAGTTTATAAGTTTGCAACTTCAATCAGACTTTATGGTGTAGATCATGCAATCCATGTACCTCTACATTGTCTGATGATATTTGCCTATTAGGTAGTGCATTAATTTCCTGTTTCATTTTAAGAAAGCGTTAATATGTTGTAGATAGTAGTGAAGATATGAGAAAGAAAATATACGAAACTTGTTTCTGAGAAGATAAATAATGCGGCAGGGTAATATTTGCTTCTTCATAAACGTTGATGTGTTATTTGTTTTTGCATTGAGGTCTTACTGATTAAATTATAGAATAGATTTAGATTAATACACTTTTATGTTAGCAACATATGCAACACGACTTGTAGACCCATATGAAAAGGGAGTTGACTGGTGGAGCATACTTTAGAAGTTTCTGGACTTGGAAAGTGGATATAATAACTTTTAGGCTGTCTGTCCATATTGAGATGGTGTATATGGATTTAGTGCACATCATAAAATAAAGAGTCTATAAGATACAAACTGATGTTATGATCTGTTCTTAAGTGAGAATCGAAAAAATAATAATTATAATATATAATTAGTGGAGTATAGTTGATCCCTGAATTAACATATTTAATGTTAATTGTTAGGATGAATGAAGAGGATCGAAGTGGATGTTAAATCAACTACTGTATTAGGGCCAAAGGATTTCCCACGTGTTTCAAGAATAGCAGGGAGGATGCTGGTCATGCTATTGGTTATGTTCAAGGAGCTCGTCGTCTTCAATCTGAGGCTCAGCAGGTGCCACAGATTCCGACTACAGGTTTGAGCTAGCTATACAGCTCGGGAAGCTAGAGATAGCTCAGGTAATGCTATCAAGTGTGAGATCAGAGTTTATATATAACTAATGCTTTATCAAATCGGTCATGTTATGAACTTGTGTGGATACTTCTGATTACCAATTTATATTGTCTGCACTCTGCAGGAAATTGCTGGTGTAGCGCAGAGCGAGTCTAAGTGGAAGCAGTTGGGTGCATTAGCTATGTCCACTGGAATGGTATATCCTAATTCCTTCAACTTGATGTGCCTTGTATTAGTTTGAATTTTGGAGTGGATACTCTATATATTTAAGATGGAGTGCATTTGCTACTGTCGGTTGTTTTTTTTCCTCATCTTTTTTCAGTTGATTGAAAGTAACTAGGCCTCCTATATGATCCTACTGGATCTATACCTTGTCTTTTTTGTTCTTGGAAAGTCATTAATGGATGTTGCCCTACCACCTTGCACAAGCAACCTCACTGTTATGGAACCTTATTCTTTGTTGATAACAAAAGATTGACGTGTAACATTTTCTGTTGAATTTTAGATTGTCTCACTAACTCTAGCTATGTACTCTATCCATGATTCCATCTGTTAACTCGTGCCATTTCAATTTCTACTGTACACTTCTTCTTTAGGAGATGCCGAGGAAATCTTAAAGCTTGCATCACTTGCTAAAGAGCAAGGGAGAAACAATGTTGTGGTCCTTTGTCTATTTATGCTGGGTAAAGTTGAAGAGTGCCTGCAGCAATTGTTATCCCATTTTGAATTTGTATTATCTACTCAGAACATTTTGAATTTGTATTATCTACTCATATGTTGGTATTATATAAAAAAGACTTTTGTTTGCTGGTATCATTTTATTTTATTGATATTAAAAATGTAAATGTTGGTAGATATTTTACATCCGTTGGAAAAATGTTACTAGATTCATCATGGAAAGTGTTTCTAAATTTAACGGAAATACCATTAGCTAATGGTTGTTAAATTACCAACACATTATCCATTATAAATTTGTTACTAATAATACCAATAGATTAATTGTTGGTAAGTATAACAACGAAAATATTTGTAAAAACAAGAATTCCGTTACCAGTTTGTTGGTATTTCGTTGTTAAGTTTAGTTACTAAAATAAATACAAGAATTCTGTTACCAGTTTGTTGGTATTCCGTTGTTAAGTTTAGTTACTAAAATAAATCTGTAGAGACTTCCCAACGACGTTTATACCAAAAGATTTATTCCGTGATCATTCCGTTGGTATGAGGTTTTAGTAACGGATTTCCTTAACATGCCAACGGATATTTCTGTTAGTGAAATAGGATTTTCTTGTAGTGTGTCTGAAGACATGACTCATATAAAATCATTTATACTAACTGTATTTATATGCAATAGCAGTCTTGCATGAAAGAAGTAGGGAGTGAGTGAAATTCCTTGTATATTAAAATCACGACTAAAGTTATCACAAATGCATAAATATTTTGTATCGGTTATATGAGATTGTAATTATCATTCTTGTTCATTAGAAATTTTTCAATGCTCGTTAGACATTTTACAAATTAATTTGTGAGGAGGAAGTCGAAGTTTTCTTAGTTATCTTAGTTGAAAAGAGCGAGTTATTAGATAGGAAATCATTCTTTTTGTCAAAGTTTTGTGGAAGAATCATTAAGCAAGAAGAATCTATCCGTAAAAAAAAAAGATCGCACTTATTTGATTCAGGTACGAGTTTTAGTTTCGTTTGATTCCGGGGACAGAATCCTTTTTAAGGGGGGTATATATGTAATATATAGCAAATTTATATATTTAATAATAATAATAATAATAATAATAATAATAATAATAATAATAATAATAATAATAATAATAATAATAATTTGATGAGGAGTAGAATATGGGCTAGATTAGAATAATAATATAAGTTGGACTTAAATAAAGACCTTTATTATTATGATTAGGGTTTTAAGTATATTTATTCATAATTCTTTTAGAGCCGTCAAGATCAAGTTCATTCGATAAATTTTACCAATGTATGAGCCTCTCTTCATCTTATTCCTCGTATTTAACATTCAAATTCGTAATATTTGTGTTACATGATTCTGCCATCTTCTAAAATTCGTATTTAATTCATTATGAGTCGGAATTAAATGATTCTAGACATTCTGGAAAGACCTCTTCGTTTTCTACAACTTATATTTCATGTATTTTTGTCAAATTCAGAGTCAAACTATGTCGAAGATTGAGCTTTCTATAAGCTATTTTTACAATAACGGGATTTAACAACAACAACTTCGAAAATTTCTATAAAATTCATTTTATTTCCGTTTTGGATGATATTTAATGATTCGAAAAGCTCTTAAAATTTTCTAAAACTTTTATCTTTGTGTTTTCTGAGATTATCTCTCAAACTGTTATCAAAAGTCTAAAACATAATCAGATCTCGTTTTCAGAATTGAAATTTGAATCAGTTTACATTTTATTTAATTCCTAATTCGTTATAAATCCGTTTTTGATGAATCGTACCTATCTGGAACGGGTTTTTCGTCCTCTACAACTTTTGTGTTTTGGGTTTTTCCAGAAAATACAATATAGAGGGTCAAAACAGTAAATTACAGAACTGATCAAGATTAGTAATTTGAATCGTTTCGCGTAATGAGAAATATGTTGCATCTGGATCTAAGGATGAACAAGGTTAGTAATAGGCTCGACGGATTTGGGAACTAATAATTATTATCTTGTAATTAGATCGGAAGCTGAACGTTTAGTGATTTGCTTGTGAATATTGTTAGTGTTCTTGATTGTTATTTTTCGAGGTAGGGATTCTCTTTCTTTTTTATTCAGCACTACTCATGTTAGGATTAGTTATGTCGGATTTGTTTTGTCCCAAAATCTGTTCTCTTGATTTTGTTCGTTTTGACTATTTTGGTTTTGAAAATGTGTCGCCTCGTTGACTTTGAAAGTGATTTTTAAATCTGATTTAAAATATTTAAATATCGGTTTCTACAGTTTTCAGGAATTTTGCAAGTTATGTATCTGCTGTAAATATTGAAAATATTTGTTAATTATGATTTTGAGAATTTGTGAAAATACTTTAGTTGAACCCTTAATGATATAGGTTATATCGAGTTAACCAGCTGCAGGGGTACTACAACCATGTCATTGCGGCACCAGTGACATGACACTTCTGTGGCAGCTGTGTGATTGGTCACAGCGTATCCTTCTGATAGTTTAGGTGACGAGCTTTTGCGCATTTTGATATTTGTTTCAGGATACGTGGGTGCACCCAGATTTTGATTTGATTTGTGATTTGATTTGGCGGTGACGTTGTATATGTCGTATACGTTATCCGATTTGTTGCACACATTAGGCACCCTATGATGCGTGTATTTGTATCTGTTCTGTTCTGATCTCGGTATGAAATATCCTAACCCCTCATTGCTTCAGCCATGCTAATTTTTGAAACAAATATTTTATTATAAACTGTCAAATATACATAACTATTTTTCTATACTTTATAAACTGTACTCCAAATCCGTACGGGCAATTGGCTCATGCCGTTTTCTTTTTCTGGTAGGGGTATCTGGGATTGTGTCGTGGAGAGCTACTTTTATTCTATTGATTAGGATTTGTGGACTTCTAGCATTATTTAGACTTAAATACTTATTTAGAGATTTTGGTTTTTCATATTTATTGGTTTTAACTATAATTTGGAGGTTTAATATTATTTGGAGGTTATTAGACTGTTTAATCATTTATTAGAAATTGTTCTTAGTGCTCTGTTTGCAGGTTTATGGATTATAAGTAATATCTCCTCCCATTTTAGGAAGGGGGTGTTACAAAATATATGCGAGTTAGTCACTTGAAACATCCGACTGAAAATTTAGAAAGACATCAGAACGTGAAAGAACAAGTTTGTAGCAGTTATTTATAAATGTATTTGAGATTAACCAAACATAGGCATTAAATTAAAATTCCCGTGAGCTTCTTCAACACGTCACGTCATATATATATAATGATAACCACGAACTACCATGTTTTCCGGGCTCATCAAGAGAGTTGTTGCGTGCAATTATTCTTCCTCTATGCTGAAGCCAATCAACCATCTGCAACTCATCTTCAACGATAATCGTCAGTAAAATACTCTTTTGCTTAAGAATGCAAATGTAATGATAACACCTTGCAGACAGTATAGATAAACCAACCTCTTCGTTTTTCCATCGATAAATAAACAAGCAATATCTAGGAAAATATGTCGCAGCCTAGGTGGGATAAAATTGAATCACGTCCATCAAACAAACAATTCCAAAAGAAAATCACTCCTTCTTCAACTACTTCTTCTTCTACTTCCAAATAACTGGCCAAGAGGTTGCTTCGTTCATCTTCAACATTGACAGTGGTGCTGTCATCCTCGTTTTTGTACAGTAGACGAATCCAATGTTTGCATGCATTTGATGCAAATTTGATTGTATGGTCGGCATCTGTGACCGAAAAGATTGATCTTGGTACTATTACTATATCTGATGCAGATAGCAAATCCTTGCTGCTCCATAATATATTACTTGCGGAAGTCATAACAGAATAATCAAGTTTGGTTGCAAATTCACAGTCGATGACAAAGCAGAGAATCATCCCCAAGTAATTGTGTGACAAGTTTGGTTGCAAATTCACAATTGATTCACTACTCCAAGCTGAAGTCTCTTCTACCGAGTCATCGTAAGAAAAAGTTTGGACCGATTCTACACTTGACTGAATAATCCAATCCGGAAACTTTTCTGATTCAAGGTCAACACCAATCTCTTGCTCAAAACCAGAGTAAATCTTGAAAAAAAAAACAAGAAGTTTAAATCTTGCCGAAGTTTTAGTTTTCTTTATAAACATTGTCTAAACTCTAAACTTAATATACTGTATGTCTATTTTCAGGTGATAGAAATTTTTTATGAAATTTTAGACCTTGCTATTTAAATAAAAAGTTTTTATTGCGTATGAATTTAAGTGATTTACATTTTTTTATGTCTTACACTCTTTAATTTTTTGAATTAATTTAATAATGGAAGTTTTTAATTTCTATGAACTTTAATATTACAGTAAGTACGTTTATTTTCGCAGCACCCACTTCTAATAAAAAATTAATATTGTTTTATTTTTTTAAAAATATATATCGACGATCCCAAATTTTTGAAAAATAAAAAATTAATTCGATTAGAGATCTTAGTAGATCAATATTATATTGACTAGTACTCGTAACTAGTGCTCTGTCCCATATTATAGTTTCTATTTTTTAAAATATATTTTTCGACAATCCAATCGTACGGATGTCAAGATATATCAAATTTAATGATATTTTCAAAATTTCAAAAAATAAAAATTTAATTTGGATAGTGAAACTAGTAGCCTACTATTGATTTAAATAAAAATTTCGCGCCTTTATCATTCTAAAGTTGTAAGGAATGGCAAGCAATGGTAAAAGCAATAGACGATTGACGGGTATGTTTGAGGCCCTCATGACTACCTAACTCATCGTTTACTGTCTTAAATGCTTCGCGGCAAGTATTTTTTTTTTGGGTGGATAGAACCAATTATTTTAAGCATTTTTTATGAAGGTACCCTTTGGCGGGAACCTTAGAATAAATGAAATATAATTAATCTAGTGTTAGTTTGTAATTTGTATTTAAGGATTGGTTTGTGTTTGAGCAAAAGCCTATATATATATATATATATATATATATATATATATATATATATATATATATATATATATATATATATATATATATATATATATTAGATAAAATTATTATTTTCAGACACTCATTTTTTATTTAAATTTCTTCTTAAAAATGAAAATATTAGTTTTATCCTAAGTGCATAGATTTTAACCCGATTAATTTTTTAATACCATTAAAATTATAATTTCTATTCGACACATAAAAAGGTAAAATTGTATTTATTAAGACTAAAATTTCGAAAAATATAAGGGAAATAACAATTTTAACATTAAAAATTTCAAAAATCTATGAAAATTAAAAAAAAATGAAATAATATAAAAATAGTATCAATATTGATGATAAAATACGAATGTATAAAAATACGATTTTAGTGGCGTCACCTCACCGCTCCCGTGCTTTATATAATATAATAATAATATTACTATTGATTTATCAAATACAAATTTTGTGGATACTAAATTTACATATTAATTTTATGTAGGAAGTAGGGTTTTGTCAAAAATACTTATTTTTAGTAAAAATAATAAAACGTCTTTTTTTTTTTTTTTTTTAATTTTGTAGCTACAAAACCTATAGGCATACACATTTGACATTTCATACTTTGATCCCTTGTGAAAAGATGATTTTTATCTGAAAAACCAAATATTGAAAATTTAGATGACAACTGTGTATCCCGGTCATATATCTTTATGATTATATTCACCTTAGAATTAGCATTAAATGTTTTGGATTAAATCTCATAAACAAATATCAAAATAATTTAACAATTAATAAAAGGTATCCACTGAATTATTCAAAATAATAAGGTATTTGTTGTGCAAGGTGTGTATATATTAAAAAATTAAAATCATTTTTCCATGTTAAATTAAGTTTAAAAATTTGAAAAAAAATCAAATTATCTTATCAGATCGAGTTTTAGCTACTATTTTCCATAATAAATTGGGATTAACGAGACCACATTGGATATGTCAAATTTTTTTGCATAACTTTTCTTACATGAAGAAAATTATAATTTCATGCCCAAATGCAAACTACATCAAATGAAAAATCTTAAAAGAAAATCCCAAAAATAGTAGCCTTTTTGAATTTTTATACGTATGTATTAAAGTGTATAAAAAATAATTATACCACGTACTAGTTTTAAAATTTTTATTTTAAATAACAATTTATATTTAAATTTTTTGTTTAGGAAAAATTAGAAAATAATACATTAAGCTATCTCTTTCATGTACTTAAAATATGTGCCAAAAAAATACTAAAAATAATTAGGGAACGAGGGAGCAAAAGATAGTTAACCAAATTGTTTTGACAAATTATAAGACAAGAGTTTGAAATCGGCCAAACCTGAAATAATGGCTCGGTCAAAGTAAGTGTAGGTAGAGAGGAGAGGCAACCTAGCAAATCCATGCGTTTTAAAGACTTAAGATCCCCCAAGCCTAAAATTTCTGTCAAACCGCTACAATCTGCCAAGTTAAATTCCTCCAAGCGTTTCGAATCGGATAGATTTAAACTTTCCAGAGACGTACAGTTATTGGCACTAATGTACGTTAGATTAGGAGGAAGTTCTGCAATGGACAATATATGATCGCAACCATCAAGATAAAGCTCTTCCAGGTTCGAGAGCAGACTAATACCGAATGGCAGGGCAGTGATTTTACTCTCAGATAGATACAACCGTGTCAATGATAGTGAAGTCTGGCTTACATTTAGCTGAAATAACCTTGTAATAACCTTGAAATAACCTTGAAAAGCTTGATTCTATGTCAGGAAGCTTTTTTAAAAGAGCAGCACGACTTACATTTAGCTGCAATAACCTTGTAAGCTTCCACAGTTGATCAGGTAATCTCTCTAGTTTATCACAACCATGAATATCAAGAATCTCCAATGATCTCATGTTGCAAATGCTCTCTGGTAATTTCGAAACAGCTAGCCACGCTGCATTGAGCTCTTTTAAAGATTCAATTTCCCCCAATTCCTCAGGCAATTCTTTCACTTTAGTGCAAAAACTAATACTTAGAACTTCCAATGCTCTTAAGTTACAAATGGTATCTGGAAGACGACTTAGGTTTTCACAATTATTCAAATTTAGGGAAACAAGGCTCACCAAACTTCCAATTGAATTATGGACCTCCTTCAAGCTTGTACAGCCATCAAAATTCAACTTTCTGAGACACGGTAGTCTTCTGAAGTCTGGGGTGGTAGTTAAATCTCGAGAAAACGACATGTTTAGAGTCTTCAACTTCTCGAAAGCATTTGGAACCTGCAACAATGAGTGCCATTAGGAGTTACCAAATCTGACATTTTTGTACTATAACTTTTCATGTATGTAAGAAACATACTCAGAGTACCTTGTTTACTTCCCACATTGTTGTCATTTTACTATGGGGCAACTCAAGAATAACAATCTTTTGAGGGCGAAAATCAAAAGGTAAACACTTTAAAGGACACCCACTCCAACAAAACCACCTCAAATCTTCTAGTGTCCGTTCAAACTTTCCAGTAAGATTAATGTCATCGAAAGAAAGAAATCTTAATTTACTCATTCTTCTAAATGTTTCCATAGCAAACGATACTTCCTTGAAAGGATCTTTGAGTTTAAAACGGTGGAGCATGATACCTTCAATCGCTTCAGTTCCCTGACGCAAGCATATCAACATGAAATGTCAATTACCAGACTTGTATAATATATCTAAGAGATTAGAAAAGATAAAGACATTTATGTATATAGATTAAAAATAATAAAAGTAAATCTAAGAGATTGTAATTTATGTACATAGATTAATAATAAGTAAATGAACGACTGTACATAGATTAATAATAAGAAAAGTAAATGAACGACTTTGACTCACAAAATTTCATATCAATTAATTAGATTGATTTGAAACCCTTCTTGAATATACGTATGATGTAATTACCTTGTGTTCCTCCAACACATAGCATACATCTTTTGGTACCCATAATCTACTATACTTTCCAGGCTCATTAGGAGAATTATTACGCGCGATTTCCTTTCCCATATCCTGAAGCAGATCATGCATTCGGAATTCATTGTCATCATCGATCGTTAGTAAACATTTTTTCATGAGAATATCAATTTTAACCTCCGCATCGCATAGGAATAATAAGTATACAATATTTCGACCACCTCTTCTCTCTTCCATCCTATGAAAAAACAAGCAATGTCAAGGAACATTTTCTTTAGCAGAGAGTCATCAGATTCCAAGGCATTCAAGCTAATCATAAGTCTTTCCTGGATAGTGCTGTTGGGATTTCGCTGCAGTGTCTCGATGTAAGATTTCCAACTATCCTCGGACTCCTTATACAAGTACGAACCGAAAACCTCGAGAGCCAAGGGGAGCCCTCCAGCAAGACGTAGAATGTCTTTAGACATTATCATTAGAGTATTGTTTGGTTTAGTATTTCCAAATGCATGGAGGGAAAATAGTTTCTCTGACTCAGCATCACCCATCTCATTAACCCTGTATCGATATTTAGTCTCCACATCAACTTTATCCAATGTCCCTTCATCCCTTGTAGTTATAATAATTACTACACTCCCAGAAGCAAATGGTCCTACCAGTGATTTAAATTCTTTATGGTCGTCTAAATCATCAATAACAACTAAAATTTTTGTAGAACAAATTCTACTTTCTATCAGCTTAGTTCCTTCGTCAACAGTGCAAACCTCAACTTTGTTCTTACTTTTAAGAACATCGTTAATAAGTTTTTGTTGCAAAAACTCTAGGCCTTTTTTCCCGGAAATCTCCCTCACATTTGCGAGGAAGCAGCTTCCCTTAAAGCTTCCTAGCAAGAGTTGATCATTAAAAACTGCTTTGGCAAGAGTTGTTTTACCTATGCCACCCATACCATATATACCGATCTTAATGACACCTTTTGTGCTACCGCTCAACAATGCTGTTATGTCATCAACACGGGAATTCAACCCAACTGGATACCTTGCAACATCTAAAACAGTGGGTTTTATTTGGAGTAGAATCTCGTCAACAATTTCATTGACAATATCAGCTTCAGACCTGCAATGCAATTCTTTTTTTTATTATGAAATAAAAAGAGCCTTGCATGTGTAAAATAAGTGAAGCCTCACAAGTGGTACTTGGACTAATTTCACGTTAAGATGGATGAATGATTAGAGCATCTCCAACGGTACTAGCTAAAATGGTTAGTTAAAAGAATATAAAATAATGATTATGTAAAATTTACTGAACCTGTAAAGAGTTGTACTTCAATGGTGTTAGCTATAATTGTTAGCTATATTTCAAAAAAAGTATTTTATTGTTATTTCAATTAGTAAATATATATAAGATTAAACTAAATTGATTACGTGTCACAATATAAGTGGATGTGATATTTTTAGATGTCATATATATTTTTTTGGATATCCTCCAAATATAGAGGATCTGTATCTTGTTTTCTAAAATTATAGCTAACAGGTTGATAGGTTGGAGTGGTGGTTTTTTTGAAGGATTTCTATAAATGATGACGTAGACTTTTATGGCTAACAGGAGTGAAGGTTGGAGATGCTCTTAGAACCCCAGATTTGTTAAATGTGTTCCTTCCTATTTTTTTTTTTATCAAATATTTAGTAGTTAATAGGCATACATAATTCTCCTCGGTTCCATGAATCAAAAGAAAAATTTGTCTAAATTAGTAAACTTACCTTTTACCGTCTACATGTTTTCCTGATTTATCGGCAACTTGTCTTAGTGTAACCCGCCAATTCTTGACTCTTTCGATTTCACCAGCAAATCTGTCTTCATGTTCTTCAAAATGTTTTTCAAAACTCGCAGTTTGGTATCGCACAACTGATGGATCAATGTTGTAAAACACAGGAATTACCAATCTCTGCATTGTTTTGCTACAATTGAGGATCTCTACCAGCTCGTCAAGGCACCACCTCGAAGAAGCATAATTTTCAGAGAGGACAACAATGTAAGTCCTAGATTCCTGAATAGCTTCGATCAATGCATCCGATATCACTTCTCCACACCTTAACTTAGGATCATCCATAAATGTTCGAATATTATGGCGATCCAGGGCAGAATACAAATGACTGGTGAAAGTATACCGAGTGTCTTTGCCGCGGAAGCTCAGGAAAACGTCCCACTTAGTGGGAGTTGAAGATGAAGTTGAAGAGGATGGAGTTTGAGAATTTGTTGAAGCCATGAATTCGATCACTCAATAGATACAACAATTGTAAAAGACGGAAGACCTGGTATGGAGTCAACTGTAAAGATAAGGAGAATATGAGGAGGATAGCAAAGACCTGTTGCCTCTGCTTTAAGTCTTCCAAATTAAGTCTTTGCCACTGCTTTACTTTTCTGTTTTATTATTATTTTTTACACCCATTTCCACAAATTTTAACAAAGACCTGTTGCCTCTGCTACAAGTTGGTATTGGTCTCCTTTGATTGCCCCACTGCATTGAGGTTCTTTTAAGTCCAGACTTAGAACCTAAAGTCTTTTATTAAGTCTTCTTCCAAATAGACAATAGTCAATTATAACACTGCAGCCAGCAGATACTATAGGCAATGATGATTATTGATGTTTAAAACCTGGACTCATCATTTTTCTTCAAGAAATGAGGAGGAGGATCTTCATCTGCAGTATTTTTGTTATTGTATTGATGATCATGCAAGGAGTTTGATCGGACCCCCAAGCGGAAGAGTTGCTCCGACAGTGCAGTAATTCCAACACAACCAATGACTTGTCGATTTTCTTTAGCAATTTTAACAAGACATTCGGGGTCATGAGAAAGCAGTTGTCGAACAGACACTTTGCAACAGCGTATTATACTGATGTGTTTGGAATGGTGAAGTGCAGGAACTATTTATCTATTGCAGACTGTGTTGCTTGCTTTGATGCTGGCCTCACACAAATTAGACGTGATTGCCCTCAAGCAGATGGTGCTCATCTGATATACCAAGGATGGTTCCTCAGGTTTGATTACTATTCAACTTTCTTGAGCTACTTCATATGTGTACTTGTTCGTATAACCTCCTACGAGATTCTGAATTTTTTACGAATTGACTTTAAAAGATAACTATAGAGGGTTCCTTGATAGCCAAATGGCAAGCCTCCTTTCGCCCTCCCCTTTCGAATCTCACTTCCCACTCAAAAATCTAATGCAATAAAAAGTATGTCACAAATCTAAAAAAAGTTTATAAATAAGCACTTATTACATAACATTATATTCCGATTATTTTTGCTGATCGATACTACTGCTACAAGTAGATAGACTATGATCAGAAGATTACATCGATTTGCCTAGTTGCTAACTTGGATTATGTTGTATAAAGTAGTGAGACTATAATGGATATATCATAGACAAAAAATCTACCACGACTTTACAGTTTGATTTCTTAGTAATACTTTGTTTTTGTTCCGATAAAGGTATGAAGCTCGCAACTTCTATAAACAGATATCATTTGAAGACTCGTCTGGGGTATGTATTAATAATCGGACTGCTCCTGAACCAGCTGCTTTTAAACCAGCAGTTGAGTAGTTGTTAACAGATCTTATAGCTTCCACACCAAAGATTAAAAATTTCTTTGCAGCATCGAAAAGGAAAGTTTTTGATGATGGTCCAAAAGCAATAGCAACAGTGTATGTTGTGGCACAATGTGTCGAAAATAATAGCCAGAGCGACTGCGATACATGCTTAGCAAGAGCGTATATTAACGTACAAACATGTCCTCAAGCAGGGGGGAGCTCGGTAGATGCTGGTTGTTTCCTCAGATATTCTGACACCTCTTTCTTTACAGATAACGATGTAACTGATATCACAACCCAAGTGATTTTTTCTTTTTTAATTATATTATGATATCTTGGTCTAGGTTGTTTGATAAGTTGTTTCTTCCATATCAAATTTAAATGTTTCTCAGACCCTAGGAAAAACTTCTTTCATCATTTGTTTTCCTTGCAACACGTTAATCAAGACCATGAACTATATTTCACTTCAAATTATGATATAAATTGTATATTAAAGACCATGTGATGAGTGAAGTTACCCCATTTCAGGAAGTTCAAACAAGAAGACACCCCTGATCGTGGGTTTGATTGGTGGTTTGTGCCTTGCTCTGCTTATGCTTGCCCTGCTTTTATGGTATCGATTACGTATTAGAAAACCTAAGAAAGCTACCAGAGATGATTAATATAAACCGACAACCATCTTAATGTACGAATTTCTGATATGTTTAAGTGATATAGATGATTCTATTTTTATGTATCACTCTTTTGATGAATTGGTGGTGTTCATACTATAGGTGATATATTAGGCGTAACCAAGTTGCAGGGAGCAATTATATACAATTACAATGACTTGAAATCAGCAACAAATAATTTTAGTGTAGAATACAAAGTAGGGGAAGGAGGTTTTGGAGATGTATACAAGGCGAGTTCTGTCTCTCACTTAACTAAATACATACGATTAACTTTGTGGAGCTAATTAATTTTTTTGTCATAAACAGGGCATTATAGGGGATGGAAACATAGTTGCAGTAAAGAAACTTGCTGTAATGACAAGCAAGGAAAAGACGGATTTTGAGAGCGAAGTTAGGCTTATAAGTAATGTTCATCACAGAAATATCCTCCGTCTTCTAGGATGCAGTGGCAAAGGACCAGTGCAACTTCTCGTGTATGAATACATGGAAAATGGAAGCCTCGATGCATTCTTATATATATGGTGAGTTAACCTTAAAAAACTGACAACTCCAAAGTTTCATGTTTAATATGAAGTACATTCTTATTGGTAGGTGACAAACGTGGCATTCTCAGCTGGAAACAACGGATTGACATAATCTTGGGTATAGCCAGAGGTCTTGCGTATCTACATGAACAATTTCATGTATGCATCATACATCGAGACATGAAATCTAGCAATATTCTACTTGATGATGATCTTCAACCCAAAATTGCAGATTTTGAGTTGGCAAGACTTCTACCGAAGGACCAAAGTCATCTTACCACTAGATTTGCAGGGACCTTGTAAGTCATTGTCCTAATAAAAATCAACTCTTCTCGACTTCTTGACGTTTCAGCATTAGATACGTACGTGCATTCATAAGACCATAAATACATTACTATAGAACTGACCAAAATTTTCATAAATATATTTTCAAATATACCAGGGGTTACACGGCACAAGAGTATGCAATCCATGGATACTTGTCTGAAAAAGTTTGTTAGGTTAGGGGCTACACAATTAACGAGATTCAAACAAACAAATAAAACAAAGCACACACACAAATATATTTGACGCGGAAAAATCCACGTCCCAAACTCGTATTATTAATCTTAACAATATCAATAATACATCAATCACTCGGTGTATCACTCACATAATACTCAAGCCAAACAATACTCAAGTATATATCAAAACATAATATGACTATGTTTATATAGCCACCCAAAACTTAGCCACCAAGACTTGCCATACTTGTTCTACAAGTCTTACCATACTTGTTATACAAGCCATCCAATTCTTGGCACCTAATTACCTAACTTTGTGAATAAGACATACCATATATAATAATTGTGTATCCATACAATTATTACCTTACCCATATATGACTTATATCACCAATACCCATACTACCGTATTGGGTTTAAGTCGTTTAAGCCCAACAATCCTCCCCTTCAACCCAATACGGTTCCATGCACAACCGATTTAACGGTCACCATCAAGACATCGACGTCCATCCGCCAATGCCTCCCCTCGAACAATAACCTCTCCTTCTAGCACAAAAAGATTTCTTTTATCCTTCCATCCTTTGAGTATCTCTAAATCCCTTTTAGTGACCTCCAAAATACCGTTCTTCATCATAACAGTATATCCCAAATCAACTAATTTACCCAATGAAATTAGATTTCGATTTAACTCCAGTACGTACCTCACTTGAGTTAACTTTCGAACACGACCATTGTGAAGTTTTATCATTACCTCACCAATACCAGCAACCTTTACCCTTTTACCGTTTGGTAAAGCAACCATCTTTCCATCACACTTCTTGTAGGACGAGAACCAATCCCTCCTAGCACATATGTGATGAGAACATCCCGAGTCAAGCACCCATTCTTCTTTCGATCCCTTATCTTCTTGTACCAAAAGAGCATCACCTTCCACAAGCGAAACACTACCCCCTCCTCGAGTTTTCTTCAACTCCTTCAAGTCTTCTCTTGCCTTTGGACACCAGGATTGTATATGACCCAATTCATCACAATAAAAGCACTTGATATTAGGGTTATGTTTCTTACCGGACTTCTTTTTCTTGTCACGTGCATCCACCACGAGTGCACTTCCATCAGATGTGTCACTCGATCCTTGCTTCATCAATCTTTCGGACTCCAGAAGAACAACAATAGTCTCATCCAAAGCTAACTCCGTATTCCCAACCAATAAAGAAGTAATCACAGTACTATACTTCTTTGGTAGAGACACAAGTAGAAGAACAGCTTTGTCCTCATCCTTCAATTTTTCATCCAAATTATTTAGTTGGTTGATCAGGCCATTAAAACGATTCAGATGATCTCTCAAATCTCCATCTTCTTCCATCTTTAGCCCGAACAAATCTTTCTTGAGGAACAACTTATTTGCCAATGACTTTGAGTGATACGTCTTCGTCAACTTCTCCCACAATTTTTTAGGGTTATCCTCCTCAAGAACATCATACTTGATTTCCGGTGCAAGGGCCAACCGGATTGTCGATGCTGCACGTAACTTCATATCTGCCCACTTTGGATCTTCCACATCAGCAGGCTTCTTGTCTTCAAGAGTTGCATACAACCCTCGTTGAATCAACAGATCTTTCACCGTGCTCTGCCACAAAGTAAAATTGTTTCTTCCATTAAACAATTCAATCTCGAATCCCCCGACCTTATCCATCACGAACCTCGAACCTGGGCTCTGATACCAATTGTTAGGTTAGGGGCTACACAATTAACGAGATTCAAACAAACAAATAAAACAAAGCACACACACAAATATATTTGACGCGGAAAAATCCACGTCCCAAACTCGTATTATTAATCTTAACAATATCAATAATACATCAATCACTCGGTGTATCACTCACATAATACTCAAGCCAAACAATACTCAAGTATATATCAAAACATAATATGACTATGTTTATATAGCCACCCAAAACTTAGCCACCAAGACTTACCATACTTGTTCTACAAGTCTTACCATACTTGTTATACAAGCCATCCAATTCTTGGCACCTAATTACCTAACTTTGTGAATAAGACATACCATATATAATAATTGTGTATCCATACAATTATTACCTTACCCATATATGACTTATATCACCAATACCCATACTACCGTATTGGGTTTAAGTCGTTTAAGCCCAACAAAAGTTGACACCTACGGATTTGGAATTGTTGTCCTTGAGATAATCAGTGGTCGAAGGTGCAGTGGTATGATGAATCAGCATCTCACTGAATCTCTTCTTCCATATGTAAGTATTTTCTTGGCAATAGAATAAAGTTGTGCTTATCATTTCATTATTGAAACTTACATGAATAGTATCACTTTCATGGTGCAAAACAGGCATGGAAACTGTATGATAATGGCAAACACTTTAAGTTGATCAACGAGACATTAGATCCAAATGAATATAACGTCGACAATGCTGAGAAGATAATTGAGATTGCTTTAAAGTGCACTCGGTCACCAGTATATTTAAGGCCAGCAATGTCCGAGGTGGTTGTTCTACTAGTAAATAATGGATCACTAGAACAAAGACCCCCAAACAAGCCAAGATTTGTCCAAATGTCTAACAATATCGACGATGATAGCTCAACATCTACTGCACCATCAATCTCCAATGCCACTGCTACTTTAACTAAATTCACAGGACGTTAACAAAGTTTATGATCTCTTCATTGCTTGTAAGAGTATAAAAAAAACTATTCCTACTCAGCCTGAAATGTGAATAATAATGTGCATGAAATCATCTATAAAAAAGCCAGTGCAGCTAGTGTGCATCTCTGATCTCACTAGGTCCCTGATTTCTATATATATCGGAGAATGTCTAAGAGCTACTCCAACATTTAGTTGATTGTTATATACTATTTTTACATAATTGGTTTTTCATAACATTTTACATAAGTGGAAGATAAATTATGGGATGTCAAAAGAAAATTTCTAAAAAGATATTTTTTAATTCAGAAAAAATTATTATGAACTACATAAATGCATTATACGATATTAATCACAAAATTATATAATTTGTCACAAAACAAATAAATAAAAATTGTTGATTAAATTAATTTATTTTTAAATTTTAATTCCAAACAAGGTCTAGTTCAATTTAATCCTATAAAATAATATGAGTAATGTAGGGAATACAAAATTAGTTACCTGTTGTGAATATATTATAGCTAATTATATATAATAGATATTTAGAGAGAGATAAGAGATTAAGTGAAGAATATATTACTTCAAGTGTGTTTACAAGTTCACAAATTGTAAAAGTCAAAGGTCTAAGACTTGAAAGGCCAAAGGTTTATCTAGAACTCTAGAACTTTCTAGGACATTCTTTTCACATTCTAGGATATTCATTTCACAACACTCCCCCTTGAATGTCCTATTTTTCAATAATTGTGCCTCGTTAAAACCTTTCTAGGAAAAAATCCTTTGGGAAAAAAATCCTGCTAAAGAAAAAAGAGAACATTAATTATTGAAAGTTTATTTGAGATCTTTGAGCCGACGCATCTCAATCTTGTGTACTAATTTTTCATAAATCGTTGGCGGTAATGACTTGGTAAATAAATCTGCAAGATTTTCACTAGAACGAATCTGTTGAACTTCAATCTCTCCATTTTCTTGAAGATCGTGTGTGAAGAAAAACTTTGGTGATATGTGCTTAGTTTTATCACCCTTGATATAACATTCCTTCAATTGTTTGGGCGCACGACAAGTACGCGACCAATGACCCTTCATTCCACATCGAAAGCAAACATTCTCAACATTCTTTTGTCCTTTTTTTATCTTTCTCCACTTTCTCCAACTTCGGGTTGGAATTTAGTTTTCGATGTTTGAGAAAATGGTTGTTTCTCATAAAATTTCCTCGACCGCGTCCACGACCAAAATTATAAGATGGCGCATTCATTTCAGGGAAAGGGCTAGATCCAGTAGGGCGAGACTCATGATTCTTCATCAAAAGTTTATTATTTTGCTCAGCAACAAGAAGACATGATATTAAATCTGAATATTTTGTAAAACCTTTTTCACGATATTGTTGCTGGAGGAGTACATTTGAGGCATGAAAAGTTGAATAAGTTATTTCTAACATGTCTGCGTCAGTAATATTTTCTCCACATAATTTTAGTTGAGAAGTTATTTTGAAAAGTGCGGAGTTATATTCACTGACGGTTTTAAAGTCTTGAAGCCTCAAATGCATCCAATCATAGCGAGCTTTTGGAAGAATCACAGTCTTTTGATGATCATATCTATCTTTCAAATTTTCCCAAAGTTCCAGTGGATCTTTCATCGTAAGATATTCAGTTTTGAGTACTTCGTGGAGGTGGCATCGAAGAAAAATCATTGCTTTTGCGCAATTTGATTCATATTCTTTATTTCCCTCTTTGATTGTGTCTCCAAGACCTTGTGCGGCTAAATGAATTTCGATATCCAATATCCATGACAAATAGCTCTTTCCAGTGATATCAAGAGCCTCAAATTTAAGTTTGTTAAAATTTGACATTTTCTATAAAATAATCATAATTAGAAAATAAAAGAATTTAGACAAATTTCTTACGGGCACATGGACAATATACAAAAAATACACAATAAGATGAATGCACAAAATGGGTTAATAAAAATCTAACCATAAACTTATGCCATAAAGTTACTATATGCTAATATAAAGCACAATCATCAAAATAAATTGGATATGCTTCTAATTAAAAACATACATGTCAAACCTACGAACTATGGCATGAAACTTTCAAAATCTAAGAAATCATGTACTAACTATGTACTGTATAAAAGATATCATATTAAAATAACTCAGACAAGAATATTGCAATGCGCCAAAGTATCAGAAATGCATACCTTAATATAGAGATGTTGTTTTGAACTTAGGAAGAGTGATCCAATATAGATATGAGTTCTTAACCTTAAAAAGAAACCTCGTGTAACCTCAACTTTGCACCGATGAGCGACCTCGTGCTGATAACGTGTTGTGAATATATTATAGCTAATTATATATAATAGATATTTAGAGAGAGAGAGATAAGAGATTAAGTGAAGAATTTGTATTACTTCAAGTGTGTTTACAAGTTCACAAATGATGCCTATTTATAGGCTTACAAGTAATCAAAAGGTCAAAAGTCTAAAGATGAAAAGCAAAAGGTCTAAGACTTGAAAGGCCAAAGGTTTATCTAGAACTCTAGAACTTTCTAGGACATTCTTTTCACATTCTTTTCACATTCATTTCACAACATTACCAAACAATTTTAAAAAATGATGTGATTATAGCGATGTGATAATATAAAATGTTTTTTTTATTGATATCGATGTGATTGGACGATAATAATGTGATAATATTAATATTTTTTTAATTAATATTGATATGAAAGCGTATCACGTCATTCTATATATTATTTTTACATCTAACATTTTTCAAATATTATATCACTAAGATCCCAACTCATGCGTGATTTGATTCCTTCGAATACATAATATGAGTAGCATTCCAAAGAGAACCATCTTATATAGAGAACCGTAGAGAACCACTAATTTTCTAATTCAATACTAGAATTAAAGTTTTAATTTTTGGTTCTATAGGAAAAAAAGACCAATTTTTTTTGGTTCTATAATAAAAAAAAGATCAAATATCTGATTTTATGGTAGTACCAAATTTTTTTTAAAAAATTTTTCAAAAAATAAATTTAAAAAATAAAAAAAAATTACCCACTGGCACGTGGCGCTGCCACGTCAGCAAAGGTGCCACGTCAGCAGCTCAATTTAAATTTTTTTTTTAAAAAAAAACTCAAAAAATTTAAAATAGAATTTGATTCTACTATGAATCAAAAATATAGATGGTTCTCTCCGATTAATTGACTGTTGAAAGTCAATATAAGGGAGAGGTCAGGAATGATGAGATGGTTCTCTATAGATGCCACTCTCTCCAAAAAGTGCTACAGTCTGTAAAAACACAATTTAAGGATTAAAAGAAGATGAACTGTCCATAGACATAGTATACATAAAGAAAAGACCATAGCAGGTTAAGCTTTTAATAGGCAGCATGTTATGTACACTAATATGTATATCTAAGCTTAATTTTGGTTGGGGAAAGTTAAACAATATAGATAAAGATTAAGGTGGCATAATGCTGCTGATTAGTATACCTTTCCCGAGGGAAAACTTAAGCACAAATCTGTTAAACTTTGGATATTAGGTCGTGTCGGGTGCTTAAAGCTGATATTCTGGCATTCAAGATCGCCTTTTACAATATCTATTGTTGAGCCTCCATCATTGCTGGAATCTGTTTTGGGTTTACTATCAAGAATTTCATATATACAATCAGCTGAATTTTTGACCTTATTAAGGTCTGGTGCCATGTTAAGCATCCCACTCACTCCAATAGCACTTGTTGTAAGAGCAAAGAAAACTTGAAAACAAGCAAGTTTCGTTGTATTATAAGCAGATAGGAAATGGCTACTTATTTAACCATTGAATCATAATATCAGTCATTAAACATCGTTTGTTGGAAAATAATATTAAACTTGTTTTTATTTGTAGTAAATTAATAATGTTTTCTTATTTGATTTGTTCAGCTAACGACTTAGTCATGCTGTTAGCGGAGAAATTGTAGGACTGAGAATAAGTGGCAGAGGATTAGTAGGAGTTGTTAGGCCCATTAGTAGTTTTTCCTGATTTATAGCTACCAGTACGTTAGTTCCTTTCTATATATAGTGTATCATTGATTAATGGAATAAGCAAGTATTTTGGCATGTAAATTCTGTGTGTGTGATTTGTGTTTCACCAGTGAGATGTAAACACTTATATTCTATATTTGGTATCAGAGCAGGTGATCAAAGGGCTTGTAAGGGTTTGATTATGGCAAGATAATGAAGATTCCAAATGATGAGAAAGGAACGATGGCACAAGTAGTCATGGAGAAGTTGTTAAATTAAAAGAGTTACAGGTGAGACGTGCACCATGGAGAGAAGTGCTCCAAAACAAAGATGGTAGTTGATGAGAAGTGCATCAACAAAGTAAATGGAAGGGTGATGAGAAGTGCATCACAAGATTAGGATGAAAAAGAAGAGAAGTGCTTCGTAAGTTAAAGATTATGGGGGAGATTGTTGGAAAATAATCTTAAACTTGTTTTTATTTGTAGTAAATTAATAATGTTTTCTTATTTGATTTGTTCAGCTGACGACTTAGTCTTTCTATTAGTGGAGAAATTGTAGGATTGAGAATAAGTGGCAGAGGATTAGTAGGAGTTGTTAGGCCCATTAGTAGTTTTTCCTGATTTATAGCTACCAGTACGTTAGTTCCTTTCTATATATAGTGTATCATTGATTAATGGAATAAGCAAGTATTTTGGCGTGTAAATTCTGTGTGTGTGATTTATGTTTCACTAGTGAGATGTAACCACTTATATTCTACTACGTTTGTGTTTTACTTTGAAAATTTCAGCAAATATAACTTTTCCATGCTTTTCCAGGACGGATGCAATGTAGAAAATGAAAGAATTAACGAAGAAATAGTTGTAGAAGCCATGCCAAGACAAACACCGCTAACAATTCCAAGCCTGATTCCTGAGTTCAGCGGGAGTTCTCATTTCTTTTGGTACACATCCATCACTTTCTATTCAGCACAAAACGATGCAACAATTCTTATGCTGCTAACCGCATCAGTTGCAACATGACTGGCTTGGATCCACTATATGTATATTAAGAGTGTAATCAATTTGTATGAAGTGTTTCAAAACTGAAAGTGTTATATACATGCAGATATAGTAGTGTGTGACAAAGTTGTTTATTCTAATTAGCATTTATGTTGGTTTGGACTAAAACTGTATTATGTATATGGCATTGGAAGAAGAAATTGAATGTGAAGTGATAAACAACAAGATTGGATGAGAAATAGAGAAGATGAATATGGAGTCAGGAGAATGATTTGATGATAAGTTAATTTTTGATTATTCGGGTCTTTCGAAAAAGTTGGTAAGAATTTTCAGTTCCTAGTAGTGATTGCAGATATTAAGTAGAAACTAAGCTTAATCCTAAAAAACATACTTTATTTATTTTGTAATGTTACTTCAGAATGCATCCAGGGGATTATATTAACTACTGAATTGCATATGCCAGCTGAGAAACTGGGTTTAGATTATAGCAAGTGGCGAGCTCATTTCATACCATATATTCATAGTATTTTAAATGGTGGGGTTTAACCATAAATGTTTTGTTTCACTATATCACTGTTAATTCTATAACCTGTAGACGATTGACACTAAAGCACAACTCATTAAAAGAAAATTTCAGAATCTCAGTTCATTACGCAGCCATATATACACTTGCATGACCAAGGTTCAGGAGTGCTGTATATGATAAGCTTTGCATATTTGTTAATTGTATATTTGTTTTCTTAGTTGTATATATGTTTTCTTCATAATTAATTTATATTGTTCGAATGATCACTTTGAGTACTTCTGTCAAACACCTAATATAGTAATATACAATTAAGAAAGTAACTAAGAATTAAGATCTATCTTATTGCATTTATATGAATCACATATAAATTAATTATTTGAAAGTAAATATACAATTAAACAACGTGTAAATGTGTTGACCAAGGCGATGTCTACAGTCAAGTTCGAACGAATGAGAGCACTGTTGGGCCTGAAGAATTTGCAGACACCAGCTTAGATTAAGGGGGAATATGGTAGTATTTAATCTAAGCTTGTTTTTAATTTTTTTCGATTAAATAAATAGCTGTCAACCGAGAAAGTAGCAGCTAGACTTGGTCATAGTTCGTTTGAGTAATAGTAGGAGAGTCACCAATCAGTGGGAGTCATGGAGGGTTTTTAGGAACTCATCTGGTGAACGGACAATTTAGTATTTAATTTCTCTTTGTCGGATAATTTCTTATAACGAAGCAATTATCAAATTTTCTCGACTAGATACATAAACAAATCAGAAAATCATCACATAATTTATATACGAAGTTCGAGTAATCAACAAGTAATTTAATGAATCAATTCTTTGAAATTTACCACCTAATTCGAACATAAATTATCAAGAAATAAAGCAATAATTCTTGAATTACACATGCATGCATCAAATCATTAAAAACAGAAAATATAAATTTGTTATAGGCCTCATGTTCATCATTGGCCACAACCGGTTCACCGGAGTTCATCACCGGTGGCGGTGAAGCTTCGGGGTTCCCCACTCTCGAGGCTTCCAACTCGAATTTCCACCAATTAATTTCTTTTCGGACATGTTAAACGGCAAGAATCATCATAGAGTACCAATCTCGAGTAACCCATCAAGAATCAACACATATACACGCATATATACACTTGATTAGTTCCTAATCTCTTAATGTTATCCCCTAGAAGAATACACTGTACTCTATTAGATTACAGTAAATCTTGTACAATGCATAACACAAGTATTTCACTTGATAAGTTCCTAATCTCTTGATGTTGTCCCCTAGAAAAATACACTGTACTCTATTAGCTTACAGTTAGGAGATTTCCCGTCAAGAATAAGCTGTACTCAGTTATCTGGCTTTATAATAGTTTAAATTTATATAAACATTACTGAAAGATACAGGTGTTCATTTTTTTACCTTGGGGATAAATTTTTCAACATTGACAGATATCATTTCCATAAGCTTCATAGCGGAGTTCAAAGCTTCTCCTACTTCTTTTATATCAACCTATAACAAATTAAAAGCAAGGAATTAGTACATAATCCACGGTGGATATCAAATGCAAGAAGTTAGATGCTTACCTGAACATTTCCACCGACTGGTAGACGAACTAATGAATTGACGAGAGCTTGAGTTGTCCTTGACAAAGAACTAGAGTGCTCCTCCTCCAGAGTAGACCTGTCGTCAAAGTAGGGGGTCTAACCATCAAAGTAGTGAAAAAGGAACAATATTAGATGACTCGAATATAAAAAGGTATTACTAGCTGCGCATGTGTTGCAAAGAAAAGAAGAGCAAATGTGTTGCATCATCTGTTAGTTCTCCTGCCAACATTCATGTATATACAAGATGAAATCCCAGTGACCAAGCAGAAATATTATTACAGTTTCTAATACATTGTTTTACTGACTTGCAACTTGTTCCAAATCAACTGTTATCTTGGTAAAACATGTAGTTGATTTTAGTTTTCAGCTATGGTAAGCTTTTTATTTTATAGCTATAACACTTACATGATGCCAATATCAAGCATTACAAGTCATTATCATGCAAATGTCCCTTGCAATTGTAACGATTTGATCTACATAAAGAATGGCTGAGTTGTCAGAAGAATGGCTTCTGTAGAGCTTTGTTAGTAGCAAAGATATAAAAAAGGATGTGGGCACAATGCCTTAAATGATACTCCTATATTGTACAGGGTCAGGAGTTGTAATAGAAGTGATAGAGTTTGGTTGATAAAAAATGTCATATTTAAATCGTGAACCTATATTTATCTTGATATCTCTTATACAGCTTTTTATAAATCCTTTTCGTCAACCTAATCCAGATACCATGGGAATTACTGCAGAGTGCAGATCCAATAAAATTCTGCTTCTACTATGCATATTCGATTTAATTCTATCTACTTCGTCTTTAACACGCGACTCTATTGCCCTATTCAACATCAATTTCTTAAAAATCCTTCAACAGTTCCATTTTAGGTTTTAGAAATATTTAGAACGATGAATAAATCGTATACGGACTTAGTGTTTAGGATTTAGGGTTTAGGGCATAGACTTTAAACCCTAACTTATCCTGATTTTTAAAAAATCGGGGTTGGCTCCGATTTTTTAAAAATCAGGTCACCGGACTCGATAATAAAACACAATTTTGGGGTTCAATTTAACGGGTTTCATTTGGGGTTTAGAAATATTCAATTTTTTAATTAAAATTTTTAAATTTTATCTGTATTCTCTTGGGGTTTCAACAGTTAACCTTTGGGGTTCAACGGTTCCATTTTGGGTTTTAGAAATATTCAGAACGACAAATAAACCGTTTACGAAATTAGGATTTAGGGTTGACTTATCCCGAGTTTTAAAAAATCGGGGCTGATATCCTGGGTTTAGGGTTTAGGATTGATATTTTTTACTTTTTTGTGAGTCAGTAATACTTGAGTTAATAAAACATGGTTTGATAACTAGAAGAAGGGTTATCAATCAATAAGTTATAGAACAGGCGTTAAGTTTTAAAAATCGTATTTAAGATTTGAAAGCCTGATTGGGTTCATAAGATATAAGCTAATAGATGTAGTAAAGGTCTATGTTTAACGCAAGAGATAGGTTATAGAATCAAAGCTCACTGTAGTTCTAAAGAAAGGTAGTGATATGGTACATAGCAATCAATGTATATCAAAAGACAGATCAGAAGATAGCTCAATGGAATAATACAAAAAGGTACAGGTTACTTGCATGTTGATTTGAATGAAATGTATAATAAATAACAGGAGCAGATATGCTTCACTTGAACAATAAGTGAGGGATAGAAACACTTGCCTTAATATACGTAGTTCCGATTCCAACACATCGATTCATTATTCAACTTTACGTCAGTTTCTACTTTCTTATACGTCGGTCTCTACTCGACTCTACTTCTGTCTTTCCTCCATAATTTGTCAGTCTCTACATCAATGTACTCATTAACTTTGATAAAATATACTTATCGACCATTTTTTTAATAAGCCGGTGGATGTAGTTGCTTTAAGGATTCCTGATTATTATCAGATTGTTAAGCGTCCCATGGATCTTGGTACTGTTAAGTTGAAGCTTGGTAATCGTGTTTATGCCACTCCGCTTGATTTTGCCAAAGATGTTAGATTGACCTTTAACAATGCTATGTTGTATAATCTAAAGGGAGATGATGTTCATACTATGGCTACTATTTTGCTCGATAAATTTGATAAATTGTTTGATCCGGCATATGAGAAATATGAGGCTGAGCGTCAGCGTGTAATTGTTGAACATCGGAAGTTTAGTAAGCCTTTGGCTCAGTTTACGCAGGATGATGTATTTTGTGATGTAGCACCACTGGTAAAGAAGCGAAGGATAATAACAGAGGTTAAGGAAAATCCACGAATGAGAGGAAATATGAGTGACTGGGAAAGGGATCAGTTGGGGATGGTCTTGCAAGACTTGGTTGGAGAACATCTGGATGAGATTTTGTAGGTTGTGGGCAAGCGGAATTCTAAGATAAAGACACCTAACGAAGATGGGGAAATTGAGCTTGATGTCCATGCTCTTGACAACGAGACCATGTGGGATTTGCATCAATTTATGAGGCTTAAATTAAAGGTTGAACAGAATCCTTAAGGAAATCCCCTGAAGGTTCTCATGGTATATCTTTGGTAGGAATATACTTTTTATTTTTTTTTTCTTAGTTGTTAAATAAGTGCACAAAGAACTTACTGGAAACAGGGACGTGGTAGCTTGGATAGGCAATTATTGAACAATAGAGGATATGAAAAGTAGTAGTATATGGCAAGTGATCATCTTACATTTATAATTTTGTGTAGTGGTGGAGAGAAAGTATTGCAGACTAATACAACTTATTTGAAATATGTATGACAATGTTAACTTTTTTGCACTTTCGTGTCTAATATTTTTTGTTGCCTAGACTCTATTTCTCACTTTTCTGGCGAGTGCTGAGATTGCTAGTTTTAACTTTTGAAGGAATTTGCAAACCAAATTTCTGCGGAACAATGAAAGTTCAAAAGGAAGGAATTCAGTAAAATAACCTTAAATACAGAACAGAATAACAATAAACACGAATGCACATGAACCAGCAGTATACTACCAAATGAACATGAATTCACAGTGATACACCTATAGCTTCAATACATTATGTGTGGACTAGGGTAAGCTAAGGTAGCCAGTCTCCCATCTAATAAACACGATAATTTAAGCTCTAACTTCTAGCATCAACAATTTTCCAATTAAGAATGGTAAATGGCCCGATAGATGATTGTGAGATCTGCAAGTGTGATGTAATGTGTTATGGCCCGAGAGATCTGCAAGTGCGATCTCTCGGGCCATAACTCATTTATCGTTCAAGTGAGTTATTTCTTTAATCGTGATACAAATGATGATGAGTAAGTATATACTGTATTGATTAACTGTTGAGAATGATTAAACTGATTTTTGAAAGATCGATGATATTGTGAAATAATGATGTTTCCTTGTTGGAAATAAAGCTACCAAATTGTTTAACTGGTCGGGATCCCTACTAGTAAAACTTGTGAACGTACTATGTTTAAATACTCATTTTTAATCCCTGTGTGATGATTTTGATGAATTCACGGGTCATCTTCTAGAAGTTGATGTAAACTTGTTTATTTTTACGATTTAAAGAATATATATTGACATGATTGTATAGTTTCCGTTAAAACATGTTTGTTATAATGTCCCAAGTTTGTTTTACAGAAAATTTGATTTAATTATTCAGATAAGCACTCAAATTAATATATCGTGGCATATAATTGTGTTGGATATAGAATAACACATTTACACCAATTTGTACAAATTTATGTCACAAGTAGAAAACATCTAGTAATTTGTTATTATAATAAATTTGGGTAAGAGAACATAAAATTTAAATAATAAAGGGGGGTTTCTATTTAATTCTCCTTATTGTTTTTCATCACTCTAAATCAATGTTTGGAGTGATATTTTTTAATATTTTATCCTCTTTTTTTGTCATTCTTTCATAAAGAATCTAGTCAATACATAAGAGGGAGAAATAAAGTTCTTTTGATGTCTTTCTCTTTCAAGGTATATTTAAGAATACAATCATAAAATAAATGAGTCGTACACGAATGACATATTTATATACTTTTGACAACTCAAGAAACCTGTTATTTACCCACGTAATGTTTCACAATAAAGATGTTGTCCAATCAGTATATAAAAAACTAATTGCATAATTTAAAATTTTATCTTTTTAAGCAACTAATTTTAACTACCTCATAGTATATAATGTGATTGATCGATCATAATATTTTGTGTATGTGCATGCTATGCAATATACTAATTTCTAAGATATTTGTTTACTTGACTGTTTTTTAATCCTTTTTACAATTTATTTTGAATTTTTTAATATTCTTTCCAACCACAATTTCTCTATATGTATTATATGACTTTTAATCGATGTACATATGATATGAACTGATTCTTATATTTTGTATAATTATATATTATATGATATTTTTTCAAGGAAGTTTATCTTTCTCAACTTATCTACAAGGTTCATTTTTTTTAACTTTTGTACTATCTGACATTTTTAAGGATCTCATCTTTTATTTATATATTGTCATGTAAAAATATAAAATAAATTATAGTTAATATTATATGTAAAAAATGTTTAATTAATTGAAAATAAACCAATTTACATTGCATGATATTATTATCAAAATTTTAAATTAGTTGTATATATAATCACGTACCATGTTTTGTAAACTAAAATACAATATTTTAAAAGTAATGTGAATCACCATTATCTTTTGCTCAAAAATTAAAGTAGCACTAAAAATATAATAAATATGAGGTCGAATTTATCTAAAAAAATTTAACTAAAAACCAAAAAATATGTAGTACAATGATCGGAAGGATGAATTGTTTGGACGAGGTTAATAATTCAATTCACAACAAAAATAAACTACCATATTTTGAAAAGTAAATTTTCAAATTTTGAAAATAATATTTGTCATTACTATTTTTACTCATAAATTAAAATCTATATTATTATATAAAAGCCGAAACATTAAAAGTTTGGTTGGTCGTTACGGTACCTGTTGATTTTACTTATTTACCCTTACTCAATTACAGATAAAATCCATCCTACTAACTAATCAATTTACTTTTTGAGGTTTAACATATTATCTTTTTTATTTTTCAGTAACTAAATAATTTCCTTTTTAGGTTAAATACAATATCTTTTTTATTTAACTAAAATTTCACCTTTATTAATCAATTTCCTTTTTCAGGTTAAACAAATTACCTTTTCTAATTTTCGATAACTAAATAATTTACTTTTTCAGGTAAAATACAATATCTTTTACAATTTATCTAACTAAAATTTCTCTTTTTTTAAAAATACTACGAGCAATTTTGTTTATTAAAATAACATAATTATATTATAAGTACTATATTAAGTATTAACTAATCAATTACCTTTTTCAGCCAATACACGTTACCTTTTCTCTTTTCTCTAACTAAAATATCTATTTTTACAAATATATCATGGATGGTTACATTTTTCAACCAAAACACGTTATCTTTTTTATTTTTCTCTTACTAAAACCTCTCTTTTTCCAATTATATCATGAACGTTTCTATTTAATAAAAATAAAATAATAATACTATGATACTAATAATTAACCGCTTACTTTTTCAGCTAAAACGTATCATCTTTTCTATTTTTTCTAATTAAATTCCCTTTTTTCTAGAAATATCAAGGGCAACATTAATTTCTGATTTTCTAAAAATACTATGAGCAATTTTATTTAGTAAAATAACATAACTAAATTATAATTACTATAAACTAATCAATTACCCTTTTCACATAATCATGTCACCATTTTCACATAATCATGTCACCCTTTTAATTTCCACGTTACTTTTCTATTTTCTCTTACTAAAATCTCTGTTTTTCCAATTATATCACGAGCGGTTCTATTTAATACACCAAACTAATAATATTAAAATATTAATAATTAACTGATTACCTTTTTCAGCAAAAACGTATCATATTTCTATTTTTTCAAACTAAAATCTCTCTTTTAACAGAAATATCATGGACAATATTAATTTCTCCTTTTCTAAAAACATTACGAGCAATAGTATTTTGTAAATAACGTAATTAAATTATAATTACTATAAACTAATCAATTACCTTTTTCACCTAGAACAAGTTACCTTTTTAATTTTTTCTAACTAAATTCTCTTTTTTTCCAATCATATCACGGACATTCTATTTAATAAAATAAAATAATAATTTTATAATTATTAACAAGTAACCGATTACCTTTTTGGGTGAAGGCCCAAAATAATCATTTTTGGGATAAATTTGCCCAAATTACTGATTCTGGAAAAGTTGGCCCTAAATACCGACGGTATACGGTATTGTGTGCACCGTATCCTTCAAATACGGCGTTCCGTGTGCCATATCATCATCTGATACGGCGTTTCATGTGCCGCAACATCGAGATACGGCGTTTGGTGTAACGTATTAGGTTAAAAGTTTAGTACCCCTGGCGGGGCCTGTAAGAGTATCAGCATTGATACGGCGTTTCATGTGAAGTATCAACGCTGATACGGCACACCAAACGCCGTATTAGCTGCTGATACGGCACACCAAACGCCGTATTAGCTGCTGATACGGCACACAAAACGCCGTATTAACCACTGATACTTCACACGAAACGCCGTATTAGATCGGTAAATAGGGCCAGACATACTCAAATATGATTATTTTGATAATTTTCTCTACCTTTTTCAACTAAAATCTATCATCTTTTCTATATTTTCTAACTAAAATCTCTCCTTCTCTAGAAATATCACGGGTAACATTTATATAATTATTATCAAAGCATCTCATATAAAAATTTAAGTCTCCAAAATTCATGTTTTAAAAAAAATTAAAATTAATGAAAAAAATCATATAATATTAAAAAAAATCCGTGCATCACACGGGTTATAAGCTAGTAATAGTAAAAACAGGATAATATAGAGATCGAACTTATGTAAAAGAGTTTTAAATCCATACCAAAAAACATAATGTAGCATAATGATTTGGAGGAAAAAATATATGGAGGAGGTTGTGGGTTCAATTCCCCACAAACACAAAATAACTTATTTTTCTCTTCAAATAAATAAGGGAGTGGCAAATCAATGTAATTTTGTAATATATAAGGGCAAACTCGTAATTTTACAGGGGATTTATTGGCTCAAAATGCCCCTATGTGTACCATATTGTGAAACCTAAAATATAATATTTTTAAAATAATGATATGTAAAAGGTTTTTTAACTCAAAATATTAAAGTGCATGTAGCACAATGGTTAGTAAGATAACTCGTGTAGTGAAGGTTCTAGGTTCAATTCACCACGAAATCAAATTCATTTTTTTCTCATTTAAATAAGAGAGTGGCATTTCATGTAATTTTATAACTTGTAAGGGTATAACTGTAATTTCACATGGGGTTAATTGGCTCAATACCCCTAAATTAAATTATCCATGTGTTAGCTCTATTATATATAGAAGAGATATAGAAACGTGAAGCATGAGAGCATCTCCAATGGTAGAGAACCCTTAGAGCATCTCCAATGGTGTTGGCTAAATCGGTTGGCTAAAATGATATAAAATACTGATTATGTAAAATTTACTGAACCTGTAAGGCATTGTGCTCCGATGGTACTGGCTATAATGTTTGGCTATATTTTAAAAATGGTATGTTATTATTATTTCAAGTTGTTATAAATAGAATGTATTATTTTATTATGGTAATAGATGATGTGGAATCTTCTTACAGGTCTCTAGAGGTTCGACAAATATAGCCAACATCACGAGGTTGGCTAAATTTTTAGACAACAGTAATGTGTGGTTGGAGTGGATTTTTTTTTACATATTCTCTATAAATTTTATTTATGGTATCAATTATCCAATTTTACCTAAGGGTTTTGGAGGGTTGGAGATGCTCTTAGGTATAAAATCTACGTGGCAAATTATATAGATAATATGTAAAATATTAAGCACTCCAATGCATCAAAACCTTTAGCAAAAATTATAGACAATCATTTTTCATTGGCTATATTTGTCGAACATGTAATACCCCTTAGCAAAAATATAAATAACTTGTATTATATCCAACACCATTGGAGTTTCCCCCATTCTCCTTGTGCAAAATTTTAACTATTTCCTATTTTAAATTTTTTTAGCCCATCAATATAGATATTGTCATTGGAGATGCTCTGAGTGGCTTTGAACTTTTGTTCATTGTAAAAAACGATAGCAATTTACAGTTTATTACAAAAGATTGAAGCAACTATATAACCTCTATCAAAAGCTAAAGAATAGAAGCTCGAGCTACAATGTGTTAGTTTCATTTTGCATTAGCCAACTGTAGCTAAATATGTTTCTTTCTCAATATAAACACTGTAAATCCGCAGTAGCGCGGGCTAATTCAAACTACAACTGATTAAGGTATTCCGGGTTCAATTCCCGGCTGCGGTACTACACTTTTTACATCATTTTTTAACTTTGGTTGTTTATTCATAGAAGTTATGACAGATGAACAACTGCACAACTATTCTTTATACACATTATTTATTCTCTTGTTCTCACCTCTTTGAGTTCTTTTGATTTTGCTAATGATCATCACTGTTATCATGTCATTTTATAGATTTTGTTGTGTACTATGGATATTGGTTACTTTTACATACATTGTGTGAAGAAGATGCAGTACTCCACCCGCAAAAGCAACAGAAATAAATGCCTACTGGTAGTAACGCATTTTGTATGTAATAGCATTCTACTTAACTAGCTTTATAGCCCGTGCAAGGCACGGGCATGTTCTAGATATATAATTACCGAGATAACAATACTATGCAGATGTTTATCTATATGATAGCTGCACAATTTTTTAGTAGATCTCATACTATGTTCTCAAGTTTTCTCCTTGGCACTTCCATTGCATTCTAAGCATCTACCACAAAAATTCTCGAGGCATCATTCATGTATGATGGTCTTTCTCAGGTGACATTTTTCTTCCTTATTCTTCCCTTAAACTTTTCAGGGAATAATTTGATTCTGCACGAAGAAACTCCTAATTGCACTTGTACGAGTGTCATGCATCGCTTAGTCACATGCGCTTGAATCTGAACAATATGGCCCTTCACCAACACTTGCATACTCACTAATCCCTTCAAAACCTATCAAGCACAAACATGAACAGTTAAAAAATGGAACTCTAAGTCTAACCTTGTGTGACGGACTTATCCTCTACATAACACAATCATTTACCAAACTCATCACAAGTGAAACTCGAAAAGTAATATACTTTGCATAGCTACCAGATATCCTCAACAACGCGATTGTCTAGAGATTGCATTGCTTTCTTCCATGGGATGGCATCTATAACCAACAAGTAAACTACTACGGCAGCATGTTGAGCTGCAATAGGTTCAAAAAGAGGAAAAAATTGTCATTATTTTAATCCTTGTGCTATCTGGTAACTCACTACTGGAATTTAATGTGTTTAATGACACGACGTTTGGGTATATTTCATTTTGCATTCTGTTAGGAAAATTACTAGTGTTAATCTTCAAGATAACCACAATTATGCAAATAGAAGAGGATCAAAACACATATGCACTAAAAATGTGTGTAGTTTTATATTTAGGTGCTAGTGTGGGAAGTGTTTGTATCTGTGATTGTTTGGCATGGACAAATCATATTGCATAGAAACCTTATCGACGTACTCATCTCTCCTATTAGTAGCAAAATATTGCATATTTCTAAAGAAAATATATATAATAGGTCAAGACAGATTGTTTCCTATAATCTAAACTTGTAAGCTCATGTACAGAAATAGGCATTGAATGAGTCTAACAGTATGAAAGAGCCCAGTAATTAGATGCTAAAAGTCATAATAGGTAAAATGCACATCTGGTTGGTAAAAATCTTGCAAACTTAAACTCATCACCACCTAAAACGTTGACAAAGCGACTATCGGTAAACCTCTTCTATATTATTCTTAGGCAAATAGGTAACTGTTGTGGGTCAGGGTATCTTTCCTTCAGTTGCAGGAAAATTCTAGTGAGAGAATTGCCGTGATTTAGCATTTCTGGCAACAAAGGAATTGCAGCCATAAAATGAACATCTCTCCTTCCATCCATTTCCTAGTTTCGGCTCAAGAATCCATCTTTGTTTGTTCCTCTATGCAAGCCTATAGAGATGTAAGATACAGATATAGATATATTATACCTACATATAAACCAAGACCGAATTCCGTATCAATATAATCAAAAACAAAAAATTAATAATCTGCTAAGTAAACAATGTGTGATTTCTTTAATGGAATGAGAAATGGTAGCACCACATATTGAATTGGGACAGCAAGAGAATCGAAGAAGCAAACCTACAGATAATTTAATTACCAAGGGAAAAAGGAATCATCAAATGAACAAACATAGTGGATAAAAATAATAAAGAAACGCATAGATTGTCTGTAAAGAGGATAAGTGTTTTAATAATAATTGCCTTTATGCCAACATACTCAGAAAGTGTAGTATTTCTTAATGCCAACACTTCATTCTCTGTAGAGTTTATTTTTTTTTAGTGCAATCTATTTTGAGCTTGCATAAGATCAGGGCTAAGCATTCGGTCGGTTTGGTACAAAACCGAACCGAATCGAAATAACCGAAAACCGAATTAATCCTTTTTTTAGGACCGAACAGGACCGAAGTTATCGTATGGACCGAATAAGAACCGAACCGAATTATTTCGATTGGTTCGGTTCGGATACGAAAAACCGAGATATTGAAAAAAACTTAACTAATCACCCTATTAATTCGCTAAAATCTCACCTCAATCAATTATTCCTCTCCCTATCTTCTCTTCTCTAATTACATCAACATGAAGCTTCTCCGCATCATTTCAAACCAAGTCACTATCAATTCAGCAGCTCGCTTCTTCCTGTTATTAGAAACTTGTCGACTAACCGATTTAGTACTAATCAGTGATGATTGCTTGAGTTTAGTGATGAAAGTTTAAAGCTTTTGTTTCTTGGTGATCAAATTAAGGAGTCACTCTGCCAACTGTGTGTAGTATGAGTTTGGGAATCAATTACAACTCCCGTATGCGTAGTGGGTGGGGGTACTGGTCTGGGTAGTCAATTAGAATAGTAGTAGTCTAGATAGAAGTAAGCATATAAAATATATTATACAGCATATATAATATACATATATGTTATATATAATTTGGGTAATTCTGTCTGGAACCGAATTTTTTTCTTAAAAACCGAACCGATTCGAAATATATTTCGGTTTGGACCGAATAAATCGAATACCCGAAATTTTTTAAAAAATAGAACCGAACCGAAATAACGAATTTCGGTTCGATTTTTCGGATTCGAATCGGTTTTGCTCAGCCTTACATAAGATATATGCAACCGTCTAAGAGAAAATAATAAATGTGCTCGCTAAATCTAGAGAAGGAAAATAATAACTGTAAAGCATAAACAATTATACTTGCCTTGTTCAGGGTCAGATATGTAACACACATATTTTTAAATACATCAGCAACATACATAGTAGAAAATAGCAGCCTAGAGGGAAGAAATATTTCATATAGCATATCACTTGTTAAGTCTCTTGGGGATTGTATTTATGTGATTCCTCAATGTTTTATTTTGTTATTTCTACCCACTGGAACTATTACATACATCTGAAAAAGGAAAGACCAAACTATTACATACATCTGAAAAAGGAAAGACCACAGCAACAACTAAATTAAAAGGAACTTTTCGCCTACCCATAGTGACGGAAGTCATCAGAATGCTATAAAGAAGTGTATCATCAGAGCGGGGAAATTAAGAGCAAATTAATTGTAACTTGGCCAGAAACATGCAATTAGGGACATAGAAGCCTCTTAGACTTTCCTAGCATCTTATGTTCCAAACTGACCCCCCATTTGTCTGGCACACTACAGTATCCAGTCATACAATATGCTCTTTGATCTATGTATTACATAATTTATAAATTTACAAAGCACCCCTGTAGTTTTTAGATCTTATAGATAATGCAGCCCAGACTGGACTTCTTAGTCTAATAGTAGCTTCCTCAATCCCATGCCAGGAGGGAGATAAATATATGACTGTGCTACATTATCTAAAAAAGGCTTTCTTTGACCATATGTAATCTACCTAGTCTGGCTCCTGTAATCTAATAATTCATCCTATTCTTTCTGAAATTGAAAAGCAAAGTCATAAGCAGAAATAACCCCACCATTTAAAAAGCTAAATAACCCCATCATTTAAGAAGCTAAACCATGTCTCTGATGTTAAACTCAAATACACATACATGTGTTTTGAAGTATACACTTAAAGTGAACCTAATTTTTTTTTTAAATGATAAACATTCTCGTCAAGTCTGGAAAATGGTTCAGATTCAAACATAATTCTACCAAAAATAACAAAGGTATACTTGCTCTAGCAAATGTGAAAAACGAAATTAAGAGTTTCAAGCAAACTATCCCTCCGCATAAAGTTTTGCAAGTGCCTTGCCCTTCAAATTACCTCATTAACTCTTCTTATTAAGAATGCATGCAACACGAGGGCTAGTATTCATATACAAGAAAATTAAATTACCATACATTTTATATTGAATATCGAATAACCTACTATAGTTATATTATAATCTAATAAATCATGAATTGTGTTAAAACAACCCAGACCTTCTGAACAGGAACGGGCATTGCTGGTCCTTTTGCTTTTGCAAAACCAAAGACGCCGTGGAAGTTACCACAAGCTAACATTGCAGTGTATTTAAAAATTCGTCCTTCCTATAACAACGATTGCAAAGTGAGTAAATTAATAATTAAATATGGGAAGACATTGAGGAGCAAGTTTTACCTTAGTGACTTTACAAGTTCGACTAATATCGATAATAAGTTTTCCGTCAAAACCCTGCAACAAGTTAACAAAGTCAATGGCTACAATAGTGAGGATAAATCTTCACACACCCACGCACACACAGATAAATGCCTACTTATGCTCCATTAATAATTCAATATACTACACACACACATCACCCAAAGTCACAATCTCAAGTAACCCTTAATAGAGATGAAAAAAAAAATTAGACAAACAAAATTAATTAACAACCTGAGCTGTCCAAGTCCTAAAGACCAGTTTCCTTTGTATAAAACCTACAGTAATAAACATTTAAAAACAAACTCACATAATAGATTAAAGCCAACATGGTCCTGTAAATAGATGCAAACCAAGTAATCCATCTCTAGTCTAATCACTTAACACGAAGACAAAGTGTCAACAATTGAGAGATTGTGGCGACGACTGTAAATTCACCTGGACATTTTGTCAAACACGCTGCGACGTGCCCTTGCACATGCTATGGTAGGCTGTCTTTGACGGTTTGGTCTAGAGGAGCGTAAGATATTAGGAGGTGACGTTAGTGGTGCTGCAATGGGTATATGGTATACATACAGTCCGATAGTCCAATACAAGTGTATAGGAGATAACGGAAGGGTTAACGCTGTTACCAAATGGATGACGTGGAATAAAATGATTCACGGAAGGGGTATGTTGTAGTATTAGATATATAATAGATGATTACATCTTTATGCTCAACTGCAGATGAAGAGTAGGATGTGTTGCTGAAACTAGATGCAAGGGTCTGAAGTTTTTGCGAGCAAGATTTCTTTGATGATTTGCGACATTGTAGGGTCAATATATATTTAGGATGTGTGAACCTTGGTTTTCAACTTTTCGTAACGTATTGTCTGTGTCCTAAATTGTTCGTTATGTGGTCTGCTGGAGTGTTATGCTTGCTTGAATTTGCGATTTTTGTTGCTGGTCGCCTACATTCTTTATAAACTAGTTTACAACTGCCAATATTATGCTTGATGCAAGTTGATTTAACTTTATGCATGCTCGCACAAAAGTAATCAATAATAAGTATGTTTCGAAGAACCAACTGTCACATTTTTTTGGGTGCACGGTTCGTTTTGATGCGGGTCTAGGATTTTAGGTTTAGCCATCCTAGTGGCATAGTTATGTTCCAAGTTCTTTTAAACTCATTGTCTTGCATACTAAGTAAGATGGAATTGATTAGACGCATAACTTTGTGATGTACCTCTAACGTTATCTACTAAATTACCATCTGAAATTTTTGCATTATAAGTTCTGTTAACCTTTTTGCAGGCCCTTTGGCTAGTTATGGTCTTTTTGGATACATGATTCGATTTGTTTCTTCCGACGTGGGATTGTTTGAAGTTCAATTGAGAGAGATTTTCTTAGCAAGTAAAAAAATCCCTCGTTTAACAATTTTATTCCGAAAGGAGCAGTGATGGAAACGTTCCATTTCTGTAAACACTTGGCAGGATGTTTAGAAGCTCCTAGATGAGTTTGGCAACTATTATCCAGTACCCCTTTGTTGTTCTTGCTCCTTATTTCTAATTTTGGGGAGTCGATCCGTTGTTTATCTACACATTTGATGATCTAGTACTTTCTGTTGCTGAGATCATGGCCACGAGCTAATTTAGCTTGCAGTTCTTGTATCAGTTTAATGGTTAAATCAGATTGCTGTTCTTTTATCAGCCTATGGTTCTCTCTAATTGATTTTCAGTGACCTGGATGGTATGGTCAAACTTTCCTAGTGAACACTGCTTCAGTCTTTTGAACCATGTCCGGATCTAATAGGCTGAAGTTTATGTAATTTTAAAATATTTATATTCTTGGGTTGCAAACTTGCAATGTTTCGATTATCAAGGAGTCATGTATAATACTATATGCCTTGAGAAAGATGAACTTATTATCTAATGTAATGAGTAATGACCCCTACAAGGCACAAGCTCATACAGGCATACTTGCGCATTTCATGTGAGCGTCCTTGTTTTGTAGCTGAGTTTGTAGTCAGTAATCCAATTAGTCTTGACATATCATCACCTCATATATGAAAATCTATTGTGTTGCTGAAACCTAACTTGTACTGATTGCTTTGTGATGTTGTTTAATTGCAACTGAGATACTTAAATGGGAGTTCCTTCAGTTTGATATATAATCCGAGGGTTTACAAATTTCTAACCCAACCATCTGATTAGATTCAACTTAGGTCGCTGTTACGGTGCTTGGAGATCAGAACATATCGATTTTGTTTTGCAGAAACATTGTCTCTTTAATGATTGATTTTTTAGTGTTGATGTATGATAAAACGAACAATTTTGTGATTTTCAAGGTAGGACGTCAAGATGAAGCAGCCAAGTCTTTAAATGTGTACTACGGCAATGGCCGAAGCAGCCAAGTTTGTAAATGTGTACTACGGCAATGGCCAATGAGTATGTTAATGTTGCTTCAATCTAAATCAATCGTTCAAACTAAATTTGATGAACATAAACGAGGTTGATGGTCGGCCAATGTTGTAAAACGAGACGTTCATATGTGTGAATCAAATAATGTACCATGTTTGAAGTTGATTACTCCGGGTTCTTGGTCAAAGAAAAAGAGCCGGGAGTAATCAACTTCAAACATGGTAAGATTACTCCGGGTTCTTTGAAGGGCAATACCAAGGCTTTAGTTAGATATAACGAAACAACATGTCACATGAGATACGTTTAGTTGGATTAATTGAAAAAGAAAGAAACTTTGAACAAAAGTGAAGTTTAAAATTTTCGGTGAGACTGGCCGAGTGAAAAAAAAATGAATGCAAATATTTCGAGACTGAACTAGCAGATTAGCAGGACAAGGCGCAAGGATCAACACCTCTGTTTCAGCCTTACAAAATGTCTGTTGCAAGTCCTTGTGTTTTGAAAGTGAGTTATGCATGAGCTCTTTTTGACACCTCTGCAAAGAGTTTGGAAGCACACTTTTACCTAGAACTTCTACTTTATATATGGTAGCGGTTTACGAACTTTATTAACAGAGAATTAGAAACCATACCTGCCTTCAGTACAAAAAAAAACATGTTTTCATTGTCATTTGTATTTTGTTACACATACGTTAAAACAACATAATCCATCAGTCCTTTGATCTAAATTTTACGGTAAAGAACTGTTCAAGCTACAAGCTACAGAGAGTTGACTTCATTTTGAATTAGTCTAACAGATGTTAAATAAATTTCTTTTGAAAGTAAAACACATTGCATCCGCAGTAGCACTGGCTTATTTATACATCTTTGTGAGATGTCCGGGTTCGACCCCCGGCTGCGGATTTACTTTTTCTCTTTTGTTTGTCCCTAAAACTCGATTTTGTTCCAAGTTAAATTAATACTCAATAAATTAATAATTTTTTTCGGTTCCAACTTGGATCAGTTCAAAAAATAATCAATTTCTGAAACTCGATTTTGTTCAATTTTGCTCCAAATAACAGTAAAATCTCATTAAATTAATACTCAATAAATTAATAATCTTTTTAAGTTAATAATTTTTTTGGATTCCAATTTTGGACAGTTCAAAAAATGATCAATTTCGATAAAATAATAAGATAACAAGTTTTTTGAAAAATCCTATATAAATCTATGGTCACAATAATATTATATATTAATAATTCCTTTATAATCATAAAAATATATGTATTATCCTTTTGTAAAATATGATTGTAGGATTCTTAAAATTTGAATCTATAAGATACTCATCCTTAACCCTCTTTGTTACATCCAAAATTCGAATGTTATATTTTCCTAAAGCATTAAAAAGTTATTAAACAATATTTATGATATCTTGAGTGATTCTTTATGTGTAAAAGGTTCCAAAAATGTGGTTTTATCTTTGATATTATCTAAATATACATGAATTATTACTTTGAATCTCGCAAATACTCATTGAATTTATAAAATAATGTATATTTAATTAATTGAATTAAGTATAAAACATAAATTGTACAATTCATTCCATTCAAATGTATATAATTGGAATTAATTTTCTATGATGTCAAAAATTCTTTATAAATTAATAATTATTATTTTATCAATTAATTAATACCTCTCTAAATTAATAAAATTTTACGGTCCCGACTATATTAATTTATAGAGGTTTTACTGTATTGGTAATCCATAGAGTACTTGGAATCAACACTCGGAATTAATTGAATACCATTTATTAATTCTTTTTATTCTTATATAGTAAATTCACTAGTTCATAAAGCCGCGCTTCGCGGCGGCGTTACAATATTTTTAAAAAAATTCAATACATTTACGTTATATTATAATATTAATATTAAATTTTTATAATTAAATAATCTTCTATAATGAATTAATTTCTTGTTAAATACGATTCATTCGATTGAGCCGCTCTCTCGTTAAAACGGAAATCCCAACTTTTTAACATATATTATAAAGACTTATATAATATTTTTTATCTATAAAATCAAACGGTAAAAATAAAAAAAAAAAATTATGACTTCAGTATCAAATTCTTAAAGCTGATACAATCTTTTCTAGCTAGCCGTCTTCCCGTTAAATACGTTTCGAGCCGCTCTTATTTGAAACCGAAATTCTAACTTCATTATATAAAGAGAGTAAATTCTAATTTTTATATTCTTTAAACTTTCTAATATTTATGGAGTTTTAAAAGATGAAAATACATCTTATATTTTCTGTATATTATAGATATTCTTGTATTTAGTTACAGTTTTCGCATGGGAATGTCTTTCTGTTATGTTAACATATCAAAAAAAAGTTAAAATACTAAGACTTTTCGTTACGGGAATAATATTACATTTATTGATATATTTTTGTAATGCAAGTATAATTAAATTGTATAAAAAAGTTAAAATAAAGGATTTCTGGGAAAAAAGATGTATAGTTTTAAAAAATCGTATAAGACGTCTCCACCGTCCTCGTATTCTACTTCCAATAAAATATTTTATTTTTTGTACTAATTATATATTTAAACATCTTTTATACGGTCTTATCTAATGAACCGTTTTCTTGTTAAACACGGTTATTACTATTGATTCGCTCTCTCGTTAGACCAAAACCTAACTTTTACGCATATTACTTGTATGATAATGTTTATCCATAAAAATCAAATCCTAAAAATAAAATATAATTTATAACATCATATGATATTTTAATAGCTAGTACAATTTTTTATAGTGAGCCGTCTTCCCGTTAAACACGTTTCGAGCCGCTCTCGTTTGGGATCTAAATTCTAACTTCATTACAAATTATTGATGATACTTATCTTACACAACAATTTTTTTCCTTGAAATCAAAACCTAAAAAATAGAGTGAATTCCAATTTATACTTTCTCTAGATTTTCTAAAATTTTTGGAGTTTTAGAAAATGAAAACACATTGTATTTTCTCTTTATTTTATAGATACTCCTGTATTTATTTAGGATTGCTGCATGAGATTGTTCTTTTACTCATTGTTCTTTTATTATGTTAACACATCAATTCTTTTCTTTTTAAATACGGTGACTTTTTTCATGACAATAGTATTGGATTTATGAATAAATTTTCCTAATATAAATATAATTAACTTATATAAAAAATATATTTTAAGAAGATCGTACTTTCTATAAAATACAGGAACTTTTATTTATATATTTTTCATGTCTGCTCTATATATTCAAACACCTATTCTAGTTCTAGTAGAACTTTTATTTATATATTTTTTCTATAAATTCGAACTCTTATTCTCTATAAATTCGAACTCCTATTCTACTTCCAATAGAACTTTTAATCGTATGCCTTATAAATACTTATTATACTTCCAATAGAACTTGTAATCATATGTCTTTCCTATAAATTCGAACTCTTCTCCTTTATAAATTAGAACACCTATTAGTTCTAGTAGAACTTTTATTTATATATCTTTTCTATAAATTTGAACTCTTATTCTCTATAAATTCGAACTCCTATTCTACTTCCAATAGAATTTTTAATCGTATGCCTTATAAATACTTATTATACTTCTAATAAAACTTCTAATCATATGTCTTCCCTATAAATTCGAACTCTTCTCCTTTATAAATTCAAACACCTATTCTACTTCTAATATGCTAATTGATATTTTTATATTTATTAGTGTTTAAAATTTTAGAAAATTAAAAAAATCGATTGAGACGATATTAGAGCGCCACCTAAACTCCCGCTATCCTCCTTTATATATATATATTGATTGATTACATTTAAATTTTAGTATAACTATAAAACTTTATACTCAATATAATAAATCGGAATCAAACAGAATTTGAACAAATTTTTTACAAAATATATTTGAACTCAATTACTTAAAATTCGGATCAATGGACTTAAGTAACTGTGGTCGTCCTAACTTTAAATTCATGATTGGTTCTCATATCCTTTGCATTAAAAAATCAATTTATCAACACAAAAAGAGAAAAAAAAAAAAAAAAAAAAAAAAAAAGTTGAAACAACAGCCGATGACGGTAACTTTAGCAAAAGTTCAAAAACAAACATTCACTTGTGCCGTGTGCGTGCTCTCCGCTACTAACTAATGCAACACCTGCCTTTCCTCTCCATCTGTATATCACTCTTACATACACGCATGCAGTACTCAAACGTATATATAGAAGCTCCTTCTTCTCCACTAACACTGTCACACACAGAGAGGGAGGGAGAGATAGTGTTGGAAAATTAATCTAAACTTGTAGATTAACGTGGAGGAAAATCAGGAAACAAGTTCGGTTATGAAAATAAAGTGTTGATATGTCAACATGATTTGGTCAATCGTAATTAAGAGATAAGAGATAAGATGATAAGAGGTAAGATAAGAATAAAATAAGAGATAATATCAAATCATCGTTCTTATCCTTAGTTTGTAATGATTAGTTTTTTACTATTTAAACAATGTAATCATTTTCATTCAGTGCATCATTAAGCCAGAAGCATAATACAATGTAGTCTTTAGAGTATTTGGGTCTTGTACATATCAGTTTTCCTCTTGCTTATTTTCATTATTGTTCTTGTTATTATGATTCAGTTATTTGTTTAATTTCAACATGGTATCAGAGCAGGCGTTCCCTGGGGCGTAGCAAATGATTTCAAACAAGAAGCTCCAGGAGCTGAGAAGGCCACAGGCGGATTCCTCAGCAAGAGGAGCAGGAAAAAGAATGATTTTGTTATTAAAGAAGAGGAACTCATTTTTTCGTTGCAGCAGATGGTGTGCAAATTGTTGGAAGTAGATAGTTTCAGGTAGACGTTGCAGAAGGATGGTGGCAAAGTGGCATGTGTAGTATGGGACTGCCAAAAAGGACAAGACAAAAGCCATACGGGCTGATTGCCAGATGGGCAAAGTTGATTGCCAGATGGGCAAACACGAAAATTGCCAGACGGGCAAACACGAAAATTGTCATACGGCCTGATTGCCAGATGGGCAAAGTTGATTGCCAGATGGGCAAACACGAAAAGTGCCAGATGGGTAGAGAAGTTCAATAGCCATATGAGCTCAGTTTAAAAGCCGTACGGGCTAGAAGGATTGCACAAGAGAAGTTTAGATTAAGGGGGAGATTGTTGGAAAATTAATCTAAACTTGTAGATTAACGTGGAAGAAAATCAGGAAACAAGTTCGGTTATGGAAATAAATTAAAAGATAAGAGATAAGATGATAAGAAGTAAGATAAGAATAAAATAAGATATAATATCAAATCATCGTTCTTATCCTTAGTTTGTAATGATTAGTTTTTTACTATTTAAACAATGTAATCATTTTCATTCAGTGCATCATTAAGCCAGAAGCATAATACAATGTAGTCTTTAGAGTATTTGGGTCTTGTACATATCAGTTTTCCTCTTGCTTATTTTCATTATTGTTCTTGTTATTATGATTCAGTTATTTGTTTAATTTCAACAGAGAGAGAGAGAGAGGACCTATAAACTACACAAACATTTAGTAGTTGAAGATGTTCTACTCACGCCAACTTCCCGCTCACAAAGCCTATAAACTACACAAACATTTAGTAGTTGAAGATGTTCTACTCACACCAACTTCTTGCTCGCAAAGCTCCGCTCGGTCAAATATGGCAATCCACTTTGTTTGATCTCATTTCGAGTTGATATTTCAATTTTGTTCGTAATATTTGAGTTCCTGTACAGTTCATTTAATTCATATGAGTTGTTTTATATTGTCGTGTATAATTTTGTGCTATTGATTCATCGTTTTTTGTTTATATGATTTCATGATTTTCGTAGTCAGCTTCTGCTAATTTTACTTAATGTGATTGATTGTGTTCGTATGATATTTTTATTTTTCGATTTATAATTTTGAATTCGAATATGAATATGAGGTGTAATTTGTGTAGATTAATTTCAAGTTCGAAATTTGACGTCAATTGGTTTAACCATGTTGTTTGTGCTACGTAATTTTGTTTCGGTTGTCCGTACAAATAATTTCATGTAATTTTGAAATGGTGTATGATTTGTGTGCTATGGATTCGAAGAGTATATGTATTTGTAGTTTATTGATTCTTGATAATTGATTTTGAAGCTGAAATGTCGTTGGTGTAGATTTTGTTTTGTTCCAAGTAACTATGATAAAATCTAGAATATAACAATGGATCTGAGTTAACAAGGAGAGGAAGAGAGGGCAGAGAAGTGAAAAATGTGTATATTATTAATACTTTTACTGCCCTCTCTTCCTCTCCTTGTTAACTCAGATCCCTTGTTATATTCTAGATTTTATCATGGTATCAAAGCCTCTGATCTTTGAGGCCTTCTTCCGCATTTTTATCTCTATTTTCTGCAAATTTTTCCGGAAAGTTACTATTTCGACGAGTTACTGTTCCGGCGATTGTTGAAGACGATGAACAGTACAAAATGTTGAAGACGATGTACAGTTCCCAATAGTACTGTTCACTATTCACTATTCATTATTCACTATTCACTATATCTTCTTTAAACCATTTTTTTTCTGTATCTTAAACCATGGTGGACGGCGGAGAAACACCACCACCACCTACAAAAATCGAGTCTAATTCTCCTTTTTACCTTGGACCGCAAGATCGACCAGGGGATTTTATTACCTACCAAAGGCTCAAACTTGACAATTTCAATGATTGGTCTCATGCGATTTTCATAGCTCTGTCCTCTAGGAGGAAATTCGGATTTCTAGATGGTACAATCAAAAGTTTTGCTCCTCCATGTACGAAGGATGATACTGCCCTCTCTTCCTCTCCTTGTTAACTCAGATCCCTTGTTATATTCTAGATTTTATCAAACTGCATGCTATTGTTTTGTTTATGCTCTGTTATTTTGGTTCTGTACAATTAATTTAATGTGATTGAGTTACGATATTTGTAGATTTTAAAAGTATGTAGACTTTGGGGAAAATAATTTGTTTTAGTTTATTATATATCGATGATTGTGAAATTTGACTTTGATTTGAAGCATAGTTTGGGTAGATATAGTTTTGTGTTCAAGGTTGCATTATGGATATTTTTAGTATTACAATCTGTTTGTGCTATGTTGTTTTGTTTGTGTGAAGTTTGGCTGCAACTTTGCACACGAAAATTGATAAGAAGAAGCTACACAAACTCGATATCATCCATATATGGTACTGTTTTTAGTTTAAGTATTTGTCAATTTGATCGAATATGGGTCGAAGTTTCACTCATATTCTGCTCTGTATATTGTGTGTAAGTGCGTGTGCAGTGAACAGCAGTTCCAATGTGGTTAAGACTTTCAGGAATCCAAGGAGAGTCTGCCATTGGAGTGTCTGCAGCCAAGGCTAACATGATTTCACCCAGTAATTCTGGTATGTTAACTGCTGACGGCTTCTTCCTTGTTTGTGTGTCAAGAACTCATAGATGGTTCATAACTTCTTAGGATTGCGAGGAATCCTTCATATTAATATGTTTATTCATGTCAAACTATATAGGTGGAGACGAATTCGGATCCATTTCCAGCTCCGGATCAGGGCATGCCTCTCTGACACATAGCAATGAAGTCAATACAGGATGGTTAGTAGTGTCTAAATACCTGACAGGTAAAATGAGTTTTTGGGGAAGAAAAGCTGAAATATTGAGTACCAAGTACTCAAAGTTATATATCATCAGTGCATCACTAAAATGGTTGGCAAATGGTTTCTGAGTTTTGACGCACTAATTTTTCAGGTCTAACAAGAAAAGATCAAACTCCTTAGCTAGAAAACTTGAAACTGTTGCAGAGGATAGTGCATGGCAGATTGTTGATCCAGATTATAAGCTAGCTAGCCCACCAGAGAATGGTTTGACACTTAAAAATGGTATGATCCATTTATCTAGTTCATTCAAAATTGATATCAACTGAAATAGTTCAATCTGCACTATGCTATGTGTCAATGCCAATTTAATACCTGCTTTTGCAGAACTTGTGGTCGAAACAGGACCTACTCAGACCCAAAATATGCTGTGGCTGATCAGCCCCTGGATCAAATTACTTTACCAGATTTCTGTGTCTGGAATATTGACATTCTACATTCGATTTATGAATTTTGACCAATACACACCTCAGGCACCTGAAGATATACTTTGAAACACAAGGATTCCCAAAAATAGTATCAGCGAACCAGCTAGTCTCTGGAATGAATAGAAAAAAAAAAAAAAAAAAAAAAAAAAAGCAGCATGTTTCTTCCATTCAGAATGTGGTACCATTCTTTGTTTACAATCTCCACAGGCTAAAACTTCACCGTAATGATTAGTAAAAAAAAAAAAAAAAAACTTTCTATGCAGTAGTGCGTTGGAGTTCAACAGAAGGTCCAGAGGAACTCCTTATTTCATGTTCTATGGAGACATTCTTATTTCTGGAGGTGCAAAGATGTGAAGGTCCAGAGAAACTTCTTATTTCATGTTTCCCACCAATGCTTTATCGAGGTCTCTTTCTTCTGTGCTCAGAAGATTAGTTATATTTTTATTTATTTCGCTAATTAAACTGGTAGACAATCCATTTATATATTTATAGATTTATATATAATAGCAGAGTATGGTGCAGTGATGTGGCAGCTTCAAAGCTTTTCCTACTAATTCATTGAAATGCATTACTAACTCTACCGGTGTCCTGTTTATTTTGTTCTTCACTTGAATTTTGTAACGATTTTACCAACATTTAGTCTTCTTTGGAAGTCGTATTTTTTATGTTTAAAGAAAGAAAATGATCTACACCTAAAATTAAATATGAAAGAAAATTTTAATTTGTTACTGGCACACAACATATTTTTAATTTCAATAGAAAGGGTATTGTTTGAAAAAAAGTTATACTTGGTATTATTTGGTTAACCAAAAATAAGTAGAGGGAAATACAACAACTGGTCACGTAACTCTATCAAAAACTAAAAGAACATAATAAATCCTTTGGTCTCTCTATTCTTTATAATGTTTCAGTGTTCACCAAACCACTAATTTAAACTGCACTAAATATTATTTTTTTTGCCAGAAAACTGCACTAATTAGTAACTGTTAGTAAATACATTTTTAATTTTTGCTACATATTTACTACTTATTCGCCTAATTTTATTACATCTATGTAGGTCATTGCTCCATAAAAAACACCCTTATATAAAGAACAATAAAAAATACTAGAAAATCAATCTAAACCGTTGAATCAATTATGATCTAATGATCCCGTCAGGAACACCCACACAATTAAAATGCACAATCACATACTAGATTTTCAAAAAAAAAAAAATCTGGATGAACAGTGCCTGCTGACGTGGCATGCCACGTAAGCACCTGCCACGTGGCACTGTCACGTCAGCAGGTGGACCCCATTTTGCTGACCTGACATGCCACGTCAGCAGCACTGTTCATCCAATTTTATTTTTGAAAAAAATGGATTGGGTTAATGTGTGTAAAGGTGCATTTTAATTATGTGTGGGTACATTAAATATATAATTTAGAAATGTCCTTTATTATTCTTTATATAAGGTGTTCTTCATGGAAATGAAGTGCAACTCCATCTATGTAATCCTTCAAAACAATTTAAAAATAAATATTATTTTATTAAGCAATGGTAGTCCTTATAAATTCACTACTTTGGTAGTCCTCGTAAATTCACGAAAAATTCTAGAGTTACATAAAATTTAACAAAAACTTTCACAAAATAATATTGGTCGGCACTTCTCATCATCCGACAAAAAAATGAAAATGAAGTAAAATAACAAAGTCGGTGACGGTAACTTTAGCAAAAGTTCAAAAACAAACATTCACTTGGCGTGCTCTCTGCTTGTTATTAATGCAACACCCGCCTTTCCTCTCTAGCCTATCACTCTTATATACATACACATGCATATACACATATATTCACACGTATAGAAGCTCCTTCATTCTCCGCACACACACACACAGCGAGAGAGAGCGAGAGAGAGGGAGAGGGAGGGAGGGAGGGAGTAGTTGAAAATGTTCTACTCACGCCAGCTGCTTGCTCGCAAAGCTCCGCTCGGTCAGATATGGTAATCTCACTTAATTTAATCTCATTTCGAGTTATTTTTTTAATTTTGTGTTTAATATTTGAGTTTCCGTACAGTTTATTTCACGTGTTTCTGTTGAAATCGTGTACAGTTGTATGCTATTGATTCGAAGAGCATCGTTCGTTTTTCGTTTATCGATTTCGATAATTTTACGATTTGTGTAGTCAGTTTCTGTTGAGTGTTGTTTTCGAAATTATGTTTATTATATGCTATTTACGAGTATCGTTCGTTTAATTTATTATAGGCAATTAAGTTTTGAGATCGAATAGTTGACGTCGATTGGTTCTATTCTGCTGTTTGTGCTTTGTAATTTTGTTTCGGTAGTCCGTACAAATACGTTTACGTAATTTCGATATGGTGGATGATTGTAGATATGGATTTGAAGAGTATTGTTCATTTCACTCTCGATTAAGTGATTTTAAACCTGAAATGTAGTTCGTGTAGATTTGCTTTTGCGTTAAGTAATTGCATTTTATTGTTTGGTTTGTGCTCTGTTTTTTATGTTTCTGGACAATTAATTGTTTTCATGTGATTGAGTTACGATAAGTTGATAACTATAGATTTCGAAAGTGTGTACAGTCATACGTGTTTTGGGGAAACTAATTCGTTTTAGTTTATTATATCTTAATTGCAGAATTTGGTTTTGATTTGAAGTGCAGTTTGGGTATCTATAGTTTTGTGTTCATGAATAGGTTGATGGATATTTATTAGATTTTGTTATTTGTTTGTGCTATGTTGTTTTGTTTGTGTTAAGGTTGGCTGCAACTTTGCACGCGAAAATTGATAAGAAGAAGCTACACAAACTCGACATCATCCATATTTGGTACTGTTTTTTACTTTAAGTATTTGTTGATTTGATCGAATATGGGTCGTAGTTTCACTCATATTCTGCTCTGTATATTGTGTGTGTGTGTGTGTGTGCAGTGAACAGATTTTGAATCCAGCTGTTCCAATGGGTTTGAGACTTTCTGGAATCCTCATGGGTAAACTGAACTGTTAACTAATATATTTACTGGATTTATTCGTTAGTAATGCTGTTTTGGATTAATGTTTATTGACTGGTGATGGTTTTGCTGCATTTGAGCTCAGGTGGAGTTGTGATTGTATATGGACGAAAAGTGAATCTCCTCTTAAGTAATTTTTCCTTTAATTCTGATAAATGCTTAAGCTATTGATGTGATTTTAGAGTGTATCTGTGTGATTATGGCTGATTCTAATAAGTTTTTACTGTCTTTCTTTCTGTGTTTGGCAGATGATGTGAATCGTCTGCTGGTATTACACAATCGTGATCTTACAGTTCTTGAATTTGTTGCTTGATTTTCCTAAGATTTTGATGATATTCATACAACTTCAAAATAGGTGGAAATAAATAAAGCATGGAAAGTAAAAGATGTAATTGATCGGACTCTGCTTCCCAAGGGAAAATCTCAGGCTAAGTTAGTCTCTTCTTCCTCAGACCTCAGTCCTCACATTAACTAGGCGCATGTTAGCATTGTTTGCTCATTGTACGCACATTCGACAAGTTTATTGTGAAATTGTGACATGTCAGTGTCACATTTCACAATACAGACTTTAGAAAATAGAAACTGGGTAGTCTAAAGGGAGTTGCCTGTTTGATTGCGGTGTGTAGGATAGTGTATGTCCTGTCCTGTTGGTAGAGAAGTCGATCAAATAAATTGTCTTGTGGAGTAATTTTATTGTCTGAACACATTAATAGCTTAATCTTCTGCAGGTATGAAGCTGTTACTCTGCCAGATAATGAAGGAACGGACGAGGTAGAGGAGATTGAGCGGTCTCGTCATTTTTCTGAATCTGCCACAATGATGGGCTTCCAACAAACTTCATATGTTTCCATGGTAGTACAGAAAATATTCTTTTCTAATTCTTTGTGGTGTATTAAAAAAAAGTTTTGGAGCTGTCTAATCTTCGGGGCAATAAACCCTTTCATGAAAAATAGTGCAAGTGATTCAAAATCTTCACTAGTTCAAAATTTAGGTTAAACAACTGGGTATCCAATTCTGATTCTGCACCTCCCCTACTCATATATAATGGAAACCAATTATGTAGCAAAAATATGGGAGATGCATATGATTTGACCTTCACCTGTGCCACCAACCAGCTCTGTGATTTAATACAACAGAGGATGTATGTAATGTTTCACTGGAAATTTGTTGCTGGTCATTTTACCCCTAATACCCTAGTCTAAAACATGTGGCACTCTTGGGCTAGTGGAACAAAAAGGGATCCTATATGCTACCTGGAATAGAATTCTAAGTATATTAGAGGAGTTTGTTACTGACTATGCAGCTGAGGATTTGCTATTGCATTAACTAACTAGAAACTGCTAGTTGCTAGTAGGCATGTAGCTTCTATACAATGATCTTTGTAAATTCTGTTCTTGGAGCTAATAGTAGTGTGAACTTTTGTTACCTGCAGCATCTAGACAATGTGGACCCAGCCTATACCAGCCATGATCTCAGGGAAGATGATCAAGCCCAACACTACCATCAAGGTCAATGAATCCTATTAAATTTTTTTAAAACTTATCAGCATCGATATCATCTGGCATTATCTGATACAATCTCTACTTACCTCACTCTCTTTTCTTTTCTTCCAGTTGATTTTGATAAAATCACTCTGTTCGAAGGTTTTGATTATTGTCAAGCTGATACTGACCTCCACAATCGATTTGAAAGGTCATTTCCAATAATGATGCTAACTGAGACTATTTGGCTTAGATTTTTTCACGAATCTTTTAGTAATTAATGTAGCAAGGGAATTTTGTGTACCAAATTCAATTATCATTCTTATTACTTAAAATTAGTTTCACTTAAAAATATTATTCTTATCATGGTGCCAATCTGACCCGAATATGTTGCAGGTTTGACATAGAAGAGGATGTCGATACCCAAATAAATTTTGCTCCAGATGATCACACACAAATTCCAACTAACATGATCCCTTCCCCACCTCGTAAAGAGGAGCCTAAAAAATGTAAGTACAAATTGAGGCTCATTTACTCTTCTGTTTAGAAACTAAAAGCTGGACAAATATTTGTACAAGGTTTGAAAGTTTGCTGATTTAAGATTGATTAATCAAGTTTTCTGCAACCTTAAATGAAACAATGGGCAAAAGAAGGACACGGCATGAACTGTACACCCTCACTTTTGGATCCTTACATATGCTTTTATTTTTATTTATTGTTGTTTGCCAAGTATGCTTGAATACTTGTTGATGGATAATAGTTGGTAATCATTGCACACAGTAGCTATAATCTATCTTCCCTGAGTCTAATTTATGGAACTCATTAAGTCCTCGAAATTGCTCATATGTATCTCACACTTTTGCTGTGTTTCTCTGAAATTCTTTAAGATGATACATTGAACATTTAAGCACATTCAAAACTCTTTCATGTGTTGATTTTTATGAACTTTCCTATACTTTCAGAATCGTATGCCTTTTATGTTCAGTTGATACCAAGTTTTTGATCTAGCTGTGGAGTAAAATTATTATTAGGAAAAACATTGATTCTCTCTAGAATATGATAAATAAGGCTGAGGTTGCATTCTGACTGATAAAATACCCCAATATTGCCATCCGTCTAGTGGATGAACTTCAGGAGAAACGTCATGATGATCATGGTGAACAGCCTTGTAAAGAAGCCAAAAAAGTTACACAGGTAGTATGATAATGTATTGCTTGAATAAAAAACACAAATGTAACTCCAGATTATTCATCCTGATCTGAAATCTTACAGATGGATGAGGTTAAACAGAAGCAAGGGCCACCACGAAAGAGAGCAAGAAGAGCTGTATCTCCTGTCATGGACTATGAACAAACTATTATTCCAGCGCCTATATACCAGTCTTGGCTTCAAAATGCACCGGCTACGGTCTCAGAGAGAGGAAGGAAAAGAAAGGCATGCCTTGATTGCTTTTGATTGTCCATTGTAGATTGAATTTCCGCTGACCATCTAAATGACCCTACTGATGACTACTGCAATTTATGTTAGACTAGTATTAGGATTTTGATAGAAACTGCACCAATTTGTTGAATCTGTTTCAAAAAAAAAAATTCTTCTTCTTACACTGTAGTCAAATTTATTGAAATTGTTAAATATATGTGTAATTTACACATGCTAAAGGGGTTTCTACCAAATGAATTGCAGCGCTTGGATTCCATGCCTATTATGAAAATAAAGGACCTCATGGACATGCCTCCTGTAGTACTAGCTTGTGGGCTGTTTGACGAAAATAAACAAATTTATTACCCAGCACCACTATTGGAACTATGGATGAGAAGCACCCAACCGCCACATGATTCTCCTTCTGGTTAGAGTTCTCTCATGGTAACCTTCAAGATCTCCATGCCAAATAAATATATTAAGCATGTACTGTTCTGCTTGTAGGAACTACTGCGCCTCAACCACCTGCAGCTTCTTCATCTTCCCATTCAGAAAGATTGCACTATCAGGATCTAGATGGATTTGTAAGACACTCTTGGCTACAAAGTTATGTCATCAAGAAATGATATAAAACTTACTAGTTTTTTTTTTATGTTCTTGGACATGTAGCCTCATGACGGTAATCACACTGGAGCTAGCTCCCGGCTGCCTGAGTCCATAGAGAAGCAAATGAAAGCTCGTGAGAATAATGAGATGCAACCAGAAATATTAATGGACGAGCTCACAAACAATCTTAAGACTTTTGGAATTGGAGCAACCAAGGCCAATGGAGTGTCTGCAACCAAGGCTAACATGATTTCACCCAGTAATTCTGGTATGTTGACTGCTGAAGGCTTCATTTTCCTTGTTTGCGTGTCAAGTCATGAAGTCATAGATGGTTCATACGATTGCGAGGAACTCCTCTTATTAATATGTTTATTCATGTCAAAATTTATAGGTGGAGACAATTTCGGATCCATCCCCAGCTCGGGATCAGGACATGCCTCTTTGACACATAGCACCGAAGTTAATACAGGATGGTTAGTATTACATGCCTGACAGACAAAATGAGTTTATAGGAACACTGGATTATCAAGTATCATGTACTCAAAATTATATATCATCAGTGCATCATTAAATTGGTTGACACGTGGTTTCTGAGTTTTTTGCACTAATTTTTCAGGTCCAACAAGAAAAGATCGTACTCAACTAGAAATCTTGAAACTGTTGCAGAGGAGACTGCATGGCAAAATGTTGATCCGGATTATAAGTTAGCTAGCCCACCACAGAATGGTTTGACACTTGATAATGGTATGATCTGTTGAAAGATATTAACTGAACTAGTTCAATCTGCACTGTGCTATGTGTCAATGCCAATTTAATACCTGCTTTTGCAGAACTTGTGGTCGAAACAGGACCTACTCAGACCCAAAAATATCCTGTGGCTAATCAACCCCCGGATCAAATTACTAATGCTATCCAAGAGTAAATTTATCACTTTACTAGATTAATATGTCTGGAATATTGACGTTCTAGATACGGCTTATAAATTTTGACCAATACACACCTCAGGCACCTGAAGATACACTTTGATACACCGGGATGCCCAAAAATAGTTTCAGTGGACCAGCTAGTCTTTGGAATGAATAGAAAAAAAGCAGCATGTTTCTTCCATTCAATATGTGGTACGCATACCATTCGTTGTTTATAATCTCCACTGGCTAAAACTTCACTGTAACTGATTAATTGAAAAAGCTTTCTTTCTATGCAGTTCTTGCTTCTCATGAGTGCATTGGAGTTCAACAGAAGGTGCCTTACGGAGACATTCTCATATCTCGCGGTGCAAAGATGTGAAGGTCCAGAAAAACTCCTTATATCATGTTTCCCACTAATGCTTTATCGAGGTCTCTTCTGTGTTCAGAAGATTAGTTATACTTGTATTTATTTCGTTACCGAAACTGATAGACAATATCTTTATTAAACATGAAAAGGTTACCCTGTCTGGGGATACTTCTGTTGAGGAATGCATGAATTTAGTCTTCCAAATTTCCTGACTATTTTCATTTGTAACATTTTGTGCTTGATCAGCATTTAAGAATTAAGTGTATTATAGGCAGATGATATTGGATTTTCCTATATTAAGAGCAACTCCAAAAGCCTACTTGTGTTTTTCTTATAAATATTATAAGATATTGGGCTCTTAATGATTTAGGATATTATAAGGTATGACAACTCCAACAAGCTTCCTTATAATTGATCCTTAGGCTATGTTCACTTGGATTGAATGGAATGAGGGGAGAATGGAATGAAATTTATACTATTATTTGGGGGAGATTGGGGATAGTGTTTATAAATTTCATTCCTTGCTTCATTCCTCTCCAAATAATTTGAACTAGAATTATAACCCACATGTTTGGAAGGAATGCTCCATTCTCAATCTTCATCATTTTCCTTGCAATGTTCATCATAAAAAACTTCTTCTCCCTCATATTTGTTCATTATTTCCCCCAACATCCCATTTTCTTCATAAATTTTGTTTACAATTTTCATTCCATTCTTATCTCATTCCATTCTTTCCAAGTGAGCACACCCTTATATTATTAAATAATAAATAAAAGGAAGGAAGTAAGAACAAAAAAAGAGGGAAACAATTGGAAAGAGGAGGGAAAATAATATTTTATTGATAAAAGTGAAATAAGGGAGCCCTTAAAGATAAGGGATGACATGATGCTCTTAACTTTTTAAGGAAAAGTTAAGATCCTGTTGGATCACAATTTTAAACATAATCCCTTATAATTTGAGTTAGGAGGTCATATAAGGGATCTCTTGGAGTTGCTCTAACAAGATTGCTAAATTCACTTGAACTTTTTATCTAAGCTGTTTTATGCCAGGGGCCCGAGTTTATAAACATGATATCTGTTACAGTAATCGTGTAAAATTATTGCAAGACTTCAAATGCTACAAAATCTGCTGCAATTACGTGGACTTGTTTTTAGACATTCTAAGAGATCTCCAACCGGTATGAAGTATGAACCCTTAGGTAAAATGTACACTTGGCAGCTTCACTTGGCAAATATAGCCGATATCCCAAACTGCTACCACTCCAGTCTCCAATCACGTTCAGCCCTTGTCTAAATATATAGCCAACCCGAGTTGGTTGACTATATATACCCAACTACAGCAAAGCTGTAGGCAACGTGCAGAAAGTGAGTAACCCTTTATCTTTGATTTTTTTAATTAATTATCTTTCGTCTTTTATTTATTTTAGTTACAATCTATTTTTTTATTATTTAGAAAATATAATTTCTCAATCTTATTTGAATTATACTTATACATATATATTAATGAAATATATTTTAGTTACAATCTATTTTTTATTTTTCGAAAATATTTTTAAAATCAATAATAATAATAAATATTACCAAAATATTGGAAATAAATTTTTTTTAATCTATACCACATTGGAATATAATCGTTGCCCGTTGGCCGTTGGTTGTTATTTATTATAACAAAATTAAAAAATCAAAATTAACTAACTTGTTCAAAATAATAATAAAACACTGTTTTTAAAATATAGTCAATCATTATAACCAATACCAATACCTTACAAATTCAACAAATTTTTGCCAACTATTATTTTATATTATTATAGCCAATCCCTTGAAAATGCTGTAAAGGTAGCCTAAGTTAGTTTAGGAATCCAAATTCAAGCACATTTAACCGGGTAAACTAACTAAATGAGCCTGTTTTTTTAGCAATCAACACAAATGTGACGGAACAGGGACACAAGAATTAACAGAAGAGAATACCAAGTAATTAATAAAACACGAAGCGAGTGAATACAAAGATCGAAACAGAAGTGAAAAATAAATGATCATGTGCGAAATCTTAAAATTAAGGTGTCATTTATATTTCGACATAATTTATAAAATTTTAATTAGTAGTTTTTTCCAATAAAAAACTATTATAAGAGAGTAACAAAATATTAAATTTTATAGATTTCTTAGCAAAAGTTTAAGATTCAAAATTTAGTAAAATTTTGTCATCTTTATAGGAAAGGGAATCCAAGAATCTGACTTACCATCATAAAATTGATTATTTTTCATTAATAAGATGAATTTTAATATATTAAGGAAATTTACCAAGAATACTAGATTTAAAGTTTCTATTTACAAAAATACCATCTCCTTGAATTAATTGCAATTTTACCAACCTAAGTTTCAAAATTGCAAAAATACTAACCCTAACCCTAACCCTAACCCTCCCCCTTTCCCCTCTCCCCTTTATCCTTTCAACAGGCGGCGGTTGTACTTTTTTTTTTTTTTTTTTTTTAAGGTGGGGTGCTATTTTGGTGGATTTGGGTTGCAAGGCCCCGCAGAAAATGACAACTGAAAAATGGAACATGAAATCAGAAATTTAGTTGCATGTGGTTGCATTCAGTTGCAAATTTAGTTGAATATGCCCCTGCGGGGCCATGCAACCTAAATCCACCAAAATATCACCCACATTATATATATATATATATATATAGTTCAAAAATGAGGTCGAAAAAGACAAATGACAAATGGAACTTAAAATCAGAAATTTAGTTGCATGTGGTTGCATTTAGTTGCATGGTTGCATTTAGTTGCAATTAGTTGCATGTGGTTGCATTCAGTTGAATATGCCCCTGCGGGGCCTTGCAAACCAAATCCACAAAAATATCCCCAGCTTAAAAAAAAAGAAGTTGAATGTAGTTGAATTCAGTTGAATGTGGTTGCATTAAGTTGAATAAGCCCCTGCGGGGCCTTGCAACCCAAATGAACCAAAATAGAACCCCACCTTAATAAAAAAAAAAAAAACAGTACAACCACCTGCGTACAAAGAAAGAGGGAAAGAGGGAAAGAGGGGGGCTAGGGTTAGGGTTAGTATTTTTGCAATTTTGAAACTTAGTTAGTAAAATTGCAAATAGCTATTTTTAACAAAAGTAAATGTGCAAAAAATTACTTTTTCCTATTTATTTATCAAAATTACTCATATATTAATATGATTTTCATAAATAAAACAATATCATATAATATCTAAAAATATTTTTAAAATACTTTTCTAGACATATAGCACTACTACGCTCATTAAACTTCCTCTAGTGACCATGTTGTTGCAAACATGTAAGTAATTAAATACTTACTCTGTTTTATTTTAGTTGTTTAACTTTTTGACACTGGTCAAACTTGAATTAACCTAGCAGTTAAACAATCAGCACAAATGAGACAACCGGCTCTATCAAAATGTACTCCTTCCGTCTCGCTATATGTTTCCTATTTTGACTTTGGACATTGTTCATTATAAGCGATTGACTGTTAATTAACGCATAATTTATTAAATAAAATATAGTCATGAGTGATCTTGTTGGATTCGTATTTATGAGTATTTTAATACAGTGAAGTTTTTATATGTAGTACTAATACGAAATTCAAGATATTAACAATCAAAAGTGTGCATTGGCAAACGTGTTTTTAAAAACAGAAAACATATTATGAGACGGAGGGAGTACCAAACACATGAATTGACAAGAGAATACCAAGATCGAAAACAGAGAAGACTAATGTTAGATACACATAATTGGATACATAATTTTTGTATATAATGAGTTGGATTTTATTAAGGTGAATTTTTATTGATTGATATTATTATGAATGCAGGAAACCATTAAGTTGTAATCAATCAGATTAAAATAATTATCATTTTGTAAAACTTTATAGAAATATAATTCTACCATTTTCCAACAATGAACGTGTACAAAATATTTCTTGTGTGAATATGAACTCGTCAAAAACCCGTCCTTAATTTAAAGCTTAAACACAAACACTTGCTTGGAACTTGACCCAAAAATCCAAAACATTGACCCCACCACCTCACTTTCCAGGTAACTCAACTCCATACAAAGTAGTGAAGTACAAACAAATGACAACATTATTTAGGGATGGGAAAAAAACTGATTCAATAAATATTTGATTCATTTTATTTTGATTCGATTTTATCAAATTTGAAATTTTGGATTTGAATTAATAAAATTTGGATTTGGATTTTAGGCATTTCAATCTAAATTCGATCCGAAATCCAAAATATGATCCAAATTCGAAATTCGAAAAAAATCTAATTTCATATATATATATATATATATATATATATATATATATATATATATATTAATAGTTCTTTTTAACTTTTAATTTATTCTTTTGTTTTTATTAATAATAACAATAACAGGATTTAATTATATTATTTATTATCGATGATCGACCTGTCTGGGCTATCCATAACCATATTTTGTATTTAATTAAACTGTTACCAACTCTATATTTTTTGCTCCTTATTATAGTAGTTTGTATTTTCAATTTGAAAAGTAATACTTTAAAGTTTGAAATTTATTTGTAACATGACATGTAATTTGTAATGTTTTTGGTTCATAAAATTAAATTATTCGTTTAAAACAAATATTCCATGAATTTTAGGTTCAACATAAAAAATGGTATAAAATTATAATTTTTTAAAATTTCAAAATTCGAGTATAGATAAACTCGAATCCGATCCAAAATCCGATGAATAAGGCCTGAATTTCAATTTTAAAATTTGATTGAATTTAAATTTGATAAAAAAAATTAATTTTAATTTTAATATAAATCCAACCTCATCCCACCGATTGTGATCCCCAATAACGTCATGAAACTACTTGTCTTGTCCCTCTCTACTCTTATCGGTTCTTCACAGCATCGTTTACTTATCTAACATTTTACCCTCAAATTTCAATTCTGTTCCAGGATTCCTGCAGAATACTAGATAAATAAAACTCGAATGAATTTAATATTACAAATTATTAAATTAAATAATGTTCAATAAAATTACTAGATAAAAATATTATTTAAACTCGAATTCAATAATATATCAAAATAAACTTAGATTCGAATATGTCAAATCAATCTTAGATAGTTTAACTATTTTAGTACAATTTATGTTATAAATAAATCAGACTCCAACCAAATTTTGATGGACTTGAATAAAAAATTATCGAATCTATTAATATTCGTTAAGTAAGTAGAGTTCAAACCTGTTAAACTGAATTTATCGAGCTCAAATTGGAATTAATAAATAGTTCGATTCATTTACTACTTTAATTTTATAAATCACGAGGGTTATGGTATATGAGAGAATTTTCGAGTAGGCAGAATCGAATGGGGCCTTAAGTCCCGTTTGGAAAATCTCATTTCTCAAAATAAGTTATTTAATTTGGAAAAAATACGTAAAAATATATTTTTTTTAAAATAAGTAACTTATTTTTGTAAAATAACAAATATTAAACTTTCCATACAATTTTTTTAAAAAAAATATGTACAATAAAACCTCTATAAATTAATATAGTTGGGACCAAAGAATTCTATTAATTTAGAGATGTATTAATTAATCGATAAATTATTAATTATTAATTTATAGAGAATTTTTGACATCTAATAAAATTAATTTTCAATTATATACATTTAAATAGAATGAATTGTACAATTTATGTTTTATACTTAATTCAATTAATTCAATATATATTGTTAACAAATTTAATGAGTATTTGCGAGATTCAGAGTAAATATTCATGTATATTTAGATGATATCAAGGATAAAACATCCTTTTTTTGAACCTTTTTCAGATAAAGAAGCACCAAGACATCAAAAACATTGATTAATACCTTTTTAATGTTTTACGAAAACACCGTATTCGAACTTTTAGATGCAACAAGGATGGTTAAAGATGAGTTTCGTATAGATTCAAATTTTAAGAACCTGAGAATCATATTTTACAAAAGGGTAATACATATATTTTTATTATTATAAAGTAATTATTAATTTATAATATTATTGGGACCATATATTTATATAGGGTTTTCAAAAAAATTATTATCTTATTATCTTATCAAAATTGATCATTTTTTGAATTGGCCCATGTTGGGACCGGAAAAAATTATTAACTTAGAGATATTATTAATTTATCGAGTATTAATTTAACAAGATTTTACTGTACATATAAATTTTTTCAAAAATAAATAACTTATAAATTCGAATTAAGATTTTTCAAATGGACCTTAGAGCATCTTCAAGAGACTCTTAAAATGACTCTTAATTTGAGATTTGAGGAGAGAGATGAAATTTTTCCACTCCAAGAGACTCTTAGTGACTCTTAAATTCACTAAAATTTCATTCTCTCTCCTCAATTTTAAGAGCTACTAGCAACTCTTAACTAATATTATATTATAAATTTATAAGACAACATTCTCTCTCTATCCACTTGTTCTTGTACTTTTATGGATGTAGCTTACTTTTAATAATATAAAATGAAATAAGGAGTCAATATAAGAAGTATTGTTGGAGATGAATGCACATTAAATCACTAAGAGCTATTATTTTATAATATATTTAAGAGTGATTTAAGAGACTCTTGGAGATGCTCTTAACCGCATTGCTAAGAAACTGGGTGAGATGTTGGATTTCCACTTGAGATAAGAGAGTGGGTCCCACCTCAAAATTTGACTTTGTCATTGACGTTTGCTTTACTCAGACAGCCCGTATGTTACTCCATGCACGTTACCCACACCTTGCCACAAAAACTATTATTTAACTTAAAATAAAAACTAAAATTAAAGTAATATATCTCCGCCCGTTGTTAAAATTTACATGCCATTACTATTCCTTTTAATCTATCTAGCTGAGACATTCATTCACAAATATTAGACAACAAAAAAGGTATTACAATTACACGAAAATAAAAAATTCATCAAGTTTGCTATTTACATATTTCAATTTTCAAATGCAAACAAATAAACAATTGTAGATCATGAATATTATACATCAGTTTTATAATTATACAAGGAGCAAATTTTCATATGGCAAAATATTCAAATAATGGTTATTTTTTGTAAAAATAAACAAACTCTTAAATAGAAAATACACTCTACCATCGTACCTAACAATTAATATTTTTTAGTGCTACTATGTAATTAAATAAACTAAATTGTCCCTCATTTGCTTATAATACAAACATATAACCGCGCAACGTTCTTTTTTTAATATCTATAATAATATTTTTTTAATATTTATTAATTATTAGTTTATATATCGAATTATTGTTAAAAAAATTATATATATATATATATATATATAATTTTACACGTTCAATTTAGTATGTGTTTTATCTTGAATTCTTAAAATTTGATTTGGACGATTTTACGGCCCATTTGAAATTAACAAAATAATCTTTAATTAAGTGATGGCTTAATAATTATTTTCCAATTAAAATTACCAAAAAACAAAAGAGAGAAGAAATTGACGATTTTTTTCGTTTAAAATTCTATGCGATTTAGGAAATCTACTTATAGTTCGTTTTAATTATCAAAATAACGTTCTTATTATTTGAAGATAATTATACTTATAACCGGATATAGTTTTAATAATAAGTATAAGAAAGATTTTGTTCAAAATTTTGATAGTCGATAGTCTCAATACGACAAAGTAAATAAGAATCGTTAAATCTTAAAATAAATAGATGAAAAATGTTGAATCTAGCAAAAAAAATATTTTATATTTTAACATGTAAACTAAAAATTATATTTATATTGAAATATGAAAAAATGAATGTCAGTTATTTAAATCATCTATAATTTGGTTTATACATTGAATGAGATTATCAATGTAGGTCTTTTCACTCAATATATAAATATTCGTCATTATATTTTATTTTGAGATTCTAAGTGTTCCATTTTGATAATAATTGTTAAATCATTACTAAATTAAAGATAATTTATGAGTTTCTCGTGGGTTGTATAATCATCCAAATCTGATTTCTCGATCTCGAACTTAAATAGTAAATATGAACTTTTTTTTAATGTTAATAGAAAATAAATAAAATTCAATAATAATACAATCTTTTTTAATTATAATTTTAAAATTTAATTCTAATATAACCTTTTTTTAATTACATCTTTTTTAGATTATAATTTTTTTTAATATGACATAATCTTGATCGTCTATTTTCAAAATTGTTATTAAATTCGACGGATGAAATTGATTGTTTTGGAGATATAGATTATGGATAACATCTCTATTACACTTATGTATACTATATTATAATAAGCGAAAGGGGCATAATTTATAATTTGGTTAATCCCTATTTTTGATTATCCATAGTTAACAATTGTTAGATCTTCAATTCAAATAGATCTTGACTATTAAAAATAACAATATTAAAAGTTGTTATATACAGAGATCTAAATTTCGATTTCCGCCAATAACATATTAATTTATATTTAATATTAAAAATTACTATATACGAAGATTTAAAATTCAAATTCTTCCAATAATATATTAAAATTACTATTATAATATCATACTACAGTGTACACTATAAATAAATTATAAAAAATTAAAAATAAGAACAATTTTTGTTTTGATAATTCGGTGTCCGGCTAAATATGCAGTCCACTTATTTCCGTGTCTTCCAATGAAATCGAACTTATAACATTGGGATAGTAAACTTTTAAGTTGTTGTACCAACCAAAATCTTGAAATGATGAGCCCGGATCCTCTGTCCCCTTCTCCATGTTCCCTGTATTAAAAAATGTTCTTGCGGAACCCATTTTAAGAAAAAATATTTTTATTTCCATTTTTCTTAAAATGGATCCCGCCGGGGACACATAAAGAAGGGGACAGAGGATCCTCAAACCCCTAAATCATGTTACCAACCAATTAAGACATCGGTGATGAATAAAAATACAAAATAATTATTCGTACAAATTTTTTCATTTTCATTGTTTTATTATGATGCACTATAGCGTGACCGAGAGGATATGATAATATTGAGATAGATTACAATTTACTGCGCACCAACTTTTTTCTACCGGAACAGTAAAAACATTCAACGCGTTTTTCCTGGTGACTCGTCTTCTTCATTTTCAGTCTAATAAAGTTCACAAACACGCCACCATTATATTATTATTTATTATTCTCCCCTGTATCTATAATTTTACTTCTATCCCCTCACTTTCATCACGTAATACATACATTATTTTGTATCTTTATATTTATTCTACTTGGTTCTTCCGGCTCTTTGTTTGATGCTTTCTTCATTCGCCAGTTGTTTTTTTTAAACCACTGAGTCAACTCGTTCATCTCTCTCTCTCTCTCTCTCTCTCTCTCTCTCTCTCTCTCTCTCTGTCATTTTAATCATTGGGTTGAGCTTGTTAGAAGAAACTATATTGTGGGCTTGTTTAATTTGTTGTAATGATTGAGTTTTGGAGATTTAATCAGCATGGTTTGACCATTTTTATGCTGTTGATTTGCTTGGTTGGTCAAAAGATTGGATTTTGTTGCTCTCTCAATGATCAAGGTAACTTTTTTTACTTAATTGTATGTATGTTTGTGTGTATTTTTATTGGTTTTTTGGGTGATATGGGGAGAAAGAAATGAAATATCAAGTGGGCTTTTGATGTTGTTTGATCATGTTTAGATATTTTATTTTTATTTTGGGTTATTTTGTCAGTTATTGAGAAATTTGTAGGGAAAGAGATGAAATTTGAGTTGGGGTTTTACTTTTTAGTGTTATTTGCTTATGCGTCTTTACTTTGAATTGTGTTTATACTTTGTGTTCTTTGAATTTTAATTTGTGGAACTGAAAATGTGATATATTGTAGAGTACCTTGTGTATAAGCATGTTTTATTTAGTATTTTAATCGATTCCGGGATCGTTTCTAAAACTTGCTGAAATGTGGTAAATATGAATTTATATTAGCTTATAGGAATAAGATTAATATGTAAATAAATTATATTTTCAGAGGACTTGTTATTGAACATTTAAAATGTGTGACCTTATTTGTATGGTGCAGGTGTGGCTTTGTTGAAGGAGGGAGTTATTGATCCAACGTGTTCAAATGATAATGTTGCGATATTGTAAGTATTTTTTACGAGATTATTTTATCATACTTGATGCGTTGGTAAAGGTCAGGAGATGTAGTAATAGTTGCTTGATTACTTTTGAATTAATATCAAACTTGTAGTAAATTGCAATTGAGATTTGTTTTTGTAGTTTGATGAGAAGAGTTTAGTCTTGTTGCAAATTCGAAGTGTGCTAATATGTAAAAGCTATTTTAATGTACAGCTTTTTGTTCAAAATTAATATTGATTGATGAGCTGAGTTGGATATGCTTAATATCTATGGTTGATGAGATTTATTGAGATCTTGATTTTATGTAAGGATATAAATGGACATTTTCAGAATAGTTATGTTGCTGTTATTGGATGATATTGTGTATGTGTAATACAGTTTGAGATACTTGGATTTGAATGTTTGTGATCTTGTTTGTAAAAAACATTGTAGGATTATAAGCTTGATTCCTACTGCTGAATAACAAATAGACCTTCTTGCTAGTGTTGTACAACCATTAAATTAGATTATCCTAAATTATTGTAAAATGGACATCGTGGTTATTAGGTGAATGGTAAACATGAAATTTCACGTCTCTCATATCTTTAGAAACTATTCTCGGTACTTCTGACAAAACAGTGGACTTGTTGCAACTTGTGCGTTATTCCCTTTTTATAAATCGATTTACTAGTTTATGCGCCGAAAATTAGAAATGTGAGTATTAGTTATCTTTCTCCGGGCATATTTTTGCTGAAATCAAACGGGCATAATATCTCTCTCCAGTCTCCATCAGAATTCAGATACCTGTGCCTGTATTTATTTTTCTAAGCTATTAATAGCTTACGGACCTTCTCCTGACAGAAATTTCTTTTAATGCTTTAATTAGCTTCACTAAAGCTGCTTAATCTATTTCAGGAACAGGGCCGATGCTGGGAACGTTATTCATCGCAGACTGCTAGGTGTAGATGCTGCTGATCCTCCATACCGTCGATATAGCTTGCGGAGACAAATAGTTTCATTGTTATCGTCAAAAACATCGTCATCATCACAACCACCATTACCATCTCCAGGGCCGTCACCTTTTCCTTCACCATTACCATCTCCAGGGCCGTCACCTTCACCATCTTCTTCACCTTCTCCTTCACCCTCAGCTGCACAAAATCCAGAACTTATCTTACCTAGTTCCCCTCGTTCTCCACCTTCATTTTCATCCCCTGGGCAATCAAGCAAAAATTCAGGCTCTAAAAATCATCTAGTCACAGCGCTATCTGCAGCTTTGGGTGGTACTGCATTGTTGTTACTTTTTGCTTGTGTCATATACTTCTGTCGAAGTAATAAAGTATCTGCTGTAAGACCTTGGGCCACAGGATTAAGTGGGCAGTTGCAGAAAGCGTTTGTAACTGGTAAGTACTAACAGTCTAACACTATAAACAAATCATATTGCAAGTACTAACACTATAAACAAATCATATTACTTGTTATATCTGTTGATTTCTGAAGGCCCTGCTTCTCTGTGGTTGCCAAAGATTGTCTTTGTATCACTCATGATTCTTGCAGTTCTGTTAAAACTTAAATCTGACGTGCATCTCATAAATTATGGTTATAAATGCAAGTAATTGTGGGCTGCATTTTTACATTACTATTTACCTCACAGGTGTGCCAAGCCTCAAACGCACAGAGCTTGAGGCAGCTTGTGAAGATTTCAGCAATGTAATTGGTACATCATCTATGGGAACAGTCTATAAAGGAACTTTGTCTACTGGCGTTGAAATAGCTGTGACATCTCTTGCAGTAGAGTCTGCTAAGGAGTGGCCAGAAAATCTGGAAGCCCAGTTCAGGAAGAAGGTGCATAAACTGATTTTAGTGATTATTTCCTTCCATCATGAAATTAATTTTCACGTTTTTAATATGGTGTGATTACAGATTTATCAGCTGTCCAGAGTAAATCACAAGAATTTTGTGAACCTTATTGGGTATTGTGAGGAAGACAAGCCAGCCTTCACTAGAATGGTGGTTTTCGAGTATGCACCTAATGGAACACTATTTGAGCATCTACACAGTAAGTATCTAACTGCTGCCCTGATTGGATATATTTATATATTTATTTTGTAAGTTTTTAAGTTTCTTAGCATGTTGAAATTAGGACTAGCTCGCTAGAATTAGTCTCATGATAATGCAAAATATAATTTGATATTTTAAGCAAGGAGATGGTTACAGACACATTCACAAACACGTGCTATTTATCTGTATTTATATATGCATCTGAAAGGGAATACTTGAACAAATTGATCGGAGTCGTAAACTTGACTTCCTGAATGTAGCATTATATGGTATTAGCTTTATTGGAATCTTGAAACAACAAATAAGGATGATTCAACATATTATAATCAATTTTGAGGGTTACCTGCTGTACATATTTCTTTAAAATTTTGGTTATTTTCTTTGACCTCTATTTTTTGTTGTGGTTGTAAGCTCTCTTATTTTATTACTAGACTTGGTTACATAATGGTATATGGTCATTTGAGACGGACGCATTTTCTTCAACTGTATAAATACTAAATACGATGATTTAATCTGTCAGATACATGTGTATAGTGTTTTACATTGTATATAAATGTAAGGATTCCTTGGGCCTGTATCATGTCCACATTGATGTTTGAAATCCTTAAGCAGACTGTGCCAGGATTGGTGTATGATGGATAAATACCAGCTAGTGGTTTTTAGGGTTCAACAAAAACTTAAGTGGGGTCCGTGGGGACATAACTTATAATGTGCCCTTCAGATGAAAAGTGTATGTATTAGTTTTCAGCGTATTGGCAACTGTGCACTAATCATGTATCTTAGTCATTCTTTCATGTTGTCTACAAATGTATGGCCAACTATTATCAGGCTTCAGTTCATTATTATGCTATTCTTTTTTTTAATTCGGTACATCTTTACCTCTATTTTTGAAGAAAACAAGAGTAAGTTTATAAATACTGAATTGAGGACTCATGTGGATTCTGCAGTAAGAGAAGCAGAGCACCTTGACTGGGGGATGAGAATGCGGATAGCCATGGGTATAGCATACTGCCTTGAGCATCTGCACCAACTAAAGCCACCCATACCCCATAAAAACCTTATCTCTTCAGCTGTAAACCTAACTGAAGATTATGCAGCCAAGATTTCAGATTTTGGCTTGTGGAATGAAATTGCTTCAAAAGATATGCAAGCAAGTCCAGAATCTAATGTATATAGTTTTGGGGTAATATTGTTTGAATTGGTAACGGGTAGGCTCCCTTACATGGTGGAGAGTTTTGCACTCGAGGACTGGGCATCAGATTATCTGAAAGGTGATCAACCTCTTAAAGAAATGGTGGATCAAATTTTGACTTCTTTTGATGCGGAACAGCTCGAACAAATTGGTGAAGTTATAAAATCTTGCTGCCATTACAACCCGAAACAAAGGCCATCAATGAAAAATGTTACTGCTAGGCTTAAAGAGATAACAAGTATCAGACCTGAGGAAGCTGTCCCAAGACTTTCACCTCTTTGGTGGGCAGAGCTTGAAATCATTTCCTCCGAGGGATTGTAGCATACACAAAGTTTAAGCTTGCAATCGTAAACCCTCTTTGTCATTCTCCTAGTTTGCCTATTTTCTCAATGAGCTAGATAACCGAGCTCGGGGAAATTGAAGATATAGTTGTACATTTATTTAAGCTGGGGAAACTGCATAATACATTGCCGTCCAGAAGTTGGCTGTGAAGGAAAAGAGTATACTTAATTTTATTTTTTTACTGTTCCATAAACTCAGGAACAATTCTTTTTGTTTTCCTATTGTTTTATTGTGCTTCTAATTAACCTGCTTCATTCTGTAGCATTTTCTTCATTGATTAATAAACTTAATTCTTTATAGTCTTTATCCGTTGTACTTGAATTTCCTATTGTTTTATTGATTAAAAAACAGATGCACCTACTACAGTGTACTTTAATTTGTCTAGCCCCCAGAGCATATAGATCCGTGTCCCATTGATGAATAGTTGAACAGAAGTTGCCCTGCATCTCATGCTGACAACCCAGATCAATAAATTGACAGACGAATGATGAAACTCAAACAAAACTCGCCCTAAGTCGACACTTTTTGATGTTTTGTACGCGGAGTATCTCATCTAGTTTGATCATCTGCAGCATAGAGTTCTTGGTGGCATCCATTATGCACTTTTAGGACCTGATCCCCGATGAAAAATCTTTTTCAAACTTCATTTACGTCGAAAACAACACAGTCATAAGCATTTGCAGAATCTTGATAAACTCGACAGCCAATCGACAGCTCTCTGGGTGAAGGGCAACATGTATATCCACACGCAAGAATCGAGTCTGTAGTTTATGTTTCAACAACACGTCTACAAAACTAAGCAGCCTGTTTTGAAGATTTCTTTGGGTCTAGTCAGCCAGTGTGCAAGTTCTATATCTGACATGGGTAAAAAAAACATGTTTAGCAACTGGTACTGGTCTTAAGCGGTGGCTATCAAATTATTTTTTCCCAACATGAAACTCATCAAATAATAGTCTACAAATTAAAGTAACTAAAGTTCTTCACATAAAATCTATAATGCATTCATATGATTTTATTTGATTTAAACTTGAATATGATACACCATTCTTAGTCTTTTAAGTAGTACTCCATGTTTTAACATAAACATGCTTACTGGCTAATCACATTTATATAGTAAATTAATAATGTGTGTATAAAATATCAACTTAGTGCATTCCTGCAATTGAGCATGATACAGTTTAACAAATGAAACAAGATCTTTACAACCCTGTGAGTATCACATCTTTAAATGCAGGGGCGGCCGCCGGTGCCAAAAAAATTGTGGGGGGCCAAATCAGAAAAAAAATAAAATTACATGGTAAATTTTTTTAAATATAAAAAATAAAAAAAAATTAGTAGTGAATTTTCAGAATGGGAGGGGGGGCCACGGTGACCCCTGGTCCTATGCTCGGTCCGCCCCTGTTTAAATGCATGGATATTAATCTTAGTCTCCTGCACGTCTATTGGATGGTCTCATATTAAAGTTGAGAACATATTTCACATGCATGTATACCACAATATACAATGTTACCAAGCCAATGATTAATCACCTATATAAGTTACTTCTCCCAAAACTATCCTTTTCATAATCCATACCACTCTTAAATCTCATCATAAACATCTCAAAACCCTCCAAAAACTCACAAACTGAACATGGCAATCAACATTAAACTCCCATTCCTCCTCTCCACAATCCTCCTGGTCTCTACATTGGCCTTGTTTCCATCAACATCAGCCGAAACCGACGGTTCAAAGGCCTCCAACAAAAACATCCATGTAGTAGTAGAAGGCATGGTCTATTGCCAAACTTGTAACCAAATGGGATCATGGAAAGTGTCACACGACAATCCCATTAACGAAGCGATCGTTAGTGTATACTGCAGAGGCGACGATAATGGAGGTGTCAATTTCTACAAAACTTTCAATACAAGTAAAGAAGGATATTTTTATGCTGAATTGAAAGGATTCAAGGTTAGCAAAGACAGTCTAGACGTGCCAATCAATTCGTGTTACGTTAGAGTTGTTTCGTCGCCTAATGTTTATTGCAATTATCCGACAAATGTTGGTTATGGTTTCAGTGGTCTTGGAAGCCCTCTTAAGTACCAAGACAGCCAAGACAAGACTATTTCTTACCAAGATCGTTACCAGGCTGTGATTTACTCTGCTGGTCCTCTGGCTTTTCGTCCAGTTAATTGTTCGCCTTACACCAAAAAACCCTGAAATTTTATGCCTGCTCATCTTCTGATGTGATCAATTGGCTAATGTGCAGTTGATCTTGTTTGCTTTTAATTTCTTGGTTCTTCAATCCTAGTTCCTACCTTACCAATGTAAATTGGACTTTTATTGTTTTATCTGTAATCTGTTTATTAACCAAGTGCAGGAATTGGAGTTCAAATAAAGAGCAATGCTTATACATTGTCATGCATCTTCAGTCCTATTTATGCATCTTCATTGACCGATTTCATAACGATTTAATTTTGACCGATTGTTTTTTTTAAAAAAATGTCTAAACCACCGTCAAATTAATATCGGGATGTTTAAAATATGAAGATGGTATGATTTTATGAAAAATTTACGAATACATGATAACAAAAAAGTTTTGTGGAAGTTTCCAAAAAAAAAAAAAAGTTTTATAGAAGTTAACACTATAAAAAAAAGTAAAATTGATAGTATTATGTAATAAGTACAAATGTGGAAAAAACTATTTTTTTTACTCATAAAAGTCACTTTTGAAGTTATTTTTATATAGCTTGGTCAAAAAAAGTTATTTTTATATAGGATCACCATCAAATACAAATTTTTCTTAAATACAAACTTACAATTTTTTTTTGTTCAACGTATTTATCAAATAATAATTAAAATTTTATTGAATACACATAATTTAATTATTCAAAATTCTTTTGGGGTTCACCAATACCAAAATAAGGTATAAAAATATGAATTTTTTTTAATATGAGATGTGTAGAACCGTAGTTCAAAATTTGTTGAATAGACATTACAAAATTCTCGGCTATCCTTCTTGAGTTCACTAATACACAATTTTGGTATAAAAATATGAAATATTATTAATTTTACACATTTTTCTTAATTATACCAATGTAAAATTACTCTATATATTTGGATTCAACAAAGTATAACAATTATTCAACAGATGATGTTGAACTGAAGTTATATATATTTTGAACATCAATTATAAAAGAATTTCAATTTTTCGTATAAAATGTTGCAAATATATTTTTAATAAATTATAAAACGTTAGAAATATGTTTCCGATTTTAATTATGTGTATTCAATAAAATCTTAATTATTATTTTACAAATGATGTTGAATCGAAGTTATATATGTATTGAATAAAAAAATTTATAAGTTTGTATTAAAAAAAGTTTTTACTCTTTTTATATATTTTTATATATTGATGACGCATCAAAAAGTTACTTTAACTTATTTTCGGATGGAGACAAATATAAAGACTTGGTTCATTGTACTATAAAATGGTAACGATCAAATACAAATACAAAGTTACCATAATTCACCGTAAAAAATGGTGAAAATTTGAAATTGAAAAACAAAGCCAAAAATGTGCTCTGAATGCTTTATTGTTGGCTCAATATAACCGGGTCTGTTCAAGCTGGCCTTTGTATGCATGCTCTCTAGGAGTCTATGCCCCTATATTTATCCATTCCCAACTGTTCTAGTTGAGCAAAAGGGAACTGTATTAAAAAAAGTCCATTTTAGTCACCATAATTGGTGTGTTTATTAATATAATGATTATATTCTGCTCACCGAATTGTGCAAGAGGGCCACTTTTGCCATTTACACCCCAAATTTTGCGAAAAATAATTTACACGTTATATAATTATCAATTTAATAATTTTTTAAATTTTAATTTAATATAATTTAATATACTCATATTTACGTGTTATACTAATATTTTTTTATTATAAACAACGTATAGGGATTTTTAATATATTTTATTAATAATTGAAAATATTGTGTGATATTTTTGGGTATATATTAATGATTGTAAGATTAGTTTTTAAAAAAAAGGTAATATATTTTAATTTGAAAGGAAATATTAATGATTTGAAGATATGATACGATTGATGTTTTTATAAAATGTAATATCTTTAATATAAATGAATATTTTTTTTCGTAAATTGACCCAATTTGAATCTCGGAAAATAAATAAGATTTTAGGGATAATCATTTACCGATGTCTAACACTAACTTCACAAGAAGGACTTGACATTTCCCTCTGCTTTTTATCTTTTCACTGATTGTATTATCAAGTGACAACACAAGCAAAGCAGCTTGGAGAAGACGAAAAAATGGCTGGTGTAACAATGAAGATGTTGAGTGGATCAAGTTGTGCTTTGCTACTCCTCACTATGAAGGTGTTACTAATCGTATATCAGTGTACACTGTGTTCCAAAATCGGTCGAGTACTCGACTACTAAGAAGACTGTTATTTTTTTCCGTCCGATTTTGTGTTACTCAGCCAACTACTTGTTTTATGTAAAATTGGTCAAAATCGATTCCGAACGTTTTCTATTAGTTTTTGGAGTTCAATTATTACATATGATGAAATTATGGTCAGTATAAATAAACGTTGTGTTGGCAAATGCGAGATTATTAGTTCGTTTTCCTGCATTATATCTTTTTGGTGCATTAACTAGTAGGCCAAACTGGAAGAATGACCGATAAGCTGCCTGATGAGTAGTGTGCTGCAGATGTCTTGGTTAATATGCTGTACTGATTGTGCATTTGCTGCTGTTACATGACTCATATTTCTATGGTATCGAAGCTGTGTTTCATCCGATTTTTGTATTTGCTAATGGATTTTAAAGAAAATACTTGCATATCTTCTATTAATTATTATGATCGCTCAATCTGCTTGAAAATCTGGTGTAGTTTTTCATTGTTATCTTAATTTACGATCTAGAGTGAGTTATTGGTTTCTTGTCACAATTCTTGGAAATAATTGAGTTCAATTTATCAGCGTATTGACTGTATTTATGTTGATAAGCTGAATTCTGCAATATCTTTAGAAACATCATGTTTAATATTTTAATCTGAAATTGTTCCTTTGGTTACTCTTATATAAATTGCCATTTTGGTTTTCATTTTTCCAAACCAGAAGTTATTTTATCTGAATGGGACTAGCAGTTAACAATTAGCAAGTTTCTCCTATATATACACTCTTGTTGAATTTGTATCTGATTTGTTGAATTTTGGAGCAACTGTCAAAATTCTAGTACTTTGATTAGTTTTGTTCTTGACATTTGTCTTAATTGTAGCACTGCTAATACGATTGCAAGATTCTCAGAATGGTATTTTTATTCAGAGGTGACTGATTATCAATTTCATTTTTTAATCATCAGGCTCTTGCTTTAGTGAACAAAATGAGAGACTGTTGGAAATGTAGATGGACCTTGCACCAAATATATTTTAAATCTTTGTATAACACAAACACACACCTGTATATATTAATAATAATAAGCTACAACTTTCTTACACAACAACAAGGCTTAAGCCTTTTTTCTTTCACTCAGAGCTTCAGCTCTCTTTTCTCTCTAACTTATGTTTTTCTTTTGGTGTGTTATTAACAAAGACAATACAATGAGCCTATTTATAACCTTCAAAATAACATACTAACATCATGGCTTAAGTTATCTTTATACCAACCTTTCAAACCAAACTATTCCATATGCTTTCCTTGACCATGCATGCAAGTAACAATTATATACCAACCAAGCTATTCCATATGCTTTCCTTGACCATGCATGCAAGTAACAATTATTCCACACAGTTTGTATTATGCAGCCTTCTCCTTTTTGTTTGACCCTTATAGGTTGTCTAGCTAGCTGGTGCATTTCCTTTATTCATAATAGCCTACCTTTTATTCTGCATATTAAAAAACTAGCCACCACCTTTTATTGACTGAGGGTTTGAATTCTAACACTCCCCCTCAAACCCGAATTTGTGTTTCGAGCTTCTCCTTCATTTTGTGAAACATGCCCCACTTCAACGACTTCATAACTATATCATCTGACATTTCTTTAGTCTTGTAGTTCACTCGTTCCCCAATTTTATGTTGCACAGATTCTCGACTTTTGTTGCTTTCTTCGCTTGCCTTTATAAAAAGCAATGAATAATCATTGGTTGTTTGTACTGAACTTCCCTCTTCATAGATAATATCCTGACTCTGCCATTTCCTAGACGCTCCCCCTGAACTGTTGATGCTACCATCGAAATTGTCATTAATGGACACTTTACTTTGCAACACTTTTTCCAAATGGCTCGTATTATCATCATACTGATTCATCAGCTGTTCATTTTCTTGGAGCGAGTGGAGGAGCTTTTCCATCACCTGAACATCGTCGAGACTTTCATCATTTCTTTTCATCTTATTTGTCACCGTTTTCAAACGAGTAACATATTCACCAGTTTTTTCTAAACTCTTCATTTTGATATTTTCGAACTCGCCACGAAGGACTTGAGACATCGCCTTTTCCACTTCCTTGACAGTTTGGAATGATTTCTGCAAAATCTCCCATGCATCTTTTGCCTTTTTTGCTTCTGCAATTTTATCAGAGGTGGATTCATCGACACCTCGATAAATCATAAAATATGCCATTGTATTTTTCTTCCGGGACTCTATTAACGCCATCTTCTCGGCATTTGTGAGGGCTGCTTCGACAGTTGCATAGACGGGCTCATTATACCCGTTCTCGACTATGTCCCAGATGTCGTAAGAACTGAGTAGCTCTTTCATTTCGATACTCCATCTTTCATAATTTGTATTCGTCAATATCGGAGTTTGCGCTTCCAAGAAACTCACCATTTTTTTTAAAAAAAAATATCCTTGTACAGTATAAGTGAACAGTACCCTATGTATAAATAGTACCGTATGAATAGTGTCGCACAATATCCGTGAATAGTACTTTTCGGTAGAAATAGTGACCGGAATTTTTCCAGAAATTTGCCAATTTCTTTTCCGAACGAAACCTTAGCTCTGATACCACTTGTTGGAAACGTAGATGGGCCTTGCACCAAATATATTTTAAATCTTTGTATAACACAAACACACACCTGTATATAATAATAATAATAATAAGCTACAACTTTCTTACACAACAACAAGGCTTCAGCCTTTTTCTTTCACTCAGAGCTTCAGCTCTCTTTTCTCTCTAACTTATGTTTTTCTTTTGGTGTGTTATTAACAAAGACAATACAATGAGCCTATTTATAACCTTCAAAATAACATACTAACATCATGGCTTAAGTTATCTTTATACCAACCTTTCAAACCAAACTATTCCATATGCTTTCCTTGACCATGCATGCAAGTAACAATTATATACCAACCAAGCTATTCCATATGCTTTCCTTGACCATGCATGCAAGTAACAATTATTCCACACAGTTTGTATTATGCAGCCTTCTCCTTTTTGTTTGACCCTTATAGGTTGTCTAGCTAGCTGGTGCATTTCCTTTATTTATAATAGCCTACCTTTTATTCTGCATATTAAAAAACTAGCCACCACCTTTTATTGACTGAGGGTTTGAATTCTAACAGAGACTACAGAAATGTGATAAAATTCGACTTGCGTTAGTATGCGCATTATGTCTCTATCGTTTTTACATTCGTGGTCCAGCAACTGGCAGCTGTTATAACTGAGTGTTATTGCTATGATAGTCGATTTGCTTGGCTGCTGCATTGGCTGCAGCGTTTATTCATCTACTCGGAGCTGGTTCTGCCTACATTGTGAACAAGGATAAGCTATAGATGTTCAGTTCTTTTTTTGCTTTGACGTTGATTGGACTCGCAGGATATAGCATAATTTTTGAACATGATATGAGGGTGCAGGCATTCTTACTCTGCCAGTTGCTACACTTTGTGTTTATGCTCTTTGAACTGATTCCGCAATACTATCTTCTGTTAGATGGCTTAACCGTGCCCCTCTCACTGGTCATCAGCACAGGAGATGCACGAATCAAGTTTAAAGTAAGTGAAGAAGACTGGCATAAGCTTGACCCGAGTTCTTGGCTTGAATTAATTGAGAGAGGATTACGCTGACATGTTCAAGGTTACACCCAATGTTCGCCATGAAGTGGTTCTTTCAGTGTTCAGCAAAGAAGATAACATAACCATGTTCACTCTAAAGAATTATCGAGCAAAGGTTGTCAACTTAAAGGAGTAGTCCTAAACTTCTAGCTCTAGATCACACTCTCGTATTACTTGTTGCAAATGTAGTTAATATTTTGCTCTATATTAGTAAAGTATAATTCATGTACAAAACTTTGTATCATAGATGTGCATGCTGAAAGACTCTATCAGCCGGGTTAAATCTTTCTAAATTCAATTAAGAGAACGAACAGTAATTAGAATTAGTGGATTCCAAAGTATCCATTGCTTGAAATTCAAATTTGATTCATGTGTTCTACAGGCTACAGCCGAACCGAGGCAGATGGTCTGGTGCTTTAGCCTTTAAGTAAGTGTAATGTGTTAACCTGTGGTTACCAGCTGTAATCGACTTATCGGAAGCTGATGATCAGTTTGCTTCTTATATTTGTTCCTGGGATTAACTAGTTTAGCTTTGAAATCATTTGTACCACTTGTTCTTTTAAATGGTTAATTATATCCCGTTGTTTTCTTTAGTGGCAAAAAAGCACATTAATATATCACTATGTTGGTGATGGTAATACTATGATCAGCCCTGGTATGCTCATCGTTCACATTTAAAGGTCCTTGATTCATCTTATATCATTGTATGTTGATGACATATTAGATAGTGAGGGAAATTAATATGTTAAAACGAGACTTTGAGATGAGAAGAAGGATATGGTACAGCAAAATACATACTGGTCTGAGTCTTATAAGAAATAGATTTGAAGGTACTTTAAAATTATTTTAAGAACAAATACAAAGTACAATAGTGTCCTAGTATGTTCCTTATAAATATTATAAAATAATAACTCCTAGTAATATTGGATATATTTTTGTATTTGAACTCCAAGAATATCCTTATACTCATTTCTTATTATTATTATTATTATTATTATTATTATTATTATTATTATTATTATTATTATTATTATTATTATAAATTTGAAAAGAGAAGGACAAAAAGTGTAATGAAGAGAGAGAAAAGAAGTTAAAAGATGAAAGAGATGCTTAGCAAAAAAAAAAAGATGAAAGAGAAATGAATTTTATATTGATAAAAATGATATAAGGGATGACTAGTGATTTCCTAAAGATAAGGTATAGGATGCATGTCCTAGTGATTCACTAGGACACTGTTGGAGTGTCATTTTTTTACCATATTTCTTATATTTAAAGTTGGGACTTCATATAAAGGAGTAATGAAGAGGCTTAATAAAATTCCAAAATTTTTGGATAAAATCTAAAATATGTAATATTTTTAATAATATCAAAAATATTAATATGAAATTTAGAAAAAGTTCGGATAAAATCCCGGTTCGACTCGATCTGGCACGGCTCGTGGACCTAAAACGATCCTCATATTTTAGAGAAAGCTCAATCTGACCAGGCCTGATTTTCTGAAAAGCTCGACCCGATCTAATTTTCAAAAAATCCAAATTTTTTAAAGAATAAAACCCATATTGAAGGGCTATTTATACATCCTTAATCGTAACTCCTGTCCTTTTCAATGTGAAAATGCCCTAAGAAATGCAAATAAAAAGATAGCCAACTCTTTTCGCAATAACTAATTTATTTAAATTTGATTTATCCCGAAATTTGTTAGAATAAATACTCATTTTATAAAACATATCTATTAGCTTAATTATTAGGAAAAAAAAAAATCAATAGTACAAATTTGTAACTTGGGTACCCATACATACAACATGCTCTTTGGGAATTGGGCGGGAGGAAGGAAAAAGTTAAGTAATTAACGACTTAAGGCCAGCAAATTTAGGTGGTCCCACAACAAACACAGCATCTCCATTTTGTGCCCAGGGGAGTATGATCACACCACCCCCTATTTGAAATACATACACATATATATGCATATACATAACAGAATATAGAGATGACAAGAATATATACACATTTTGGTTTCATTGCGTATATAAACAGCTCATGTTCATACATTTATGCATAGATACACACTCATATTCATATTCATACTCTTATATCTTCACTCGCAATAGGAATTTATCGTTTGAAAATCTAGCGATCACGCTTGATAACAGCAGGAAAGTGTTCTTTGGTCGAAATTCACACTCGCATATCGTACATTGCTCGATTCATATCAGGTGAAATTTCATTCACGCTTAATTCAGTTTCAGTGACTCTTCTTCGTTGATAGATAGTATTGTTGATTCTAATAAGACGAGTCGAGTCCTGATTCGTGTGTGTGTGTGTGTGTGTGTGTTTTGTACATATATGTTAAGATGGAGTCATAATTTCTTCATTACGAGTGGATCAGTTTCGTTGATTGCTTTCTCGTGTTCGTCTTGTTACTTGGTTTGTTTTGATTCGTGTTGTTTTCGGTTTTGATTTGTTACGTATTTTGTCTCGTGTTGTTTTTGGTTTTGACTTGATTCTTGTCATCTCTATTTCGTTTTGATTGATTCGGTTCGTATCTCTCTGTTTCGATACATTTTTGTGATGATAGTGCAATTGCTACGTGATTCGATTTTATGAAGATGATTCCTGATTGTAATATATGTGTCATATGTGCGTGTGTGTACATGTATGTGTTAAGACTGAGTCGTCATAATTTCTCCATTACTACTAGTATATCAGTTTTTTAGGCACTCGCTAATGTTCGTGTGGTAATTCGGTTTGATTTGATCTGCGTGGTTTCTGTTTCATTTAAGTAGTATCGTCTTTGTTTCATATTGTATTTCTATTATTTAATTTCGTTAGTATGTCTCTGCTTTGGTATCTACAGGAATAGTGAAGTTGATAGTTGTTTCGATTCTATTAAGATGAGTCCTGATTGTAGTGTGTCCATATGTGCGTGTGTGTGAGTATCATGTTAAGACTGTTAAGACTGAATCATAATTTTTTCGTAACTAGTAGATCAGCGTATTTGCTTACCCTCTCGTATTCGTGTGGTGATTCAGTTCGATTCGATCTGTAACGTCTCTGTTTTGTTATATTTCTATTTTAATTTGTTTTGTTTCATACTTCAATCTTGATTTGATGCGTACTGTCCCTATGTTGTATTTCGATTTTAATTTGTATCGTTTCATACTTCAGTCTTGATTTGATTCGTATTGTCCCTGTGTTGTATTTCGTTGTTGTTCTAAATTAGGTTCGCATGTCTCCGTTTCTCTATGTTTTTGTGATGTTTGTACTAGTGCATAGTACCTACAGAAAAAGTGCAGTAGAGAAGTTGTTTTTGTGATAATGTTTGATTTGATTTGCAACTGTTGAATGTGATTTTCCTATTAACATTGAGTTTCAATTGTATGTATCAGCACTAGATAATTAGTTCTATGTCGAGTTTTGTCAAATAACTTATTGTTCAAATGTAACTTTGATTGTTTGCTGACTTCACTAAGTAGGTACTTGAGTAATGACTTACTGAGTATTTGCACGGAGGAGTAGTGTTATATCAGATCACCTCTCTGGTCGCCATGTTTTTGCATTACGGAATATGGATCGTGCACGATCCACTAATTTTTTGGGCACCTGTGTTTTTAGCACAAATTGTCATGATAAAGAGGACAAGTTTATTTCCGTTTCCCCGCCTAAGGAGGACTTGGGAGATTCAGCACTGAAAATTTTCAGGAGTAGTTGCTAGAAAGGGAAACTGGACAGTTTGAAGGAAAAATCTCATATAAGATGGAAGGAGCAAAGTTTCTGAAAGCTGCTTTGAGTATAAATACGAGGTTGCATGGGAAAGTTTCTTGTGGGGAACGTCTATCCAGCAGAGAGAGGATGCAACTCATCCGTACCACTGCAGATATGTTCATAACTGGTCCTGTTGCAACTCGAGTGGTGCTTCATGTCCTGAATTATGCATCGCCACTACTGCTAAAGCTTTTTCCCAACATGTTATCAACATCCATCAAAAGAAAGATGAGGGAACAGGTCCTCTTTCAGTAATTTCCATGTCATTTAATTAATAACCCACTCGTATATATTTAAATTCGCTGTTTTAATTGAATTATATTTTTTTTAGCTAAGTAATTGAATTATATTTCAATGCATGCAGGAAGCAACAAAAAGAAAAGAGAGGCAACAACATACAAGAAAGGAATTATTTTGGCTTGCTGCTGTCCTCGTTATATTTGCTATGTCACTGATGGAATTCTTGTTGCCCAAAATGGTACCACCTACCTTTCGAGACAACATCAAAGATCAGGTACCATTTGTTCTTTATATTCACTTATATCTAGCTTTTCATATAGTACTACATTTTTTTTTTGTTTTGTGTGTTTTATCAAATGAATAATCCACCAAAAATCTGTCTTTCAGGAAACAATGAAAAGGAAATTAAAAGCAAAACTTGAATATGTGAGATTTCTTCAAGATACTACGGGCGAAATGGTTAGGCAAATATTGAGCTCACGGAGCGGAAACATTAAACAAACAGCTGAAGAGCTTGATGAATTCTTAGACAAGGTTACTTCAAAATTTAAGAGTTATTCCCATTAGCTTCATAAGCTTAGAACTGTACAAACCAACCGATTCTATTGTCATGTAGGTCATGAGAGGTGCAACTGTTTCCGTCAAAGAAACTATGGATTTCGCCAAGTTGTTCAATAATGAGGTTATATTGGATAATATTAGCAGGTACAAATTAATTATCAGCTGATGTTTGCTTGGTGTTTGATCATTCTGACCTTTCTCATATATAACAGGTCTAGTTTACTAAGTATATGCAAGTATATGGGAATCAATGCACATGGAGCAGATGCATATTTGCGTTTTATGGTACAAGAAAGATTGAAGCGGTAAGAAAATTTTCTTTTCTATGTATATTTAGCTGAATGATTTGAAAATTTTGTTTCGAGACCAAGTTCATGAGTTCTTAAATAAATAAAATATACCTGGCTCGGTTTCTCTTCAGTATTCGAATTTCAAACATCATATTACACCAGTCCTAAATGTCATCATGTTAAAGAAGGGTGTACTTAGCTTGTTAAGATCTATCTTCTCTTCACTTCAAGCTCTTGGGACTGAACCTGTAATCTGAAAAGCAATGATATTATTAGTGCAAAATTGGTATTGCATTATATAGTTTACAAATTTATTGGCCTGTCCTAGTGATATAATAGTAGTTTGTCATTAAAAATCACTACCAAGATTCGAAGTTAATTTTGTGCAAGTAACCCAGATTCAAAATTAATTTCGTATAAAGTTTTTTTTGGGGGGAGGGGGGGTTTAGTCCCATTTGTCAAGTTTTGAAGATCTTTCAATTTCCTCTTACGTAGTCCTAGGGTCATTGACTAATTTATTTGATGAGAAACTATTTCTTTGCGAGGTGAACTGCGTTTCTGTGATTATAAAAAAAAACTGTCGTCCTGTAAATATATATGTCAATTAGAAAACAATTTGAACCAATTATTGATATAGTAGATGCAAGGGGGAGGAACCTTTTAACAATGATTTCCATAATTTTCTACTATATGTTTAGCCAAAATAAAATGAGAATATCAGGGATTTAGAAACTAAAAAACTATCTACATACTGAAGATGAGATTTATTAAGAAATTGAAACAGATTGGTCATTGATTCATATTGAGAAATTGAAACAGATTCATCAATGAAATATGCGTAGCAGATAATAATCCTCGATGAAGGCATGTATTATCTAATTTCTACGAAACCAAGCTAATTAAAAGCTTTGTCACTAATATTTAATTATTTCTCTTATTCGAGAGTAATGTTGATATATGTACAACATACTGTCAAGTCCAACTTGCTACTTGTGCAACGATAATTCTTAAATCTTCTCAAAAATTATTTGTGGAAGTCTCCCTGTATGCAATATATACATATTTCTATAATTTACTTTTACTTTAATTAAATAATTGCAACAATATATAGATTTTATGGTCCAGAATTCAACGTAGTTTAACATGTGTTCTAATGATATAAAAAAATAAAATTCTACTACTCCACGTCCCAGTATGGTTATACTCTTTTTTCTAACTAGCTAATTATACTTCTTCCTTTAGTCTTCATGAAGACGACATTCTAATTATATTGTTGGGAGTGGAGTCTCTCTCAGAAGCTCAACTCTGCAAAGACTGTAAAGAAAGAGGGATGATTGAACCTCATTCTGTGGAAGATATGCGTCTACAGGTTTTTAGCAGATCTTCAACATTTCTTCGTTTAAAAAAGCACAAAACAAAATGTTTAACTCTATGATTTCACCCAAGGTGTCACTTTAACATTACCCATAAAATCTTCACATGTTCAATGCTTATCCCAAACCAGACTTTAGACAGGACTTATTTGATATCGGTCTATCAAGTTGGCAAAAGTGTAACTGTGCCCATTATGACATTGATTATAGTCAAAAGATCAATACTTAAATATATGTTCTTTCTTCTTGGGGATTATACAAGAAGTCCTTGCAATTTCATGAAATAAAAATTTATTAATTATGTGCTAAGGGAATCTTTGAATATATACTGTTCCATTGTGCAGCTTTCTAACTTGTTGAATTTATCGGTTACTCACTCTATACCTTCTGCCATTCTCATCCTCTCCAGGTATAAATTTATAATTAGGATCAGGCATGATCTTCTATTCTTCCTTTCTTAAATCCTAATCTTGTTATATTATATGTCATGTAGGCCCTTCGCAGTAACCAGGAGGCTAAAGTGTGAAGAAATTGTTCTAGCTACTTTGTGCTCACTCCCACATGAAGTAGTAAACTCTCTCGGCACCTCCTTACCATTTAAAGACCGTGTTAAGCAAAGGCGTAGAAGACTTCAACATTTGGAAATGCAAGATGGATTGATTAAGGTTAAAACAAAAACTCCACTTTTCGTCTAAAGTGCCCTACCCTCAAATTTATATATTCTCTATGGTGGCTCCTCGTTTTAAGTATTTCCTTTAACTTTTGAGATACTCCCTAGAGAGTCTGATGTTGGGCTTTTAGTAATTGTTGCATTCTTCTATTTATTTTTTTCGCAAAATAATAATTTATACAAACTCAACAAGAAAGAATACTAGTTAAACTAGAATTTCGTACCTCAAGTCCACGGTGATGTTCAATACGTAGCTCTTTCGATAAGAATATTCAGTTTTGAATATCCTCAGGGAAACTTTGGACATCGATATTAAACATGTTCCCTTATGTCCATTACCTGTAGATCAAAGCTGACATGTATCTTGCCTCCAAAATCCAGTTCTTATGGCATTTAGCCATGTTCCTGTCCCACACATCACACTTTGTTAATATACAACAATGTCTCATACCCTAGTAATCTAGGTTCAGCCTTAAAAAGATCTTCATGTGCAATGGGATGAACTTTTCTCATCCCTGCTAAATACAAACAATAATTCTCATTCTTATTTGACAAATTTTTCTAGTTTTATGTTCCGAACTAGACTCTCTCCAGATCACCAGAACATGTTGAATAAAGACTCATTTTCATATTCACTATCATGCATTTTTTTTCTTCATTCATTGCACAGGAATTTGTTCATCCCCATTTGTTTCATCATATGAAGTACTTTGAGTTGGTTGTATACCATCTTTTCTGCTCTTTTTTATACCTTTCTACTATCGTTTCTAATTTATTTAATGGCAACGTTAGGCCATTAGGCTCGTCAAACTGAATTTGCATAATCTTTACTAGCCACTTCAAGGTTTTCTTAATTTGCATAACACGACTGTTTCGAACTCTTCATCTTTACTACTTAATGGAACACATTGACACCTATAATCATCTCCAACTATATTCTCACCTCTTAAAACATTAAAGTTTGGCATATTTAATTGTTCAGATGCCTGATCACAATATACACAAGTACATGCCCACAATCTAAGTCATTCTCATTCTCACACATCTTAAGCTTTTCCTTGGTCCACAATAATTTGCAAGTAGTTCCTATCGTAGGAAGCAGCATATGATTCTCCAATAAATAAATAAATGAACGATTATAGTCAAATCCATCACTACAACAAGGTCGACACTGTAAAAATACTCGACCTTACCTCCCCTGAAATACTGACCATCATTCGTAGAACAAACTCACCACCATGATTTGATCCGTAAATCTATTCTGCAACAAAACAAACAAAAATGATTAGGTAACACGATAAATCAATTTGGGTGAGAGATCAATTAGAAACTTATGAGGGGGAACACAAACAAAAATCAAGAAATATACTTCATTATATCAACTATGAAGAATTTGTAGTGTACTAAATTAAGAACATTTAGCTTATATTGTCCACAGATATGCGACATACATGTTCACGATACATGTAGTTAATATTTGATATTTGATCAAACCATGGCAAAAGTGCAACTACTTTTGCCATCACTCACACCAATCTGATCTGCTCTAACATTATGAATTATGATTTGACAGGAGGAACAGACAAAGCAAAGAAATCTATTCAAATTCGAGCAATCTGATGCTACTTAAGATGTGCCCCTGAAAGAAATGAGCATTCCAACGACAAAAGAAACACAAGAACAAGTGAATGAAATCCCGAAAGTATTCAATATTTCAACAGCAAAAGTAACAGAACAAGAAACGGTAGTAGCTGTGAAGTCACAGATTATATGTAAACTCGGCCATAGTTTTGCGACTTCAATATTGGCTTCAGCATCGGTAAGCATCAAGATAAGTGCATTTGTACAAGTAGTTTAAGCACTTTGATCTACAAATTAGTGTTGCTCAAAATTATTTTCCCTTCTTGATACATGCAGACCATAAGTAAAGAGCGTGACTAGTTCTTAAGGCTAGTCAATAGAAAGGTATGTCTTACTCAAGCATATAAAGCCATTTTTTCTGCAAAATGGAGTGCTTCCATTTGCAAACTACTATAGTATAAGGAGAAATGAAATAGCAATTTTGTGGAAGTCCAGAAATAACTTCCACTTTGTATTACACCTAAATATTAGTAACTGCTAAAAAATATAACAACCATGTTGCTGCTTTTTGCTTACAAATCTTGAATTTAGAGTCAGCCAAGAATTTTATTAATATCTGTCAACTCTATCATTTATAAATTCGATATATTGCACACCAATCTTTCTACATTGAGCAATCAAGAGATACATCGGGTTCTAGAACTCTGGATGTTCCGAGGCTTACAATAAATCCATCCAGTTACAGTAAAACTTTATCATTTTAATATCAGATGTGTTCGCGAAAGTGCTTTCTTATACCAATATAGGGTATATTTAAGGATCTAAAATAGTTAAATCCATGAATCTTGAATATTTTTTGAGGCACTCCTAACTTAAGAGGGGCATAGCGCTTGCTAACTTGAGAATCTATTCTCCAGAGCACCCGTGATTCATTGCTAAGAAAAAGCTTCTTTAAATCTTTTCAGATAAATTTTTACAACTGTGAATCCAGTGATGGGGAAAAATAGGCTGCAGCTGATGGTGAAACATGGAGTGGGAAGTCTTATAAAGCTGATGCAGAGGAGAATGACAAAGAAGATACAGAAGTAAATGTCAGTGGTGTAGCTCGTTCACGACTCATAGATAGTGTAAGGTGTAGCTCGTTCACGACTCATAGATAGTGTAAGCATCTAACACCAGCTTCAATCATACAATTCAGGTCAATAAAATGCTCCAAAGTAATTTAATGTGTTGTTTGCACTGGTTATGATGTGCATCTCAATTGATCTCTCATTCAATTCAGGTTGATAAAATGCTCCAAAGTCTTAAAAAAGAGTTGGATGACATGGATTCAAAAATTAGAAACAACTGGCAAGATATTGACAGGTAAGTGTACATACGAGTCTTTTTTTGCTAAATTGTACATATGAATATATGATTCTTGAGGATTATTCAATAATCCAAACACTTTGTAATCTAAGTAACAACCTATCTGATCAACTTGCACTGGTAATTCACAAAAATGGGCCACATAAAAGCTTATATCTAAAAATGACAATCACAAATCACGAGCAGTATCAACATGACAACTTTTAGATCTATATGTTTGAGAAAATTTCCAATTTTTTCTAAAGTTGTCAAATTAGATAATATTCGTGTAAAAATCAAAGGAGCGGAAAATTTAAAATATACATAAAGCATATTGTTTCTTGACAAGAGGGCAAGAGAAAAAGTTATGCACAAATTTAGTGATAAAAAATACAATCCTACTAAAAATTCCAAAAACAGTTATAAATTTGTTTTTCTTAACTTTCGATTAGAATCCTACTAAATCAATTAGCAGTTCTCTCCTTGCTAGTAATACCATCTTTGTTTTTTCATTCTTAAAGTAATTATGATATCAATTTTAGCATCTTATATCTAAACCCAGTAATTGATTATTTACTTCATATTTTTCTGTTCGAACTGTAAATTAAAGATTTTTTTAATATTCTTTATATTTATATTGAAATTACAAAATCAATTATAAATCTATTTCTAATATTCTTCCATCTAAATCCTACAAAAATAACTACCAGTTTTTCCTACTTACTATCAGTACCCTCTCTGTCTTATAATAAGCATCGTTTAAACTGATTATTAATGTAGTAATTTTATAACCTAAAAAATATTTCAGTTCATATTGAATAAATAGTATTTGTTAAAATAATGGAACATACCACCGATAAGTAAGCATACTCGTTATAAACAACTCATATTTTAAACCAATATTACTGTATAATTCATATATTTATATTTCCATTATATTTATTTCTTTATTTATTTAGATCTACAACCTAACTATCTATTGTGTAATTCATAGATATGTCACAATCCCATAATTAAGTTGGACACTTAATTTTACATTATATCAATTAGTCGGAAACTATATATTAATACATTATACATTACATTTTCATAGTCATTATTTTATAACTTTATATTCATTTTCAATAATTACAATTAATTACCCAGAATTACACAGGTATATTTCATTACACATTACACTATAACTATATATAAGTTTAAAGTAATTTTTAGTTTATTTAAAAAAAATATGGAAATCAAGACTTCATTGATACATGGGAAGAACGTACATCAAGAGTTTTGAAGTAAAAAGGAACAAGCCTAATTTACTGTAGAGAAGTGTTTTCACGATTAAACGGTTAATCCCATATTCTAGCAGGCTAAATGAGCTATAGCCTATTTTAGGAGTCTAATCTGATTGTCATTTTATTACATCATCCTTTACTTTCACTGTTGAAAAGATAGATACTATGTACAATTTTGTTTCACTACCAGGGAGGATGTATTCTTATCATATCTTGACCATTCAATTAATAAAACAAACTGCTACAATTTTGTAAACTAAATCTTAATCAAGTAATTTTCGGCATCATACATTCACAAACATATAATTTTAATATAATGTTTCTAACTGTAGATATAACCTTTGTCAGATTAATTGAGCATAGATAAATGAAAATTTATGTTTCATACTTTCATCCTCTAAAATAATTGGCATTGCTTGCGTTCAGATATTATGATGGAAGATTTAGTCAAGAGGAGGTGGCAGACGCAACTATGTACTTGAAGGATACTTTCGACAATGGGAAAATTCAAGAACTTTTTAAAGACCTTTCAAAAGATAAGGGTCAGTATCATTTTGTTAAGTTTAAATATGTATTTTGCATTTTAAAAAAAACTGATGAGTGATCCTCACAATCCATCACTTGGAAACTCAAGTAAAGCATATGTGGAAGTAAATAAGTATATCAAATAAAAGGAAAACAAAGGATTATTTAGAGAAGACTCCTAGGACCAGATCCCTTTGGTCTCACATTGAACTATTTAATTATCAAAATTTTACATTAATTATTAGAAGAACATGTATTAATACATGGCAAAAAGTTTATGCGAGTAAAGTTGTCACTTGGAGAACGGAGCACAAATTATGAATTGCTGGATCATCTTTTCGCCATTGATCCACATTGAATAATTAACTAGATAACTTACTAAACTAATTTATTAAGATAAGCGTATCTCCTAACATATACCTAGTTTGAATTATTTCACCAAATATGTAAAGTAAACATTTAAAGGTCATGCACTATTTTCAAACAGGGCCCAAATTCACTTATGTGGTCTATTTGTCAAATAATAACTTGCGACTTTAAATTAACTTGAGAGTTACATTTTAAAAAACGTACAATATACTAACACTTAATATCATTGACTTATTTTATGTTGTTAATTTGACTAGAAATAATGTAATATTACTCTTAAGTCTCACAACATTCTAAATATCTTAAAGACACATCATAGCAGGTCATTCTGATTTGGTCATAATTCTAAGATCTCTCAAAAAATATCTTAAATCTTAATTATAATTGTTTATATGAATTGAGGTTAAGTTGTTGCTACTCTCCAAAAGAGAGAAAGCTTCAGCTCAACAATCTGACCATGCACGGCACCTGGCCTACTCATATAGTAGATGGCAAGGTAGTTCATATAATCAATTCAAAGGAAGAAATTGCACATAATATGCCAATTGCAGAGAAGGTAAGTAATCTTGAGTTGTCATATTTTTTATATGAGGGTAAAACCTTCTTCTTAAAACATAATGCATTATATATGATTTTGCAGCTCCTCGAACAGCTTGGTAAGGACTACCCTGATGTTAGGTCATACAAACTGGATAAGCATTGATCATACATTGAACTCGGAAACTCTGTGGTTGCGTGCGATATGCAAACATGGATCAATGGATTATACTTACTGGATTAATGCAATAGAAATGGCAAGTCAATTTTTCTATGATGATGGCAAATGCAAATTGATTGACGTTATGGAAGAAGAGGGATACATAGAGGGAAAGTTCAAGAGCAAGAAGTTCCAAGATGATATGAGCACAAAAGTGGGTAAAAGCGTATTAGCAACATACAAGAGAAAGATATCTAAAAAGAAATATTTCATGGAAATTGGAATCTTGTTCGATGACTCTAATAACATGCTTTCGTGTGTGCACATGTTAAGGCAACTGAAACACATGATTAAAAAGTAATAAAACACCTCTTTCTAAACATAAATTATGAAAATTCAAAAAATACATCGGTAACTTTAAATACCTTCCCGTTGATTTCTACTTCATACAATTCCATTTAGATCTCCTATGTGTCATAGATTGGTAGTCTATAGATTTCTCATCGCTAGCAAAAAGGAAAATATTGGTTATATTTATAATAAAATTCATGAGTAGGTAGGTTGAGTATCACAACAAACTCAATGAATACCTTATGCTGGAAAGGGAAAAGAAGCTTCCTTAAAGTTTGAGGAATGAAAAAAAAGGCTTGATTGATTTGAAGTGTTACGAGATATTAATTGAAGCTCTTATCAAAGCTAAAGAACCTACCCTAACAGTCAAATACTTTAAACAAATGGTAAAACGACTAATTAAACAATTTCCTCTGTCCTTTTCAATATTTTTTTCCCTGAAATCTGTTCAACATAGATGGATAAGTATTAATCAAGCATTACAAAAAAAAAAAAAATACTCTGGAGGAGAAAATTTAGATACTAGCAAAGCTCAGCACAATGAAAGAGAGGTTCAACCAACTCAACAAGTTTGAAGAAATTGCTACAAGAGGGAATTTAGATGTTATAGTGAAGAAACAGAAAAAAAATGGACAGAAATAACCAAAAACAAAAGGGAGAAATGACATTGTGAGCAAAGGGAGAAATGTCATTATGCGCACCACACCATAGACTTGTCACTGACTGTTAAAAGAGTTCTCCCACATCACTGCCAGGATGATATTCAAACTTCAAAAGGTGAACAACAGGGCAGCTAGAAGGGCTCGTAACAGGTCAATTAGGAAAAATGCAGCTAAGAGAGCCGCTGCTAAATGATTTCTAATGGCCAAAATTTAGAGGGATCACTTTTTATAATATTTAAAAAGTGACCCCTCTTGTTAGGAATATGTTGTACTTGATGATAACTTCACATTTTATGCACAAATTGTATAAGTCATGTTTTGTAACTGTCAACGGATGAGGAATTATAACTCTATCCATTGACAGGTAGCTCATCAACGGATGAGGTTTTATAGCATACTGCAGTATCTCTATGTTATCAGTTAATAGTGTTTTTATCCACAGTCATGTTGACCATCAATGGATAGGCAGAATAGGGTAGCCAAATGTAAATAAGTTATGCTATGTAATTCTGTCTAAGTGAAAGTGTATCAACGGATGAAGACTAAACTCTATCAACGGATACAACTCAAATCCACTCTATCAACGGATACAGCTCAAGCTATTATCAACGGATGACAGTGTACAATGTCAACGAATAATCATTAACACTTTCTTCTATGCTAGCTGGGGATTAGCAGTTGATAAAGACAGGTTTGACTGACAGATCACATGGGTTGATAGTAGGTACAAAAAGCAGTATGACAGCCATACTTTGGAAATGCAGAAGAAAGAAGCATTCCGTTTACACTATGAATACAAGAAAGGTGCAAGGGACATGTCTGTTCACAAGGAAAACCTTTCGGCTACATGTGTATTTGGAGTGGAGTAGCAAGTCAACTTGAATTAGATTAGTATTATCTTATTCATGTAGTACTTGTAACTTGGGATATATAAACAAGTGTAGCAACTCTTTAGAAGCTAAGAAAACAGATACATTTGCTTAAGGTTTTCTTGAATATCCTTATAAAGCAAAGAGTTGTAAAACAGCAGCTGTGTACATCTGTATCACAGAGTTTTCTTCAAATAAAAGCTTCAGGTGGTGCATTTAACTACCTGATTTTATATGTGTTTGTGCATTAATCTTTATACAGAAATTATCTTCTTATAGATTTCTGGAGTTCTTATCAGAAATTTATAAATATCAAGAATTGTATTCAACCCCCCCTTCTACAATTATACAAGTGTGTAATCTGGGAATAACAATTGGTATCAGAGCTTGCTTCTAACATATTTGAAGTTTAAAGATCAACACACTTCCAACATGTCTAAGAAGGATTATGGAGTAAAGATACCAGTTCTTGATAGAGAGAATTACTTTCACTGGAAAGTAAAAATGCATCTACATCTCTTGTCTATTGATGAGGGTTTTGGGATTGCATTGACAAGGGTCCTCATGTCCCGATGAAGACTGCAACAAGAGTTGGCCTTGCTGAAGATGCGCCTGACACTCTCATTCCCAAACCTGTTTCTGAATGGAGTCTTGAAGATATGGCAGAAGTCCACAAAGACAAAAAGACCATGAATATACTGTTCAATGGTCTAGAAACAGACATGGTTGACAATGTTATCAGCTGTACTACCTCCAAGAAAGTATGGGACACTGTTCAAACCCTTTGTGAAGGAACAGAATAGGTGAGGGAAAACAAGATGCAATTACTAATCCAACAGTATGAGCACTTCCATTTCAAGAGTGGAGAAACATTGAATGACACATTTAGTAGGTTTCAAAAGCTACTAAATGGCTTGAAACTGTATGGAAGAATCTACCTAGTGAAAGATTCTAATCTCAAATTTTTGAGATCACTGCCCAAAGAATGGAAGCCAATGACCGTTTCTCTAAGAAACACTCAAGAGTACAAGACATTTACTCTTGAAAAGCTCTATGGAACTTTAAAGACATATGATCTGGAAATGGAGCAGGATGAAGAGATTGAGAAGTCCCAAAAGAATAGCGAGTCAGTTGCACTTGTTGCCAACTTGGAGCAGAAGGAAGAGAAAAGGACAGAAGCTACTTATTCTACACCAAACAGGGAGGTTTGTAAAGGTAGAGCAGAATCAAGCAGGAGCAAGGAAAAGGTGTCTGAAGAATTGAATGTCCTTCAGAAGGTTGAATTGGATGAGATAAATGAGCACTTAGCCTTTCTATCTAGGAGATTCTCTAAGCTGAAATTCAAGAGAAACTCTGGGGTGGCCAAGCCATTTAACAAGGATTTTTCCACAAGCAACTTTGTGGATAAATCCAAAATTAAATGCTATAATTGTGGAATTGCTGGTCACATGATAAGTGAATGCAGGAAGCCCAGATTTGAGAACAAGGGAAAGCCAACTGAAGCTGTTGACTACAAGAAGAAATATTTTGATCATCTCAGGCAGAAATGAAAGGCATTCATGACCCAAGAGTATGACTGGGCTGCTGATAAAAATCATTCTGATGATGATGCTGAGTATGTCAACCTTGCATTGATGGCTAATTCTGGAGAGCAGGAAGCAAGTTCATCTAGCAATCAGGTATTTTCTACTAATCTCTCTGAGCTCACCAAAGAGGAATGCAATAGTGTTATATATGAAATGTCTACTGAACTATATCACTTGAGTGTTACTCTTAAATCAATTACTAAAGAGAAAAATAGGATTAAAAAGACTAATCAGTTTTTAAGTGATATGAATGCTGCTCTAGAAGTTCAATTTCTAGAATTTGAGAAAATGAGAGTTGATTGCAATAATGCTAAAAGTGAACTTGAAGCTGTGTTAAAAAGAGAACTGATTTTAAGAGACCGGCTAGAAAAAGAACAAGGGATAATTGCTAAATTTCAAAGTTGTAGGAATATTTTACAAAACATAATAGAAGTCCAGGGAATAAAATCGTTTGTGAAGGAGACCTGGACTTAAAAGAAAAAGGAGCTAGAACCTTGCCTTGAGGATCTATAGACTATTTATGAATCAACGGATAGTGATCATCCGTTGACTGATGAACCATCAACGGATGAGAGGTATCCGTTGACTAACAAAAAATTTGTTAGTAAGAGGGGACTCAAGAAACTGGATATTAAGTATGGTCCAGTCGCCAAGAACTTTGTTACTGGTGAGTGTAGCCAAACCAAATCTAGTGGGAAGGCTAAGGCAGGTGATTTACACAATAAAAAGGATATTGGTAAATCAGATAATGAAAAGGTAGAAATTGAGGGTAAAAAGAAAAAGAACAGAAATGGTAAGATAGGCATCAACAAGAAAAAAAATTATTCTCCTGACAAGTTTGCCCCTAGGAAAACTTGTAGTAATTGTAATAGTGTCAATCACCTATCTTCTAATTGCAAGATTGTTAACAAAGCTCCTGCTCATGTACCTCAAACTATACCATGTATGCCTGCAATGCCTGGTTTGTATCAGAATGCTCATTTTACAAATCCATATGTGAACTTGCCATGTGTGTCTAACCCTTATTTTCAATCTGTGAATATGCCACAAATGACATGGAACAACCCAAGCATGAATAACATGTATGCTAATCTTTCACAAATGCATGCACCAAGTATTTATGCAAATGAGCATCTATCTAACCCTATCACTCAAGCATCTACACCTAAGTTGAAGAATGCTAAGAGTACAAAGTCAAAGGCTAACAAGAAAGGACCCAAGGAAGCTTGGGTACCAAAATCAACTTTATTCATTTTTGGAATGTGTGCAGGGAAACAGAAGGAATCTATGGTACCTAGATAGTGGATGCTCTAGGCACATGACAGGAGATTCAACCCTGCTCACAGAGTTCAAGGAAGGAGTTGTCCCTAGAATTACCTTTGGAGATGACAGCAAAGGATATACTAAGGGATATGGCTTGATTTCAAAAGACAATGTCATCATTGAAGAAGTGGCCTTAGTTGAAGGTTTGAAGCACAATTTGCTGAGTATCAATCAGATTTATGACAAAGACTATGAAGTAAGGTTCACAAAAGAAGCCTGTGTTGTTTCTGCCAAGGAAGACAACAATGTGGTATTGACAGGCTTTAGGAAAGGAAATGTTTACATAGCTGACTTCAATTCAGCATGCTCAGAATCCATTACTTGGCTCTTCAGCAAAGCAAGTAAGGATGAGAGTTGGCTATGGCATAAGAAGCTATCACATTTGAATTTTAAAGTTATGAATGACTTGGTAAGAAAGGATCTTGCTAGAGGAAACCCTCAATTGGAATTTATCAAAGATGGACTGTGTGATGCCTGCCAATTAGGGAAACAAAAGAAATCATCCTTCAAGAGCAAGACAGAGTCATCCATTGTTAAGCCACTTCAATTGCTGCATATGGACTTATTTGGTCCAGTAAATGTCATGTCTATTTCAAAGAAGAAATACTGTCTGGTGATTGTAGATGATTTTTCTAAGTTTACATGGATCTTCTTCCTGCACTCCAAGGATTGTGCAAGTGAAATCATCATCAATCACCTCAGAATACTAAAACAATGGTTCTGAAGATAAAGTAAAAAGAATCAGGAGTGACAATGGCATTGAATTCAAAAATTCCACAATGAAGATCTTCTGTGAAGAGAACGGAATTGTCCATGAATTTTCTGCTGCTAGAACACCACAACAAAATGGGGTTGTTGAAAGGAAAAATAGAACTCTCATTGAAGCAGCTAGAACAATGCTAATTGAATCAAGATTGCCAACATATTTCTGGGCTGAAGCTGTCAACAATGCCTGTTTCACTCAGAATATTTCTTTGGTCAATCAAGCTAGAGGAATGACTCCTTATCAATTGTTAACCAACAAGAAACCAACTTTAGCTTTCCTTCATGTCTTTGGATGTAAGTGTTTTGTACTAAGGAATCATGGAGATAACTTGGGCAAATTTGAAGCAAAGGCAAATGAAGCTATTTTTGTTGGATATGTAGCAGGGAAAGCCTATAAAGTCTACAATCTAAGAACTAACATTGTTATGGAATCTGTACACGTTGTGTTTGATGATCAAAAGATTCTAGGTCTAAATGATGGAGGCTCCCATGAAAAGTTGGAATTTGAGAATGAGGTAGAAGGAAGAATGTACAATGATGATGATGAGGAAAATGAAGATCATGACCATGAAAATTCACCAAGAGTTGTTGGCCCAGCTAGAAGTGATGCTCACACTGGAAATGAAGCATCCGTTGACAGTCATATTGGAGCATCCGATGCATCCGTTGACAGGCATTCTCATGCATCCGTTGACAGGAAAAATGGAGCATCCGTTGATAGACAAGGAGATGCTTCCGTTGACAGTCAACTTCATAATTCTGCAAGGACAACAAACTCAGGGGGAGTTTCTCAAAGTCAAAACTCAATGACCAATCAACAAGATCATGCTCATACAGATGAAGCGACCTCATCCAGATCAAATCTTCCACCTCAAAGAAAATGGACTAGAGATCATCCATTTGAGTTAATCATTGGTGAATCAAATTCAAGAGTCCAAACTAGGAGGGCCACTCAAGCAGAATGCCTATACAGTAGTTTCTTGTCTCGAGAGGAACCTAAGAAAGTGGAAGATGCCCTTCTAGATCCAGATTGGGTCTTAGCAATGCAAGAAGAGCTAAACCAATTTGAAAGAAATAAAGTTTGGAAGCTTGTGCCCAAACCTGATGATAGAAGTGTCATAGGTACTAAATGGGTTCTCAAGAATAAGACAGATGAAAATGGCATAATTGTGAGGAATAAAGCTAAATTAGTGGCAAAGGGTTATTCTCAAGAAGAAGGGATAGATTTTGATGAAACTTTTGCTCCAGTGGCAAGACTTGAGGTAATTAGAATCTTCCTATCCTATGCAGCACATGCCAATTTCACAGTCTATCAGATGGATGTCAAAAGTGCCTTTCTAAATGGGGAACTGGAAGAAGAGGTCTATGTCCATCAACCTCCTGGCTTTGAAGATCCAGAATTTCCAGAATATGTATATCTTCTCATGAAAGCACTTTATGGTTTGAAGCAAGCACCAAGAGCCTGGTATGGCACTTTATCTCAATTTCTTTTGGAGAATCACTTCACTAGAGGTACAGTAGATAAAACCTTATTTCATAGGAATATCAATGGCTCTTCAATACTTGTTCAAATCTATGTAGATGATATTATTTTTAGGTCTACAGATGAGAAGCTTTGCAAAAGGTTTGCCAAACTTATGCAAAGTAGGTATGAAATGAGCATGATGGGTGAATTAAGTTACTTTCTTGGCTTACATGTAAAGCAAGTTAATGAGGGTATTTTCATAAGTCAAACAAAATATATTTATGATCTTTTAAAGAAATTTGACTTAATGGATTGTACCTCTGCAAAAACACCTATGGCCACTGCAACTAAGCTTGAGTTGAATACTAAGGAAAATTTTGTGGACATCTCAAGCTATAGAGGCATGGTAGGTTCACTTCTATACCTAAAAGCTAGTAGACCAGATATAATGTTTTCTACTTGTCTTTGTGCTAGATTTCAAGCTGACCCTAGAGAGTCTCACTTGATAGCTATTAAGAGAATTTTCAGGTATCTCAAGGGAACACCAAACCTTGGCATTTGGTACCCAAGAGATTCTGGTTTTGATCTAACTGGCTACTTAGATGCAGATTATGCAGGTTGCAGAATTGATAGGAAAAGTACTACAGGTTCTTGTCAATTTCTAGGAAACAGGCTTGTTTCATGGTTCAGTAAGAAACAGAACTCAGTCTCCACTTCTACAGCTGAAGCTGAGTACATTGCTGCTGGAAGTTGTTGTGCACAGATCCTATGGATGAAAAATCAACTTATTGACTATGGTCTAAAAGTTGAGAAGATTCCAATTTTATGTGACAACACAAGTGTTATTACCATCACAGGGAATCCAGTGCAACATTCGAGAACTAAGCATATTGACATCACATACCACTTCATTAGAATACATGTGATGAATGGTACAGTAGAAATGCACTTTGTGCCAAGTGAAATGCAGCTTGCAGATATCTTCACCAAGCCTCTTAATGAATCCACATTCACAAGATTGGTAGGTGAACTAGGTATGCTTAATTTGTCATAATTCCTAGTGATATTTGATCTTACTGCTTTGTAGCTAGAAATGTGTTTTGATTTACTTGAGAATTAAAAACTCACAGAAAAATTTTCTACAGAAATTTTGTCTAAGGCAAAATTATCTTATCAACGGATATCCTTTTACCCGTTGGTAGTATAAACACATTACTAGATTTTCGTATATCAACGAATAACAGGTTGTCCACAACATCGACGGATAAATTGTTTCTCAACCGTTCATCTTATATCCGTTGATATACATATTTTCTTTTAAATATAGCCGTTGGTAAACATGTATATATAGGCATGGCTGTATTTATTTTCTTTTATTAACTGACAGTTACTTTTGACCAATGGGTAATTACTTTTAATTATTTCATTTTCAACACTTGAAAAATATAAAAGGCTGTCTTGTGCTCTCACATCTCACTTTTATCCACTTTCAAGATTCTCATAAGTAAACTGCATCTTCTTCACTAAAACTCTCTGCAACAAAAGTTCAAACACTTCAATGGCGCCTATTGTTAAGATGATGTCTTCCACTGGGTTCACCTATGAGAAGAACAACTTCGCGGCCTTTGTTGATACAGTGAATGCCCCAGAAGCTTATCACACCTTGATGAATTTTGTGAAGAAATGTAAAGTGTCATATGCTATGACTGCCACCACTCCTCTAACCCACGAGGTAATTGAAGAGGTGTGGGTATCTGCTGAGTACAATGGTACAGACGGTACAATTGCTTTTTCCTTAAAGGGTAAAAATTATGTAGTTAATTCTGATGTGATAACTGCTTGTTTAAAATTGCCTGAGAATAACTGTCTGAAAGTACCCAGTAATGCTGAAATTGTTGCCATGCTTAATTCCATAAATTATGCCCTTAGTACTGAGAATTTAGGGAAAATTGTTAGGAAAGGAATTGTTAAAGAATGGAGTTATTTTTGTGATGCCTTCATTAAAACTTTTTCAGGCAAAATTAGTAATTTTGATGCTGTTACCCATTCCATGCTAATTATGATGTGTATGCTTCTGACTGATAAATTCCATAACTTTGGCACACTAATCATGTATGAGATAGCAGCAAAATTAGGTAAAAACGAAACTAGGAGCAAGATATCTATTTTGCTAGATTTTTTATGCTATTAGCACTGCATGTATATGAGAATAAGCTATCCATTGCTAACCCGGATAGCAAGTTCCCATGTTTTGTTCAGGAGAAGAGAGTCTTAAGTGATTTAATTCGAATGAACTCAAATGCAGGAGTACAATTGGTATATTTACCAATTGTTCAGGTAACTATTTCTAACCTTGAAACTCCTATCTCTAACCCCCAAATTTCTTTGCCTTCTAGTGTCACAATGGAGTCTGTAGTTTTGACCAAACAGGCTCCTACAAAGGTGACCAAATCCAGAGTTCCAAAACCACAATCTAAAAATCAAACCTCAAGTGTCTCTCAAAAGACACCTGTTGTAAAACCTACCAAAACTCTTGAAGGGAGTGTGATGGTGGTAGTGAGTGGTGAGGGACAGGGTGAAAACCCTAAGGATAAGGAAGGTGAGGCAGGTGCAACCAACATTCCAGTCTCTCAAAAGACTGTTAATGAACCTACAAGCCAAGTTCTAGTTACATCCTCTCAACAGGGTGTGACTACTGAATCAAGTTCCCCACAAGGAACACTGCACAAAAGGGTCAGAGACACAACTAGCCCTCTCTGAAAAACCTATTAAAGAAGAGTAAAATCTAAAACCATAGGGGAATCACAGGGTGCACACAAAGTACAGCAAACCGTACCTTCTCAAACTCAATTTGATGTAGCTTCAATAAATGTGGAGTCACAGCCCCTCGATCTTAACCTTCAAATTGAAACACATGATAATCCATCATCACCAACTCTCTCTCTGGATGTGGACATGATTTCCACATCATTTCCTGATTCTCCATCTTTAAGACTCATGGAGAAGCCCCGTTCACAAATTGATGGTCATCGTCTTTTAGATGATTTGTTGGACCATCAATCTTCTTTTCCAGAATTCTCAACACAGACTGTGGCCTCAAACTTAAAATCAATCTCCACAGATTCAGTGTTGGTTTTCTCTTCAACGGATAAACCTTTTCCTTCTTCAACGGATATCCTTCATCCGTTGACAAGTGTTTCTCCATTAACAGATGTGCCCCCATCAAGCCATCCGTTGACAACCATAACTACCTCATCAACGGATATTCCTTATCCGTTGCTAGCTCATTCTCCAACTAATACAACTGAATTATCTGACATTCCAGTGTCAAGTGGAGTAGAGCTAGTGGTAGTTGAAGCACTTCTAGGAATGAGGGAAGGAAGTGAGAGGCTGCCTTTAGAGCAGGCAAAAGGAGAGCAGAATAATGAGAGGCTGACTATTTCTTCCGATCAGGCAAAAGGAGAGAATGAGAGTTCCACCTTAGTAGGTGAAGGTGAGGGTGTGAGAGGTGTGAGCCAAGGGGAGCCCTTGATGCAAGAAAAGAGAGATGAGAGGAGAGAATGGACTACAGGGGACATAAGGGTGGAAGGAGCAACCATTGCTAGTGAGTCAATGGAGGTTGATGATGCAACCAAGGAAATGGAATATCAAAAAGAATATCAGTCAATGATTGACTCCATTTCTCTGGATGCTGAAACCTTTACTCATCCTGTTCCAGCCTATCAAATTCTGGCACAACAGGGCAATGTGGAAGCAGAGGAGGCAATGCACCAAGTGCACACCTCACAGTCACTGCAAAGATCCAAGGACTCTTTAGAAGCTCTGCCATCCATTGCTGAAAGTGAAGAATTTGAAGGTGAAGAATTTGAAAGTGAAGAAAGCCAGAGCACTGAGGATGAAGGTGCTAGTGGTATTCTTGATTGGAAATTTGGTACTAGCTATACCTATCCTGACCTTGATGTGGAGATCATAAGGCAATATAAATCTACTGTTAGGTCCAAATGTGTTGTAGAGGGGGGGGTGAATACAACTTTTCGAATATGAGAAGCAATAAAAACGATGCAATAAATGAACATACAGATTCAAGGAATATATTTCTTTATATATAACTTGAAAGGGTTGCTACAACATTCATTACAAAGTATAACAGAAGGCCAGAGAGAAGTGAAGGATTCTAAGCTCTGTGAATGCACTCTCTCTTTCTCTTGTGTTTTTCTCAAATATTGCTCTCTCTGTTCTAAAATAAAACATTACACAAGTACTTCTATTTATACTACATGTAGTCTATGTCCTGTAGTCTTCAACAGCTAAGATGTACGTGGCCCAGTGGTGTCCACATAAATCTTGCCTTAACTTGAAAGCTTGGAAATCTGCCAATCAGAAGATGCCATGTGTCATGTTGAAGCTGCACCTAAGTAGAACTTCTACTTGAGAATTTCTACTTGGCTATCTCGAAATTCCTAAGTGGAACTTCTACTTGGCTATCTCGAAATTCCTAAGTAGAACTTCTACTTGAGAATTTCTACTTAGCCATCCAGAACATTTAGTACTTAGAAAATATTCTGGTCTTCAACTTGAAACTTCAATGCACATCTTGAACTTGTGATATCTTCATGTCTTCTTTATTCTTCAACAAGCTCTTGAACATGGTTCTTTATTACTGACATAAACTTGCTATCAATGTCCTGACACTTGATGCATTGGTCTGGTTCATAAGTGACTAGTCTTGATAGTGTTTCTGCTTCTTGAATAAATTACCATATTCACTGAATAACTTGGCTTTCCAATATTTGCTTTCCTTCTTCTTCACTTGAAATCAGTTGGTCTTGTTGATACTGATAGTTATGATCTTGATTCTTGATTTATCAAATCACTGAGGCATGAACAACTTTGACTTGAACTTCTCTCAATGATTTCTTCTTGGCTTGATCATAGTTAGCATGTTTAATTGTATCAATTACCTTGTCTTCATTTAGTGTTGATTTCTTGTGACTTCCTGTTCTTGATTGTCTTCTGGTTAAGTATCTTTTCCTTTAGTTTGAGTTACATTAGATATAGTGTTACAAGTTTATACACTCTGCCTTTCAATCTCCCCCAATTTGATTGTCTAACAATGACATTCAAATTAATGAAGGATAACTCAACTAAACAATGAGACGAGAAAAGATAATTAACATTACAGTCTTGAATAATTTACAATTGAAATTTACATGAAAACAATACAAAGAACTTAAACTAGAAACAGAATTCGAACTTCGAATTAAAGATCATTTGAGTGATTCCTATCACCTGGATTATTTCATACCTTTTAGTCAAACTTGTATCACCTTATTGGATTCACTCTAAGGTGAATTTTCCTCAAGTGAGTTAAAGCAACCGAAAGACATGAAGTTTTTCCAACTTCAAGTTCACACCACTCTGACCTTTAACTCTAATTCCGTTTCCTCTTTCTAGCTTCAGCAGCTTGGTCTCTCTCTTCTTTCTGCCTTTTGAGCTTTTCCTTCTGCTGTTTTTCTTTCTTGTATACTGGATCTTTAAGCTGCTTCCACCTAGCATTCAACAGACTTACAGCTTCCATTTCTAGAGGGTTCTTGGGCTCTGGATAAGGATGTTTGAAAAGCCTTCTGAGTTTGTCCACCTCCTGAGTAGTCCTGATCTTTGGAATATCCTCAAAGTTCTTCATGATGAGCTGAGATTTCCAATGTGCTTTATCAGCTTTAAACTGACAATAGATCATCTTGGGGTAGCCCTTGACACGGTTAGTATTGTGGACACTAGCCGCATCTCGCTCCATTTGCTTCTTTTCCACCACTACTTCAGTCAGGTAACTCATGAGTCTCTGCTTTTCTTCAACAAACTTATCTTCCACTTCGCCCCATTTGAATACATACAATACTCTCTCCAGAAATGCAGCATCTTGAGTCCGTAGCAGCCATTGTCTACTCATATGCAAGATTGTTTGATTTTGGTCTGCATCTATGAATACTAAGGCATCAGCTGTATCTTCAACATACGCATGTATCCAGTATACACTTTCACTTCCTGGAACACCAATAGCCTCCCTTATTTCTCCTTGTTCTAGTGCTCCAGAAGGAAGAGTCAAAGCTTCATCTACATTCTTCATGGCTTGAAGAATATTCCATTTCTTCTCTATCAGCTCCGGCTCAATCTTCACGTCATCAAGAGGGTTTGGAGCAATGACATCACACTTCCACACCTCATTGCTCTTCTTGAATATTACTCTTTCAATGATCTTCACGGATTTATCTTTAAGTTCAGAAGCGAATCCCTTACTCATCATTTGTCTGCATACAGCTTTGAGAGATTCCACTGAAAGCTCCATTAGATCATTTTCCTCCATGCTAACCCTCTTCATCTTTCCATCAACTACCATCCGGACAAAATTTGGATAAGCTGAGAATTCTGGACCCTTGTCCTCTGCTAGCTGCATTAACTGATCCCTGTACAGAATGCTTAGCTCCTCAGATTGAGAGTACTGAATTTTAGTCGCTAGCAAGAACAACTCTGACGCAGATCTTCTCATTATGAATTGGTCATCCACATATAGGAAAGATGTTGGGACTCCTTCTACCAAAGACAAGATAACCTGCCACTCCTTAAGATTTGCATTGTATCCAACCCTGACTTTAGAAATTAATCTCTTCAAAGCATTTATATAGTCCCCAGTCATTGGATTCTGCAGATTCAAGTTGTAGAACAGATCATCTGCATCCTTGTTATGAACTCCTTTTGCACATTGTCCCATCATTATCTTCCTTGCTTCATCCCATTTCTGCCCTATCCTTCTTTTGTCCAGATCAACTTGAGGATTAGCTAGCCTTGCAAGCTCATACTCATACTGCTTCCCTTGTAGCTCCACCTTCTGTTCTAGGAACGCAGCATGTTCTTGCATCATCTTCATTTTATGGAACTGAGCTTGTTCCAAGGCTAACTGTTGAGCTTTAAGGGTTTCCTCATCAACAGGAAATTCTTCAGGCAGTCCGGAAGACATCCCAGCACCTCCACCTTGTTCCTTCAAAGATCTTTTTATTGCATGTGCCAGCGGTACGTCTTCCATGTCAGAATCTGAGTCAAGTACCTCCTGTACTGTTTCCTGATGACTCAGATCAACAAATGGTTCATCAACCATTACTGCCTTACCCTTTCTCATCCTCAGAGCCTCTTCATCAACAGACGGCTCAACTTCTGGTTCCTTGACAAGATCAGCGGGTTCTTCAATTTCTTCGATGTGAACTGCCTGCTGTCTTGTCTCCTTTCCACTCTCCCCCTTAGGTGAGTTATCCTGAGCTCCACCATGGTCTTCAGATCCACCAGCTGCATAGGAACCTCCAAAACCAGAACCAGAGGCTCCCGCTCCACTAGCACCACCTGCACCACCTGCTCCAGCATCGGGGGGAGGTTGTTCCGACTCGAAGCACTTCGGAGGCACAAAACTCCTGACTGCGAACATCAATCTACTGATTTCCACAGCCATTGTATGCATTGTAGACTCCAATGCTCCCATCCTCTCATTGAGAGTGCTTCCCAAGACACCACCAGCATGGCCCAAGTCATTGACCTTATTTGTCAAATCCTCAAAAGCTGTAGCTTGACTTGCCATTCTTGCTGCGTAGTCGTCTAGAGCCCTTTGGTTGTTTCCAATATTGATCCCGAACTGCCCCATTGTCTGCCCGAACTGCCTCATCTGATTTTCCATTGAAGTCATACGAGTATCAAAATTTTCAATATTAAGGGACGGTGTTTGGTTTAGGTGACCTCGCTCTAATACGCGTTCTGTTGGTATTTGGCGCTCGGTTTCGGGCCTTAAAAATGAAGGTCCCTCTCTCCCTAACCTCTCACACTCACTCCCTGTCTCACGCTCGTGTATGTCTTCAATGATTGATCCAAAAAGTGAAGCAGTACCTGCAGAAACTTGATAAGAAATGTTGTTGACAGTTATGGGATCAAATCCAATTTGTTCCTGAGTTGGAATCTCAGTCTGAGAGGCTGCAAAGTGTCCTTGTACGACAGCAGAACCGATCCTCTTTGCAGCATCAGTACGTACCGGTGAAGGTACGGCTGAAGTTCTTAATACTTCATGTCCTCTTGAAGCAACAGTATCATCAAGAGGCACGTCATCCTCACCAAAATCAAAATCCCTATGTGCAGAATGTTCAAGGGGTGAACCACTCGCGTGAGGTGGAGTGGTTGCGTGTGACACGCTAGGGTTTGATTGTGGTTGTGAAGTAGCAGCGTGGAAAAGTTTGGCTTTCTTGCGAATAAGTTGCTGCTCTTCGGGTTCATTCTCCTCATCATCTTGTATAAATATACGTGCTGGTTTTCTGACTTCCGTTAACAGGGGTGATAAAGAATAGGAATGTGTATCAGACTCAGAGTGAGAAATATGGCTCTTACCCTGGGATAGATCCTGCGGGTTAGCAGTCTCTTGGGTCGCGGAATCAGAAACATAGGAGGAGGAATGAATAGTATGCAGAGAGAGATTACCTGATTGATTACCTTGTGCATCATCGCTTTCCTCATCAGGAATCTCATCAAATGCCTCGGCATGAACAGATGGATTTTGAGCATGTGATGAGACTTGTGATGATGCCTCCAAATTGGTAACTCCTGCATCATATCTAAGCCACATTTGAATATTTTCAGGAGTAGACATTGGTTTACCTTGATGTTTATCCTGATTAGCAATGGTTGCAAGTGACTTAGTGCCCATCCCTAGCGATTCAGATGTGGGGCTTCTGGCAAATCCCTGTCTAATAGCAAGAGCATCCTTCGGTATTAAGTCATTGATTAGCATTTGAAGAAACCGAGGAAACCAGCAGACGACATCAGTGGTAGAGAGGTCTCTGCTTGCAAGAGATCCCATTGAGGCCACTATCTCAGAGAGAACTATGCGTCCATAGTTTATATCCAGTTCTCTTGCTAGGGCAACTGCAAAGGTTTGCATCGGAATTGGAATTTGATGAAAGTCTTTTTCGCGTGCCCGAAAACATCTTGTGATGGCCTCGAAAAATTAATTCCATTCCGCATGGAAGAATTGCTTTTGGATATTTCCCGTGATTGGGCCTTTTGTAGGATAACATCCAATTTCTTCAAAGAATCTGAGGCGTTCTGCAGCAGTAGGTTCTGGATCATAGGCATCTTTAATTGGGAATCCTAGAACTCTGTTGACAATTTGTTCTGTCACCTCATATTCCTGACCCGCTAAGGTAAACCTGAAACCGTAGGGGGTTGATTTACTCCCAAAAGTAACCGCACTAGTCCATAATTGCTGTAAAGCATCATGTACTAGTGTAGGTTTAGCAGTAAAAGCTTGGCTAGCTTTGGAATACAAATTGAGAAATCGTATCCAAAACTTAAACCGCGGGAGTTGATCACCAATTTCCGTAGAAATATTATAAAAGTTGTTTTTAGCAAGGGAAAATTGGTGAGCCATTTTAATTAAATGTTTTTCTTTTAAAAGATGTGAATTTTTATTTTAATTTTGAAAAACAATTAATTTTCCGAATTACAAAAGAGAATTGTAACCCTTTTAATTTTTCAAGAACACCAAACGGAATCTGAGAAATCAAACTACGGGATTCAATTCAACAACCAATTACTATTTCGTGTGTATACCAGTGGAATCGTGTGTGTTTATAGATGGAGAAAATGGAATCGCGTTTATGAACAGTACACAAACAATATATGTTCGTGTGAATGTATATGCGCGTGTATGGATGTTCACAAAACACACTAACATAAAGATTAAGGTTAACACAGACAATAGTAGTCAACAAATCGGCAGTAATTCGTGATTAGTACGAGTTTAATCACAAAAACACGGATCAAAGGTATGTAATTAGTAAAATCGCACTGTTCTTGTGAAACGGCTGCTGAAAATTAGAATTAGGTAAAGTGAATTAGGCATCGAGTTAGAGATGTATATATAGGTGAATGAGAAATGACAAAAATGTCCCTGTTAAAAAATGTGAAAAGTACTAAGTCCATACAGGGGACATCTAAGTCGAACTCTATCTCGAACTTTTCTATCTCGAACTTTTCTATCTCGAACATCAAGTCGAACTTCGAGATAAAGTTCGAGATAGAGGTTAACTCGAACAATTATGCACAAAGAAGCACTTTAACCAAAATTACAGCAGAAACTATAGGGAAATACTATCTTGAACATTATTGATTTGTAGTAAACTTGAAAAAAAGAAAATTCAAGATACTTTTCGAGTTAGAGTCTATCTCGAACATCAAGTCGAAATTCGAGTTGAGTTTCGAGATAGACTAAGAACTCTATCTCGAACATCAAGTCGAACTTCGAGATAAAGTTCGAGATAGACCAACTCGAAGTTAATCTCAAATTCTTTCCAAAATACTTCCTTGAATCAAAAAGTCCAGGGTAATTCAAGATATGTTTCGAGTTAGGAGTGTAACTCGAAAAATTCCCTTTAGCTTAACTGAGAACTCTATCTCGAACACCAAGTCGAAATTCGAGTTGAGTTTCGAGATAGACTAAGAACTCTATCTCGAACATCAAGTCGAACTTCGAGATAAATTTCGAGATAGACTAACTCGAAGTTAATTCTCAGTTCTTTTCAAAATATTCCCTTACGAAAACCTCATCTCAACCTTTGAGATAAGATTCGAGATAGAATTTATCTCGAATATTTTGAAGATAGAACTAGGCACACTGGTAACTCGAACTCGAACTCTAAGTCGAATTTCGAGATGAATTTCGAGATAGGTACTAACTCGAAATTCTTCCCAGACTTAGAATTTTCAAAACTTCACCCTGGAAGCTCAAGTCGAAATTCAAGTCGAATTTCTACATGAGTTTCGAGATAGAGACTAACTCGAAATTTTGAAGATACTTAGAATAATTTGACAATTTTTCTTTGAAAAACTCAACAATTAATTTTGCCAAATTAATATAAATATCAATTCAAGGATTTTAATATATGACATAATTAAAACATTCCTTGATAATTCTAAGGCCTCTAATTACATGAAAAACACAGGTAAATTCATCTAAAAATCATGCAATATTTAGAATATTATGAATTTAACTCCCCCTATGATCATGCAATCTAACAAGCATAAATTCACAGATTTGTGCTATAAAAGACACTTAAAACACAATGAATTCATGCAAAATCACACTATATGCAACCTATAACAATCATTATGTTAAATATAATTGATGTGTTTTGATCAGTGTTTAAGTGTTACAGGGAGTTATCAGAGTTTAGCTGGAAGCAGTCAGAGTTTGTGTAAACTCTGACAGTTGGAAGCTCGACAGAGTTTGTTAAACTCTGTCTGGAGGAAGCGTGTCTACTGTTCAACAGTGATTAAAGATTAATTATGAAAGCGATATCTTTGAAGATTGGATAGCTATCAAAGAGATCGGGTTGACATAGGAGACGTGTGACAATCTGTAATTGATATCATTGTATAGCTGATTATTAGGAATATCAATTAGAGATTGTATCGTAGCTGTATGTTATATAAATACAGATAGGTTAACCCTAGAAGGGTATCGATAACGAATTATCATTATTGTAACCTAGCAGCTCTTTGTGATATTTTACATCACGAAGAGGGTTTGAAATACAAGAAGTTTTTTAAGTGCATAAACGCTTTTACTTGTTAATCTCTCATACAAAGTTGATTATTATTTGTGTATTCGGCCTAACAAGTGGTATCAAAGCCAATCTGTTACTTTATTACAGGTTAAGATCCAAACACAACAATAATCATGTCAGAAATTCCTCCACCAACACCTACTGTTTCTGAAAAGGCTCCTACTACTGTGAGTCGTTATGAACCAATCAGGATTCCTATTCTGAGGCCATTAGAGTATGCTATGTGGAAGGTCAAGATGACTATGTTTCTGGAGGCTACAGATCCAGAATATCTTGACAGGATTTATGAAGGCCCTCACAATCCTACAAAGCCATCTGTTGCAGTTGCTGGTGAAGCAGCAAAAATGGTTCCAAAGGAAAAGAAGGACATGACTCCTGAAGATCTATCATCAATTGCTAAGGATGCAAAAGTTAGGCATTTACTACATAGTGCCTTAGACAATGTCATGTCTAACAAAGTCATTAACTGCACCACTGCAAAAGAGATATGGGATGCACTTGAAGTCAGGTGTCAAGGAACTGCAGCTATTAAGAAGAATAGGAGAAACATACTCACACAAGAGTATGAGCATTTTGAGGCTAAACCTGAAGAGACCATGACAGAAACATTTGATAGATTCTGTAAACTGATTAATGATCTGTCATTGGTCAACAAAGAGTATGATCTAGAAGACTCGAATCTCAAGTTTCTTCTTTCTCTACCTGAAAAGTGGGATGTGAAAACAACCACTATTAGAGACAACTATGATCTTGCTGAAACAGAGATTGATGAAATTTATGGACTGCTCAAAACTTATGAATTGGAAATGGAGCAGAGAAACAGGAGATCAAGTAGAAAAGGAAAGTCTGTTGCTCTTAATGTTGAAGAGAAGCCTCAGAAGAAAGAGGCAACAAGAAGGAAAATGAAGGGAAAAGCTTTGGTCATACATTCAGAAAGTGATTCACCAAACTCTGATTATGATTCAAATTCTTCTGAATCATCTGACTCTGAGGATGATGAAGAAGAAATGAGAAAAATGGCTGTGCTGATGGTGAAGACTTTCAAGAAAATGGGCTTCAAGAATTTCAAGAAAGGAAAAAGGTTTTCTAGGGATTCAAATGAAGACAGGAAAAGCTACAGGAAGTCTGATAAGAGAGATTCTAAAGGGAAGAAGGATAAGTCTGAAATTCAATGCTACAAGTGTAAGGAGATGGGTCACTATGCTCCTGAGTGCAAGAAGGGTAAAACTGGAAAGGTACTCTACACTAAAGGCAGAGATTGGGCAGATACTTCAGATTCTGATGAAGAAGTGAACTATGCTCTCATGGCTACTACTGAATCAGAATCCTCTGAAAATCAGGTACCTCCAACTACCTATGCTTATAATATTGATGACATTGCTCAATTAAGAATTTTTCTTAAGTCATTGCATATAAGTTATAGGGATCAGACTTTAGAAAATGAGAGGATAAAAGCTGAAAATTCTGAACTTAAAGAGAGAAATAAACTTGTTGAAGAGAAACTTGAAAACATGCAACAAGTTCAGAAAGAGAGAGATGATGCTGTTTGCAAAGAACAGATTTTGCTTCAGAAATATAAACAACTAGAATCTGAGTTGGAGGAAGCAAATAAGAAAATTAGGACTTGGACTAATTCTGGAAAGGACACTCAACAGATTTTTCAAACAGACACTGTTGGTCTAGGTTATAATGAGAAAGATGAACTTAGATTTCAAAATCAAGTTAAAGTCAGAACTAAATTTGTTCATGGAACCAGTAAATTTTTGTCTGAGAATGAAAAAGAAGCTGTCAAAAGAAAACCAGTAAAAACTAGTGTTAATCAGGTTAATATTGGTTCAATGACAGATAAACAACACAAACATAAACTGAAGGAGTTAAAATCTGTTGAGAAAAAGAAAGTGTTAAACAAGAACAGAAATGGAAAAATAGGCATCACTTCAGGAAATAAACCAATGCTTGCTAGTTATGCTCCAAGAAAGACATGTCATAACTGTGGTAGTACTAAGCATCTTGCAAATTTCTGCAAGAAAAATAAAAATATAAATTCTTTACCTACAAAGTCTGAGGTAAAGAAGGATTTTGCTAGAACTAAGCCACAGACTCTATGCACACACTGTGGAAGCACTTGGCATTCCATCTATACTTGCATAAAATATCATGCTATCTATCATAATTACTATGAACTGAAACCCAATCTAAAATGGGTTAAAGTTGATACTGCAAGTGCAAACACTGATACTGTTAGCTCAAACTCTGATAATGTTAATTCTGCTGCAAAAGCTAACAAAGTTAAGAATGCCAAAGGATCCAAGCAAGTCTGGATCCTTAAAACTAATCCTCAGTAATTGTTTGTGATTGCAGGGTAACAGGGAGGCAACCCTAGTCGTGGACAGTGGATGTTCAGGACACATGACTGGAAATAAAGCCCTGCTATCAGAATATGAGGAGAAGGCTGGCCCAAAAGTTTCCTATGGTGATGGCAATATAGGAAGAACATTGGGATATGGCAATATCAATCTTGGAAATGTCATCATCAACAATGTAGCTCATGTCCCAGGACTCAAGCATGACTTGCTATCTGTGAGTCAAATCTGTGACAAGGGATATCATGTAGATTTCCAACCTGAATATTGTGAAGTTATCAGCAAATCTACAGGAAAGGTTGCTCTAGTTGGTCACAGGCAAAACAACATTTATGAAATCAAGCTTTTGATAGACTCTGTTGGAAAAGCTGTTTGCCTGTCTACAAGAATGTCTAGTGAAGAGAGTTGGAAGTGGCACAAGAAACTCTCACATTTGAACTTGAACAACATCAATGAACTGATCAGAAAGGATCTTGTAAGAGGACTCCCAAAGACCCTGTTAAATGTTGATGGCCTATGTGACTCATGTCAGAAAGCTAAACAAAGGAAGTCATCTTTCAAGAGCAAAACAGAATCTTCTATCACTGATCCCCATCATCTTCTGCATGTTGATCTATTTGGTCCAGTAAATGTTATGTCTATTGCAAGGAAGAAATATGCTTTAGTCATTGTTGATGAATACACTAGATTCACCTGGGTGTATTTTCTAGCAAAGAAGGATGAAACTGCATTGACTCTGATGGAGCATGTGAAGCTTCTGGACAAAGGATCAAGCAACAAAGTTAGAATCATTAGAAGTGATAATGGAACTGAGTTCAGAAATGCAACAATGGAAGAATTCTGCAAGGACAATGGAGTGAAACAAGAATTTTCAGCACCTGGTACACCACAACAAAATGGTGTAGTTGAAAGGAAAAATAGAACATTAATTGAAGCTGCCAGAACTATGCTTGATGAAGCAAAATTGCCAACTTATTTCTGGGCAGAAGCTGTTCAAACTGCTTGTTTTACTCAAAATGCAACACTGATCAATAAGCATGGAAAGACACCATATGAGATGGTGAAGAAAAAGAAGCCTAACCTGAAATACTTTCATTTTTTCGGGTGCAAATGTTTCGTTTTGAAGACTCATCCAGAACAGTTGACCAAGTTTGAGTTAAAGGCAGATGAAGGAATTTTTGTTGGCTATCCACTGTCAACAAAGGCATTCAGAGTTTACAATCTGAGAACTAAAGTGATCATGGAATCAATACATGTTTCTTTTGATGATAAGAAGATAACTGGACTTGAAGACAAAGACGAATATGATCAACTGAACTTTGAAAATGAAGTTTTAAACTCTGATGAAGGAAACTCTGATGAAACAATTCTGACAGACTCTGTTGAAACAAACTCTGAACCTCTACTGGTAAATTCTAGAGAAAGTTCTCAGTCACAACAAAGAGGAGAACCAGTTGAGGGGGAGCATGATCAAGATGAAGACTCAAACACTGATACTGAGTCAACTGAAAAATCTGGATCAAACTCTGATGCTTCAAACTCTGAAAATTCAAATTCTGACTCTGGACAGTCAAGTTCAGGGGGAGTCTCAGAAAACGAAAATAGATCACAACAGAATCAGGAGAGCATGGATCAAGGGGGAGGATCACATGCTGATAGAAGTCATTTGCCTTCTGCTAGGAAATGGACTAAATCACATACACCTGATTTGATAATTGGTGATCCAGATGCAAAAGTAAAGACAAGAAGTGCTACTGCAAGTGAATGTCTATTTCATGCATTCTTGTCTAAAAATGAACCAAAGAAAGTGGAAGAAGCTCTTCAAGATGCAGACTGGATAACAGCAATGCAGGAAGAGTTAAATGAATTTGAAAGAAATGAAGTTTGGACCCTTGTACCAAGGCCAAAGAACAGATCTATTGTTGGTACTAAATGGGTTTTCAGAAACAAGACTGACAGTGAAGGTGTTATCACAAGGAACAAGGCTAGACTGGTAGCAAAAGGTTATTCACAGCAGGAAGGAATAGATTATGATGAAACATTTGCTCCAGTAGCAAGATTGGAGGCAATCAGAATTTTTCTAGCATATGCCTCTCACAAGAAATTCAAAGTATTCCAGATGGATGTGAAAAGTGCTTTTCTGAATGGAAAGCTTGAAGAAGAAGTGTTTGTTGAACAACCACCAGGATTTGTGGACCCCAAATATCCAGATTATGTCTACAGGCTAGATAAGGCACTATATGGACTTAAGCAGGCACCAAGAGCATGGTATGAGACACTTGCTCAGTTTCTTCTAGAAAGTGGATTCAATAGAGGTACAATTGACAAAACTCTGTTTTATTTCAACCAAGGAAGTGACCTCCTTTTAGTTCAAATTTATGTTGATGACATCATCTTTGGGTCTACTAATGATAAACTCTGTAAGAAGTTTGCCAAGCTCATGCAGTCCAGATATCAAATGAGCATGATGGGAGAGCTTAGTTACTTTCTAGGCCTACAGGTGAAACAAACAGAAGATGGAATTTTCATTAATCAAGAAAAATACACCAGAAATCTTCTCAAGAAATTTGGTATGCTTGACTGTTCATCTGCATCAACTCCCATGGCAACAGCAACTAAACTGGACAAAGACACAGGAGTTTCAGTGGATATGACAAACTTCAGGGGCATGATAGGATCTCTTCTATACTTGACAGCTAGTAGGCCTGACATCATGTATGCAACCTGTCTTTGTGCAAGGTTTCAGGCAGATCCTAGAGAGCCACATCTGACAGCTGTGAAAAGAATCTTCAAGTATCTCAAGGGCACCATATCATTAGGTCTGTGGTACCCCAGAGAATCAGATTTTAAGCTACTTGGATATTCTGATGCAGACTTTGCAGGCTGTAAGGTAGACAGAAAGAGCACTAGTGGAAGTTGTCAATTTCTTGGTGACAGACTTGTTTCCTGGTACAGCAAGAAACAGAAATCAATCTCCACATCTACAGCTGAAGCAGAGCATATTGCAGCTGGTAGCTGTTGTGCACAGATCTTATGGATGAAGAATCAATTGCTGGATTATGGATTGAGGTACAGTAATATACCTATTTACTGTGATAACCAAAGTGCTATTGCTATGACAGGTAATCCAGTACAGCATTCAATGACCAAGCACATCAGCATAAGGTACCACTTCATCAGAGAACATGTGGAAGAAGGAAATATTGAACTACATTTTGTCTCTACAGAACAACAGTTTGCAGATATCTTCACTAAACCATTGAGTGAAGTTACATTTACAAGGCTGGTTAATGAACTAGGAATGATCTCTGGTTCTGACTAGAAATGTTGGTTAGATTCAAACTTTACTTATGTGATGTATTAATCATATTTCCTGATTGGTTAAATACTAAGTGAACTTTGTTGATTAAACTCTGTTATGCATACTCTGTTAAACTCTGTCAGCATGTCTGTATGTCATACACTGTTAATAAGTTTGATAAACTCTGTGAACTTTGAGTTGATTTTTGTCTGAATGAAAACACCAATGAAGAAATATGTATGAAGCATGATTCTCAGCAATTAATCATGAATCTTTCTGAGTTATTGAGATCTAATCTTAGATTGTGCAGAAAGTTAACACAGCATGATACTGGCTCATATTTATAGCATCTCTTAGTTTATTTTGTCCTAAACTCTGAGTCTATAAATACTGTGTGCATTACCTTTCATGAAGAACTACTGATGTTGATGAACTCTAAACTCTGTTAGTTATACTCTGATAAAATAAAATGTTTACTGCAATACCCCAAAGAAAGTGTATATAGGTTGTTATACTCCTTTGAGATTATGTTGGATACTAGGATGACCCAGGAACCTATTGGTATATAATATGTGCTAAAATTCTCTGATTTTTGGTGACTAGTTAAATACTAGGATGACCCAGGAACTTATCAAAATGATAAGGGCTAAAATTTTTGAATTTTTGGTGACTGGTTCCAACCTCTGATTACTGGAATGAAAAATAAAAAAAATGAAAAAAAAGGAATGAAAAAAAAAAAAATGTGTATATAAAGAGGGTATAAAATAAAAAATTACTGTATAAAGTTCGAATACTTCAGAGTTTCGCTTTCATCATACAGTCAGTGTTTACTATGACAGTTTGTGCATCCAGTGTTTATTGATTTACTTTATGGATTTTATGAAAAATTAGATGCTCTAAAAATTGACTTAGTAAACTCTGCTTCACACACACAAATATTCACAACTGTGCAATTTATGAAAGGGTTTCGATGATAAAGTTGGAGAATTGACAAACGCTGTTGATTCGTGATTTGCACTCTAAGGTAAATTTTCACTTGGACAATTTGAAAGTCTTGGAGTAAGTAGGGTTTTTGACAACTGTTAATCAGTGGATAGTTCATGAATGTGTTCTTTATATGATTACTTTAATTAGTTTTCATATTCTCTTCTTGATGCATTTTCTTGAAGAACAGTTCATATAACACAAATAACAGTTGCAGAACACAATGAATATGATTAGAAAAACAAAATTTTCATTGATAATAAGAAAGAGATTACAAGCAAATATTACATATTTTTGTTCTCTCTATCTGCTAATCTATTCAACAGGAAAGTAAAAGATCCGTCCACACCACTCCATTGTTAGCAAAAATTCCCAGATCCCATCTTTGCCACTTTATTTGGGTGGAAGTTGAAGGGATAAGGTTATTTTTGCTGACATATTTATTAACAATGGTTGGTGGTGGTGGATGAGGATGCCTTCGAGGAGAGCCATGTCAATGTTGCTTGGAGGGCAGCATCGATGTCGATCACCCTTGCAGGTTTCTCTCTCTCGAGCTCTTCCAGACCAGCATCCATTTGCAGCCACAGCGTCTCAAGCTGCCTTTCCCACTCAAACGCTTCAAACTCTTCACGAGTATAGCTGAAGATGTCTCTATTTTCGACAAGATGAAGGTTTTTCTCTTTGATGGTAAGGTTAGCCATTGTTTTTCAAGAGTATTTGGTTTGAAAGGTTTGTGATTTTACAGGGGAGACTGAAAGGTTAAAGGTTTAATGAAATAATCTGATCAAGTCTCTAGGCCTTAAATAGAGATGGGTAAGAACGAAGTCCTTAATCGCTTCGTATTCTGGTTATTAAAGGCAACAGGTAAACGTTTCAAATTCTGATTTTACTTGGGTCCAGATATTTTTAAAAGAGTATTATTTGATTTTTGTTAAAATCAAATATTTTAATGTTTTAATTTTAATATACTCTTTTTAAAAATAGGCGCACATGACCCACTCGCCCTTAATGTGTCCCACTTACCTATTATCGTGTCCCACTACACATTAATCAAGGAACTGATTGAGTGTTTGTTACATAAGAGATTGAGTTTTTATTAATTTAATCACTTTTGTGTCCAAACGAGTTTGCTTTATTCTTACTCTCACAGTTTTCTTATTTTTCTCTTGGGCACTCACGCAAACACCTTTTCTACATTCATATCTTTTGGAAATTCTTGGAAATTCTTAACTCAATGGCATCTAAAGCATTCACTGCTCTTGGCTTACGGTTTGTTCCTAATAACTATGAAGCTCCACTCTATCATGAACGCGTTCCAGAATCGTTTCATCTCATGCAGAATTTTTTGAGGGATTCAGAGATTGGACAAGCTCTGACTGGACCTGCTACTCTTTCTGCGTCTCAAATTGCTTCATTCTGGCAGAACTCAGTTTATGTGAATGGAGGAGAAAGTGGAACTCCTACCATTATCTTCACCTATGAAGACCAAGACCATGTGATTACTCCACAGACTGTACGAGATACGATGGGTTTTGACACACATACTTCTTATACTCTGGTTAATGAAAGTTATCTGAGAGACATGCTACAGGAGATAGGTTACATGGAATCTCTTGACAAGCTTGGCAGTATAAAGCGACCAAATCTAAGAAAGGAATGGAATTTCTTCTTTGATTGCATAACAAGAACATTCCAGAAGAAAGTCACAAACTGGGATGCTATTCCAATGGATAGTCTCCATATCGGGTATTCTTTGCTCTATGGTATTAATTTTGATTTTGGTCGATATGTTTTGATGAGCTTAGGTGATAAATTGTCAGAGTCTACCACTGTCTGCTATGCTCGTTTCTGTCAAATGTTGTTCAATGCATGTGTACCTGGTCTTGTAATTGATGAAACTGATAAAGTTGATCCTTTTAGAGTCAATAAGCGCATATTCTCTGATATGACTAACAAGGATGTTGGTAAAGAGAATCTTCCTGAGTTTATCATGCCTCTTGCTCTACGAAATTTTCTAAATCAACCACAAGAACCACAACAAGACCAACAGGAACCACAACACGATGCACCACAACAAGATGAACCTGAACAAGAACCACAACAACCTGAACCACACCCTGAACCTCAACCAGAACCAAACACTGAATCACCTGCAAAGCAATCTTCATTCACTTCAAACTCAAACTCTGATTCTCCATTAAAATCAAAGTCTAAATCTCAAGGTGTTAAGAAAGCACTTGCTGAACGACATGCCAGTCTAAGACAGGCGGAAGAGACAAAGAGGCAATCAAAACGAAAATCTCCTGAAGCTGTTTACACTAGAAAAGGGAAAAGACTGAAAGCTCGAGCAAACATGCCTAAGTCACCACCTTGTGAAGAGGATTCAGATAATGTACCTCTAGCAAAACGAAGAAAAGTGATATTCTCTGATTCTGTGGATGAAGATATTGAAGCTCCAGAGGTTGTTTCACAGCAAACACCTCCTGTTGAGGTTGAGAAAGATGCAATACCTGCAGAGGATGTAATACCTGCAGAGGATGTAATGCCTGCAGAGGATAAAATGCCTGCAGAAGAGGATGCAAGAGATGGTGTTTCTCCAATAAATGCTGTTCCTGATTCATTTATGCCATTATCTGATCCTATCTCTAATATTGGTGTAGTTGATCAACTTACACCTGTTCCTTCTGAAGCTGTGGCATCTCATACTGAGATAATATCTGATGCTCACCACACTGTTGAAGAAGGTGAAGAAATTGATCAGGCAACCAAAGTAACTTCTCAGTCAATGCCTGTTGCTGAGCCTGAGCAACATGAAGAAAATCCTCAAAAGCCTACAGAAGTTATTGCTAAATCTATGGCTGAAGATGAACCAGTTAAAGCTACAAGTGTTGAAGCTGAAGGTGACAATAGTGCAAACTCTGATACTTCTCTGAGTGCACCAGTACAAACTGATGATAAACATACACCTTTTTCTCAACCTTGTACTTCTCATGAAGTTGAGAGAGCACAATTTGCCAAGAATGCTGCTGAATGGTACAAAGAAGATTGTATTTTTCCATCAAGAAGAGCAGCTAAGTTTGTTAAGCAAAGTGCTGATACTATCTCTAATCCAGAGATTCTTTCTTGCTTGAAAGCAACTATAGTTCAAGTTAAAACTCTGGATAGACGATTTGATGATACTAATTTGGCAATCACTTCTTTGCGAAATGAGGTTGTAGCTAGAGAGATGAAAATGGAAACACATTCAAAACTAGTGACTACAAAATTCTCTAAAGCTCAAGACAATATCCTTGCCAGACTGAGTAAAGTTGAAGAGAATCAGTCTGATTTATCTGTTAAAATTGATTCTATTGCTACCTCTCTGGAGTTAATTACTTCTATCCTTATGCCTGATGATGTCAAAAAGGGGGAGAGAGTTGTCAGAAGGGATAGTGCTGGAGATGGAGGAGATGGAGGGGCAAGTAACAAAGACAAAGGAAAGAAAAAGGCTGAGGAGGTTCAAACTCTGAGAACTAGTAAGTCATTCAAATCACAGTCTGTTGGGAGAAATACTGATACTCAAGGAACTTCAAGGACCAAGAGTTTACTGTTATCTTCAAATCCACAAACTGATGAAGAGTTGGCTGCTAAGTTGTTCATTGAAGAGAATGAGGAAGGAGTAACGATTGAAGACATTGAAGCTGAGGAAAAGAGTTTACAAGAAGAACATCTTAAAGCTTTAAAGTCTGATAAGGTACAAAGAGGAAAAGCTCCTAGACCTGTTGTTAAAGGTGTTGTGATCAGAGAGAGGACTGATGTTAGTCAAAGTTCTCGGTTCTCAAAGGAAGCAATTGTAGCAGAGGCTAAACTCAAGCTAAAAGGCATTGAAGGTGAAAGTTCACAGAAGAAAGTTACAACTTCTGTTGCATCTCAAGCAATGATCATACCTTTACACTCTTCACAGTTGAAATCAGTTTTTGGTAAAGGAACACTTCATGATCCAGATGTGTTATCTGGAGTCTCAATGAATATTTCTGATGGAAAAGCTTTATCTGGTAAAATTGGAAATAATAAGGCTGGATTAGGCTCACATAGAGACAGAAGGCAATATACTGGTCCTATAGATCCTTCTTCACTGGCTGTTCCAGGTCGTGGTGTACCTCAAGAGAGTCTGGATAGACTGGAATCAGTGCAGTTGGTTCATCAGAAGAGTTTAGACAAAGATTTTCTTCTTTACTTCATGGCTGATGGGACAGTATTCAAAGTTGGTGAGGATGATATCGGCTTGAAATATTGGGAAGAACTAGAGTATGTTCTATATCTTCTCAAGGTGAATAGTCGAAGGACTCAATCTGTTGCTAATGTACTAAGACAGAAGATGACTCAGAATCTGGCTATTAGAGGACAGAAATACAACAGCAGATACATTCCTAAGTACAGGGATTACCAAGGCAATCTCATTGAAATGAAGAAAGGTACTGCAAAGTTAAAAACTGATTTGGGAATCACAGTACTTGACTTCAATACTCAGGCAGAAAAAGACAGATTTATCAGACTGGGTAATGAAATGAGAAGAAACAAGATTTATGATCTTAGGGCTGCTATTTACCAAACAGATGAAAGTGATCCTCAACTCAGAGAAATCAAAGAAGCAATGAAGATTGAACTTGAAAATGCAGAAAGAAGATTGCTGATTGATTATCTCAGAACCATGCCAGATCTTGAAATGATTAGAGATTAAAGTTCTGTAAGAATTTTCTTATTCTCTATAGTTTTTAAGCTTAAACTCTGAATCTGTATAAACACTGTATTTATCATTTGTTTTGACATCATCAATTATTGTCATTAACTTGTACATTTTTGATAATGAACAAGTTGGGGGAGATTGTTAAATATAATTGATGTGTTTTGATCAGTGTTTAAGTGTTACAGGGAGTTATCAGAGTTTAGCTGGAAGCAGTCAGAGTTTGTGTAAACTCTGACAGTTGGAAGCTCGACAGAGTTTGTTAAACTCTGTCTGGAGGAAGCGTGTCTACTGTTCAACAGTGATTAAAGATTAATTATGAAAGCGATATCTTTGAAGATTGGATAGCTATCAAAGAGATCGGGTTGACATAGGAGACGTGTGACAATCTGTAATTGATATCATTGTATAGCTGATTATTAGGAATATCAATTAGAGATTGTATCGTAGCTGTATGTTATATAAATACAGATAGGTTAACCCTAGAAGGGTATCGATAACGAATTATCATTATTGTAACCTAGCAGCTCTTTGTGATATTTTACATCACGAAGAGGGTTTGAAATACAAGAAGTTTTTTAAGTGCATAAACGCTTTTACTTGTTAATCTCTCATACAAAGTTGATTATTATTTGTGTATTCGGCCTAACACATTAATTAGGCATTTTAAAGTCTAAGCACATAATGATTGATTAGCTTGCACATACAAACATAAACATGGATTTTACAGATAGAAGGCTTTACTAACTTGTGTTAAGCATTCCCAATTCACCAACCAACCTATTGAATGTTACTTCATCAAGAGGTTTGGTGAATATATCTGCAATTTGTTGCATTGTGGGCACAAAATGTAGCTCCACAGTCCCCTCCTCGACATGTTCTCTTATGAAATGATACCTGATGTCAATATGCTTGGTTCTTGAGTGATCTACAGGATTGTTGGTTATGGCAATGGCACTTGTGTTGTCACACATGATTGGAATTTTCTTATGCTCCATGCCATAATCCTTCAATTGGTTCCTTATCCACAGTATTTGAGCTACACAGATTCCAGCAGCAATGTACTCAGCTTCAGCAGTAGAAGTGGATACTGTATGTTGCTTTTTACTTTGCCAGGACACCAATCTTCTGCCAAGAAATTGGCAAGCACCAGATGTGCTTTTCCTATCAATCCTGCAACCTGCATAGTCTGAATCCGAATAGCCAATAAGATTAAAACCTGTATCTCTTGGGTACCAAATCCCTAGATTTGGTGTGCCCTTGAGATACCTAAAAATTCTTTTGACGGCTACGAGATGTGATTCTCTAGGATCCGCTTGGAACCTTGCACATAAACAAGTTGCGAACATTATATCTGGTCTACTTGCAGTTAAATAGAGGAGTGAGCCAATCATACCTCGATAGCTTGTGATGTCAACTGATTTACCTGATTTGTCTTCATCGAGCTTCGTGACTGTTGCCATGGGAGTCTTAGCTGCTGATGCATCTTCTAGATTATACTTCTTGAGTAAATCTCTGACGTACTTGGATTGACAGATAAAGATACCATCTTTTCTCTGACTGATCTGTAATCCAAGGAAGAAGGACAGCTCTCCCATCATGCTCATCTCATATTTTTCCTGCATTAGCTTGGCAAATTTCTCGCACAAGCGCTCATTTGATGACCCAAAAATAATATCGTCCACATATACTTGAACAAGTATTAAGTCATTTCTCACAACTTTATAGAACAATGTTTTATCAATTACTCCCCTAACAAAACCATTTTCAATTAAGAATAGAGATAGGGTTTCATACCATCGCCTTGGGGATTGCCTGAGGCCATAGACAGATTTGAAGAGTAGATACACAAAATCTGCATGTTCTGGATCAACGAAGCCAGGCGGCTGTTCCAGATACACTTCTTCTTCTAACTCTCCGTTCAGGAAGGCACTTTTCACGTCCATCTGGAAAACTTTGAAGTTCTTATGTGCTGCAAATGCCAAGAACATCCTGACTGCCTCAAGTCTTGCAACTGGTGCATAGGTTTCATCATAATCAATTCCTTCTCGCTGAGAATAACCTTTTGCAACCAAACGAGCCTTGTTTCGTGTTACAAGTCCGTTTTCATCCAGTTTATTTCTGAATACCCACCTAGCTCCAATTACGGATTTGTTCTTTGGTCGGGGTACCAGTTTCCAAACTTTCTACCTTTCAAACTGATTGAGTTCCTCTTGCATTGCAATCACCCAATCAGCATCGCCAAGAGCTTCTTCTATTTCTTTAGGTTCAAGCTTGGATAAGAACCCAGAATATAAGGAGATATTAGCCATGTCAGCTCTTGCAGTTCTTCTAGTAGTCACACCAGCATCTGGATCACCAATAATTAACTCAAACGGATGGTCTCTATTCCATACCCGTTCACCTGGAAATTGTCTAGATGATTCAGCTTGACTTTCTGAGATGGGGTGCTGACTACTTTGATTATTTTCACTAACTCCCCCTGAGTTAGTGCCAGCTCCTACAGAACTAGAGTCAACTCGACTCGAGCCTTGAACAGTAGTCCTTGAGCTGCTATTTACTCCCCCTGAGTTGTTGCCGGTTCGTACTGAAGAAGTCTCTCCTGATCTTGTAGAATTAGCTTGTTCACTAGACTCAGGTTCTTCATGTACGCTTGGAACATTTAATGGAACAACCAACTCAGGTTCATCTTCAAGATCTTCTAAGTCCAGATTCTGAAATTTTAGGGACTCAGGTTCACTAGAATCTCTTGAAATTGATGAGAGTTTGGTATCGTCGAATCTGACGTTGTAACTTTCAGTCACTTTTCGATCATTCACCAAGAACACTCTATAAGCTGCCACCACGTCTGTAGAGTAACCAACAAAGATTCCTTCACGAGCTTTTGCTGCAAACTTGCCTAGATTTTCATCATCTATAAGCACATAGCATTTTGCTCCGAAGACATGAAAGTATTTGATTGTTGGTCTTCTGTTGTTCATTAGCTCACATGGTGTCTTTTATTTATCTTTTATGATCAAGGTTCTATTTTGAGTGTAACAAGCGGTACTCACTGCTTCGGCCCAGAAATACAAAGGAAGTTTTGAATCATACAACAAAGTTCTTGCTGCTTCAAGTAGAGTTCTATTCTTCCTTTCAACTACTCCGTTTTGCTGTGGAGTTCTCGGGGCTGAATACTGATGACGTATTCCTTTAGATACACAGAAGTCATTTAGCACTGCGTTTTTGAATTCAGTGCCATTGTCTGATCTAATCGTCTTCACAGTAAGTGTTGAAACATTCTCAATTTGAGTGATGTGATCAATGATTAAGAAAGGTACTTCGTCTTTCGTCATTGCGAACAATACCCATGTATACTTGGAGAAGTCATCCACGATTACCAAAGCATATCTTTTCCTAGACAAAGATAGGACATTCACTGGGCCAAACAAATCCATATGAAGAAGTTGTAGAGGCTCAGTAATACTAGAAATTTCTTTGCTTTTATGCGATGCTCGCTTCGACTTTCCCATTTCACAAGCTTCACAGAGTCCTTTCGGAGCGAACTCCATTTGAGGTAGATCTCTCACCAATTCTCGCCTTGCGAGAGCATTCATCGTTTTGAAGTTTAAGTGAGATAACTTTTTGTGCCATAACCAGCTTTCATCATCCGAGGCTTTGCTGTAGAAACAGGTGACCTCATCCTGATTTGCTGAATCCATATCTGCAACAAAAAGATCTGCCTTTCGAACTCCTCTCAAAGCTAGTGAACCTTCCTTGATGTGAGTGATTGAGACACCTTTCTTGTTGAAGACAATTTCGTAACCTTTGTCACAGAATTGACTTATGCTCAACAGATTGTGCTTTAGTCCCTCAACATAGGAGATATCTTCAATGATGACATTTCCAGTTTTCAGTTTGCCATATCCCTTTGTCACACCTATGCTGTCATCTCCAAAGGTAACATAAGGGCCAGCCTTCATAACCAACTCTGTAAGCAGGGACTTGTTTCCAGTCATATGCCTCGATGCTCCACTGTCTAGCACCCATATAACTTTATTTCTATTCTGCTTAATGCCCTCTGGTTCCTCTGATGTCTCAGCCATGAGGGCAAAGTTTGCTACATGAGTAACATCTTCCTCATCTGAATCATCCCAAGCTCTTCCTTCTGTCACCAATAAAGCTCGTTTTCCATGTCTTTCCTTCAACAGTGCTTCATAGTTGCTTTTGAGGGCTTCAAATGTCTCTTTTGGATAAGTCTGTTTAGGCTTTTTGCAGTCCGAGGCAAAGTGTCCAGCTTCACCACAATTATAGCATTTGAACTTCATTTTGAAATCCAAAGGAGATTTGTAGCTGGTATTCTTGCATTTTCCTTTGTAGCCTGACGAACTACCACCACCCTTAGCAGCCCGATAATAAGATGAAGATTTTCTCTGTGGTCGGTTGCTCTTTCTAAATCTCATGTTGCTGAACTTCCTTGCCATGTATGCCACGACACTATCGTCCATGTTGTCCAGCTCTTCTTGGGTGTAGTAGTCATCATCACTGTCAGATGCGCACTCGTCATCATTATCAACTTGATGTGGTGCAAGTGATGATTTAGGCTTTGCTGCAACCATTGCCTTCTTAGACTCTTCCTCATCAGCAACTAATCCTGATGCACTTTCTTTTCCCTTTGAATCATTGTCCCATGCTTGATCTTGAAGAGTTTCCAGCTCATAGGTCTTTAATATTCCATAATATTCTTCCAGAGAAGTTGTATGCAAATCTCTGGTTTCTCTTATTGCGTAGACCCTATGTTCAATGCTTTTTGGCTGGTTCCTCAGATATCTTGTATTAGTCTCAACCATGGGGAGAGTTACACCTCTCAGATTCAAATCCAATACCAACTGACTGAATCGTAGGTAGACATCTGTTATGCCTTCTCCTTTCCTTATTCTAAAGGTGTCATACTCCATCTTGAGTATGAGTGTTTTGTTGCTTCTGACCTCTGCAGATCCTTCCATGACAACTTCTATCTTGTCCCAAATCTTCTTCGCTGTAGTCAGACCTTTGACTATGTTGAACATTTCATGATCAAGAGATTCCATCAAGGTTTGTCGAACGGCAGTATCACATGCTATTTGTTCCTTGTCAGCATCCGAAAACTCCGAGACCTTTTTAGGCTCAGACCGAGGTGGTATAACCACTCCTCCTTCCGTATGTGAAGGAATAACTACCATTGGGACAAATTTACCCTTGTCAAGGACTTCCAGATATTCAGGATTAACAGTCTCTAGATATAGTCTCATTCTGAAAACCCATTCTTCATAGTGATCTTTGTTGAACATTGGGATCTTGAATGCATTTTTAGGAGCCATCTCAATTCTGGTCACTAAAAGTTTCTAAGTACCCAAGACTAGGCTTATGTAGAATATTTATGTAGAACTTTTGCCTAAGTCGAAATTTCTCTAAGTAGAAATTTTGCTCAAGTCGAAATCACCAAGTAGAAATTGTCCAAGTCGAAATTCTATGTAGAAATTCTCAAGTAGAAATTCTATGTAGAAATTTTTGCCTTAGAATAATTTTTCTGCAGATTACTTTAATATTGAATAAACAATATTATCTCTTTAACACCTTTTGACTTTGAATGCTTTACTCACCTAACCCACATGCTAGGTACTGAGTATGTCTGTATACTTTCGGCCGAATAAAGCAAATTAAAAAGTCCAAAACCACCTTTTTTTTTTATTCTTTTACTTTGGAAAAGGAGATCAAAAAGTTGTTGGGTTGTCTTCTTTGATAAGAACAGATGATGAACACTCAAGAACACCAAATATGAACTAACCCAGATAAATTCACAAAAATTAGTTAAAATACACCCAAGCTAAATAATCACACCTGGAGTATTTAAATAATTTTTCAGATGAGTTTTCACTACCAACGAATTAAAACACACTTTTCGAGAAAATGAAAAGTAGATCTGAAAAATGAAAACTCACGATTCTTCTACTCAACACAAGGATCTATGTTTTGTATGTTAAACATATAGCTTTGATACCAATTGTTAGGTCCAAATGTGTTGTAGAGGGGGGGGGGGGTGAATACAACTTTTCGAATATGAGAAGCAATAAAAACGATGCAATAAATGAACACACAGATTCAAGGAATATATTTCTTTATATATAACTTGAAAGGGTTGCTACAACATTCATTACAAAGTATAACAGAAGGCCAGAGAGAAGTGAAGGATTCTAAGCTCTGTGAATGCACTCTCTCTTTCTCTTGTGTTTTTCTCAAATATTGCTCTCTCTGTTCTAAAATAAAACATTACACAAGTACTTCTATTTATACTACATGTAGTCTATGTCCTGTAGTCTTCAACAGCTAAGATGTACGTGGCCCAGTGGTGTCCACATAAATCTTGCCTTAACTTGAAAGCTTGGAAATCTGCCAATCAGAAGATGCCATGTGTCATGTTGAAGCTGCACCTAAGTAGAACTTCTACTTGAGAATTTCTACTTGGCTATCTCGAAATTCCTAAGTGGAACTTCTACTTGGCTATCTCGAAATTCCTAAGTAGAACTTCTACTTGAGAATTTCTACTTAGCCATCCAGAACATTTAGTACTTAGAAAATATTCTGGTCTTCAACTTGAAACTTCAATGCACATCTTGAACTTGTGATATCTTCATGTCTTCTTTATTCTTCAACAAGCTCTTGAACATGGTTCTTTATTACTGACATAAACTTGCTATCAATGTCCTGACACTTGATGCATTGGTCTGGTTCATAAGTGACTAGTCTTGATAGTGTTTCTGCTTCTTGAATAAATTACCATATTCACTGAATAACTTGGCTTTCCAATATTTGCTTTCCTTCTTCTTCACTTGAAATCAGTTGGTCTTGTTGATACTGATAGTTATGATCTTGATTCTTGATTTATCAAGTCACTGAGGCATGAACAACTTTGACTTGAACTTCTCTCAATGATTTCTTTTTGGCTTGATCATAGTTAGCATGTTTAATTGTATCAATTACCTTGTCTTCATTTAGTGTTGATTTCTTGTGACTTCCTGTTCTTGATTGTCTTCTGGTTAAGTATCTTTTCCTTTAGTTTGAGTTACATTAGATATAGTGTTACAAGTTTATACACTCTGCCTTTCATCTACCCTGGCTGAGCACCAAATAGCAGATCCATAAAGACAGGTTGTTCTTCAACAAGTAATTGACTCCCTCAAGCTGCAAAAGATGCAAATGGTGATTCAAGGATCAAACTTAGAGGAGGTCAATCAAGAAATCAAAGATGTGCTTAGCAAAAAAAAAAAGAAATCAAAGATGTGAAGATTTCTGTGGATTCCACGTTAGAGCAGCTAGCTCCCACAGCTACTCAGAGGGTGTTGCAACAAAGATTCATCAAAGAAGATAGTTTGGCTAAGTCTGTGCAACAGCTCACCACCAGAGTGGAAAAGATGGAATCCCAGATGGAGCAGTTTCTTCAACATCAGAAACTGCAAACTCAACTTTTGGAGAAGTTAGTTGCAACCCCAACTTCTATTCAAACCCTTGATGCTAACAAAAAGGGGGAGAAAGTGGAAGAGACTGTGGCAACTACAAGTCAAATCATAATTTCTGAAAGAAGAGAAGCAGCAAGTGAGGGGGAGCAGCAGCCTTCCATAGTGGTCAATCCACAGGACTTTATTGTCAAGGCTTCCCCCAACAAATCCAAACTCCTACCAGTAACTCTATCTGAGGAGTTTGATTTCTCAAACCTGTCAAAAGAGGAAAAGCTAGCCAGAATTGAAGCTCTACAGAAGATAAAAGAGGAACACAATGAAAGGATAATGAGGACAGAAAGATTGATCAATGAATCTCTTGCATCAACTCTATTCTCTAGCCAATCCTCAGCTCCAACAATATCTACTACAATTCTGAAGGTGCTCACTCCAGCAATTGTGGCTCCTACATTCTATGATGCTGAACCTTCATATATCAAGGAATTTGAACCCTACATAAAAACCAGAGCTTTCTCTCCACCAAAAGCAAATGGGAAGAACAAGTTACAACTGGACTATCCATTTCCCAAGGATGATGAAGAAAAGCTAATGGGAGATGGAATCAAGAAGTTCAAAGAAAAGGCTAATAGAAGTGTAAGAGAATGGATGGCTGTAATCATAAGGAATGGAAAAGTTCTAAACATATCCAACAGCCATCCTAGATTTGTTGAAGCCAAGAGAGAAGAGACTTTAAGGCTGCTAAGAGAAGCTCATCCAGACATTGAATTTCTAAATGAAACTTCAGAAGAAAGGCAAACCAGGCTTGCTGAAGAGTTAATGGATGAGATAGAAAGAGAAGAAAGGGAGCCTGAGGAACTCCTTAAATCAATTCAGAGAAAAGGTGGAAAGACAAAGCAAAAAGCCAAAAGACCTAAATCTCCACAGAAAGAAACTAGAGAAACAAGTGGCACACAATTACCAATTCAAATGCCTCAATATGTAATAAACCCATCTGTAAACTTCCATGGACAGCCAATAGAACCAAAGGAGGAACTAGTGGAGTTTGACAAAATTGAGGTTCCTAAATTTGTGTTGGAATCAACACAAAAGAAAAAGGCTCCAAGGAAGCGGACTCCAAAAAGGCCTATCCTAGTATCTAAGGTTCCCTCTATCGTTAAACAGTCAGCTGTTGAGAACAAGGAAGACTACATCTATCAGGCAGAAATAGAAGAATATTCTGGCATCAATCTATACATGGATGAAGTGTCAGAAGTGAGAGGAATTGACAAATACAACCAACTGCCTGAAAGATCATCTATAAGTAAATATTTCTAGGGAAATGTTTTGTCATCATCAAGGTCCTAAATTTATGGCTTTATGTTCATCAAGCATAAATTGGGGGAGATTATTAGGAATATGTTGTACTTGATGATAACTTCACATTTTATGCACAAATTGTATAAGTCATGTTTTGTTAGGAATAATTCATAAGTTGTGATGTTAAGAATAGAATTTTGCTAATACTTCTTGTATATCCCGATCTTATAAAGGATTTAGCACTTTGTTTAGGATATATGTGTTAAACAGTAATCTGTAGAATTTAGTCAGGAACAGTGCGTCAGAGACTACATGTCAGGAACAGTGTATCGGGGACTACATGTCAGGGAACAGAGGAGCAGATCCTGATACATTAAGTCAGATCCTGATCAAATACTGATGGGATAATCAGATCCTGATACAATGGGAAATCCTGATATCAGTCATGTTACTAATGATGTCAGTCGTGTTACTGATGATGTCATTATGGATGCTACAGAAACTGGCAAGTGCTATAAAACAGGATCTTTGTTTTGGAAAACAAGCAAGAAGATATCGTGAAGGAAACGAATTCTCTATTGATGGAAACTATCAACTGGACGGCAAAACATTGTCATAGATAGATTATAATTCTGTTATTAGTTGATAGGTAGCATTATAAATGCTCTCTCTATATCATTGTAAAGTGCGTGAGTGAGCAAGAGAGATTTATATTGTCAGCAGCTGCTAAAGGTATTGTACACCTTTGGTAGAGTTTGTATTTGATTATTTTAATACAAACAAAGTTTGATTCATTCATTTATTCTTGTTCATATAATCAAGTAAAAATCAGACAGGATTATATAACTTGTATTCAACCCCCCTTCTACAAGTTATTCGAGTTAACATGTTTTGTAATTGTCAACGGATGAGGAATTATAACTCTATCCGTTGACAGGTAGCTCATCAACGGATGAGGTTTTGTAGCGTACTGCAGTATCTCTATGTTATCAGTTGATAGTGTTTTTATCCACAGTCATGTTGACCATCAATGGATAGGCAGAATAGGGTAGCCAATTGTAAATAAGCTATGCTATGTAATTATGTCTAAGTGAAAGTGTATCAACGGATGAAGACAGAACTCTATCAACGGATACAGCTCAAATCTACAATATCAACGGATACAGCTCAATCTATTATCAACGGATGACAGTGTACAATGTCAACGGATAATCATTAACACTTTCTTCTATGCTAGCTGGGGATTAGCAGTTGATAAAGACATGTTTGATTGACAGATCACATGGGTTGATAGTAGGTACAAAAAGCAGTATGGCAGCCATACTTTGGAAACGCAAAAGAAAGAAGCATTCTGTTTACACTATGAATACAAGAAAGGTGCAAGGGACATGTCTGTTCACAAGGACAACCTTTCGGCTACCTGTGTATTTGGAGTGGAGTAGCAAGTCAACTTGAATTAGATTAGTATTATCTTATTCCTATAGTAATTGTAAACTTGGGATATATAACCAAGTGTAGCAACTCTTTAGAAGCTAAGAAAACAGATACATTTGCTTAAGGTTTTCTTGAATATCCTTAGAAAGCAAAGAGTTGTAAAACAACAGCTGTGTACATCTGTATCACAGAGTTTTCTTCAAATAAAAGATTCAGGTGGTGCATTTAACTACCTGATTTTATATGTGTTTGTGCATTAATCTTTATACAACAATTATCTTCTTATAGATTTCTGGAGTTCTTATCAGAAATTTATAAATATCAAGAATTGTATTCAACCCCCCCTTCTACAATTATACAAGTGTGTAATCTGGGAATAACACAATTACCGAAGGTATCATTTCTCCATCATACGTTCCTACGAAGGATCAATTGGCTGATATTTTCACGAAGGCTGTTGGGAAAGCCCAATTTCAATATTTACTCCACAAGTTGGGTGTTCGCGATCTTCACGCTCCAACTTGAGGGGGGATGTTGAAATAATATTATACGGAAAGTTAGTGCATGTGAAAGGAGATAGCAATACATCAGTTTACATTGAATACAATACAGCAACAAAGTCATAGTTGGCAGGTAGTTGGCAGCAGCTATAGTTGAATACAATACAGCAACAAAGTCATAGTTAGCAACTACTAGTTGGCAGCAGCAATGAAAGAGTTGTTAGTCATAGTAATATGCATATCCTCGAAGCCTATAAATAAGGCTTGAATATTGTATTTCAGAAAAACAGAAAAGTAATAAACTTGTATATGTTAAGATCTATATACTCTCCAAAGTTTATCACCAAAACACTTATACACATACATCAGTTCAAGATTAAATAAATGCACATTAGTAGGTTATCAAAAGAAATTGCATCTTTCATTAAATTACACTCAAATCCAAACATTAAGAAAACAATAGAATAAACATCAAAATTACTCCATCCAGTGAAAAGAAGTATTGCTCGTCTTTTAAGTACCAAGCATTTGAATCATAGTAGTATATCTTTGTGAGTGCCTTTGTTTTGTACTCTGCTGTACCTGGACTTCAAGCATTACGATTGTTACCTTGGTACATGATAGTCAATGGCTGTATAATATGCGTCATTAAATATACTTTAATTGGCTAATATATAGTTGATCTTGTTTGCTTTTAATTTCTTGTTCTTCAATCCTAGTTCTGACCTTACCAATGTAAATTGGAATTGAACAATACTAGGGATCCCGAAATGATTTTCGAAATTGTTCCCGAATGCCAAGTGACATCTTTTAATTAGTGGAACTCATATGAATACATGGAGGGTTTCTTTATTTTTAAAATACATATCCAATCAGAACTTGATAGCTAAGCTTTTGGGAACCGTTTTGGAAATTTTTTTGGGGACTCTAGCATTTCTCGTTGGAATTTTATTGTTTCATCTATAAAAACCAAACCAAACCAAACAAACCCAGTATATCCCGCTCGGAGCAGGGTCTTGGGAGGGTGAGATGTACGCAGACCATACCTCTACTTTTTACGATAGAGAGGCTGTTTCCGTGAAGACCCCCGGCTTAGTGCTCAACAAAAATAGTGTGTGTTCTATACAAAGATTATTACGAATGTGAAAGTATTCAGCCGAACCTGGGCCCATGGCTTGGACCCCATGGGACTTACCTAAGCGGGCATTGGAAACTCATCTCCTGATATAGGTCGGCTCCGAGCAACACTCCCTGCCAAAAACTCCTCTCCTACCAAACACTAAACCACAGGCATCAAACAGTCAAATATTAAAAGCTAAAAGAGACAACCCAACTCTAAGACAAAGCTAAACGGGACAACCCAACTCTCAAACTCTCAATAACAGAACCACTCCCTAGAAGAGAAATACGACGCCTCCAAGTGGACCTGTCAGCTATCATGGTCTCGCTAAGGTTTAAGTCCTTCAAATCTAAACTTATTTTCTCCTCCCAAGTTCTCCTCGGTCTACCTCTCCTTCTCACCCCTACGACCGAAATACTCTCTACCCTCCTCACTGGGGCCGTAGCCTGCCTCCTGCGGATGTGACCGAACCATCTCAATCTCCCTTCCCTAACTTTCTCAGCAATAGGCGCAACTTCTAACTCATTCCGGAAAACAGCATTCGGTATTCTATCCAGCATAGTGCGTCCACACGACCAACGCAACATTCTCATTTCAGCCGCTTCCAACTTGCTCTCCAGCGCCTTCTTCCCCGCCCAACATTCGGAACAATACAACATCGCAGGTCTGATTGCTGCTCTATAGAATTTACCCTCACACACACAACTAATTATTGTTGTACATGTTATATATAGTGATAATATGCCCTCGCACAAACATTTTCACTTGTGAATCAGTACAGATCTGTGTTGTGCTTGATTAAGATGAGATTAAAAGATTGTTTCGATTCTCTGCATTTTTTTTCAATTTGTGCGTTAATAGTACAACAAAATACGCATTGCTTTGTAGATCTATGTACAACAAGCACACACACATTTATATGCTCTATAATTAGTGCTATGAGGTGATAATTTACTCGCATTGTCCTTATATATCATTGTTCTAATAATTAGTTGATTTAGTCGAGTACTCAAACTCGTTTCCTATGCAATTTTGTGTTACACACACATTTATATGCTCTATAATTAGTGCTATGAGGTGATAATTTACTCGCATTGTCCTTATATATCATTGTTCTAATAATTAGTTGATTTAGTCGAGTACTCAAACTCGTTTCCTATGCAATTTTGTGTTACTCCATGAACTGCTCGTATTATGTAAAATTTGGTCAAAATCGAGTCGAAATAATTTTATGAGTTTCTGGTCTTAAATTTATGGAGTTCAATTAGTACATATGATGAAACTAGTCAACATAAGTAAACTGTTTGAGTTGGAAATGCGAGATTATTAGTTCGTATTTTTGCATAATTTCTTTTCGGTGCATTATATAATAGGCCAAACTGGAAGAATGGCGGATGAATTGCCTGATGAATAGTGTTCTGCAGATGTCTTTTATAATATTCAGTACTGATTCTGCGTAAATGACTCATAATTTTATGGTATCGAAGCTGAGTTTCATCCGATTCATGTATTTGCTATAAAGAATTTTGTTAAAAATGCTTTTATATCTTTTATCAGTAAATATGATCGCTCAATCTGCTGGAAAATCGGGTGTTGTTTTTCGTTGTTATCCCAATATAGGATCTAGAGTGATTTATTGGTTTCTTCTACAATTCTAGGAAATGATTGAGTTCAATTTATTACTTTGTTTCTGTTGATAAGCTGAATTTTGTAATATCTTAAGAAACTTCATGTATATTGTTATTGTCTGAAATTGTTCCTCTGTTTATGCATATATAAAGTGACATTTTAGCTTTTAGTTTTCCAAACCAGAAGTTATTTTCTCTGAATGGAACTCGCAGTTATTACTTAGCGAGTTTGTTTGTGAATTCCAGTCTGAACATTGACGCTTATGACGCATCTATCTCTTATTCACTCTTGTTGAATTTGTATATGATTTGTTAAGTTTTGGAGCCACTGTTTCGATATTCTAGTAGTTTGATTAGTTCTGTTTATGACATTTTGTCTTGATTGTAGCTGATTCCAGTGCATGTTCTTAGAATGGTATTTCTAATCAATGGTGATTGATCATCAATTTTTTATTTTTTGTTAATCAACAGCCTCTTGCTTTAGTGAACAAAATGAGAAACTACTGGGATGTGATAAAAGTTGGCTTGCCTTTGTATGTGCACTATGTTTCTCTAGTCTTTACTTACACAAACCTTCTGGTCCAACAAGTGGTGGCTGTTACCTTTCGGTTTTACTCCTACGAAAGCCGATATGCTTGGGCAGCATTTGGTGCAACCTGTTTTCATCTACTTGGAGCTGGTTCTGCCTACATTGTGAACAAAAATAAGCTACAGATGTTCAGTTTTCTTATCGCGCTAATATTGCTTGGACTCGCAATATTTAGCATCACTTTTGAAAGTGATAATATGATGCCAGCATTTTACATCAGCCACTTGCTACAATGTGTGTATGGAGTTACCGGCGGATAAGGAGCAAGCTTTACATCATGCCTCCTCCTATTTCACTGTTATAATTATGATTAGTTGTATGTGTTTTTGAGACAGTACTTAAAATATCGCCATATATCTTCTCTTCCTATTTCATATGTCATGCTCTTACTTCTTCTGACTGATTTCATTTCATCTTGATTTTATTTTTTTTTTTAACATGGGAATCCGCAGCCGCTACCCTTCGGGTACGCTCTGGGTAAACCCATGGGCTCACGTAATAGCCTGCAAACCACGTGATCCAAGGCAAACCGCACAAGTGCGACAGGCTCTGCCCCAGGATGGCATAATCACAAATCCGACTCCCATGGGAGTCCAACCTGTGACCAAGAGGTGAGAAGGCCTCTCTATCACGGCCTAAAACTGAATTGTGGTGTTCATTAGTACATGATGTCTCGGAAATTAACGAATTAATAAAAAAATATTAGAAGTTACTGTAAAAAGGGTAATATTGGTTTTGGAAAAATCTATTCTTCTCTTGCTAGTTCACACTTCACAGTAGAAAATGGTGAAAATTTGAAATTCGAAAACAAGGCTAAAAATGTGCATCCGCATTCGTTGCTTTATAGTAGCTCAGAATATAACAGGGCCTGTTTAGAGCAAGGTACAAGCTGGCCTTGTGTAACAGGGCTGTTCTAGTCATTTAATCACCGAACTCGACAAAAAGTCCATTTTAGTCACCAAAATTGGTGAGTATATTAATACACTAACATACTTTGCTCATCAAATAATTGTGCGGGACAGGTATTTTAGTCATTTACGCACCAAATTATTCGAAAAATAAGTTACAGTAAGCCTTGATAAATGAATATTTTTCCTAGCTAGTAATTACTAATTATGATCAGGAAAGGTAAATTTAATTTTCGGGATAATACTTTACGGATGTTTACCGCCTGTAACTTTACAAGAGGGACTTGACATTTCCGTGTGCTTTTTATCTGTTATTAATTGTCTTATATGAAGTGAGTACTACACAGGCAAGCTTGGAGAAGACGAAAAGACCTAGAGCTATGGCTGGTGTAACTATGAAGATGTTGAGTGAATCAAGCTTTGCTTTGCTACTCCTCACTCTGCTCCGTTATCTTCAGCGTCTCCTCTGTATCGCGGTACTCTCTCTCTCTCTCTCTCTCTCTCTCTCTCTCTCTCTCTCTCTCTCTCTCTCTCTCTCTCTCTCTCCTCTCTCCCGCTCCCTCTCTCTCTCTCGCTCTCTCTCTCTCTCTCTCAAAAACTCATTCTCACTCCTCTCTCTCTCTCTCTCACTCATGCTCACTCCTCTCTCTTATACTCACTCTCTTTATATTGATAATATGCTCTCTCTCTCTCACACACACACGCACACATTTTCACTCTGAATCAGTACAGATCTGTCTTGTTCTTGATGAAGCTGAGATTATAAGGTTGTTTCTCTGCATTTTTTTCATTTTGTGCGTTAATAATACGAGAAAAATTGCATAGTTTGGTAGTTATATGTACTTAAAACGCACACACATTTACATGTTCTCTAATTAGTGCTATATAAGGTGAAAATTTACTCACATTGTATTTATGTATTATTGTTCTAATAATCGGTTGATTTAGTTGAGTACTCGGACTCGTTTCTGATCCGGTTTTGTGTTACTCGGCCAACTACTCGTATCATGTAAAATTTGGTCAAAATCGAGTCCAAATATATTTTTAATAAGTTTTTGGTCTAAATTTATGGAGTTCAATTATCACGTATGATGAAATTATGTTCAATACAAATAAACTGTTTGTGCTGAAAAGTGCGAGATAAGTAGTTGGCTTTCCTGCATTATTTGTTCTCAGTCCTGCATTATTTATTTTCAGTGAATTATGTAACAGACCGAACTGGAAAAATGACCAATAAATTGCCTGATGAAAAGTGTTCTGCAGATGTCTTGTATAATATTCTGTATTGATTCTTCTTCAATCACTCGTACTTTTATGGTGTCGGAGCTGATATCCAATTTGTGTATTGTAGAAAATACTTTTATATCTTCTATCAATTCTTAAGATCGCTCAATGTGCTGGAGATTTCGGTGTAGTTTTTCCTTGTGATCTCAATTTACGATCTGGAGTGAGTTCTTGGTTTCTTGTTACAATTCTAGGAAATGGTTGAGTTCAATCTATTAGTGTGTTCATGTGGATAAGCTGAATTTTGTAATTTCTTAGCAAACTTCATGTTTATTGTTATTATCTGAAACTGTTGCCCTGGTTACGCATGTATAAAGTGACATTTTAGCTTTTATTTTTCCAAACCAGAAGTTAATTTCTCTGAATGGAACTGGAAGTTATTAATTAGCGAGTCTGTTTGAGAATTCCAGTCTGAACATTGATGCATGCATCTCTTATTTACTCTTGTTGAGTTTGTATCTGATTTGTTAAAATTTGGAGCAACTGTTTCAATATTCTAGTAGTTTGATTAGTTCTGCTTATGACATTTTGTCTTAATTGTAGCACTGCTGATTCCAGTGCAAGATTCTTAGAATGGCATTTTTAATCAATGGTGATTGATCATCATTTTTTTTTTTATTCATCAGGCTCTTGCTTTAATGAACAAAATGAGAAACTACTGGAATGTGATAAAAGTTGGCTTGCCTTTGTATGTGAACTATGTTTCTATAGTCTGTACTTTCACGAACCTTCTGGTCCAACAAGTGGTGGCTATTACCACTCAGCATTATTGCTATGAAAGCCGATATGCTTGGGCAGCATTTGGTGCATCGTGTTTTCATCTACTTGGAGCTGGTTCTGCCTACACTGTGAACAAGAAAAAGCTAGAGATGTTTAGTTCTCTTATTGCGCTAATTTTGATTGGACTCGCAATATTTAGCATCACTTTTGAACAGGATTATACGGTGCCAGCATTTTACCTCAGCCACTTGCTACAACTTGCTTATCGTATCTCTGGTCTGATTCGGAAGTACTATCTTCTGTTAGATGGCTTAACCGTGCCCCTCTCACGGGTCAGCAAGGGAGATGCGAGAATCAAGTTTAAAGTTAATGAAGAAGACTCGCATCTTCTGAATCTTGACATGGATTCTTGGTTTGAAGTGAGAGAGGATTTTGCTGACCTTGTCAAGTTTGAACCAGATGTTCGCCATGAAGTGATTCTTTCAGTGTTCAGCATAGAAGAAAATGTAATCAGTTTCGTTCCGAGGAATTATCGAGCACAAGCTATTCCTCGAGCACAAGCTACCGACTCAAAGAAGGAGTACTGAGCTTCTAGCTCTAAATCAGTCCAGCTCTCGTTCGCCTTCATATTATTATAAGTACCTGTTATTTTGCTCTATATTAGTGAAGTATAATTCATGTACAAGACTTTATATCATAGATGTGCAATGCTGAAAGACTATATCTGCCCCCAATCAGATCCTTTTACTTGCCACGTAACCTGCAGCCGAACTAAGGCTTTAGTGACTGTAATGTGTTAGACTTGTGGTTACCTGTTACCGACTTATTGTAAGCTAGTCAGTTTGCTTCTTCTGTTTATTCCTGGGGTAACTAGTTTAGCTTTGAAATCATTTGCATCACTTGTTGTTCTTTGGCATGGTTATATTCCGTCTTTGTTTTGTTTTCTTTAATGACAAAGGAAGCACATTATATTATTACTATGTTGGTAATAGTAATACTATTATCAGCCTGGTTTGCTCACTGTTTGGATTTAAATGTCCATGATTGCATTAAATACCATGTGAGATCCAATTTTTATTTGTCAAGGCCTGTGTTCTGTACTCTGGTGTAGCTAGGCTGGTCAAATAGCTTGACACCAGCTTCTAGCATAACGATGATTATCTTGGTCTTGACTTTTCGAAATCCTGAACATCCATGGACCATGATAGTCGATGGCTGTATGTTATCAATGCATAACTACATTAGTAGATGTAGATGTTTTTGGAGATTCTATATTACGGGAAGGCCAATGGTGTGTTATATCTTGTGCTATAGCTATATTATAGCACAAAATACAAAATGTTGAAATCCAACGATGTTCTATAGTTTGTGCTAAAATAGCACAATGCTATAATTTGTTCTATATATAGCACAAACTATAGCATTGTGCTATATTTTGAAACACCCCAAATTGATAAAAAGTGAGTGGGGAATATAAAAAGGAGGGAAATCATTTCAACACTTGCTTTGCTTCATGACCTTTTTAGCACAAACATCCCAAAAAAGTTAAATATGAAACAAGATATAGCACAAACCATTGGAGGCATGTTGTTATTTTAGCACCAAAAACTACTTTTTGATGATATATTATAGCAATAGCTCCATCTATTTTAGCACAACCATTAGCCTTGCTCTTAGCTAATAACAGTCACCACTCACCAGTAGTAGCTGTCAATTTTAGTAAATTGAAGAGCTTGTCATGAATGATTTTAGGCGCCAAAGTTAGTTTCTCCAAGTTTTGTTTTGATTGGTTGTTTTCATTTTTCCAAAGTCACAAGCTTGTGACATTAGTTTTTTTCCCATTTACATCTTGTATTAATATGCTGTTTCTTTCACTTGCACACATTATTACAGTCGGTAATTGTAATTTATTTTCGCAATTGATGATAAGGGAAAATCAGTTATATAGCAACCTAGGAATTACTATTAAAATGCATTATCAGACTGCTTAAAAGATTGTACATAAATTACTCTGTCCAATTTTATTAGTTTTATTATTATTGTTCTTCTACAAATATTAAGAAATTGTTTTTTGCATAATTTTTTAATTTCAGTTCATTTTTTATTGTGTTAATTTAATAAGCATAATTTTTTAATTTCTGTTCATTTTTTATTGTGTTAATTTAATAAGCATGCGTAAGAAATCCAACAATGAAAATAACAAATAAAGAAGCATAATGTAAAAAAAATAATCGTAAATGTATAACAAGTAAAAAAACAAAAGGCAAAGAATATGTGATAAATAGGTTTTCCAAATGAGAATATTAAAATTTAAAACTGTGACGGAGGGCCGGAGCAGTAAGAGAATTAGCACAATGTTAAACAAATGAAGACAGCTCAGCTTACATGCCCGTAAGGAGTTTATACAAACTACTAGCATAATCCTGATTCCTGAAGGTGGACTTCACGTTTTCGAAATTACAACTTCAAATACAGCTTAGTAGCTCCCACGACAGTTTCAAAAACACACCAACCATATCATACATTCCAGTAACTTACGTATAAATACCATCACAACCATCAGTCTTCTCATCCAGCAAAAAGATCTCCTTTAGCCTCTTCAAAGCTTTCTCTAGTTATACATTTTCGAAAAAGATGGCAAGCAGCCGAATCACATTTGATCTCATTACGCTCTTTCTCTTCTCGTTGGCTTTTTCTTCCATGTCAGCTTCTGAAGAAGCTACAACCAAAATTGTGGAGAAAAAAGTTGATGTGGTGGTAGAAGGAATGGTATACTGCCAAAGCTGCAGCAAGTTTGGATCATGGTCATTGACAGGATCTACGCCCATTTCGGCTGCTAAAGTTAGTGTTATCTGCAAGAACCAAAAAAATCAAGTCAGCTACTACAAATCATTTGCCACAAATGCAAACGGGTACTTTTATGCACAGTTAGACGGATTTAAGATGAAAAATAACTTGTCCGACCATCCTCTCCAGTCATGCCATGTGAAGCTGGTTTCATCCCCTCTTCAAAGCTGCAACCTTCTCACAAATGTCAATTATGGACTTGATGGCTCCCCGCTCCGTTATGAGAAGAAGAATTTTGCAAATAATAATTACGAAGCTGTGGTTTATGCTGCTGGACCCTTGGCTTTTCGTCCAGCTTTTTGCACTCCCAGTACTCATAACTAAGTTTAAGTAATAGTTATATGAAGTCAGATCAAATTTTATATTGTTTTGGTTGTCTCTTCCAAATTCAATGTTGATGTGATGCCGGTATTAAGTTATATTGTATGCCATGTTTCTTTTCTGTTACTACTTAAGTACAAAGAAATAACTAAATTTCTTATTCCTTATAAGATAAACATTTTACTTCTTTTTTAGCTAATTTGCATCTTGTTGTATATTCACATGCTGTGGGCAAGAAGACCAAAAACTGAAATCTAAAACCTCGAAGATGTTAATTTTTTAACTAAAACAAATGGAAGACTAGAATAAAATAGCAAAGAAGTTGCAAATACCCGTTTTTAGAAGTCCAATGGCATTTTAAACAATTCATTTATCTCCGCCATTGCCTCCTTTGTGCACACAGTTTGCTCGAACAAATCACTTTCGCTTCTGGAACACGAACTTGCTTTGTTTTTGTTTGGCTTATTGTCCATTTCATCATCAGGAAGAATCAGAAATGCTCCACAATCTATCTTCTTCTCTTTTGCTTTGTCGTGCTGCTTCCTGGGTCTATTTTTTCTCACAAATTCTATAGGCTTTCCAAACATGCTATTTATATCACTCATAGCCTCCTTTAAGTTTATTGTGGGCTCTACTAGACCATGGTGGCAAACATTTTCCACCTGTGGTTCTTCTGAAATAGTGGAGCCTACAAAGCGATAAACAGCTGTATCCTCTCTTACTTGTGTATGAGGAAGTTTCTCCACATTTGATTTAGATGTTTCTAAAGGTGCCGTTAGAAACATGGAACCATTCCTGCCAGGACAGGGAGCAGCTTCCTTCAAATTCCGAGCTTCTTTGTGTTTAAATTTGCAGTTCTCCGGGCCTCTCTTTGTCATATCATTGTTTTCATCATCGTCAATATATATTTGAAATGGTTCTTGATAGGGTTCATGATTTTCTGCAATTGTGTGACTTGGGTCTGAAGAACTCATTTTCAACTCGTGCTTTGATGTTCCAACACCATTATCTATATTCTCATCAACAAACACCTCAAAACTGTTAGCTGAGATCGCATCAACTCTGGGTTGGCTTTTATGAGATCTCCTACTGGCATGTGTTGGCTCTAAAGGCTCTTGAAACATGCTATTTATTGCATTCAGAGCCTCTTTAGTGTTTATTGTAGGCTCTACTAGACCATGATGGCAAGCATCTTCTGCTTCAGACTTTCCAACAATTGCAGTACCTACAAACTTGACCACAACTGTATCCTCACCTATATGATTTTCACTACCATCATGATGTTTGAGAGAACTTTTCTTCTTAAGAGATGGAATAGTCCGTAATTGAACATGGTTCAAGTTTGATGTCGTCCCAGGATATTTAGATTCCTTCCCTGGCATGCCACTACTTATAGAGCTTTGAGGAAAGAGCATCCTGTTCTCTGTATGTCCAATTTTCGACTGTGTTTCAGGCATAGATTTCTTATGTCCTGCAGCTGCATCTTTATTTTCATTGTTCTCTTCATTCTCATTGCTTTTGAGAGAGATGAGTCCAGCAGACAGAGGCCTATTCTTAGTTTTCCATGCCTGTCGCTGCAGAAAATATATTAATATGAACTGTGAAAACGTGGACGCCAGAACAGAAAAGAAAATAAAAAAGGGGAACATGAAGGAAAGAACGACCTCTGTTCTCTTGTTTTTGTGTCGCACCATGCGTTGAATGAATTGCTCAAATGATTTTTGTAATTCTTCCATTGGCTCAGCTAGGCTGGTCAGATAAATTTCAAAAAACTGAATGTCTATATATATAGTGCATCAAATTTGTACCAGCTGATTGAAATGAAAAGCTTCAAATTTAGATACCTGGGCAAATTTTAATTATCTATCTAGTCATATAAGATGACTTAAACCAAATTTAAGTCCTTTATCAATCACAATTGACAGTGCACTAGTGCAGGGATAAACACGAGAAGCTGAAATAACTAAGAAATTAAAGTGATATAGAAAAATACCAAAAAGAGTTCAATGAATATGCTAAATATAATTTAATGGATCCAATATCCAAAAATTTAGTGTTCAGGTGCCACAAGATAATCAAGCTATCATTCCTAATACGGTTACTGGTATAAGCTCGAACATTGTATTGCTCAGAGAGGGAAGCGCACTGAAAAGCATTGAAATGCATGCTCGCTGAAACATCTGATAACAGTAGGCATTGCACTTTGCTTTTTAAGAACTCTGCATGTTGACAGCAAAAACTGTATCTGTCGACTGTAGAGCATGAGCATCATTAAGCTCATAGATATATTAGAAAGCAAGAAACTAGCGAAAGATGTTAAACATGCACGTGACGCGGGAAATAATGATTTGTGTATTGGTTTTACAAGTAATCTAAATCAACATCTATTTATTTATCTAATACAAGGATTAGCATGGGTGGTTTGGTTAATATTTTGCCAATATAGTTTTTGGATTACTTAATATATTGAATGTATTGTGGTTATATAGTCTATATACTTTAAAGTCTCATAAACTATTACAGTATAAGTATATTGACAGCTGAAATATCACAGGTATGAAGTAGTTTTTGTTCATTTTTGTGCATTCCCAAGGATATTGTGATTGATTCCGTTGTTCACCCCATCTTCCCCAGTGTCAACACCAAATCATAATAAAATAAATCAAGAATACTAGATGGAGTTTGGGGATGTGCATTTGGGATGGAATTTGTCCTTTCCCCCGCTCTATTTACTAGTGCACATTCAGCAAATTTATGAAGCAGGTGCTTATATATTCTAGTAACTGATGTAAGGATGAATGAAAATATTAAAAAAGCTTAATATAACTTTTGAATCTCTACCCTAACTAAATCAGAACACAACACAAGTGATCAAACCACTAAGCTTTGTCTGTACAAAAAATGGTGGACACTATTACAATAATCCTATTGCAGGATAAGAAGCTTAGAGTAATAGTAATAGTTTTTACTTTTACGCAACTAAATTACCACACAAATAGATATTATAAACTAATTAATGAAGACAGATACTTCAAACAAAATGTAAACTTCTTACTTTTTTGCTCCCAAATGATACATCCTTTCAGCCTCCTCGAACCTTTTCAGTTTCTCATAATAAAGAGCATAGGCCTGATAGAACAGCGACATCCTCACCCCAATGTGATTCGCCTTCATTGTGCCTAAAACTGCCCCTGGATCATCCACGAAATCCATCTACACAATAATCATATGCAAAAATTTGTAAATAGCTCCCAGATCATTTCTAAATAGAAATTAGAACAGCAAAAAAAAAATTAATATGCAATGCATTATTTTCAGCATCATTGATATTCTACATTTCGTTTATTCTGCATTTCATTTTCTCCAACAAAACACAACATAAAGTCCAAACTCACATTTATGAGAGTTCGTTAGTTGAAACCCCCATGCCCCAATTATCTCAAAGTATGAACTTCGTGAGATTGTACCATTCTTGTAAAAATAAGAGGCCTCACTAGAAGAGGTCGTAAGTTCAAACTAACAGGGCGAGAACACGAGACTGTGCCTTAGTGGGATTGTTGTAGTGAATCACTCGTGCAAGCATATCTAGCACCTTCCAAAAGAATTGGTTATCTAACAAATTACACATTACCTACTTCACTGAAATAAAAATCCCCAAATTAGTCACACAGACGAAACACCAATGCTCTAACCCGAATCAAAAACTAAAATCACCAATCATTACACAAATCCATAACACAATAAAGCTAACACACATTTATGAGATTTTAAGCCCTTACTCAAATAAAATACCAAAAACAAAAATTACATGTTAGATATTACCAATTGTAACCAAACACGAAGATATCGCAAGTCATTAGTATAACGACGGTCAGATACAAATGCCTCTACACATTTCTGTAGAAATCTGGGAAGCTTCTCTTCGAGCAGCTGATGTGGCAGTGTGTCTTTCATTTTCCTAATCCCTCTGTAACAAAAGTAACATAAAATTTAGTTAAAGATATTTAAATGTGATTGTGAAATGGAGTACATTTAAACCTCTGATAAATGAATACTCTTGGATCGGATAGTTAAATTCATTTATCGATAGTATTCATTTATCGAGATTATTCATTTATCGAGATGTAGGGGTAATGGAAAGTGGTTTACCGGAGCCAGGGAACAAGGGGGTCTTTGCCGGAGTAGGATTTGATGTCGTAGATTATTGAGGAGAACAGATCGTTGTACTCAGTGCTTTCCGCCATTGATTATCAAATTGTGAATGAGTGTTTTTTTGGGGTGGGGGTGGGGGTGGGGGGTAGTAGAGGAGAATGGAGATGAGTACTTATTTCAAATAGCAAGAGTGTGTGTGTGTGTGTGTGATTTGAATGTAATATAGGCGCTTAGCTCTCTGTTTTTGTCATTGGATTGGATACGGATAATAGGGAGCGGTCGATGGAATATTTTGTTCGTAATCTCATAAGCCCATTCGAGTTTGGGTTGGGCTTTATTAATCTACTGGAGATACTGCTGGCCCTGTAAATGTCTCCCTAATTTTGCTTTGTTTCAGATTTTTCCTTTCCATGCACGGTAATTAGCCGGTAACGATAACAGATTAAATTTATTGCTTTTATTAATGAATTAAGTTAATAATTTTTGACTAACAAATTGAATTAATAATTTTGAATGAAATTAATTGATATTATTATTTGAACCAATTATTTATTATATTTAACTAGACATCATCTCATCAAAAAATTTCCTACAAATACATTTTATACAATTAATGAATCTAATCCGAACTACTATTTCAATTTCTAACTTAATATCAATACTAGAAAATTCATTTTATCAAACATTTATTTGATCAATTATCTATTTTTTTAATAAATCACTAACATCGAAACACAAATTTTATTTTTCATTTTTTTGTCAACATCTCATACATAAGATTCAAGTTTTTCAACTTGACTCGAATATACTAAATTTTGTCATGATCGAATTTTAAGTTTAAATTGAGTCGAAATCTAACTAGTTAAGATTTTTTTCATGATCGAATTTTAAGTTTAAATTGAGTCGAAATCTAACTAGTTAAGATTTTTTTCATTAAATTATTGTGCTAAAAAAAATGATGTCGTAAAAATATAATAAATGTTTGATTAAATTTTGGTATGTACATATCTTCATTTTTTTTATTTTTTATTTTTGCTAAATGTACATATCTTCATTTATAATCATTAAGATATATTCAAATATATCCATTAAATTAAACATTTCAATCAAGATAATATACATTCAAAATATCAATTATGTTTTAACTAGACATCATCTCATCGAAAAATTTCCTACAAGTACATTTTATAAAATAATGAATCTAATCCGAACTACTATTTCAATTTCTAACTAGCAAATATCAATACTAGAAAATTCATTTTATCAAACATTTATTTGATTCAATTATCTATTTTTTAACAAATCACTAACTTCGGAACACAAATTTTATTTTTCATTTTTTTTTTGTCAACATTGATTCAAGTTTTTCAACTTATCTCAAATATACTAATTTTTTGTCAGATCGAATTTTGAGTTTAAATTAAGTCGAAATCTAAATAGTTAAGATTTGATCATTAAATTACTGTGCTTAAAAAAATGATGTTGCAAAAATATAATAATTGTTTGATATATCACAGATTTCTTATTCTTCTCAAACATATTGTTGCATTACAATTTTTATTAAGAGTAATGGGGACACCAAACAAAATTAATTGGAAGGCTTTAATTAGTGACATTCATATAAATGTATCAGATCATTAATTATATAATCAACTAATAGTAAAAAAAAAACACATGGTATTTGAGAGCATTTTTTGAAAATTTTATTTAATTTCCTTGCATTTTTCATTTTTTTTTACGAACAAATTTTAATGCATTCATTAAAACATTGAAACACAACCAGGATAAATCCCCGATCTGACAATACAATCTGATTGGCAGACAAATAACGCTAACCAAATCTGTGATAGTCCAGTGTTCATACTCATAAGTTATACCAACTGATATTAGAGGTACAGATGCCCCCATATATTGAATAATATTTCGTTGTGCAAGGTTGCCTCTTGCGACAATCACCACCGTTTCAGTTAGGATGTGGGTTTCCCAAATTTCCCAATACACCATAAAAATCATTCTGAGCAAGTAAGAAACCCAAACATAAAAACAAGTAGGGAGATTGTAGGAAAAGGCGAATTGATTGGTGGTGAAGAATGTGAAATAGGATAGGGAATCCTAATAAATCTTCATTGAAGATAAGTAAGGGGGTTGAGGGGATCGGAGGTGATGGATGATATATGTGTGACGAAGAGAGAGGAGCGACCAACTTTCATTGCATTTTTCATTTTTTAAATACATCGTATGATATGTGTGACCAAGAGAGCGAAGCGGCCGACTCTCATTGCATCTTTCATTTTTTAAATACATAGCATTGTAACATGGTCTAACGAATTCGACATTTAAGTGAATCACAATTATTTTCCACAAAAATAAAAAATCAATTTTTTCCAAAACATAGAAATTTTCTTTTCTTTTATTAAAAACGTACCAAAAATATGATTTTCAAGAAAAAAAATGTTTTATAAGAGAAATGTTAATTTTTTTGAAAACATTCCCGAAATTCCTTCAAATGTTGAATTGTCATCATTTAATTGATTATTCTTTCGTTAATGAGATGATCTCTCGTATATTTATATGAATTCCACGAATAAAATGATGTCAGATATTTGAAAACAATTTTGGAAAAATTAATTGATTCCATTTTCTTAAATGTCAGAATTATTAAAAGGAAATTCCTAATTTACTACTGTAAAACAGCATAAAAAAAATAAATTTTCCACACAAAAATAAACACCTGAAAAGCTAAAACCTCGTGCAAGAAAAGTTTTAAAACCCCAATTTCCCTAAACTACCTTAACAGTTCTTTCTTGAGAATTAAGACACTCACTCACTCCTATATAAACCCTCCCCTCACGCCGTCGTATCTCCCCACTCTCTATAAACCCTCTACGGCGTCGTATCTTCTCCCACAGTAGCAGAACCCTAACTTTACCACAACTCAAATGTCTCACTCTGGCGAAGATCCCGACCACCACCACACCCCCACCGCCGTCGACGACTCAATCTCCGACGATCTCGCCGACGACAACGATGAATACTCCGACGAAGAAGAAGAAGAGCTCTCCGACGAGTCAAAGCTCCGAGCACAAAAGGCAAAGATGGAGAATCTGTTCCATCGCATCTCCAACGAAACGGTGCCGTTGCGAGTGCACGATGTGTTAATTAAAGGCAATGTTAGAACAAAAGAGGCGCTAATTGAAGCTGAAATTGAGTGTTTGAGAGAAGCGAGTTCGGTACAAGAGCTTTTGAAGGCGGCGAGTATTGCGAATGCGAGGTTACAAATGCTTGATATTTTTGAATCGGTTAATATTACGCTTGATTCTGGACCGCCTGAGTTGCCTGGGACTACGAATGTCGTTGTCCAAGTTGTCGAGCCGAAGAATCCTCTTACTGGCGATATCGGAGTTTATAGCAAGCCGGAGGTGGATATATTTGTGCATTTATGTTTATTATATGTTTTTGTTTTGCTTTTGGTTGGTGAATCTTTGTTGTGTTGATTTGTGCTTTTATTTATCGTAATTGTTATTTTTTGTGTTTTTAGTGTGTTTTTGTTAGAGAGTGATTTTTAGGGTTTTAGGTAGGTATATGATTGCTGTAGAAAGTGATTGAAATTATTAAAGTAGATATAAGGGCCGATGAAACAAGGTTTGAAGATAGTGTTTGGCATATAATCTGTGTGAGAGTTGGAGAGAAATTTTATGGTGTTTTTATGTATGTGTTACTCGTGAGTTGTGTGTTGAAGTGGGAATTATATTTGATATTTGTAGGTATTGCAGGACAGTTTTAAATGACCTTATGTGAAATCATGTACATGCTATGTCAATGGAATTTCAGTTTTCAGTCATTTTCATTAGTGTGGACGTTGACAAATTTTGTATGCTGAGTATAGATATAAATGGCATTGATTTCAAGCCTTTTTTTGTGTATAGGCATCCGTTGTTTAAAGACATTGGAATAATTTACTAATTTGATTGATGATGTATACTTATCCAAAGAGATAGAAACAAACAAAATATCGTATGACTTTACATGTGGTTCCAGTAATGATGATTTTAGTGGTACATCCGATGTGAATCTCATTTTACGTGTTAATCCTCATCCATTCCGAATCTTGCTATGTTTTTTAATATAATCATCGATTTCCATTTGATTTTTAGTGGATGTTTATGTTTTGTGTCATTATGATCTTCGATGTCTATGTTTTGTGTCATTATGATCTTCTAATTCTTTAACTTATTTGTAGGCTAGAACCTGGTCCGTTGAAGGCGCACTCAAGTTGAAAAATTTGTTTGGGTATGGAGATCTATGGGATGGTTCTCTAGTTTATGGCTGGGACCAAATGTCGGAGGTTAGCGCCGGTGTATATTTACCAAGATTTAAAGGAATTCCTACTCCTGTGACGGCTCGAGCATCTCTTTTCTCCCAAGATTGGTTAAAGTTTTCTTCTTTCAATGAGAAGTCGATGGGGGTATCACTCGGCCTCCTATCAACCAAGAATCATGATTTGGCATATAATCTATCTTGGCGTACAATGACTGATCCATCACAAATGGCATCTAGTTCCGTAAGAAGGCAGCTTGGCCATAATTTGAACTCTGCACTGAAGTATACATATAAAATTGACAAGAGGAATTCCCCTTTTAGACCAACAGAAGGATATGCTTTTGTTTCTACAACACAGATAGGTGGCCTTTCACCAGATAGTCGGTGTCTACGCTATCTTCGCCAGGTTCAGTTATATACTTTCAGCACCTGTTCTAGTCGATTGCTTTTGCTTGTTTGAATTGTATTATTTGCTAATATCTGTTTTTTCTAGTAAAGTAGCCATATGGATATATATCTGTGCCCTTTTTGCAGTAGGACCCTGGGAGATGCATGATGTGTGTTCCTGTTTTCAGACTTAAAATCATTACCATATGAACTTGATAGGTTTAAGCATTGCTAACTAACAACTCTCCCATGTAGTCCTGCCTTATTGTAAATGTGAAGATAAAGTGCAATCATGTATAAATATTCCCCCTTTTGTGTAGATCTACATCAAACTGTATTTTTTCTTTTCCAAACAAGGTAAACAGAAAGACAATAGGTAGAACTTCGAAGCAATTTTTATATTGTAGTGGTAACTGAGAATACCTGATGTTTTCATTTCATGATAGCAGTTATAGATTTCTTTTTCTGCCTGGACATGGTTTAAATATACAGACTAGCGAAAATGGGATTCTAGGGCAGGCTGGGTAAGGCTACAATTCACATTTATTCAGTGCTGGCCAGCCCAATTATTAGCTCCTTGATTATCTGCAATACACAAGTCTACAAATGGACTGCAGTCTGGTTATCCTCGTTTTCAGTGTTGTTGAGGATAAATCTATTCCATACTTTTCACTTCATTCTAGGCCCCTTCTTGTGTAAGGAAGGAGGTCCTGCAGGTAGGGTCGATATGGTCGTTTTGGTTAAGGTCAGAAATTTGAACACTTGACTCCATAAAAAGAGTCAAATAACCAAGTCCGTAATCCCAAGACTTCTTTACCAACTATCAACTCATGGTGGTCAGCATACTTATCTCAGATAACGTGTTGACAATTATAACATGCAAGACTATATTTATATCTAGCAGTAGTTAATTAAATGGAAATTTACACCAGTAACAATGGTTTTATAACAACTTTAAAGAATTTCTTATTAGATGTTAAAATTTTGAAAGTTGGAACAGAATGCTTCAGCTTCTTTGTTTCAAAATTTGATGTCTAGGCACTGCTTCACCATTGTTTCATATCCATTGTTAGTTCATATTTTCAATCCCTCGGCAAGTTTTTACTTATAGGACAATTTTGTTTTGTTTCAATCAATATATTTATTAGTGGTGTTACTAATCTACGAATAGATTTCTTTTTTCTTGGCCACTATAAAATGTAATCTTGGTAAAGTATTTACCCTTTACCCGCTTTCTTTCTGTTGGATTTGCACAATAAGCACAGCATATTGGTCATTGTATCTGTATCTTTTCCTCAGGAACTTGATCTTAGGTGTGCTTTTCCCCTGGGTTTCTATAATGCTGCACTCAACTTTGGTATTGGTGTTGGTGTAGTTTTTCCATGGGGAAGTGGATTCCGGAGTAAACCAACTTCTTTGCTTGATAGATTCTACTTGGGTGGCACTTCTTCTCCCGTTTGCACATTGGGTGGACCAACATCTGTATTGGGTTTTAAAGCACGGGGATTGGGTCCTACTGAACTGAGAAGGAATAAGGATGATAGTGAGAGTTCTGACACTTATCCTGGTACAGATTTTCTTGGAGGTGACCTTGCTGTTACTGCATTTGCAGACCTTTCTTTTGACTTGCCGCTGAGAGTGTTGAGAGAAGCAGGCATACACGGGCACATTTTTGCTTCTGCCGGGAGCCTCAATAAATTATCAGAAAATGCATACAGAAATCTTTCCTATCAGAAATTCCGTGAATCTTTCAGAAGCTCCATAGGATGCGGAGTGATTATACCGACTAAAATTTTCCGTATGGAGGTAAGTCATCTGTGTTGCAATATTAAAATACTATATATAAATGCGAGATATTATTATATTGAAACAAAATAATTGCTAGAACTTTGATGTGTGCTGTAGGAACCTTTTTTTTTTAGTACATTTTAGATATGGTTTTCCGTGTAAGATTATTGGTAGTTTTACGTGAACTTCACCTATAAATTTTAGGTATCTGGAAGCCTTATAAAACCATCTACCTTTAGTGTAAGAAGCTCAAAAGGTCTACAATAAAGAAGGCTTCAGCCCCGGCTGACTTTTAGAAGTCAATAGAGAATTTTTCTTCATCCCCCCTATTTTTCACTAATTTTTTGGAAGTACAAAAAAATTAAGAATATATAAATTTTACATGTTGAATCTACATGCAAAAGTCCCTACTTTCGGATCCATATCCAGAAATTGTAGATGTTAAGAAATTGTGAATTCCAGAAGTGGATTGTGCCCAACACTCATGCCTGAGTCTGGGTAAAGATGGATTCTAATTTATTATGGGGGTTGGGCACTCATGCCTGAGTCTGGGTAAAGATGGATTCTAATTTATTATGGGGGTATTTGAAAGTTAGAGGTTTGAGAAAATATTAGAGGTTTAAGCCAAATTAGAGGTTTGACCATTTGAAACCTCTAATATTAGTGTTTGGTAGTTAGCGGATTGAAATAGCTTTTTGGACTCAAAAAGCTAATTTTTAAAAAGCTACTTATATGCTAACTCATATAGCTAATTACCAGACAATTTGATGTAAAACAGCTAATTCAATCCGCTAGTCAAAACAGCTAACTCAATCCGCTAGTCAAAACAGCTAACTCAATCCGCTAATCGCTAACAGCTAACAGCTAATGGCCAAACAGGGCCACATTAGTCCAACATAATACTGATGCAGGGGAGATGATGGCAACCAAAGTCTTGTTTTTTCCATATAATAAGTTTCTGTTAGAAACACCTCTATAATTGAAACTTTTAGACTGTATGCTAAGTTCCATAAACTTAGTTGAAATGTTTATCAATTTGGCTATCTTCTATAAATGTCTGTAGTTCTCTTTATCTGGTTCTCATATGGAGATGCACTATAAAGAGTGTTGGCATCATCTTAGTTCTTTATCTACAGTTTAAGGCTCAATTTCATTGTTTTCTATATACAGTTCAGGCTTTCTCTTTGTCGTATATCTTTATATTATTTAGAGTTCATGGATTTACATCATTTCGTGGTTTTACTTATTTATAGTATATTTTGCAGTTTTATATGCAACTTATCTGTTTATTTTTTGATACATAAAATAGCTTAATCATAACATTAACAGGTACTTAAAACTGTATTGTGCTGAATAACTATAAGTTGGTGATTTGCTGCTAAATATCAATATTGCTTTATTTTTTTTTATTTTTTTGCTAAACAATATTGCTTTATTATCAGCCAGACTAAGGAAACCTTTAGTTAGATCTGCTCAATTTTTTTAAATTCAAATTCACTCTTCATTTCACCAGCTTATATCTTAATGGTCTAAACTGAGCCTGACTACTTTAATTGTTTATCAGGTTAACTATTGCCATATAGTGTCACAGCAAGCGTCTGACCGAGGAAAGACTGGTGTGCAGTTTAACTTTTCTTCACCGTAGCATTGAAGAGCATTACTCCAACTTGTTTGAAGCCCAACATTTTTAGTTTTGACTCGAAATTTATGAGATTTTTGTACTCTATGAATCATTATTCATTAGTTGGGGCTTCGATATTTTGTAATCTAAAAATCTAGACAACTTATCCTGGATGGTTGACATGGTCATTGGTTAAGAATACCAAGGGATTCTGAACTTATAAGGCACTTGTCCATTATGACCATTACTAGCACTTACAAGTTTGGTATTTATCTATCACTAGCACTTGTAAGTTTCGACTGATGTTCTGATTTCATCTGTCTTTACTTTTCTGCCGAGCTTTCATTTTATTCATTATGTCCTCTTTGCGTTACAGGTTGTGTTTACCCGACAGCAATGTAATGCTGGGGTAACACGGTGAACTTAAAATCATGTATTCATGCTTTACTCCCATATTCTTTTCTTTTCTGCATCCACCTTTTACATTTTAATATGTTATTGATGTAGGACAACTTGTAGACAACTCGTAAAATCAAATGAAAAGAGAGATTATATGTAGATGATAAGAATACAAAGATTTTCTCAATGAATTATACAAGACCTCAAGGATAATTTCAATATTATTCCAAAGGAAAAGATGTATATTCAAAGGTCCCTTCTAAGTTTGATATCAATCACTATAAGTAGTGAATTGATCAACTATGATGTGCTACACACAAAGGCAAGAATACAAGAAAACAATTGCCAACCAAAGGCAATGATTAAAGCAATACAATTATTAAAGCAACACAATTATTAAAGCTTAATATTAATAAATAGAATTAACTATTTATTAATAAAATAAAAGATTCCTTTTATTTTTATTTTGTCCCTCATCATTCTCCCCTTGTTAGAGAAAACTCGACCACGAGTTTTGTAAAATGCAAGATCACGGGCAAGCCGGCGAAATGGTTCTTCACTCTCGTTCCCCATCATGCTCCCCTTGTTTGAGAACACTCTGCCACGAGTTTTGTAGAAAACAAGGACAATGTAAGTCGGAGATGGGACCACGATAAAAGTTCTACACCTTTTGAAGAATGGCTGAGGGGCAAAGAACTTCGAAAACTGATCGACAAGTGAAGGAGGCTCGAGCACGTACTCAGGAATAATGAAATCTATATGCTCGACCTCGCTAATATCATTAATGATATTATCACCAGTGATCATCACAAAGTCATGAGATGATCCTTTTAGCTCGGGCGACACAATGGTTGAATTATCTGATATGATTCCTTCTAGGCCATCATCCTCCCTCTTTCTCCCTTTCTTAGAAAAAACTCGACCACGAGTTTTGTATAAATCAAGTTGTGGCTCGATTTCTTCTTTTTGATCCTCACAAATGATTTGGAAGTAGTCAAGTTGTGGCTTGGTTTCTTCTTCTTCTTGATCTGTACGAATGACTTCTTTATTCTCAACTTGTTTAACCTCCTCAACTGGATCCTCCTCGACTGGATCTTCTATAGCAGCTTCTTTAACATGATGCTCAATTTCCATTACAATTTCGTTCCCTTTGACCTTTTTCTCATTTTCCAAATGTACAAGACGTTGAACCTGAGATGTGAGAGTCTCAAGAGTCCTATGTAGTTCATCCTTTGCACGTTTGTAACTTTCATCTGTACGTTTGTACCTTTCTTTGCTCAACTCAATTTTGTACTTCCTTTCCAACCTTTCAAGTTCATCATATTGATTATCTAACTCCCGCAATGTAAGTTTATATTGAAGTAACCAACGTTCACGATGACAAACATAGACTTCGTAGTGAAACTCATCACGTTCACGCTCAAGAAAATAGATATTTTCTTTCACGAAATCAATTTGTCGTTTGATGTAAGCAGACATGGTTTAAACAAGGATAAAGAAGGGCAGATGTTCATAAATTCTGAAGTTTAAGGACTGGTATGAGCAATTTTGCAATTTTCAGGGGCTGTTATGCAATTTCTGGAAACTAACAGGATTGGACTGTAATTTTCTGGAAACTGCAGGGGCTGATTTGTGATGTGTAAACTTCAGTGACTGATTTATATCATCCTGCAAAGTCTGAGGCACCTAAATGTAGTTCCCGCAAGCAACTGGCACCGATAAAGAAGTTCAGAGAAGAGGCAGCATCAAACACAAATGACGGCAGTGACAACAAGTCAACAACTGTACTTCGATGCAGCAGCGACGAACAAAAGCTCTGGCAACATCTTCCGGTAGCAACAGCGGCGTCCCGGTCTGTTCCTATGGTCTTTCCGATCTGATGCTTCTTTTCTCCTGATTGGATTCGTTGATTGCTGATTAGTACAGAATAGATGAATAGTAGCGGGTTGGATTGTATTGTCGGAACTATTAGGGTCCGGTTAACTTGATTTGGGAATTAGGGATTGTATTCGGGTCGGGTCAGGTATCTAATTAGGGTCCAGAATTTGGGGATTTAGGGTTCTGATTGGTTTATGGAGTTAGGGCAGCGTTTTGGTGGGTGAATGGTGGTGTATCGCAGTGGTGGCTGTTGTGTTTCCAATGAGATGAACAGTAACCGGCGATGTGAACAGTGAAAACGGTGATGAACAGTAAAAACGACGCTTGATGAACAGTAACAGAACTTCAGGAATTCGGCTCTGATGCCAATTTGATGTAGGACAACTTGTAGACAACTCGTAAAATCAAATGAAAAGAGAGATTATATGTAGATGATAAGAATACAAAGATTTTCTCAATGAATTATACAAGACCTCAAGGATAATTTCAATATTATTCCAAAGGAAAAGATGTATATTCAAAGGTCCCTTCTAAGTTTGATATCAATCACTATAAGTAGTGAATTGATCAACTATGATGTGCTACACACAAAGGCAAGAATACAAGAAAACAATTGCCAACCAAAGGCAATGATTAAAGCAATACAATTATTAAAGCAACACAATTATTAAAGCTTAATATTAATAAATAGAATTAACTATTTATTAATAAAATAAAAGATTCCTTTTATTTTTATTTTGTCCCTCATCAGTTATTGTTAGGGTTGTCAAACGGATATTTCGGATCCGGATACGACTATATCCGTATCCGAAATTATTGGATTCGGATACGGATAATATCCTATTTATTTCGGATACGGATAATATTCTATTTTTTTCGGATACGAATACAGATATTTTGGGCGGATACCGGATTTTTCGAATTTTTTTATATCCAAATTGATAATATTTAAAAAAAGACTTATATTATGATATATTTTTAATATAATATATTTATATCATATATATGTTTAAAAAATGTTTACACTAAAATGTATCTTTGAAAAATATATTAAATAATGAATAAAGACATATATTATTAATTATAAATATATTATAAATTATAAATATTATATATAAATATATATTAATTTTTCCATTTTCGGATTCGGATATGCCGGATTCGGATACGGATAATATCCTATTTATTTCGAATGCGAATACTCCCTCTGTCTCATAAAACTCTTTTCACTTTACTTTTCGGGACATTCAAAATACTCTTCCCCTTTCTATTTTAGGCCATAAAATAACTATATTCTATACTCACTACTCCTTAAAATAATATAAAATACCCATTATTCCACCCACTAACCCTTAAAAACAATATTCAATACCCACTATTCCATCCACTACTCTTTAAAAACCATTTTTTCTTAAAACCCGTGTTTTTCCCCAAATGAGAAGAGCTTTGCGAGACGGAGGGAGTAATATCTTATTTTTTCGAATACGAATACAGATATTTCGAACGGATATCGAATTTTTCGAATTTTTGTGCTTCTATTTAGGAAAATCTTTCAGCAAAATTTATGCAGCAATTTGTTAGGTCCGATAAGATTGTAGAAGGGGGGTTGAATACAATCTATACCAATTTATCGAAATTTGTCCGTTAAATAATTTTTGGTTTAGAAAAATTTGTGCGGAATAAATTGAAACAAATTTCAAGTTGAATATAATAATATATTAACTTGATGGGTGTTACAATTTTCAGTACAGATAATTATCAAGTTGATAAAAATTAATTAGAAAATTCGACATGAACTTTTCTAATTTAGTTAATAAAAATCAAGATAAGAACTAGGAAACTTAATTCGCTAGTAGTACAAGAATCACAAATAAACAAGTTCCACCGGATAAAATATTACAAAGGGGATGAACTTGATTTTCTCGGAATTAATTTGTTCTTGCTTGAGAGAGAGAGAAATGGAGGCTGTTGTGTTTTGTAAGGATATTATGTTCTGTCCGTGTATCTTTTTTTTGTCTCCTACCATCTGTTTCTTTTATATCAAAGCCATAGTCATATTGCTTTGTTTCAACTGATATAACAATCAGTTAACAATAATATGACATTCGGTATGACTATCCACTGCAAGTAATATGACAGTCTCTTCCAATATAACTTTCGGTATGACTATCCTTAATACTTGATATGACAGTCTGTTGAACTAGATATGACTATTCTCTTGAACTGAATATGACAATCAATTTTTCCTTTTGCTGGATATAACTTTCGGTATAACAATAAAAATTGTTAAATAAAACTGAAGTAGCTGCCCAAGTTGAAACCCACACGCAGGAACAGGAGGTGAAGGACACGTGTGGTTGTTTTGCTGTTTGTCTATGGCGCTGAGCTGCACGCGCTGGCAGGCGCGTGTGGAGCTTGCCGACAGGAACTACGTGAATGACAAAGCTTTCCTGCCTTGTTTTTGCTTTCCTTGCTTTTGAATTCATTCTTTTCATTTGTTTGTTTTTTAAAAAAAAAAAACAAACGACCTGCTATTTCTATTATCAAGGGACCTATTTCGTCTTATTATAGATAACTTCATAGAAATGCATTTTAACCCGCATAGTTTATAATCTTTAATTAATAAATAATTAATTTAATCCAGAAATTATAAAAATAAATATCTAATATTATTAGATATTTATAAATATAATTTTCTAATTAAATAAAATATTTATTAATATAAATAAAACAATAAGTCCTAAGTTGCGGTCTCCTGAGCGTTTGGAATCGGACTCCTTTTGCTTAACAAAGAATATAACAATTCTAACCGGGGTTTCAGCATTAAGAATATATCACTTTGCATTTCTTTGTGATAAATCTTTTTCCTCACAACCAGTCCACTTGATAGTAAAATCCTTGTGGTTAATTAATTTAGCACTTCTGTTGCTTGCACAATGATTCTTTCACATACCAGTCTTGATAGCTTGAACCACTGAAGTTAATGACGAACAACCACTGTTTAATGTTGACACTCGATGTACTGTCTGGTTCATGAGTGACTAACCGCAATGATTGTTCTTCATATATTGACTTTAAAATCTGGTTCCTTTTCTTTTCTTATCTCTCTTTTTGATTCTTTCTGTACTGTCTCTGTCACTGTCGAAATCTCCGTCACTATAAATGAATCCACTTCTTTAACGAATACTTCACTGAGGCTTGATCAAATGACTGAGCTTCTTTCAATGTAGTAATTCCTCAAGTCGGTAGATTGACCTTGATCTTTTTCTTCTGACAGATAATACAATCTGAGATTCCTTGTGACAGTCTATATACTATTTACTACTACAGTCTTCTTTAAGTTGAGTTGTATCCTCGGAATACAAATAGGCTACATCATATGCCTTTCAATCTCCCCCTATTTGTTTGTTAGACAATAACAAGCAAATACCTAGAGGATAACTCAACTAACTCACTTAAACAAGAAAAAGATTAAGCATTTAATAGCTTAGTGAATAGTACATTAAAAAAATTTATCTGGTTTGAATTTAACAATTCCAGAATCCTCAGTTGATGAAATGATAGATGATTGTTCCTCTAGCACTGAACTGATCTTCAATAGATAACTCATCTTCATTTCTGATTCTTCATATCTCTGCCTGATAATCCTTCACATCTTACATTTGTGATTATCAGCAGTTCTTGATTTACAATCACTTTCCTTTTCTGACACAGCTTACACAGCTTTTCTCACTTAAGAAAAACAACTGTTCCTACTATGTTGACAATGGTGAATCAATACCATTTCTAAAACTTTTGGGAAATCTACTACTCCTTCAGTTATCCTTTATGCATAGTACATTGAAAGACTAATAGAATAGTATTGTGATGTAACTCTCCTTATATCTCCACTTTCATTTCAACTGAAAGTCCTTTACTTCTCCATCTAAATCTCCCCCTTAGTAACTTGACTTGCTTCTCCTCCTAAGCATAGTCTGTAAATGCTCCCCCTTTCTAACCTACTCTCCTTTTTCTTTCCTTTTTCTTGTACCCATTACTTCTCCCCCTTAGTTGAGGAATCCTCCAACCAACTAGTTGACAAAGTAGTTGTACCAATTATTTGAGCTTTGTTAGAAAGGTAGTTTCATCTTTCTTTCTCACTGTGAGTGTGTGATAGTGTTTAGTGTACCTCACAAGTGTTTCACTCTTCTCTCCACTCATTTGTGTTGAGTGTCTCACTACTCTCTGTGTTTACACTCTTGCTCACTGGTGTATCACTCATAGCTCCAACATCCTTTAGTGTACCTGCAAGGAAAAATCACCCTAGCCCCTTCAAGAGAGGTCAGTGGTGGTGCAATGGGAGTTCGCAAATCCCAAATCCTCGTTGGACTCGTCAGACGAATCTGAGTAATAATCTACAAGTTGCTAATTTCCCTTTTTAGGGTTTTCAGATATGAATTCTGAGAAGGTAAACAATGATCTATAAATTTAGCATTGAGATCAAGGTTCCCTTCTAATGTCTGTGAAAACATCACCTTGTTAAACTCATCAGGTAAAATCTGAATTATAGTTCACAAGTTGCTGATCCGCACCTATGTCGGATCCGTTACCCGCAGGATCCAGAGATGTTCCCTCTGGGGAGTTAGATAATGATCTTGTTGAATTTTGCATTTGAGATCAATACCTTCTCTCGAGGTCTGTGAAGACTCTTGATTCATTAAAGAACCTTTAACTTATAATCATAACCGTAAAATGGTTGGATTACAGGTTTCCATCAATTCATCCTTGGTGTGTGCAATCTCACTTTGTGCATATGAAATATTTTGGATAGTGTATAAGGTAGTGACTCTCCAACTGAATATCCCACACATTCTTATTTGCTGCATCAAGTGCATTTACTCCCTGGTGACCTCTAGTCTGATAGGTTACTTCCTTTTAGGGGGTAAGTTTAAATGTGTTTGAGTTTAACTGTAGTCTGGGATCAAAGTTGTTGGGTTTACAACCTTATGACTAAACATGTGAGAATACAAAATTCCATGTAGATGAACCTGCATCACAGAATATGAGCAACATAGAGATAGAATGCATTTTTAACATTGAAAAGTTTTCTGAGAAAATATTGCATTTATCTTAAGAGAAATGATGTACAGTTGTGATTTCAAAAGATTTAACATATCAACAATCACAACTATAGAAAGATATTTTGAGTTAGGAAGATAAAGATCCTGAGCCGGTTTTACTAAACAAGAACATAGGCAAAAATCCAATTAATAAATATTAATCAAATCAATGTATGTTAATGTTTAAACCAATACAAACAAAACTATTTTATCATGTTTTAGGTCCTGCATGATAGATACCAACTGTTAGAAATTGTTAGTACATGATAGGTCTTGTCTTTCAATTGTTAGATCATGAAAATCAAACGTTTGTTCCTAAACAAATGAATTGACATATACCAATTTGATACCAACAATGGTCTATTGTTAAGTCCTTAACATGAAGGTCTGTTAACAGCAATCACAAAACAAAGATTTTTACTTAAACTGCAGGTTTTGTGTGTGTTAAAAAGAAGAACAACAAAAGAACCAAGTACAGTGACCTTTTTGTAAGTTTTGAAAGTATCGTGACTAAACCGAAAAAAATATACAAAAATAATAAATAATATACATATTACTAATATTAAATAAAAACTAAAAAGAAAATAACATTCAAATTAAAGTAAACAAAGAAGAAAAAATTCGAATTAAAACAAAAATAATAAAATTATACATAATTTAATAATTTACAAACAATTGTCATAATAATATACAAAGGCCTCGGTATTACACTTTATTAAAAGTGTCATACCGAGTGTCATAATGAAACTAAACTGATTATTACACTTCTATTATGACTGAAATTATATATACATAAATCTGTTATGACACTATATTTACACTAATAAATTAAACTAAAACTGTCATGTTACAGTTAATAGATATCTAAATATTTAACACAGTTAAATCTGTCATATTAACATATTACACTTTTATCTACAAACTATCAAACATGAATTAAAACATAAATTACAGTAAACCCTATAAAAATAAGACTAACAAATAACAATAAAAATTAATAAAAATAAGTATAGGCACAGGGGAGGATACTTTTATTTGGAAAGTCCCTTGGCTGCCTTGTAGTGAAAATGGTTACATGACAACGAATGTACCAATTGAGTTGCAACAGGCTAGAGTATGTAATTTGATGGAGATAAATGAAAGAAAATGGGATGATGAGATATTGACTGATATATGTAACAACAGGGATATCAAGTTGATCAAGAAAATACCATTATCTATGACAGCACGGCCAGATGCATGGTTTTGGATGTTGGAGGAGAAAGGGGAGTTCACCGTAAAAAGTTGTTATCGCAGGTTGGTAGGAGAGTACAATACAGCTGATGCGGGATTCTGGAAACGGATGTGGGGATTCGATGTGCCTGGGAAGGTTCTGCATTTCTTATGGCGAACCTGCAGCTGCTGCCTTCCAACAGCAGTAGCATTGAGGGAGAAAAGAGTTAATATAGATAGTTTATGTCCCTGGTGCAGAATGGGAAATGAGACTGCTGTTCATGTACTTTTTGAATGTCATTTTGCAAGGTCAGTGTGGGAGACAAGTAACCTTTCAGGGTGTATACAGGTCATGCCAGGTGAGTCAGTTTTTGATATGTTTAAAAGAGTTTTTAGTACTGCATCTTCTGAGCAATGTGTTACTATAGCTCTCCTGTGTTGGAGTATCTGGAATAGGCGGAATAGTTGGGTATGGAATAAGATTGCCATGTCTGTGTTTGGTACAAAAATGGCAGCTTTAAATCTTCTAGCAGATTGGAAAAAAGCCCAGCTTGAAAATGTCAAGAACAAGCCTATAGTCAACTCGAGTACTCGACAGTGGCATGCACCATCTCCGGGGTGGGTGAAAATAAATATTGATGCAGCTGTGTTTAGTCAGACAGACACAATTGGCATTGGTAGTGTAATTAGGGATGGGAATGGAGGTTTTATCAGGGCTATGTGTAAGCAGATAGAGGGTATATGGCAGCCCAGGGAAGCTGAGGCAATGAGTCTTAAGGAGGCGCTTGCGTGGACAAGGAGACATGGTTACTCAAGATGTGTGTTTGAGACGGATTCAAAGCTTTTGGCGGATGCTTGTAATGGTGGAACAGGAAAATCCTACTTTCATGTTATTGTTAGGGATTGTATTGAGTCTTTTAAGCACTTTGATAATGTGCTAGTGCAGTTTGTGCATCGGTCTGCGAATGAAGTTGCTCATGTGTTAGCGAGAGCTTCTCATTCTATGTCAGGCTTTCGGGAGTGGAGTGATGTTGCTCCGGACTTCCTTTCTGATGTTATTATTTCTGATTTGATTTAATGCAAGTACGTATTTTTCAAAAAAAAAAAAAAAACAATAAAAATAAAAATAAAATAAAACATAGGTTATCCTTTTTACAGAAATAAAACAATAATAACAGGACAACCATTACAAAACATTAAAATATATTACATACTTAGTTTATATACATTGAAATATGGAATCTTATCTAATACACATAACTCAAGAGATGAATATTTTAACAAGCAAGAAAACTAGTTGATAAAATAATTATACAAGTGATTTAAATCAGCAAATATTCACAAAATAATCGCTTGTAAATTATTAAAGATCAAACCTCAGATATTAACTAGTTTAATTACTAGGACTGTTTAACATACCCAATTCATCAGCAATTCTTGTGAATGTGGATTCGTCAAGAGACTTAGTAAAAATATCTGCTGTTTGGTCTTCCGTGGGTACAGAAAGTAACTCCACGATACCATTCATGACATGCTCTCTAATAAAATGATACCTGATGTCGATGTGCTTGGTTCTCGTATGCTGCACAGGATTGTTGGAGATTGCTATGGCACTTGTATGATCACATAATATAGGAATATTATCCAGTACAAAGCCATAGTCTCTCAGCTGATTCCTAATCCACAAGATTTGAGCACAACAGCTTCCAGTAGCTATATATTCAGCTTCGGCTGTTGAGCTAGAAACTGTTTGCTGTTTCTTGCTGTACCAGGAAAGCAATATGTCACCTAGGAATTGACAACTCCCGGAGGTGCTTTTTCTATCTACAACACTTCCTATATAATCTGAATCTGTATATCCAACAAGATTAAAACCAGATACTTTAGGGTACCAAATACCTAAGTTAGGTGTACCCTTAAGATATCTCAAGATTCGTTTAACAGCAATGAGATGCACATATCTAGGATCCGCTTGGAACCTTGCACACAAGCATGTAGCATACATAATATCTGGTCTACTTGCACACAAGCATGTATGTGACATCTACCTTGGCAGAATTTTCACATGCTCCAAACTTGACAGCTGTAGATGATGGTGTCTTTGCTGAAGATAAGTCCTCCATTTGATATTTCTTGAGGAGCTCTCTGACATACTTGGATTGACAAATAAATATTCCATATGTCCTTTGACTTACTTGTAATCTGTAACGCCCCCAAATTCAAACATCTGCTTAATCCCATTAAATCACTTATTTGCAATTAATAACTGAATTATAACAACATTAATCCATAAGAATTCATTTAATAACTGAATTACATCATTTTAACTTTCAAACCACCAGCATCTTCTAGGCTATAGGGCTATAAACGAGAATTAAATATTACATTCTCACTATCCATCTAATTACATCACCTTATCTTACAACTTATACTAGTATAATCTTCTATGAGAAGTATACTAGCAACTAATATTACATATACAAAGTATAAGTACAATACACCTCAATATATATGCACAAAAATTTACTCCAGCTATAAAATTTCTGGATCAAATCATCTTCACAAGTCATGTTGCCTGCTTCTTCCAAGCTGTGCAGGTAAGCCTCATCTATCTACCTTCCTCTGAAAGGTTAATATTTAAAACAAGAAAGTATGAGCGAAAGAATTGCTCAGCAAGTATATATTTGTATAATTAAATGATTGCAACAGTGGCAGAACTGATATGTAAAATCCATTTCCATGATAACTAGAAAGAAGAACTCAAAGGTAATCAAAGTTCAAGAAATATCAATGCAGTGACTAGAATAGAATTGGACTATTATATAATTTTTATAAAACAATTAGGTTAGGCTGCTGATCAGTCACGCACTAACCCCGGACAAACGCACACATCAATGACATTAATGGATCCACGGCACACATTGGCCTTAATAATTCTGACCACGAATCTGGTCCGACCCTTACGATCCACATTTTTTAAAAAAAAAAAAGTAACAGTCCAATCCTATATCTAACGTCTCTGGTGTCGGAACAATCGACAACCTCTAATAATCAGCAAATCTGGAAATTCACATTCCAGAATAATAACGTAACTAATAACAGCAAAAGAGTTCAACAACTCAAATCTGGTTTTGATAAAGAAGTACAAGTTTAGAAAAATTGCAATTATGAATTCAAATTGGATTCTCAAACATCATATATTTCAAAATACAAATGCTCTGAACAATAGAACATGCATAATAACTTGCCTCTGGTCCTTAGCATAATGCAGAAGAACGCAACGTATTCTCAGCATTCCGCCCAAGTAATTCCATGGACTTTATATGATGCCCCGATCTTTCCTATTTGATATACACCGCTTCAACCTGATCATGCTTTACGATACTGCAATGGTTACGCGTACGTGTCAGTCCAGCCTCGTATCTTGAGTAGACACATCGCAGAATTATCACTAAGTCACCTAAAGTCAAACTATAGATGTCCTTCCTATAGTTGACTACTCTAATACCACTTAATGCACATAACACATTTATATCCATTTAATAAACTTAAACCAATTTAATATATAATTAATCCTCAAAGCATCATTGATCCTCAATACCATTTTTAATACTTAACTTAGCACATAAATCCTCGAGACAACAATTAATCCTCAAATCAACCACTTAACACATATACACATAAACAGTTAACATCCACTTCATGCCTCTAGACCACGGAAATTTAATAAATTAAATATAATTAATTGCAGGGGATTTTCAGAAAATTTCGGCATGAAGTATTCGTTTATCGGACTATGGGCACAGCCCCTCAAATACAATACAACCCTGTTTTTGCAAAAATAAAGTTGCCTCAACTTGCAGCAACATAAAATCAACACATAAGAAAGTATCCGCCCTGACATGCGGCACATAGCACATAATGATTTATATTACACTACTACTTACGATACACCAATGATCGTATTTCTCACACGTTTTAATGATACACATGACAATCAATCATTGATGTTCGTAAGCCCTAGGGAACAACCCCTAGCACTAACTATTACTTACGCTATATCGATGATCACACCACTCAAGTATATTAATTATACTCGTGATAGCAAATCATGGATATTCGTAAGCCCGAGGAACTAGTTGAAGGGAATTACACAAGTCGTTAAATATTGACATTTAAGACTCGTGATCTCATTACAACTCTTCACAGATAAACATATAAAGAAAATTAAATAACAGTTTAACTATATTATAGATTACATTTGAAAACTATACAATCAGGAGACAGTTTCATATTACGGGCATATATCACAATCCAATTAAAATATACATGTAACTTCTTTTATCCTAAAACCCATATCCACAAATAGTGATTTAACAAGTATAATTGTCACTCCAAATTCAACACACAATTTACTAATCATATAACATATCCGATAATTAATAATACTTGACTTACGACATTTAATCCATATACACCATTTACAATTAGTAACATCATATAAACTCCAACAATATACGACATATAATAATTAGCAACTAACAGTCATGCAACTACTTACCAACCAATACCAAGTAATCAACAATTATGAATTTCGACAAATACTCTAACTCGACTTATAATATTTAGCACATATCAATTATAACTTAGCAAACTCAAATAATTATATATTATACAACAACAATCCCTAACCAACAATCATATAACTCCCGACATTCATCAAAATCCCCCAAGTTCAACTTTCGAAATCGTATCTTTATTTACTACACAATAGCAATAATTAGCCATTAATAATCACCAAAACATATTATCGAACTCGAAATGAATCCCCACAATTATAATCAAATTCACAATTAATTAACAATTATAAACTTCCTGAATTAAACCACGAAAATTAAATCAATCGTATCGCAATTAAATCTAATTTAATTATAACAATTCACATAATTTAATCTAAACTTGAAAATTAACTAATTACATCGAAAATAAAATAATCAAATAGATAAAAATATTATACCTTTCGATTACCACCACCAACGACTCCACCATCTCTCTCTCTCTCTCTCTCTGCACCCAAGCGAACAAAACCCACACCTTCTGTACTCCTTATTCCTCCAAGCTCCAAAGCGAAGCCCAACTGAGCTGCATATCCACACCGAATGCCTACATGCCTGCCCAATCGACACCACAGCAGGATTTACTAAGTTCAAAATCGAACTCAACAAGAAATTACACACACTCAGCAGCAAGCTCATCCACACACACTCCTTATCACACCTATATGTACACTGTTTATATATATATATAGCAAGAGAAGAAGGGAGGGTAGTGAGGATGAGAAGGCGATGGAGAGATGTGAGGCGTGAGATAACAGTCGAGAGAGATTGAGAGAGTGCTGGAGGATTCGAGAAGAGACTGATGTTTTCAATTTTTGGGGAAAACTGATTTAGGGGGTTTAGGAATTAAAAGGAAATAAAAGTAGTTTAGGAATTTTATAAGAATTTTCTGAATAAAACAATTAAAATCCACCTTGTAAAATAGAAAATAAATAGGTAACAATTGAGGAAAAATCTAAGTTTCATTTTTTTTTAAAACGTAGAGAATGAAATTATTTATCTCCTCATATTTTTAAAATATTTTTCGGATAAAAAATGAATTAAATATGAATTTCCAAAGTTTTGATCCTTTAAATACAATAAAACTCTTAAAATCATTTTAAAATACTTAATCTCCCAAATTAATCCACCCAACAATTTTAAAAACTCAATAATTATATAAAGATAATTTTACAAAAGATTTCATGATTTTTAAATGCTCCGATGATTTTATAAAAATTTCCGAAGCTCAACAATGCATGATTTAAATACATTTAAATCCTCAAAATACAAATAAAAGCACACGGGCTTACCCAACACCCGTAAACCATCATATAAACATGAAAACATAATAACATATATATTTGACTTCTCAAAATATCCACTATCTTTTTCCTCCTTAATAGGAAAATAAATAAAATACATAATTATCAAAATAATAAATCCTGAAAATTCAGATTATTACAATCTACCCTCCTTAAAAGGATTCCGTCCACGGAATCGGCTAAGGCCTCTATTGGGATTCCTTAACCACCAAAATCTCAAACCATCTATAATGTCTCTATCGAAGATGGCTATCACTGGAGTTCACATCATATCACCATTCTCATTTCCTTTCAAATATAGCTTGATCAACTTCCCATTAACATAACAACCTTGAGAGAGAGTTCACTAATTCCATTAACACAACACACTTGAGAGAGAGAACGAACCAATTCTATCGATACGTTACTAATATTCTATTCGTCTTGGAATTCGCTCTTGTACTAGGCGATTCCGCTCTGATATTCTGACTTGGCTGACCTGATTGGCATCCCCTTGAAATTCATTAGAGATAACAAGAATTATGGAGCTTTGAAAAGATAGCTGCCATACCAAGACAAATGTCACAAACGGGTGCTCCTAGGATTATGAATTTTGAAGTAAACCTTATTTGAGATAAGAGAATTTACTGAGAGATCAATATGATCATAAGAACTCCCGTTGCGTGTCTCAATAAGACATACTAAAGGTAATTAGCCTTCTTGTATTTCACAACCCACAAGTGACGGCGTCCCGTCAGAAATCTATCACACAAACAGATAGTCCTTGTGGCCCCTATCAGTATAGGGTTGTTCATCTCAGTGGAACTTGAGAAGTAGGAAAGCAAATTTGAAGTCAAGTTAATAATTATCATCTTTTGACAATTAATTATCAAGGGACACCTTGGATTAAAATTGATCAGATTCCAAGGCGTGATTTCCAAAGGAAGGATAACCAGAAGGATTCTGGTATACAACAAGTAAGTGGTGCTATATCACCATGGAATTGTCCACTATTGTAGAAAAGTGGAAGTTTGAAATAATATCATTGGCAGGGCTTCAGAAACTTGAAAGTAGGTATAATGGAAGCTTCTGGCACAATTGAAACCCAGTACAGGTGAACACAGGTATGACAATTTAACTCAGAAGAGGGAATATATTCTTTATCCAAAAATCTCGCTTGAAGAGATATCAAATAATTCATAGATTAGGGAGGTAATCAAAAGGGTTTACAAATAGGGAGGGTATTGCCAAGGTCTCATAGATGCCCCTTATGTCGGTTCCTTTGACAGATAAGCATTCGATTGTAAAATTTCTTCTTTTCCGTGCAAACCCTAAGGTGCTCGATAATTTACGCCATCATCGACTTCTCAATAATCGCTAAAGATTCAACCATCGACCTTTATAATCGCAGGGAGTTTTATCCAACTCAGCACGAGTTCCTCATGCAAGCGTTCTATTCGCCAAGAAGACTTTGATTCCGGTGTCGCCCCTAATCAACGACGAATTCCACCTGTCGAATGGGCAGTATTCCGGGAGATCATGAAAATAAATGCTTCTTAATACCATACTTTCCTTTTTCTCGCGTCAATCCCGTGTGCTACTCAAGCTTAACACTCTCGGCATAACAGCCTTCTTATTTACGTCTTTCTCAAACTTTCTCTTTCCGTCTCGATTCATAAAATATATTTTGTCTATATCGACCAACCTCAACTTCACCATTAATCTATGTAATCATTTGAGATGATCAGTGTCTGTTCACCAATCCCTTCATAATATTACCTCAAACTCTCTTATGCTCGAGAAAATTTAGTTACCCACAACTTCGACTAATGATCTTGCATAGTGATCTTATTTTATTTCCCTCTTTGGAATTTAAACAATACGAGTTCAGTCTCAGCATATCACTGCCACAATACTAAATGTCAACCTTTTATTCTCTACAATCATTTTGAAATTCCCTATAGATCGGGGAATACTTAGCTGCCTATATGAATCCCTTAAAGTCATAAATTTCCTACCTCGGGCGATCCATGCCCCCTTGAAACAATACTTGTCTTTGAGGATGATCCTTAGACATACCTCCACAACCATCCAAAAGTGAAACCTATCTCAAACATACTCCTCAACAAAGCATTCTAATCGAAACTTAACCATTGGTACTACATCCGATAGTCCAACACAAACTCTATATGAGTTCTGACGTTCTCACATAACTATACACACTCCTACTCACTCTCGTTTCTAGTTTACTATAACCTCAGCTCTGATACCAACTTGTAACGCCCCCAAATTCAAACATCTGCTTAATCCCATTAAATCACTTATTTGCAATTAATAACTGAATTATAACAACATTAATCCATAAGAATTCATTTAATAACTGAATTACATCATTTTAACTTTCAAACCACCATCATCTTCTAGGCTATAGGGCTAGAAACGAGAATTAAATATTACATTCTCACTATCCATCTAATTACATCACCTTATCTTACAACTTATACTAGTATAATCTTCTATGAGAAGTATACTAGCAACTAATATTACATATACAAAGTATAAGTACAATACACCTCAATATATATGCACAAAAATTAACTTCAGCTATAAAATTTCATGATCAAATCATCTTCACAAGTCATGTTGCCTGCTTCTTCCAAGTTGTGCAGGTAAGCCTCATCTATCTACCTTCCTCTGAAAGGTTAATATTTAAAACAAGCAAGTATGAGCGAAAGAATTGCTCAGCAAGTATATATTTTTATAATTAAATGATTACAACAATGGCAGAACTGATATGTAAAATCCATTTCCATGATAACTAGAAAGAAGAACTCAAAGGTAATCAAAGTTCAAGAAATATCAATGCAGTGACTAGAATAGAATTGGACTATTATATAATTTTTATAAAACAATTAGGATAGGCTGCTGATCAGTCACGCACTAACCCCGGACAAACGCATACAGCAATGTCCTTAATGGATCCACGGCACACATTGGCCTTAATAATTCTGACCACGAATCTGGTCCGACCCTTACGGTCCACATTTTTTTAAAAAAAAACTAACAGTCCAATCCTATATCTAACGTCTCTGGTGTCGGAACAATCGACAACCTCTAATAATCAGCAAATCTGGAAATTCACATTCCAGAATAATAACGTAACTAATAACAGCAAAAGAGTTCAACAACTCAAATCTGGTTTTGATAAAGAAGTACAAGTTTAGAAAAATTGCAATTATGAATTAAAATTGGATTCTCAAACATCATATATTTCAAAATACAAATGCTCTGAACAATAGAGCATGCATAATAACTTGCCTCTGGTCCTTAGCATAATGCAGAAGAACGCAACGTATTCTCAGCATTCCGCCCAAGTAATTCCATGGACTTTATATGATGCCCCGATCTTTCCTATTTGATATACATCGCTTCAACCTGATCATGCTTTACGATACTGCAATGGTTACGCGTACGTGTCAGTCCAGCCTCGTATCTTGAGTAGACACATCGCAGAATTATCACTAAGTCACCTAAAGTCAAACTATAGATGTCCTTCCTATAGTTGACTACTCTAATACCACTTAATGCACATAACACATTTATATCCATTTAATAAACTTAAACCAATTTAATATATAATTAATCCTCAAAGCATCATTGATCCTCAATACCATTTTTAATACTTAACTTAGCACATAAATCCTCGAGACAACAATTAATCCTCAAATCAACCACTTAACACATATACACATAAACAGTTAACATCCACTTCATGCCTCTAGACCACGGAAATTTAATAAATTAAATATAATTAATTGCAGGGGATTTTCAGAAAATTTCGGCATGAAGTATTCGTTTATCGGACTATGGGCACAGCCCCTCAAATACAATACAACCCTGTTTTTGCAAAAATAAAGTTGCCTCAACTTGCAGCAACATAAAATAAACAAATAAGAAAGTATCCGCCCTGACATGCGGAACATAGGAAGAAAAGCCCATATGCAGATAATGAAGAACCATAAGATTGAATTACACTACTACTTACGCTACACCAATGATCGTATTTCTCACACGTTTTAATGATACACGTGACAATCAATCATTGATGTTCGTAAGCCCTAGGGAACAACCCCTAGCACTAACTATTACTTACGCTATATCGATGATCACACCACTCAAGTATATTAATTATACTCGTGATAGCAAATCATGGATATTCGTAAGCCCGAGGAACTAGTTGAAGAGAATTACACAAGTCGTTAAATATTGACATTTAAGACTCGTGATCTCATTACAACTCCTCGCAGATAAACATATAAAGAAAGTTAAATAACAATTTAACTATACTATAGATTACATTTGAAAACTATACAATCAGGAGACAGTTTCATATTACGGGCATATATTACAATCCAATTAAAATATACATGTAACTTCTTTTATCCTAAAACTCATATCCACAAATAGTGATTTAACAAGTATAATTGTCACTCCAAATTCAACACACAATTTACTAATCATATAACATATCCGATAATTAATAATACTTGACTTACGACATTTAATCCATATACACCATTTACAATTAGTAACATCATATAAACTCCAACAGTATACGACATATAATAATTAGCAACTAACAGTCATGCAACTACTTACGAACCAATACCAAGTAATCAACAATTATGAATTTCGACAAATACTCTAACTCGACTTATAATATTTAGCACATAGCAATTATAACTTAGAAAACTCAAATAATTATATATTATACAACAACAATCCCTAACCAACAATCATATAACTCCCGACATTCATCAAAATCCCCCAAGTTCAACTTTCGAAATTGTATCTTTATTTACTACACAATAGCAATAATTAGCCATTAACAATCACCAAAACATATTATCGAACTCGAAATGAATCCCCACAATTATAATCAAATTCACAATTAATTAACAATTATAAACTTCCTGAATTAAACTACGAAAATTAAATCAATCGTATCGCAATTAAATCTAATTTAATTATAACAATTCACATAATTTAATCTAAACTTGAAAATTAACTAATTACATCGAAAATAAAATAATCAAATAGATAAAAATATTATACCTTTCGATTACCACCACCAACGACTCCACCATCTCTCTCTCTCTCTCTCTCTCTCTCTCTCTCTCTCTCTCTCTCTCTCTCTCTCTCTCTGTACCCAAGCGAACAAAACCCACACCTCCTGTACTCCTTATTCCTCCAAGCTCCAAAGCGAAGCCCAACTGAGCTGCATATCCACACCGAATGCTTACATGCCTGCCCAATCGACACCACAACAGGATTTACTAAGTTCGAAAGAAAGAAAGAACTTCAGTTCTCCCATCATGCTCATCTCAAATTTACCCTGCATTAGCTTAGCAAATTTCTTGCACAAAAGATCATTAGTAGACCCGAATATTATATCGTCCACATAGACTTGGACTAATATTGTATCATTCTTATGTTTCTTTGAAAAGAAAGTTTTGTCTATGACACCTCTAACGAAACCATTTTCAAGTAAAATTCAGAGAGAGTGTCATACCATTTTCTTGGCGCTTGCTTAAGACCATAGATAGCCTTGAAGAGAACGTAGACATAATCCAATAGATCTGGATCTTCAAAGCCAGGGGGCTGTTCTATATACACCTCTTCATCCAGCTTACCATTCAGAAAAGCACTCTTGACATCCATTTGATAAACTTTGAAGTTTGAAAATGCTGCGATTGCCAAGAATATTCTGATGGCCTCAAGTCTTGCCACTGGTGCATAGGTTTCATCATAATCAATTCCTTCAGCTTGATAATAACCTTTAGCAACCAGTCTTGCCCTATTCTTCATCACTTTGCCATCTTCATCAAGTTTGTTTCTGAATACCTATCTAGTGCCTACTACAGTTCTGTTTGTAGGTCTGGGCACCAGCTTCCATACTTCTTGTTGTTTGAATTGATTGAGTTCATCTTACATCGCAATCACCCAATCAGGATCAGAAAGAGCTTCTTCAGTTTTCTTAGGTTCCATTTCAGATAGAAACCCTGAATAATTACATTGATTTTGGACAGCTCTTCTAGTTTTTACACCAACATCTGGATCACCAATGATTAGCTCAAAAGGATGAGCTCTATTCCAAACACCCTATCTGGGAAGATTTAATCTTGATGATTCACCTTGTTCTTCATTTTGATGTTGAGTATGACTAGTTGATCCCTCATTAACTCCCCCTGAGTTGTTGCCAGGTTGACTAGATGAATGTTCAGGAGTGTCAGTGGTATCTCCAATATTATCATTGTTTCCACCACCATTACCCTGATCATCCTCATCATTATTATTGTTGTCATTAGCATCAGCAAAAACATCAGGTGGATTGTCATCATCTGAATCTGGATCTGTCATATCCTCAAAAGATAGCTTTTCAGATGAATCTTCAGTTTGGATACTAGGGAGTTTAGTGTCATCAAATGTTACATTGGTCATGGATCTGACCATGGGGGGTCGTGTTTTCCGCAGGTCGAGAGAGTGCAGACCGAGAATCCTGTGGAAAGATCTGAAGGGCGAGAAGGCGGTCGAATTCAGGGAGTCTCTGGTCATCGAAGGTAGTTTTGCTCGAGATGGAGATGCTAATTGTAGGTGGACCAGATTGGCGAAGGACATTCGATGTGTGGCCGAGAAAGTGGTGGGGATTTCCTCAGTTAGGTTCAGGAGCCATAAGGAGTCTTGGTGGTGGAACGAGGAGGTTCAAACGAAAGTTAAGGCTAAACGTGCGCTCTTTAAAGAGCTTTTGTCTATGAGTGCAGGGGCGGAGAAGAGTCGGAAGTTGGAAGCGTACAAGGTGGCGAGACGGGAGGCAAAGAAAGCCGTGGCGAAGGCCAAAGGGGAAGCCTATGAGGGGTTGTACAAGCGCCTGGATACCAAGGAAGGAACGAATGCTATCTTTAAACTAGCTAAAGCTAGGGAGAGAGGGCGGCACGACCTGGGTGCTGTTAAGTTTATAAAGGATGGTTCAGACAGAGTGTTACTAAATGAAGACGCTATTAAGGAGAGGTGGAGTTCTTACTTCCATAACCTTTTCAATGAGAATAGGAGGAGTTGGGCCGGTGGGGCACTAGAGATCCCTCCATCGTCTCCTTGTGATCGTATCAGCGAGGACGAGGTCAAGGGGGCAATTCGTAAGATGGCGAAAGGGAAGGTGGTGGGTCCGGATCAGTGTGGATTTGTCTTAGCGAAGTTGGCGTTCAATGGCTAGTTAATCTGTTCAATGATCTCCTCTTGGGTGATAAGATGCCAGCGGAATGGAGGCGTAGTGTTGTTGTCCCTTTTTTCAAGAACAAAGGAGATGCTCAGAGTTGTAGTAACTATCGGGGTATTAAACTACTCAGCCATACTATGAAACTCTCGGAGAGAGTGGTGGAAGGCCGGATCAGAAGAGAAGTTGAAATCTCAGAGAATCAATTTGGTTTTATGCCAGGGAGATCGACGACCGAGGCCATTCATCTCGTCAGACGCCTTATGGAGAAGTTCAGGGAGCACCGCAAAGACCTCCATATGGTGTTTATTGATCTCGAGAAGGATTATGACAGTATCCCACGTGAGGCGATTTGGAAGACCCTCGTAGAGCGGAGTGTTTCGACGTCGTACGTAAGAGTGATTCAAGACATGTACTCCCAAGCTAGTTCTTGCGTCCGGACCCCAGTGGGTTACTCACGTTTCTTCCCTGTGGAGATTGGGCTTCATCAGGGATCGACCCTTAGTCCTCTTCTTTTCGCACTTATCCCGGATGTCATGTCACGCGGGATCCTAGACGTCGTACCGTGGTGCATGCTCTTCGCTGACGATATCGTGCTAGTGGCGGAGTCAAGGGGGGAGGTCAACGAGAAGTTGGAACTATGGAGATCAACTTTGGAGTCACAAGGCTTGCGGGTGAGTAGAACTAAAACCGAGTATCTCTGGTGCAACTTCAGTGGCGAGGCCATCGACGAAGGGGTGGAGGTTAAGATCGAAGATCAGATCGTCCCGCGTACGGATAAGTTCAAGTATCTGGGGTCGATCATCCAGAAGGAAGGTGAGGTTGAAGACGATGTCAAGCATCGTATCAATGCTGGGTGGCTAAGGTGGAGGGCAGCTTCAGGGGTCATGGGCGACAAGAAGGTTCCTTTAAAGTTGAAAGGGAGATTCTATAGAGCGGCTATCCGGCCTGCGTTGTTATATGGTTCTGAGTGCTGGGCAGCGAAGAAGACCCACGAAAGGACGTTGGAAGCAGCTGAAATGAGGATGTTGCGGTGGTCGTGTGGCCGCACGATGCTAGATAGAATCCCTAATAGGGTGTTCAGGACCGAGCTCGAAGTGGCGCCTCTTTCCGCGAAAGTTAGAGAAGGGAGGTTGAGATGATTAGGTCACGTCCGTAGGAGGCGGCCGGAAGCCCCAGTACGAAGGGTCGAGAGTCTTTCGGTCGTTGGGGTGAGGAGGAGAGGCAGACCGAGGAGGTCATGGGAAGAGCAGCTTATGTTGGATTTGAGGGCTATGAACCTAAGTGAGACCATGACCGCTGACAGGTGTTCGTGGAGGCGGCAAATCAGAGTGGTGGACTCTCTTTTAGGGGACGGCTCGATAGTGGAGAACCTCAGGGTTGGGTTGTCTCGGATGACCTTATCATAGGAGTTTGGTTATGTCCGCTTTGTCTGCTATCTTTTTCCATTCTCATTTATTATTATTATTATCATATGTTTCCCAGTTGTGCAGGTGCAGGGAGCTTCACTTGGTGGTATCTAGAGGCATGGTAGGTAAGTCCCGTGTGGAGAAAGCCATGGGCTCAGGTATTGCTGTGAACTTTGTCACATATCCTTTAGATTCCTTAGTTTATATCATACACCGTATATGTCGTGCACCTAGCCGAGGGTCTTCACGGAAACAGCCTCCCTACCCTAAAAAGTGGGGGCATGGTTTGCGTACAACCTACCCTCCCCAGACCCTGCTCTGAGCGGGATATACTGGGTATGTTTGGTTTGATTTACCTCTAAAACGTCATTTTTACGATGAAGCTGGTAAACACTCATTCAAATAGTTCAAAAAATAATTTTATACAACATATATACTAGATGATAACCCCTCCACGGATCGAGATAATTTATTAATCATTAATTTAGTATTGAGAAATTGTCATAAATTCAATTTTTCTTTTATTTTTTTTGTGATTTTACCATTTTCTAAAATTATTTGTAAAAATACGGTTTGTGACAAAAAAACAACCCAATATAAATTTATTTTACATTTTTCAGGAGAATAATTAAAATTATGTAATATTTAATTAAGAATATTTTTTTAAAAAAAATCAAGAAAACACAATATACATGATTCCAATTAGATATGTTATTCATGCAACCCAGGATTTTTATAATAAAAAAGTATAATATAATATAATTCTAAACTTCTAATAACTTATAAAAAAATAATAAAGAATTCTAAAGGAAATAGGAATTTAAGGATATAACTAAAATTGGTACCAAAGTATAATTAAAAGGAGTTTTGCCTATTAATAAAGATTCTATGCAAATCAATAGTTTATAATATAAGAAATATAATTATAATTGAATTACAACAATTTTAGGAGATATGAATATGGTGTAAAATCATTTTAAAAATGAAATCAAATTTAATACATAAGTCCCATTCAAACGAAATTTCACTTATTTTATAAAATCATTTTTTCTAATATCCCATTAAGAATATTTTCAGAACATGAAGAAAACACAACCTATACGGCTTTGAATAGATACGGATACGTTATTTGTGCAACTCAGTATGGTTATAATTAAAAAATAACAATTACAATAATATTTCAATAATTTTAATATTTTATTAAATAAATAATATCAATCCCAAGAAAAATAAAAATTTAGGGGTGAAATCAAAATAACGGTGGGACCAAATTTGGTTCCCAGTCTATACTATATTATAAAAAACGAGACATTGAAAGTTTTGGTACGGTACTGTACTTACTTTAATTAATTATTTTACTTTATTATTCTTAATTATTTAACTTAATTATAAAAAAACAAAATACAATCTTTTCTCAAAATATTACACGCAGCTATTCCCAACACTTCACCTAAATAATAAATAACCAATTACCTAAAACTGGAAGTTGAATTTTCATTTTTTGCTACTACGCAGCCCTTATATATAAATAGAAATTGGCAAAAAATAGAAATTCAACTTTCAGTTATCAGTTGCATTCAGTTGCATAGGTTGCATATGTAGCTGAATGCAACTGAAAACTGAAAGTTTAATTTCCATTTTTTATCACTGCACAACCCTTATATACAATTGAAAGTTGGCAAAAAAGTGGAAATTCTACTTGCAGTTTGCAGTTGCATTCAGTTGCATAGGTTGCATATAAGAGCATCTCCAAGAGTCTCTTAGCTCACTCCTAAATATATTATAAACAATTAAGCTCTTAGCAAGTTATTACATTGATTTGTGTGTCAACTCCAACACTGCTCTCTATTATGGCTTTTTATTTTATATTTTATTCATATTTCAATTCCATTGGACAAACAATCAATAGATAAGAGAGAAGAACCACTATTTTACTAATAAAATATTAAGTTAAGAGCTACTAGTTGCTTCTAAAATAGAGGAGAGAGAAGAAGCTCTTAACTTTTTAAAGAGCCACTAAGAGTCTCTTGAACTTGATTTTTATTCTCTCGCCTCTTGGAGATGCTCTAAACTTGCATATGCAACTTAGGTATTTTTGTAAATAAATTGGTATTTTTGTAAATATTTTGAGAAGATAGTAAAATCGTAAAAAAAAAATTAAAAAAGCAGTATTTTTGGTAAATAACCTAATTAAAAAGGGATTTGGTGTAAAAAATTATAGAGATGAAATCGAATGTAGTACTGGAGTACCATTTAAACGGGATTTTACTTATTAATAAAAATAATATTTTCTAATATTTAATTAAGAAAATTTTATGAAAAGAAAACACAAACTATATGATTCTGCATATATTATTTGTGCAATTCAATAAAGTTATAATTAAAAAATTATAATTATAATAGTACTCCAATAATTTTAATATTTTATTTAAAGATAATTAATCCTAAAAAAGATAGGAATTTAACGGTAAAATCAAAATAAGGATAAAACCAAATTTGATACCAAAGTATAATTAAAAAGGAATTCTGTTTATTAATAAAGATTATTGATTCAATTTATTAGAATATTAATCGTCCATTAACAAATAACCTGAATCGTATTAATGACAAAATAGAGAGAAAGAGAAACTGAGAAACTCAATTAGACCAAACAAATCGCGCGGGGACAGGTATTACCTCAATGGTATTATCAAAACCAGCCCATGACCATCTTGCTTTTCAAAGACCAACAAAATATAGTAACTTAAACTGAAGTTCTAGTTAAATTGAAAATTTTATTATAAAATTTAATTTCAAATCTTGATTTTAAGTTAAAATTTAATAAAAATTATTAATGCTAACATTTAAAAATTATTAACCTCTTATTTTAATCTCAATTGTATCGAAATTCTAATTCGGTCACTGAATTGAATTCTATAAATCCATTAAAATTTTAATATGTCGTTAATTACACCACGGTTTCTTAACCATTCTTTAAAAGAGTGTTAATAATTTTTTGTAATTTGGAATATTCTTCGTTCGCACATGAAGTAATATTCCTCCTGTCTTATTTATTTCTGTGACAAGTAAAATGAAAAATGTGCATGGTAATCAAATACAATATTTCTATATGATTAGGACATTCAAATGATAAAATTGAGAGTTCTCCTATATGACCTACCTAATTATGCTTGAGACCTTAGTCTTAACTTATGATTATTCGGTCTTTGCACAGAGATTTCTGATATGGGCCGAAAGTAAGCCCTAAAGACACATTAAATATCGCATTAATTGGACCCGGTATGGTCCAAACGTGGGACCCACCAAATGGATCCAAACCCTATTTTTGATATTAATTTCGTAATTAATATTAAGGGTAAAAAATAACTCAGCAATCAGAGCTGGATAAGGACGCCACTCTTCATCAGACTTAGCCTCCAAGGCACATACTTCAACATGAAAATTGACTCCTACATAATAGGATCTAGAACTTTCCTCAAGACAGGTGACTTGCCAGCCAAGTCACCTAATTCTACTACGATTCTAAGGCTCCCGACGCCTATATAAGGGTCTGACCCCTCATTCTCAGAACTACGTTTGTGGCTTGATTCTCAATACGAGATACGTAGGCACTCTGTGAGTACCGATTAGTTTCGAACACGGAAACAGTCATTAAAGCTTGAAGCTCACCAACTCTTTTGCATTAAATACGCACAAACCCTAACCGCAATATTCGTAACCTAGTTTTTATTCCACAACATTTGGCGCCGTCTGTGGGAAGACAACATCAACCATGGTAACTACACGAAGAACACCGCCTGTCACTACTGAGGCCATGCCTCTCAGCTCTGCTCCGCCCGCCACTGAATAAGTCCCCCCAGGGACGACCACTCAAGTTTCTCAACCCATATGGACGACTCCCCATGTTTAGAGTACAACACCAGCGGTCTTCAACCCAGGAGCCAACCCACTTCAAAAGGTGGTTTCTCCTCTTGCTAACCCCAACCAGCCATGGCCACCAGGGGTACAGATCCATACTACGGATCTCCCCATGAGTACCGACCCAATGTATGGTCTGCGTAACTACCCTCCTATCCGAGGCCCTGGACCAAGTGGTCACCCTTTACAGATCCGAGATCAAGAATATGACGATTACTGTGGCCCTTACACTGATGATTCCACATCTGATGATGATCGTGATGAAGCCCCGAGGAGGCGCCGCGCTAGCAGAAAACCTCGAAGAAGGACTCAAACTATCCATGATGAACCCTCTTTGACAGCTGCTGAGAGGATCAAGGCTCATGAAGCCGAGATCTTAAGGTTAAAGGAAGATGTAGCAAGGGATCAAGCTAGATTGAATCAAGCTCAACCTCCTCCAAACTCTGGGAGGATCCCCATCATAAACTTAGAGAGGCCTCTGAAGAGGCAGAAAAGGGCTGATGCCTCAAAGACAACAAGGGTAGAAACCCCGAGAAGCAATCCCAAAGATCTGATGCCACTTGGAGATCCTGATGATCCCACACCTCCATTTACTGATGAGGTGATGAATGCTCGTATCTCAAAGAAGTATAAGATGCCGACAATCAAGGCTTATGATGGAACGGGTGATCCCGCAAACCACGTTAGGACGTTCTCGAACGCACTGTTGCTACAGCCTGCAAGTGACGCCTTGTAGTGTAGGGTGTTCCCTCAAACCTTGTCGGGCATGGCTCAAAGATGGTATAGCCGGCTGCCTGCGAACTCAATTGGCTCTTTTAAGGAGTTGAGTGCTGCTTTCGTTAGTCAGTTTATCAGCGGAAGAGTTCATGAGAAAAGTTCTGCATCCCTTATGTATGTGGTACAGGGGAAGAACGAAAATCTGAGAGATTACCTCAAGAGGTTCACTAAGGAGACATTGAACATCACTGACTTGGAGAATAAGGTGGCCATGGTAGCCCTGGAACACGGAACTACTGATCTATTCTTCAAAAGGTCGTTGGCGAAGCATCCTCCTGAAAACATGGCCGAGCTCCAACGAAGGGCTGACAAGTATATCAAGGCTGAGGACAGCATGAAAAAGGAAGTCACAGGAGGCAATGGCAAAGGTAACAACGACTCCAAGAAGCGAAAGCAAGATCAGGAGTACGATGCTAGGGACAAGTATCCCCGGACTAGCAAAGGCTCCGACTCGCCACCAAAGAAGAATCTTGGACCAAGATTTTCTGATTATGCAAGGCTGAATACTCCTAGGAGTCGAATCTTGTTGGACATTGAAAAGGATAAGGATTTCCGATGGCCGAAGCCACTCAGGGGTGATCCCGCAAAAAGAAACAAGATCAGTATTGCGGATTCCACAGAGATGTGGGGCATGACACTGATGATTGTAAGCAACTCAAAGATGAGATCGAGTTTTTGATTCGTAGAGGGAAACTGAGCCACTACACTATGGGTGAAGACCGCGGTAATCAGAGAAGAGAGTATGATAGGAGGGATGACGATCAAGATCGCAACCCACAGCCCCGAGGGCCAGTAATCAACATGATCTCAGGAGGCCCGACTGCGGCCAGCACAACAAGGAATTCTCGGAAGGTTTATGCTAGAGAAGTGATGCACATCGTGGGAGAGGCCCCGAAGCGTGCAAAAACTGAAGTAATGGTTGGTTTTGATGACTTTGACTTGGAAGGGGTGAAGTTCCCCCATGACGACCCGTTGGTCATAACTTCTGTGATTGGAAACTCATAGGTGAAGCGAGTCTTGATAGACAATGGGGCTTCTGTTGATATTTATTTCATGATGCGTTCGTCAAGATGGGGTACACTGACTCTCAGTTAAACCCGACCAACATGCCGATCTACGGATTCAATGGAGTTGAGTCCAAAGTTGAGGGAACTATTTAGTTACCCATGACAATTGGACAAGAACCTAAGGAGGCTACTCAGATGTTGAACTTTCTGGTAATTAAGGCGTCCTCGACTTATAATGCAATCCTGGGAAGGATCGGACTTCATGCGTTCAAGGCTGTTGCCTCAACTTATCATATGAAAATCAAGTTCCCGACCAGGAATAGTGTTGGAGAACATAAAGGTGATCAAAAGATGGCACGAAGTTGTTATGTAGCCTCGTTAAGGCCTGGTGGAGTCGGGGGGCAGGTCCTTCCGATTGAAGACATGGATGTCCGTAGTGGTAAGGAACGTCAAGAAAGGCCGCCAGAGGACATCACACAGAAGCCTCGAACAGCCATTGAGGCTAAGGCGTTAACTGACTTCGTGGTTGAATGTACCATTGGCAACCAAGAAGTCGGGGGGATTGAGGCGGTAATACCCCAAGCAGGAAGTGAACTTCAGAATAATAAGGAGGAGACCAGAAGGAGTGGTGGGTGCTCTATTTTGATGGAGCATCAAAAACAAAATCTGGTACAAGCCTAGTCTTGCAAAGCCCCGATGGGCTCACAGTTGAGTATTCTTTGAAGCTGGATTTTCCGAAAACCAATAACGAAGCTGAGTATGAAGCCTTGATAGCCGGGTTGGGCTTGGCCAGAATCATGAGGGTCAAGAATCTCAAAGTTTATGGGGATTCGAGACTGGTGGTATCGCAAGTGAATGGCGAATTTGAGGTCAAGGATGAAACTATGGCAAAGTATTTGCGGGTTGTGAAAGCCATTATGACTCAGTTCAATGAGTGCTATGTGGAGCACATTCCAAGAGAAGAAAACGTTAAGGCTGATGCCCTGTCTAAGTTCGCTTCTTCTGAGATCGAGAATTATGTAGGGAGTGTCTACTTCCAGGTCTTGAAAGCCCCGACCATCAACTCTAAGTTGATAGCACCGATTGATATAGGAAGCTGTTGGATAGATCCTATCAAAGCTCACCTAGAAACCGGATGGCTCCCTGACAATGCCTTGGAGGCACGAAAGCTGTCAGTGAGAGCATTGAGATATGCCTTGATCGAAGGCATCCTTTACAATAGATCGTTTGGCATCCCATACTTAAAGTGTTTGAGGCCCCAAGAGGCAAAGGAAGCATTGGAAGAAGTTCACGAAGGGATCTGTGGACAACACTTGGGGGGCAGAGCCCTAGCTCACAAGATCACTCGACTAGGATTCTATTGGCCAGAGATGTTGGCCGATGCACAGCATTATGTCAAGAAGTGTGACGGATGTCAGAAGCACGCCCCGATTGTAAGGCAGCCGCATGAGATGTTGACGTCAATCAACTCTCCTATTCCGTTCGCAATGTGGGGAATGGATATACTTGGCCCTTTTCCCATAGCTTCGGCACAACGGAAGTTTTTGATAGTGGCCATCGACTACTTCACTAAGTGGATTGAGGCTAAGCCTCTAGCTAAGATTACCACCAAACAAGTTACCCAGTTCTTTTGGGAGAACATAATTTGCAGATATGGAATCCCACGAATCCTTGTGACGAATAATGGGACGCAGTTCAACAATGGAGAGTTTAAGAAGTATTGCGAGGAAAATGCTATTGAGCTTCGTTTCACTTCAGTAGCACATCCGCAAGCAAATGGACAGGCTGAGGTAGCCAATCGAATCATCCTTGATGGACTGAAAAGGAGGGTCGAACGCTCAAGGAACACTTGGGTGGATGAGTTGCTGCCTATACTTTGGGCATATCGTACTATTTGTAAGGTGACAACCGGAGCAACCCCGTTCTTGCTAGCTTACGGAGCCGAGGCAGTTGTGCCCTTGGAAATTATGCATGCATCCCCTCGAGTTGAGGAATTTGAACCAGAGACTAATGAAGAAGGCATGAGGCTTGCCCTAGACCTAATTGATGAGGTTAGGGATGAAGCAAATACCCGGAATGCAGAGCATCAGAAGAGAGCATCCTTCCACTACAACCGAAGGGTTAAGGAGAGGTTCTTTCGACTAGGTGACCTGGTTCTGAGGAAGATAGAGGCTTCTGGAGTTGGTCAAAAAGGAAAACTAGCCCCTAACTGGGAAGGGCCGTATCGGGTAAAGAAGACATTAGGACGAGGATCCTACAAGTTGGAGACATTGGATGTGAACGAAGTTAAGTTACTATAGAATAGCTTCGCTAACAAAGAGATTAATTATGCTTCGAAAGGAGGTACTCAACAGCCAAAAATCAAGGTCATGATTCAAGAACAAGACTCCAGACATTGCGAAAAAGCTCCGAGAGGCACGACAAGGTGCCCGAGGAGCACCTAGCAGCCAACCAGGACCTCCTGGCAGCCGACCAGGTGCCACTGAAGGGGTCTGGTCGACCAGGAGCACCTGGAAGCCGGCCAGGAGGACCTGTCAGCCGACCAGGTGCCATGGAAGGGCTCCAGCCGACCTCCTGACACCCTCTCAGAGGGACCTGGCAGGAGGCCAGGACCTCCCGTCAGCCGACCAGGTGCCATTGAAGGGGTCTGGCCGACCTCCCGGCACTTCCCGTCAGTTGGTTGGGCCGATTGATGGTTCTGATTCTCAAATTTACCGCCGTGTAGCGTCGAATAGCACCGTTTAGTGCCGTCTTATATCATTTAACGTCATAAATTAAATGATGTCTAGGGTTGATTAGCACCGTTTATTGCCGTCTTGCGCTATTTAATGTTGTTTAGCATATGTTAAGCATCGTTTAAGCGTCGTTTAGTGCCGTTTTGGTCAACATGGAGCCCCTGTCAACTTGTCAGCCGACTAGGAGCACCTGGCAGCCGATCAAGGAGCACCTGGCAGCCGGCCAGGAGCACCTATCAGCCGACCAAGTGCCATGGAAGGGCTCCAGCCGACCTCTTGGCACCCTCAGCCGACCAGGGGCACCTGGCAGGAGGCCAGGACCTCCTGTCAGCCGATCAGGTGCCATTGAAGGGGTCTGGCCGACCTCCCGGCACTTCCCGTCAGTTGGTTGGGCCGATTGATGGTTCTGATTCTTAAATTTAGCGCCGTGTAGCGTCGAATAGCACCGTTTAGTGCCGTCTTATATCATTTAACGTCATAAATTAAATGACGTCTAGGGCTGATTAGCACCGTTTAGTGCCGTCTTGTGCCATTTAACGTCGTTTAGCATAGGTTAAACATCGTTTAAGCACCGTTTAGTGCCGTTTTGGTCAACATGGAGCCCCTGTCAACCTGCCAGCCGACTAGGAGCACCTGGCAGCCGATCAATGAGCACCTGGCAGCCGGCCAGGAACACCTGTCAGCCGACCAAGTGCCATGGAAGGGCTCCAGCCGACCTCCTGGCACCCTCAGCTGACCAGGGGCACCTGGAAGGAGGCCAGGACCTCCTGTTAGCCGATCAGGTGCCATTGAAGAGGTCTGGCCGACCTCCCGGCACTTCCAGTCAGTTGGTTGGGCCGATTGATGGTTCTGATTCTTAAATTTAGCGTCGTGTAGCGTCGAATTGCACCGTTTAGTGTCATCTTATATCATTTAATGTCATAAATTAAATGACGTCTAGGGCTGATTAGCACCGTTTAGTGCCGTCTTGCGCCATTTAACATCGTTTAGCATAGGTTAAACATCGTTTAAGCGCCGTTTAGTGCCGTTTTGGTCAACATGGAGCCCCTGTCAACCTGCCAGCCGACTAGGAGCACCTGGCAGCCGATCAAGGAGCACCTGTCGGCCGACCAGCTGCCCGGGAAGGGGTCTGGCCGACCTCCTGGCACCTCCAGTCAGTCGGTTGGCCCGGTTGATGGTTCTGATAAAGGTTTTTGGTTTCCAGATCGAACGTCGACCTTCGAACACTCCTAAACTTAGCGCCGTTCAGCGTCGATTATCACCATTTAGTGCCGTCTTACGCCATTTAACTTCGTTTAACATAGGTTAAACATCATTTAAGCGTCGTTTAGAGCCATTTGGGCCGTCAAGGTGCACCTGTCAGCCGTCAAGGTGCACCTGTCATCCGTCAAGGTGCACCTGTCAGCCGACCAGGAGCACCTGGCAACCGACCAGCTGCCAGGGAAGGGGTCCGGCCGACCAAGGTGCACATGTCATCCGTCAAGGTGCACCTGTCATCCGTAAAGGTGCACCTGTCAGCCGTCAAGGTGAACCTGTCATCCTTCAAGGTGCACCTGTCAGCCGATCAGGAGCACCTGTCAGCCGACCAGCTGCCAGGGAAGGGGTCCGGCCGACCAGGAGCAGATGTCAACCGTCAAGGTGCACCTGTCAGCCGTCAAGGTGCACCTGTCATCCGTCAAGGTACACCTGTCAGCCGTCAAGGTGCACCTGTCATCCGTCAAGGTGCATTTGTCAGCCGTCAAGGTGCACCTGTCCGCCGACCAGGAGCACCTGTCAGCCGACTAGTAGCACTGTCAGCCGACCAGCTGCCAGGGAAGGGGTCCGACCGACCAGGTGCACCTGTCATCCGTCAAGGTGCACCTGTCAGCCGTCAAGGTTCACCTGTCATCTGTCAAGGTGCACTTGTCAGCCGTCAAGGTGCACCTGTCAGCCGACCAGGAGCACCTGTCAGCCGACCAGCTGCCAGGGAAGGGGTCCGGCCGACCAAGAGCAGATGTCAGCCGTCAAGGTGCACCTGTCAGCCGTCAAGGTGCATCTGTCATCTGTCATCCGTCAAGGTGCACCTGTCAGCCGTCAAGGTGCACCTGTCAGCCGACCAGGAGCACCTGTCAGCCGACTAGCTGACCAGGGGGTGGTTGCAACTGTCCCGGGTCCCCTTTTCAGCTGACCGTTTAAGCACCGTTTAGTGCCGATAAGCACCGATTAAGTGCCGATTAGCACCGATTAGTGCCGATAAGCACATATTTGTGCTGATAAGCACCGATTTAAGTGTCGATTAACACCGATTAAGTGCCGATTAGCACCGATTAGTGCCGATAAGCACAGATTAGTGCCGATAAGCACTGATTAAGTGCCGATTAGCACCGATTAGTGCCGATAAGCACAGGTTAGTGCCGTTTTATTCCGTTTAACGTTGTTTAACATTGTTTAAACATCGTTAAGGCTGATTAGTGCCGATTAGCATCGAACTAACATTGTCGTAAATGCGTTGGTCGCTCCACGCTTTACATCAAGACAATACTCGTGAAACACTAGTGTACAAAGATGAACCCTAACCCGAGTCTCGAAAAAGACCATTAAAAACTTCAAGGAAAACCTGATCAGTTTTCCTAGAAGTTGGGGGACAAATGATATGGGCTGAAAGTAAGCCCTAAAGACACATTAAATATCGCATTAATTGGACCCAGTATGGTCCAAACGTGGGGCCCACCAAATGGATCCAAACCCTATTTTTGATATTAATTTCATAATTAATATTAAGGGTAAAAAACAGCTCAGCAATTAGAGTTGGATAAGGACGCCACTCTTCATCAGACTTAGCCTCCAAGGCACATACTTCAACTTGGAAACTGACTCCTACATAATAGGATCTAGAACTTTCCTCAAGACAGGTGACTTGCCAGCCAAGTCACCTAATTCTAATACGATTCTAAGGCTCCCGACGCCTATATAAGGGCCTGACCCCTCATTCTCAGAACTACATTTGTGGCTTGATTCTCAATACAAAATACGTAGGCACTCTGTGAGGACCGATTAGTCTCGAACACGGAAACAGCCATTAAAGCTTGAAAGCTCACCAACCCCTTTACATTAAATACACACAAACCCTAGCCGCAATATTCGTAACCTAGTTTTTATTCCACAATAATTTCAAAAATAAGATATTCATATTGTCTTAAAAGGAAACACAGCTCTAATCTGATTACAAATTTGAATTATGCATGATTTGACACTGGTATTAGTGGGAATTATGATATTCCATATGTTGCATATTATAACAAAATTATATGTGTAGCAGTTGCGACTCTGCGATCTCAAGAATCTTCAATTGAGTTATTTTTTATTTTTCAAGCTCGTCACTGAGTAGGACTGAATTTTTTAAATTCCAGTGTGTATATATAGTAAAAGCATGTAATATTATATCCATGCATGCACGATAGAGTTGAATGATGGAAGAAAAAGACAGACAGACTGACATGCAGCTACATATTCCCAGGGATGAAGGTAGATTGATCCGTTTTTATAGCTTCACAATTCTTTTAATAATAGTACTACTCAATTTGAATATAGTAAATCTCAATTTTTATTGGCAACCACAATAAAGAAAGAAATAAAACATTACACTGAAAAAGGGAAGAAAAAACAGAAGTGCCATGGAGAGTTGACTTTACAGGTTGGTAATGAGCCCAACTGCAGTTTTAATATTTTTCACAGATGACAAATACCAGCCCACCATTTTTTTAGGTAAACTTTCCAAATATACACATTCTTTACTACTCCTCCCTCTAATGAACCCCTTATTTTATCATTTCATCTTATAATTATTAGTAATATCTATACAACTGTAACTATATGTGTAATTGTTCATATAAGTGGTTGAACATATAAATATTTTTTTATAATAAATAAATTTATATGTCTTAAAATGAATATCTATTTTCAATAAATCTAGGAGATAAACAAGAATCGAACACTGATACGACACGAGATAAGTTGTAAATACTTGAATTATCTCATATAAATTTGTATTTTGTGAAATGTACCACTTGCGTGTATACATATGTACGAGACTCGATGTAATAAGTGTGTATTCCTCAATGTGATCAAAGAAATTAATTGGTACTACATTCATCCTGGGGCGTAGCCAATGTATCGTTAATGGGTGCAACTAACCCCACTGAAATTTTAAAATTTTTAATTTTATATATAAAAAAATTAAATTTTTTTTTCTTTACTGTTAAACTTAATTTTTGGCCCCACTCGAAAAATAGATATTTTTTTTTAACATGGGAACCCGCAGCCGTTCTGGATAAACCCATGGGCTCACGCAATAGCCTGCAAACCACGTGATCCAAGGCAAACCGCACAAGTGCGACAGACTCTGCCCCAGGATGGTATAATCACAAACCTGCAAACCACGTGATCCAAGGCAAACCGCACAAGTGCGACAGACTCTGCCCCAGGATGGTATAATCACAAATCCGCCTTTCATCGGAGTCGAACATGTGACAAAGAGATGAGATGGCCTCTCTTTAACCAACTGAGACAACCCTTGCTGGTTGGAAAAATAGATTTGTACTACTATACTTTGAGTTTGACCCCAGTACTTGTGTAATGTTTAAACTTTCTTGACAATTTTTAGCATAGATAAATTTTTGACCCCGGTAATTTGAATTCCTGGCTACGCCTCTGCATTCATCCATGTATCAAGTTGTATGTTTTAATTTATTATATTTATTTGTGGAAAAGTAAATTAATGACCTATTTCTATTTTCTTGTCTTAAACGCGCGTGAAGAGATCAGAGGCTGTATCGAATATTAAAAAAATCAGTAAAAAAAAAATTATGGATAAAAAATCATGAATCGATATATCAACATATATATCAAGAATTGGGGACCTGTCAAATAAGGATATACGTACTATATAGTTAACTTGAGCTTAGGGAAAAGAGAATGCCTTTGCATGCGCAGAATCACAAGAATAGATGATCTCGGCCACTTTTCTTCCCGAAGGTCTGTGAATATTTGTGATGATACCCGTGAAGAAAAGTCATAGGAAGTTGAAAAACAGCCAGCAGTATAAATTTATATGGTGTACACATTACATAAAACATATATCTTTCATTTAATGCTTGGCAAGTCCACACGAACGAGGAATGTTTCAAAATCTTCCATGTATGTTTATGATCACTTAGGTCAATATATATACTTCTCATATTAATTCATTACTTTATCGAATGTGTGTATGAATGAATATGGACACATATATTACGGTTGGAAAAAATAGCGTAGGGAAAAGTTAATATGGTTGGGAATAAAGATATAAATTATATTTGAAATATATGATTTATTTTTTTTGATTACGTAGTCTTATATGCCTTATAATTTAGTTCTAAGATAATTCTTGGGGTAAGCGAGAATCGAAGTCATGATCCGGGACGACAGAGAATACACCTAAAATAACCTGGAATTGAAATATATGTTTATGAAAACTGAGTTGAGTTGTTATCGTTTTATTAATTGTTATTATCGTGTTGTTCCCTATTTTGTGAAATAATGAAATGTATATTTGGTGCATTAGTGTGAATCCACGACAGAAAGATGTTATTAAGTATTATTTGAGAATATTTTGAGATTGTTTTTGGTATATATAATATTACTCTTCTTTTTTGGAATTTTTGAAAGATATTAAACCCCGTTTCATTATTTTTTGGAATATCATACATATAAAATAAAGAAAATACACATATAAATCTTTTACATATATATATGAGAGATATTGAGAGAGATGTGCATATGCACTCATAAGAATTCTATATGTCTATAAATAGGTAGGGAGTAGGCAATGTGTTTAGTTTAATATATTTTCCATCAACATTCATCTTTCTTCTCTGCATTTTCTTACAGATAGATCTTCAAGTACTCCTACCCCTTTACTCAAAACAAAAAACAAACTAGCTTGAAATCAATAGTTAACTTCATTATTAGAATTAATTGATTCTTAGTTGATAAATATATAGTTGAGAGACCCATGAAAGAAACTATTGTTACTGATTCTGGAGATTCCAAGACAATTAGCTATGATAATATCGACAAGGAAGAAGAAGAAGAAGAAGAAGAAGGAGGAGGAGGAGGAGGATCGGAAGGGAATGTTTGTGCGCGAAAAAAGGGAGGAATCAGCTCAAGCAGCAGCACGGTGGAAGAGAGTGAAAAGAAGGGAGCGTCAGGATCGTCATCAGTGAGGCAGTACAATCGTTCCAAGAACCCCAGGCTTCGCTGGACTCCTGATCTTCATCGTTGTTTCATTCATGCTGTTGAGAAATTAGGAGGACAGGAAAGTGAGTACTCCACATTCGACTCACAAAAATTAACACTCGTGTTTTGGTATCATGTACACGATCAATGGATATCTAGCTAGTTTTTATGGTTTATTTTTGGAAGTTATATATTAGAGAGTACATTTTTAGTTTCTTAATTTGAATAGTTATAGATTAAATCCCTTTCGAGTTCTAACCATATCATCATGGTGCAGGAGCTACACCTAAGTTGGTCCTTCAAATGATGAATATCAAAGGCCTTAGCATCTCTCACGTCAAGAGTCATCTTCAGGTAATTCGTGCTTCGTATAGTCTAGTTCCTACCATAATTTGCTATTAGCTATGTACAAAATTTTGATATATAGTTCTGCAAGTTTTGGATCAATCATATAGCTTCCTTTAATTTTCTGTTTTCTTTTGTGTCTTTTTTTTTTATTAATTTTAAACTTTGGTCTCTTTATCTCCAGATGCACCGGAGCAAGAAAATTGATGACCCGATGGAAGGTAACTTCAATCATTTTAGTTATTAGGCATACATATATAGCTGCTGCATGTAGATTAGGGTTTTCTCTTACACACATTTGATTCCGATTTACATTTACTAGCTAGCTAGCTAGGCTAAATTTTATACAAAAGCAATAGTACTGAAACCTAGATTAATTGTAATCTTCCACATGCAGTTCTATCAGAACAAGGGCTTCTTGGTAACAGAGATTATGATCATCATATTTATAACTTTAGCCAGCTTCCAATGCTTCAAGGTTCTAATCATAGCCCTAATTCCAACTCGAGGTATATATATACATGAATCATGTACTGTTTTTTAATCATAGCCCTAATATCGATCTGGCATTGTGACGGAATTTTTTTTAAATAATTTAAGGTTAGCTAGTTCTTATTCTCACTTTTGCTATTAATTATTTAGATATGTGAATGATTCTTGGAGTCGACAATATTCCAATCCAACTTACAGGCCTTTCATGGGAGGAATATTCGGATCAAATAGTTTCAAACAAGGCCTTGTGCATTCAATGGCTGCTAGAAATAATTTTGAAAGTAGCAGCACAAGCCATACATTAGGGTTTGATTTATACAGGACTAATCTTTCATTCAGTACCGAAAACCATCCAAGAGTTCGTAGTAATGAAGAACCGTGGCGGAACCATGTCAGAAGAAGCTCAGTGGATCAGTTAATTAACATGCATAAAGAACAGCAAGATAGAGGCACAAATGATGAACTCGTCACACTGCAGGCATTGAAAAGGAAGGCTGCAAATTCAGATTCCGAACTTGATTTGAACTTATCTCTGAAAATCATGACACCTGATAGTCGACAAACTGATAAAAAACACGAAGAGGCTAACAATAAGATTCATTCTAGTAGTAATTTGTCTCTTTCTTTGTTTTCATCATCAGCTTCAAATTGTAGTACTAGTAGATTAGAAGAAAGAGACAGCGGTGGAAGAAAGCATGCAAGAAGAATTGAAAGTAGTACTCTAGATCTGACTTTGTGAAATGCATGAGACAAATTTCTAAGTGAGATTTCGTTGTACTTTGTTTATAAAAAAATGGGATACTGATCAGGATTGTCATGTGCCAGCATATAATAATTAAAGTTATATGCATTGGACTCTTGTTCTTAATCTTATCATTGTCGTTTGGCTCTGTGTGCATGCGTTTAGAACTAGTAGTTATATATTTTACAGCTAAACCATGAACTGTGTGCGGTATTATATATACCAGGTATATACTTAAGATGATATTGTTTCAAGGAAAATGTATTCTTGAATGTAAAATTTTATTATTTTACAACTCAGATATACGTCATATTTAACAAAATATTACTTATTGCTTGTCATGTTCGTCACTTCACTTCGAAATCGGCAAGTGCTATATTCGTTTTGTGATTCCCAAATCTGAAACTAATCCTTAAATTTTTATCCCAAACTGAGGGAACAAGTTTACAATTATAACAAAATATATATGAATTACAGTTATTTTTATCTTTTTTCGGGATATATTTTAATTTCTTGGAGAACAAAAGGAGGGGCTACTAGTTCCCGTCTTGATCTTCTAATAATAATAATAATTTGTTTCCCATTTCGCAACTCAAATTATAAAAAGAACTTCCACATTTTTATCACAAACGAGCTGGATCGCATGGGGGTTGGAACTTTGGGAAAACAAAAGCAACTTCATAAAGATGAAAGAGATGTGTGGATCGCAATAGGTTCTAGAACACCATAAGGCTTGATCCATTGTATCCCTTTTAAGTACCCAATCAGTTGCGGGCTGGCCTGTAACCGTTTCAGTTTTTTTTCTTCCTTTCCTTGTTCTATTCATGCTTTTGTTCATATATAAACATATATATGTTTGTGTCCTAGTCTACAATTTCACGTGAACATGCAACATTTCTAATTAAAAAATCAAGATCCTTACAATCGACTGTTCCAATCAGCTATCTGTTATGATTTTCGATGAATAGGTTTAACACTATTTTTTTTTTTTTTGAATGTAGGAGGTTCATATCATTTATTCACTAAAATTTTTTGTGAATGTAGGAGGTTCGTATAATTTATTCACGCTTAAGGTTTTTTCTTTTTCCCGAAAAATTATAGCGCAGGAATAATTAACAACAATCAATTGTTATGGATCAACTTCCTACTTTAAAAGTAACAATTTATTTATAGACGTCGATGGTGACTTAATCTAAACACGTTTTAATAAATGTAGTAGTTATTCGTTTAGATTGTTTTTTATTCTGTTTTATTCCGAGATTGGTGTTAGACTTGGTCATAGGAGAGTTGGAGTATGTTTAGGAGTTGATTAGAAGAAGAATAAGGAAGTAGCAGTCTTTTAGGAAGGGAGATGCTACTTTCATGCATTCATTTCAGCAATTTCAGTTTTAAATAGCTTTTTAATCTTTCATTCCAATTAATCGTGTAGAAAGAAGTGTTTTCTTTCAATATTGTTTCTCTTGTTTTAAGCTTTACATTCCATACGTGGTATCAGAGCTTGCATCTGTCATCATTCGATACTCATTCACAGTTAACACGAGATGGAACCAGGCAAGACTAAGGGGAGACGTCATTTAGCTTGAGCTATCCGATTTTGACAAAAACAAACTATGCGACATGGGCACTTAAAATGAGGGTATTTATGCAAGCACATGGCGTGTGGGAAGCGGTGCAACCTAAAGATCCCAAGACTGTGGTTGAAGACAGGCGTGCGTTGGCTGTTATTTATCAAGGGATTCCTGAAGATGTTTTGATGGCTATTTCAGAAAAGAAAACGGCCAAAGAGGCTTGGGAGGCTGTCAAGACAATGAGCTTGGGTGCAGACAAAGTGAAAAAGGCGAAAGCACAATCTTTAAAAGGTGAATTCGAGGCATTGAGGATGGGAGAAACAGAACCACTGGATGACTTTTACATGAAAATGAAGGGCTTAGTTCTCAATATCAGGGCGTTGGGAAGAAACATTGGAAGAGGCATATGTGGTAAAGAAACTACTCAGAGCAGTTCCTTCGAAGTTTTTGCAAATAGCATCTGCTATAGAACAATTTGGAAACTTGGAAGAGATGTCTATGGAGGAGGTCATTGGCTCATTGAAGGCACATGAAGAAAGAGTTCGTGGGCAATCTGAAACGAGTCAAGGGAAACTTCTATTAACAGAGGAGGAATGGCAAAAGAAAATAATGATGGTCAGTTGCTGATGACTCGAGAGGAGTGGCAAAGAAGGACCAGTAAAGAGGGAGCTCGAGGTAGTGGAGAGTTTCGTGGGAGAAATGGAGGTCTTAGACCACGAGACAGAAGCCAGGTGAGGTGTTTCAATTTCCAGGCATATGGACATTTTGCAAACGAATGTCGTAAACCTCGAAGGGAAAGAGATAACCAGGTAAATCTCACAAAAATTCAGGAGGATGAACCAGTGTTGCTGATTGCTAAGAAAGTGGGAAAGATGACTGAAACGATGCTGTTAAAGAAGGAAACGACAACTCCACAGCTTCAACCAGAGATTGATGGACAAAGGGAGTCACAAGTATGGTATCTAGATAATGGGGTTAGTAATCACATGACTGGGCAACAAGGAAAATTCAAGGAATTGGATGAAAGAGTGACATGAGAAGTGAAATTTGGGGATGGATAGAAGGTAAGCATTAAAGGAAAGGGAGTTGTTTCATTTAAATGCAAAAATGGTGAAGAGAAAATTTTAAAAGAAGTGTACAATATCCCCACTTTGTGCAATAACATTATTAGCCTCGATCAATTATCTGAAGAGGGCAATCGTGCAATATTGAGTGGTGACTACTTGTGGGTGTATGATAACAATGAAAGACTACTGATGAAGGTGAAGAAGTCGGGAAACAGACTTTATAAACTTAGTCTTGAGGAGAGTACAACCATGTGTTTGTTGAATGATGTAGAAGAAGAGACGTGGCTGTGGCATGCTCGTCTTGGGCACGTTAATTTTCAGGCAATGGAGATGATGCCAAAAGAACAGATGGTGTATGGTTTGCCTAAATTGAAACAACCAGTAAAGAAATATGAGGGATGTCTAATGTCGAAGCAAATAAGGCAACCATTCCCGAGTCAAGCAATTTTTCTAGCAAACAAAGTGCTGGAACTTATACATGGAGACATTTGTGGTCCAATCTCACCTTCAAATCCAGCAGGTAATCAATACTTTCTTTTACTCGTTGATGAATATAGTAGGAAGATGTGGATTTATATGTTGAAAAAAGAAGAGTGAGGCATTCAGTGCATTCAAAAAGTTTAAACTGCTTGTTGAAAATAGAGTAAACCAGAAAATCAAAATATTTCGAACTGATAGGGGTGGAGAGTTCTGTTCAAATGAATTTGAGAAGTTCCGTGAAGATGCTGGTATTCAACGACACTATACAGCCCCCTACATCCCACAACAAAATAGGGTGGTGGAGCGTAGGAATCAAACGGTGGCTGCCATGACTCGTAGTTTTTTGAAAGGTACAAAGTTGCCATCATTCATGTGAGGAGAGGCAGTGAGGCATTCAATTTATGTGCTTAATCGTCTGCCAACATGAGTATTACGGGGGAGAACACCATATGAAGCATGGACAAGAAGAAAACCTGACCTCTATCACTTAAGAATGTTTGGTAGTATAGCCTATATGAAAATCCCAGCCGTGTACACTCAGAAATTGGATGATCGTAGTAAGCCAGTCATTTATCTAGGAAAGGAGCCACGACAAGTCGCTTGTATGATCCAATTAAAGACACAATTTGTGTGAGTTGAGATGTGGTGGTTCAGGAAGGTAAGTTTTGGAATTGGGAGAAACATAGTGAACAAGGTGGGTGTGAAGTTGTGTTTCCTGGCTTTGAGTCAAATAATGTTGTTGAACACACTGTTGAAGAAGCAGGAGAAATAGGTAATGGAGAATTAGGAAGTGAAATGAATACCTCTACTAATGTATCGACACCAGAACGGAGTCATAGAAGCACATCGACTGAGGCATCTAGTGAGTATTGATAACGTGTATTTTATACACGTTTTGTCTTTTATTCTTCTGCATTTTTGTTAGTTTCGAATGTTGTTTTATTAATATTTGTTATGTTTTTCATCTTTCAGTGCCTCGTGCTTAATTGTTGAAAAGATGGCTTATTTTGAGCTTGAAAGCGAAGATTATTCAAGAGGGAAGTTAGAAGATTCATGCTCGCGATGTCAGGAGGTGTTTAATGTATTATCTTGAAGATTTTATCTCGTACGGGCTGATGCACGGCCGTTCGATAGGCCGTTCGAAGGAGCAGATTTTCTGTACGGGCAGCTGTACGGCCGTTCGACAGGCCGTACGACCCTGCTGTGTATTAAAAAGAGATGTAACCAAGCACAACCTTATATATCTTAACCTACATCTTATTTTTCCTCTCTTCTTAGCCTCTTCAAGAATAAAAACCTAGGGTTAGTAGGAGTTAAGAAAACATTAATTACTCATAATCTAGCATTGATTATGAGTAACTAACTTCATACATTTGGCTCAAGGAGGATCTCTTGTATCAAAATCCATTTCATTTTAAGTAAGATCTATTTCACTCTATCTTGAATTCTTGAGTTGTATTGTTTATGACTTTGCTTGGAGAATTGTAAGTTGCTTCAATTTGCTTCTCTTGTGAATTCAATTGCTAATTGTTTGTGCTAATCCGTAATTGTTAGTACATTCATTGTAGTAGCACAAGGTTTAGTTTACCTAAATCCTCAAAATTCAAGTGCAAATACCTAGGTTGAGCTCCTCATCCTTGGGTTTGTCCTAGCCTCTCTTTGTTTGATTCCTTGATTTGGTTAAATTAGTAGTGCTTCATTATTGGTTGCTATAATCAAGAGAACTAATTTATGTGCTTCACTAAATTAATGTTTATAGAAGAGAATTAAGTGATTTTGTGCTTCACCAATTATCTTAGTTAGGTAGAGTTGATTATTTCTTGCTCATATGTGTGTGGGTGAAGTGCTTGAGTTTCCATAATCCTTGGGTCAAATATATCCTTATCTTGTTAATTTAAACATTGTGCCTTGTTGTGTTAGAAAAATTGGATGATTGAAAGTTAATTAATCATATTTCTCTAGCAATTTATTTCTTGTAGCCAAGGTGTTTGATAAAATACCACATCCAACTAAAAACCCCCCACCATTTTACATTACACTAGTTTTGAGCGCTATTCCCTTGGGCTCGATCCCTACTTGCCACATTTGCTATATTTTATAGTTAAGTGCGAACATAGTAGAGCATAAATAAATCATTATAAATTTGGCGCGTCGACGACGGCCGTGGCCGAGTATGAAACAAGTGACCAAGAGTCTGCAACAAGTTCTGCAACAAGTGAACCAAGAAATTTTAGGTTGTTGAGTGACATTTATAACGAGACAGAAGAAGTTGAGCTGGCTGATGATATGTTGCTACTAAGTGTCGAATAACCTGCATCGTTTGATCAAGCAGTGTTAGAGAAGGAATGGAGGCAGGCCATGAAAACAGAACTCGAAGCAATAGAAAGAAATGATACATGGGAGTTGACAGACTTGCCAAAAGATCATAAAGCGATCGGTTTGAAATGGGTGTAGAAAATCAAAAAGGATTCGAATGTGGTGATAGTAAAGCATAAGGCTAGACTTGTGGCAAAGGGGTATGTTCAGAAAAAGGGTGTAGACTTTGAAGAAGCTTTCGCTCCAATTACACGTCTAGAAACAGTTCGACTTTTATTGGCTTTGTCAGCAACAAACAGTTGGGAAGTACATTATCTAGATGTAAAGTCTGCGTTTCTTAATGGAGAAATTGAGGAGGAGGTGTACGTATCGCAACCTACTGGTTATGAGGTAAAAGGTCAAGAAGGGAAGGTGTACAAATTACGTAAGGCGCTGTACGGACTAAGACAGGCACCTCGTGCCTGGTATACACGTCTGAGCAAATTTCTAGAACAACTTGGTTTTGAGAAGTGCCCGTATGAACATTCCGTTTATACCAAGCGTGAGGGAAACGAATCACTAATCATTGGTGCCTATGTAGACGACATATTGGTTACGAGATCGAACATAGCAAATATCATTAAGTTTAAGGAGCAAATGAGCAAGGAATTTGATATGAGCGATTTGGGAAAATTGTCTTCTTATCTTGGCATAGAGGTTGATCAGAGAAAAGACTATATTGAGCTGAAACAATCTGCTTATGCTAAGAAAGTACTAGAGGCTGCAGGAATGGCTGATTGTAATCAAAGCAAATACCCGATGGAGCCAAAGATTCAACTTCATAAGGATTTAAAGGGAAAAGCAGTGGACTCTTCACGATATAGAAGCATAGTGGGTGGGTTACGCTACCAGGTTCACACCATGCCAGATATAGCGTACGCTGTTGAAATGGTAAGTCGGTTTATGGAAAGACCAACTTCATTACATCATTTGGGTGTTGTGAAACGTGTGCTTCGTTATATAAAGGGAACGATTAATTATGGTCTTGTGTATTCAAAGGGCACAGGTAATCACATGTTGTCTGGATATTCTGACAGTGATTTTGCAGGAAATAGTGATGATCGAAGAAGTACTGGAGGCATGGCGTTTTATTTAAGTGAGAGCTTGATAACTTGGATGTCTCAGAAACAACGCTGCGTGGCCCTATCTTCTTGTGAAGCTGAGTTCATGGCTGCAACAGCAATCGCGTGTCAAGGGTTGTGGCTACCGAAATTGTTGATTCAGATTACAGGGATGGAGGCTAAACCTATTACTTTGTATGTGGATAATAGGTCTGCAATAGATCTGGCAAAGAACCCAGTATTCCATGGTCGTAGTAAACATATTGATGTACGATTCCACTTCATTCGTGATTGTGTGGAACGTGGGGATGTTGTTATCAAACATGTAAGTTCTGGTGATCAGCGTGCAGATGTTCTTACTAAACCAATGTCAGCAGTCAAGTTTGTTAGAATGAGGGAGCTGTTGGGAATCAAGGAGCTTGCAGAAAATGTTTAGATGGGGAATGTGTTGACTTAATCTAAACACGTTTTAATAAATGTAGTAGTTATTCGTTTAGATTGTTTTTTATTCTGTTTTATTCCGAGATTGGTGTTAGACTTGGTTATAGGAGAGTTGGAGTATATTTAGGAGTTGATTAGAAGGAGAATAAGGAAGTAGCAGTTTGTTAGGAAGGGAGATGCTACTTTCATGCATTCAGTTCAGCAATTTCTGTTTTAAATAGTTTTTGTAATCTTTCATTCCAGTTAATCGTGTAGAAAGAAGTGTTTTCTTTCAATATTGTTTCTCTTGTTTTAAGCTTTACATTCTATAGTCGATGGTATTGAATGGAATTTATTTTGTAATAAATTGGTTGTTGTACACCAGTACAAGAGTACTGGAAGCTCATCAGATCATGTCATAAAGGTATCCATTTCCGGATTCGATTGATCAAGCGGCTGGGGTCTCACGAGTATTCAGAACTCAAGTTGATGCCTACATATACAGGTACATCACATGTTATTCCATTTTTACGAATAACATTAAAAGGTGTAGGATATGGAAAATAAATTTCGAATTGAACGAGAATCAAAATCCTTATCACTGGATTATCTTAACAGGCTCTTGTAACAAACTAACAACGTTTAATTTTACTAAACTAAGGAATGTATGCATCATCTGTGTATTATATATATTCACGTTGAATGAATGGAAACATCTAGTGGAATCAATTTGAAATTGAGTTCCAAAGTGGAGAAAGATGATGGAAAAGTGGAATTGCAACTTGCATGTTGCGTTTTAGCTTTTACCAAAACAACTGTACAAGATTAACATTGCATGGCCATAAATATTCTCAGTATTACTTGTACTCGCATTTTCTCATAATTGTACTTGAAAATATCTTGGAAATTAGGGCAACCTTAAGTGAGAGAGATATACCAAGATTACACAAAGCTTGCGGCTGTGTGGTTTATATCATTATGTATGAACGTAGCTTCAGTTAGCTGGAGAAAGCTTGTGGTTCAAATCCACGTTAACCAGTTTCTTTTAATTTCATATCCATTCTCTTATATTCCATTTCATTCATCCCAACTAAACACAACATAAATCTGTAAAGGAGCCAATTAACAGATTATCATTTGGTTTGATAAAAATTCTAACAAGTTCTGCTCGTTTATAAGGAGCTGTTATACAGTTTACTCTTGAGGTTCAATTCTAAAACGAGCACGCAGTTCGAATTCAATTTTTCAACAATCGAGAACCATCTGAATTCAGTGAAATATCACCAAAAAATTTGCAAGAAATACTCTTGAAAGGTAATGAAGAGATTCGCCGACTCGATATCAATGCAAAAAAATACTACTGTAGTATAATCTTCCAGCAGTAGCTTCGTCACTCCATTTTCGAGATGTCGAGTATTTTGGTCAAAATAAAATAATAATTATAAAATTTATGTAACGGACCTAACTATGGTCTGTTCATGTACCATGAGCACGGTGTAAAATCAGAATGATTAGCAAAAATAATACTCTACAAAATATACACACACATATATGAGAGTTGAGACAAGACACTACTAGCTAGCATGCATATCTCCATAGATCATATATATAATAAGGTGATACAATGTTGTTGGTGTTACTGTTGGTTTCTTCAATTTTGGCCCCATTATATCTTAACCAGATTCCCTATCATACCCTCTTGGCCAATACTTGTTTCCTTGTTTGTTAAATCTTTTATCCTCTATGTTAACTAGATTCCCCAACATGCCCTTTCAGTCTATACCATTTTACATAGCTAGGTTTCCTTGTTGAATGTTTTATCTTTTCATATCAACTTAAAAAAAAAATTAAAAAAAAAATCTATCAATCTACTTTGTTGATGAACCATCATGTCTTGGCACACCTAAGCCATAATTGTCACATCTGCTTTCTTCAATGCATTATCATGTCTCTTGTAATCTCTTGGCAAAAGAGACATGTTCCCTTTTTATATATGCACTTTGATTTTGGTGACATTGTGTTGTTTACTTAGTTGTGTTAAGTAGAAACATGTTAGTAATTGCGTTATTAGGATTAGATGAGATTTGATTGATGTTTTATAAGGTTAAGTGTGTGGAGTAAAGAGGGATATAAATGCGGTGGACCGGAGGATAGGAAGTGTTGACATAAAGAAAAGTGATGAGGAGTCAAGAGCCTCGTTCCACCTCTTCTTGTTCAGCTTGTAAGCTGTTGAAGAGGAGATGTGTTCCGAATTGTTTGTTCGCGCCTTACTTTCCATCCGATGAGCCTAAGAAGTTTGTTAAGGTTCATAAAGTTTTTGGAGCTAGCAATGTGAGCAAGATTTTGAATGAGGTTGTCAAGGAGCAACGGGAGGATGCTGTCAACACGCTTGTTTTCGAGGCGGAAGCCAGGCTGAAGGACCCGGTTTATGGATGCATTGGGGAGATTGCTTCGTTGCAAGGGAAGATGGCTCAGCTTCAACATGATCTTGCTGTTGCAAAAGCTCGTCTCGCTCACTGTGCTGTCGTCAAGGCCTCCACTTCTTTGTTGCCCTTTGATGATCAGCTAGACAACATGCTTCCTTTCAATCCCATATATGATGGATTCTTCGACCAGCAAGTCTTCGACACGGATCAAACTGGCATCATCAATGGGTTTAGTGAACCTTCGTTTCTGTTATGATCTCTAGGTGATCCCTCTATATAACGTAGACATGGATCAAAGTGACTTCATCAATGGTTCCATGAATCTGTTATGATATCTCGTTTATCCATATAATATCTACATAAGGCTACATTATGGCAGTTCAAAACATTAATCTGTAAGTCCAGTTTATGATTTCCAAGGCAACAACTCAAGTCTCTGAAAATAAGTTGATTATATCATGGATTAGCAACTATGGTTTCTCTCATGTTACATAACGAGTATTATCCAAACAACAGAAATCTTAGTAGTATTGAAAACGTTATTAATCTAATAACTAAAAAATAAATAATCGACGTAATCCTAAAATATATCTAATGATAAAAAACAACCACCAACTTAATATTCCTTCGAACTATGCTGTCCAATCTCATTTGAAACGAGACATAATCCTATCCTTTTGGTAGCAAAGTCTCTTGAAAATCAGTGTAGAACAATTCGGTGGAATCAATATTTATCTGCAATTTGTAATGATAGATAATAATCACAAAGATGACTAAATGTGATAAATACTCAAACCTAACTAAACAAAGGTAACATGTTACAATCAAAACATAGAGTACAACATTTTGGAGCAAGTTAACTTATCATGTACAACACCACAAATTACAAATCTGGAATATCACAGTCTTTCATTCCACATAAACTACTACATCATGACAAAAGTGAATAGCATTGTCAACAGGAGGTCGCTATAGGGGGTGTTTAGGGAAGCATCCATTGCTCACTTCATTCCCTGCCTCCATGCACTTGATATAATCTATAACTTCTTTCCTGGAGAGAGGGATCAGCACATTATATACTTACATCAAATTTACACAAATGTCACAAAAGGTTTTTTATATGTAGGTGTATGAAGCAAGTACTAACTACTTCAAGAATCACCAACAAAGTCTTGTATAACCAATGAGAATTATAAAACATTTCAACTTGGCTGAATGCTTATGGCAATTGCTCTATGTTTGGCATGTATTATAACTGCTCAGAGTAAAAAAAAATTCTTCTAAATGCGGTTATTCAAATCACCAAAACATGTCAAAATTGCAATCTAGTTGTACTTCTGATACCAAACTACAAATCATCTAGTAAAAGGTTTTTGTACTGCCATTACACGATTCCAGCTCCCTCTCTACATGGAAAGAAAAAGCTAACCAAGAAATATTATGATCAGGAAGGAATACTGTAGTAACGAACATTTAGGCATATGATAACAAGCAAACAGTAAAATCGTGTTACATGTTTATGTAAAAGAATTCATCACACCCGCCTTTTACACCTAAAGAGCATTGCTAGTAGAGATTTTAAGAGTCTTTACTAGTTCCACATAAGAAGATCACTCATACAAAATGACACAGTGTACCCACATTAAAATAATATTTCATTGTCATACCATCAGTTCATACAAGAACTACTACCTTTAGTAAAATTTTAGCACACAAATGATATGTTAATATGCCAAAATTTGACAACTAGGGGTTTTTTATCTGTCGAACAGAGAGAGTAACCAAATTTTAACAAAACTCCTTATTTTAATAGACATATCCAGATTTATAAATTTATCTTAATTCTATATATACTACAAAGACAGGACTCATCAGATGCAAACTGGATTCAACCAAATCATTCTCCTTATACAGTAAGAATATAATTTGCATTATTGAAACTTGAAAGGTGGATGATGGGATTGATGCATAAATCTTAAAATCAACTCAACAACACCTTGGCATAGCAACAAATATAAAAAAGCCTCAGAGGAAAAGATTTTGTCAAAGCAGGCAGCCTACAGTTTACCAAATCCCAAGATATACTTTTAACTCATCTGATCTAACTACTATGATTTACAGCTCAGCTTAATACGGCTTTTGAACAATCTGACTAACGAAAAATTAATAATCCTGAAAGAGGGTGTGTAGCCGTGTGGGGAACCACCACCAAGTCCAAAACATATGGTCAACATGAGCCTAAAAGGCTAAAACCAATCTGATTGACAAATCATATGCCTACAAGTATATCACATTATTCATTAAGCAAACATGATGGAAAGTGGCACTAAAATTTATCAATCAAAAGCCCTCTTTAAGTTGGGTTACTTGGTTAAAGAAGGAAATTTGTGACAGTGATACCACCTTTATACGAAATAATATGAAGTTCTAGCTCGATATGAAAGAGACAAACGGACTTCATAAAAAACAACAAACTTAGCTGGAAAAGTAAAACTGTACCTAACAGCCTAGACCTGTGAGATTCAGAAGAAGAAGATAAAAAGTACTTCAATAATTTTTAACCAGGCATGCCTATTTGCTTTCTCTGTTTCACAAACACTGCTTACTCGCACACTGAAAAGTTCTCCCACTGAGTATCTCTCGACATACAGAAGAAATGCACATCATGTGCAACCTCTTCCCCTGACATATATGTCACAAATAAATTAGTGCTAGTCAATTGAGATTTCTAATGCTAATTTCTAGAGCCATGTTCACTCTTGTTGCTTATTCTCTTCACCAACTTATTCTGAAAGGATAACGATACTGATTAACTTTTTTTGTTTTTAAATTTTAAGATTCAACTTTTTGCTGCCTCTTGACCAAAGCTAAATATGACTTTGTTACGTATAAAGCACATTTGGCCTCTTAACTACCTCGTACCGACAAATTCAAATTTTGAAATGATTAAAAGGACCTAGTCCATCTAAATGTTTCCATGTTGATCTAATTTACAAATGATTGATCCAAATTACCCAATTGTTCAAGCCTAACTTTTTATTATAAAAATATCTAGCTTTAACAAGTCCTTATACTACACTCAAAATTAGAATATACAGAAAAATGAGTCAGGAAACAAGTCAAAAGACATATCACAACCTATTCCATCAAGGGATTTAAGACTGATGCTATAGGATAGTTCATCAATATCAGTGGAAAACTATGGAGCAGGGATACGGGTGCGCAGTACGGGATTCAACAATCCAATAACATGGATATTCGGTTAAGAGGGAGGGGGGGTTACGGCATTAAAAAAAATTACAAATATATATACAATAGTTAGAAACATACACTTGATAATTAATATACACAATCTGCCTAAAATACATACAATATAAAGCACTGATAATAATATAATTAACTACAAACTATTAGAAGTACAGAAACAGACTAAATTAAGAAAAACAAAATTCAAAATCTTGTTTTAATTGAATACAACAGTTGAGTCAATACAATTAATCAAAGTCTATACATTCACACACATACACATATATATAAACAATACATATATTACTACTAACAACAGAAATACACATATCGTCACATCGTTACATAAACACACACCGTTAGAACTGTAGAAGAGTAGACAGATGCTTAGTGGAGAAGACAAACGAACAGACGCCAGCGACGAGGTTGAACAGCGAGAATTCGTCTCCCTCTTTATATCTCGATGAGCTTGAAATGGAAATCAGGGTTCAAGTTGTATGTCCCACTCTTTTAATTCATTTTATACCCAACTTAATATTACCGATTCTGCTTCCCACTTCCCCCGTATCCTAACCACAAATTACGGGGATGCGCCAAGGGGCACACTCCGTCGCACCTAGGACGTATCCCGTCATCCCGTGCATAGTTTGGCACCCCCTGGGTGGATCCCTACTTTTTAGGTGGGAACTGATGGTAAATTTTAAGATTAAGAGAAGAGCAAGGACAATATTTAAAAGGTCTAATCTGCATCTAAATAACCAGACAAAAAATTATATTCACATGTTGAGAGTAAACTTGTTTCAACAAATTCTTTCACCCAAAAGAATCTTGTTCCCCCGGCAACGCCCATGTCATAATCATCTGGGTTCCACCAAAGTCAGCTCACTTTAATATATAAATGTGCTTGCACATGTGGTTTGTAGTACATCTAATATATTGTAAAATTTTTAGGGGATGTTCTTATCAGATAGCCACCTTCGACTTCGAGGATGTCAATTTGTTACCAAATTATGCTTGGACTGTGACATCGAGGATGTCAATTTGTTACCAAATTATGCTTGGACTGTGACATGTTGGAGGCTTTAGGCTTCAATTATACACTGGGCACGTCATATTATGTAACTGTGTATTTGGTCTTCAGTGAAATTTTATGAGTACTACGGTCTTTCCCCTGCCTGGCAAGAACTCTAGCTTCCCTCCTGATACACACACCTATGAGATGATTCCCTTGCAAGAACTCCAGTACCTCTGACTACACACACCTACGAGATAATTTTAAGAGCTTGTGGGGTTTGCAATGCATAGATCTTCATTAGGATGGCATGATTTAAAAATATTCTTTGGTATATATGTATTGTGTACGCTTCAAAAATTCAGACGTCAAAGGTTTTCATAGGGAAAGTTTATAGAGATTACAAAAATACTCACTAAATAATAAAAACAAAAATAAGTACAGTATAGCACTATAGCTAGTATGAGATAGAGTTTTATTTGAGGTGTTATTTACTAAATATATGAAAATGAAATTATAAAGTAATAATTTGAAATTGAAAAAATACATATATGATCACTTTATGTTTTAAACATATAAAATACAAAGAAAGACGAGAAATCGAAAATTAGAAAGTACATGTATATATATTTATATATTATATACACACACACACACATATATACACATATACACACACACACACATATATATATATATATATTCACACGTAGAAAATACACCACTTTAATCCTCTCAGACCTCCCCTGCTCTTTGTTATACTATTTACTTTGAAATCATCAAATGAATATTTACATTCCATATCAAGATATGCAACTATTTAGAGTTATTTAAACTATGTAATAATATTTAGGGAAATTTTATTTCTTTAAAAGTTATTACTGTAGTTTTGTAGAGCATCTGTGTTGCTTATCCTTTAACAAAAACCATAGATGAGGGATGCAAAAATATCATCTGCTTCCTCAGAACTGACTAAGCATAATCTGAACATAAACATCTTGAATAACCAAATATGCCTATTTAGCATTTCAGATCGACGACACACACAAGACCTACAAGTTGTAGTTAGTTAGCTATAAAGCTGAGAAGCCAGCAATAATATGATATATGAATGTACTTGGGTTAGCTTAAAACCAACTTAACCATTTCTAAACTCTAAGAGTAGACCAATGCAATTACTCTTTGTACTAACAGCAAGAAAAGAATGTCCCTTCTTCTATAACAGGAACCAAAATCTTTCACGTTAAAAACTTTATATATCAACATATACCTAGTGTTTTTCTCTTAGAAGAAAAAACAGAATATGTACCCATATGTTATATAACAGGATCCTAATTCTTCAATATGAAACTTATTACCGCAACATATAAGTTCCAAGATGTGTATTCTCATAAGTCTACCGTTCTACAAAAACAGTCATAGAAAAGCAAGAAGCACATAGCTTCTTGCTATGTGCTGAGGAGCCAGCAATAATATGATGTATGAATGTACTTGGGTTAGCTTAAAACCAACTTAACCATTTCTAAACTCTAAGAGTAGACCAATGCAATTACTCTATGTACTAACAGCAAGAAAAGAATGTCCCTTCTTCTATAACAGGAACCAAAATCTTTCACATTAAAAACTTTATATATCAACATATACCTAGTGTTTTTCTCTTAGAAGAATAAACAGAATATGTACCCATATGTTATATAACAGGATCCTAATTCTTCAATATGAACTCATTACCGCAACATATAAGTTCCAAGATGTGTAAATTCTCATAAGTCTACCGTTCTACAAAAACAGTCATAGAAAAGCAAGAAGCACATAGCTTGCTGCAGATTATTGACAAGTAAGAACAGAATTAAATCGGCTTTAAAGTAATCCACAAATAAGATTTGCGCAAGGAATTTTCATGCTACAACATTAGCATAAAAGGAAGGCCATAAATATTTGAGTACCGGCTGCACTTAGATATGTTTTAAGACTTGTGAGATATGAACACATAACAAACACCAAGTTAATCATCAAGCAAACAAGGACTATAAATCCGATCTCGAGAATATCTCACACACATTAAAAGCCATAATTGTACAATATTACCACATACTTCAATTGCCATATAAGCAAATGATTAACTAAAACTCGCGAGATTTACCTCGATTAGACCCCTCAATTCGACTCCTCTTCATCTTCTCAAGCTCAAGCTGCGTATCCATAAACATATTCATCCTCTGCACCTCCAAATCCTTGGTAAACTCCATCCTTTGCTTCTCCAATTCCATCATCTGCTGCTGCTTGGAACTCTCAATCCTCTCGTAAATCTCCCCAAACCTAAGAATCGCTCTTGCCAACTCCTTATACGCACTCTCCTCCGTAAAATCCACATAATCCATTCTCGTCTTCCTACCGCCACTGAACGCCACATCATCCTCCTCCTCAACCTCCTCTCTACCTCCACCAAACTCCTCACTCTCATCCGAACCACTCGAATCATCCATCCTCATCCTGGAATTAATCGAAAACCCTACCATCTCTTTCGCCTTGGCTTTCGCTAAAACCGAACTCCGTTTCGACTTTTTCGTACCAACACTAACAGAACTCGGTCCAATTAACTCATTTAACCTATAAAAAAACGGCCATTTCGACGGCGCCGACTTCAATTTCTCAACTTTATACTTCTTCTTAAGAGTATCAATCCGGTTCTTACACTGAATATCGGTTCGCGGCGGTTTAATACCGGTCCGATGAACATTAACGGCGTCAGCGACTTGTTTCCAGTCTCTTTGACGGAGATTACCGCGATTGAGATGCACGTAACGCTCGCCCCAAGCTTCGATGAGAGTTTCGGTAGCGGCTTCGCTCCAACAATCGTCGCGGCCGCCGCGCGTGGGAGCGAGTGTGATTTGTTTGTCCATAAGAGGGAAGGGAGGATGAGATCTGAGATTGCTAAGGTGCGCCGGGGGTGTAGGATAAGGAGATGAAGGAGAGAGATGAAACGGAGAGAAAACAAGGAGGAGAGAGAGAAGAGAGGGTGAAAAAGTGGCCGTGCATTTGGTTGACCGGAAAGGGGTAACGGTCAGGTTAATTTCACGGAGTCAGTTAAGTTCTCGGTAGTCGACAATTTTACTCTCCTTTTTCACCTTACCTTCTCCTTTTTCACTGTTTTACAGTTTCAGCAACTATTTTTCTTTGTCGTGCATTTGTTTTTCTTTTTTTAGTGTGCGTTGTTATTTTTTCTTTTTTGCTAATTACCATTTGTTATTTTTTTTTTTTTTACAAAAAGCTGAGATTTTATTACGTTCTCAAATCCATCGAAATACAATGCTGAATCGAACTAGGAACATATTTCCTATCGAAACTACGACCTGACAAATAATATGATTCTCGAGCCAACTGATGGGCTACCATATTAGCAGATCGTTTAACAAAAAACAAACTAATGTTGTTCAACCTTTGTAAGATACCACGACATTCCTCTATTATCAAACCAAAATAAGATCTCATAGGAATCTTGCTTCTAATCGCCTGGACCACAATTAGACAGTCTGACTCCACCACAGCATCATGCCACTTCCGTCTATCCATCCAACTTAAAGCCTCCTTGAATGCCATAGCTTCAGCTAGAACCGGTGACACCAGACCCATTTGAAACTTTGAGGTAGCTTCAAGTAACTCGCCATTAGAATCTCTGACCACTAATCCAAAACCAATTCCATCCCGATCTTCAAACACAGCTGCATCAACTGATATCTTGACTTTGTTTGGCTGGGGCTTGACCCAAATGGTTGCTCCATCTCCTTCAATCTTAGGTTGGAGAGGAGTAGTAAAGGACCTGCATTGGGTAACTTTCCATTGTGCAAGATACTGCTTTGCTGCTGCAACTGTTCTGTTAACCTTCGTGGTTTTTTGATTCCAAACTAGATCGTTCCTTGACCTCCATAGTGACCAACATAGTGTTATGACGTCTCCATATTTACTAGCAGCAACTGTATTAAAGATGAAAGACAACCATGATTTGAAACAACTAACTTTATGAAACTGAACTCCTGGCAAAAGAGTAGCCCAACGCTGTCTTGCATAAGAACAGGTTACAAGACAATGCACTATAGTTTCATTCTCACTTTGACAAACTGGAAATGTAGTCTGAACTGGGACACGCTTCTCGTGAAGTTGAGCCAGGGTTGGCAGACAGTTCGATAATGCCCTCCACACTAGATTTAGAGTTTTTGGCGGAGCTCTACTACTCCACAAAAGATTCCACACTTCATCAATCTCCTTTGCGATTACAGAGGTCTTTTGCATTTGGAGAAGCTTATATGCGGATTTAACTGAGTAGATACTTGAATTTTCTAGCCTCCAGTAGATGCGATCCTCCTGGTTCATATTAGAAATTGGAACTGCCAGAACACAAGCTTGGTCTCTTTCGTTAAGAACATCTGATATTACCTCTATGTCCCACTCCTTCCTATCCATACACATAAGAGAAACCACTTTCTGATCCTGCAGAGCTTCTGAATTTGACGTAATGAACGGGTTCTCATATGATAAAAGCCATGGCTGGTTTAGAATATGAATTTGTGTTCCATCACCAACTCGTCATCTTGTGCCCTCAACAAGCAATTGTTTCGCTTCCAACAAACTCCTCCAAATGAAACTAGGATTATGACCTAGCTCAGCTTGAAAAACATCTGAATTAGCGAAGTACTGAGCCTTGTAAATTCTTGATACCAAACTTTGAGGGTTCGTAACCATTCTCCAAAGCTGTTTACCCAGCATGGCGATATTGAAGTCTCGAAAATATTTGAATCCCATACCACCTGCATTTTTACTTCTTGCTAATCTTTCCCAACTCATCCAGTTGATTTTCGAATTGTTTGCCTGGGCCGAATTCCACCAAAACTTTTTTAAACATTGCTCTATATTCCTTGTGATTTCCAAAGGCAGAAGAAAGACATTCATTGCATAAGTTGGCATTGTTTGAGCTACATGTTTCACTAGAACTTCCTTGCCAGACCGCGAAACAAAATTTCCATTCCAACTTCTTATTTTCACGTTAACCTTGTCCTTTAAATACCCCAAGAGAGCTGATTTGTTTCTACCAACAATATTTGGTAAACCAAGATAAGTTGAGTGCTCATTCGCTTCAGACATCTTGTTAGGTCCAAATGTGTTGTAGAGGGGGGGTGAATACAACTTTTCGAATATGAGAAGCAATAAAAACGATGCAATAAATGAACACACAGATTCAAGGAATATATTTCTTTATATATAACTTGAAAGGGTTGCTACAACATTCATTACAAAGTATAACAGAAGTTGAGAGAGAAGTGAATGATACTAAGCTCTGTGAATGCACTCTCTCTTTTTCTCTTGTGTTTTTCTCTTGAATTGCTCACTAACTAAAACATTACACAAGTACTTCTATTTATACTACATGTAATCTATGTCCTGTAGTCTTCAAAGACTAAGATGTACGTGGCCCAATGATGTCCACATAATTCTTGCCTTATCTTGAAAGCTTGGAAATCTGCCAATCAGAAGATGCCATGTGTCAAGTTGAAGCTGCACCTAAGTAGAACTTCTACTTGAGAATTTCTACTTGGCTATCTCGAAATTCCTAAGTGGAACTTCTACTTGGCTATCTCGAAATTCCTAAGTAGAACTTCTACTTGAGAATTTCTACTTAGCCATCCAGAACATTTAGTACTTAGAAAATATTCTGGTCTTCAACTTGAAACTTCAATGCACATCTTGAACTTGTGATATCTTCATGTCTTCTTTATTCTTCAACAATCTCTTGAACATGGTTCTTTATTACTGACATAAACTTGCTATCAATGTCCTGACACTTGATGCACTGGTCTGGTTCATAAGTGACTAGTCTTGATAGTGTTTCTGCTTCTTGAATAAATTACCATATTCACTGAATAACTTGGCTTTCCAATATTTGCTTTCCTTCTTCTTCACTTGAAATCAATTGGTCTTGTTGATACTGATAGTTATGATCTTGATTCTTGATTTATCAAATCACTGAGGCATGAACAACTTTAACTTGAACTTCTCTCAATGATTTCTTCTTGGCTTGATCATAGTTAGCATGTTTAATTGTATCAATTACCTTGTCTTCATTTAGTGTTGATTTCTTGTGACTTCCTGTTCTTGATTGTCTTCTGGTTAAGTATCTTTTCCTTTAGTTTGAGTTACATTAGTTATAGTGTTACAAGTTTATACACTCTGCCTTTCAATCTCCCCCAATTTGATTGTCTAACAATGACATTCAAATTAATGAAGGATAACTCAACTAAACAATGAGACGAGAAAAGATAATTAACATTACATTCTTGAATAATATACAATTGAAAAGAACTTGAAAACAATACAATGAACATAAAAACTAGAGACAGAATTCGAACCTCGAATTAAAGATCATTTGAATGATTCCTATCACCTGGATTATTTCATACCTTCTAGTCAAACTTATATCACCTTATTGGATTCACTCTAAGGTGAATTTCCTCAAGTGAGTTAAAGCAACCGAAAGACATGAAGTTTTTCCAACTTCAAGTTCACACCACTCTGACCTTTAACCCTAATTCCGTTTTCTCTTTCTAGCTTCAGCAGCTTGGACTCTCTCTTCTTTCTGCCTTTTGCGCTTCTCCTTCTGCTGCTGTTCTTTCTTGTACACTGGATCGTGAAGCTGCTTCCACCTAGCATTCAACAGACTTACAGCTTCCATTTCTAGAGGGTTCCTGGGCTCTGGGTTAGGATGTTTGAAAAGCCTTCTGAGTTTATCAACCTCCTGAGTAGTCCTGATCTTTGGAATTTCCTCAAAGTTCTTCATTATGAGCTGAGGTTTCCAATGAGATTTAGTGGCTTTGAGATAACGATATATCATCTTGGGGTAGCCCTTGACACGGTCAGTATTATAGACACTAGCCGCATCTCGCTCCATTCGCTTCTTCTCCATAATTACTTCAGACAGGTAACTCATGAGTCTCTGCTTTTCTTCAACAAACTTGTCTTCCACTTCGCCCCATTTGAACACATATAACACTTTCTCTAGAAATGCAGCATCTTGAGTCTGTAGCAGCCATTATCTACTCATATGCAAGAGTGTTTGTTTCTGGTCTGCATCTATGTATGATAAGGCATCAGCTGTATCATCAGCATAAGAGTGTATCCAGTATACACTATCTTTCCCTGGAACGCCAACTGCCTCCCTTATTTCTCCTTGTTCCAGTTCTCCAGAAGGAAGAGTCAAAGCTTCATCTACATTCTTCATTGCTTGAAGAATATTCCATTTCTTTTCTATCAGCTCCGGCTCAATCTTCACGTTGTCGAGAGGGTTTGGAGCAATGACATCACACTTCCACACCTCATTGCTCTTCAAGAATATGACTCTTTCAATGATCCTCACGGATTTATCTTTAAGCTCAGAGGCGAATCCCTTACCCATCATTTGTCTACATACAGCTTTAAGAGATTCCACTGAAAGTTCCATTAAGTCCTTTTCCTCCATGCTCACCCTCTTCATCTTTCCTTGAACCACCATCCGGACAAAATTTGGATAAGCTGAGAATTCTGGACCCTTGTCCTCTGCTAGCTGCATTAACTGATCCCTGTACAGAATGCTTAGCTCCTCAGATTGAGAGTACTGAATTTTAGTCGCTAGCAAGAACAACTCTGACGCAGATCTCCTCATTATGAATTGGTCATCCACATATAGGAAAGATGTTGGGACTCCTTCTACCAAAGACAAGATAACCTGCCACTCCTTAAGATTTGCATTGTATCCAACCCTGACTTTAGAAATTAATCTCTTCAAAGCATTTATATAGTCCCCAGTCATTGGATTCTGCAAATTCAAGTTGTAGAACAGATCATCTGCATCCTTGTTATGAACTCCTTTTGCACATGGTCCCATCATTATCTTCCTTGCTTCATCCCATTTCTGCCCTATCCTTCTTTTGTCCAGATCAACTTGAGGATTAGCTAGCCTTGCAAGCTCATACTCATACTGCTTCCCTTGTAGCTCCACCTTCTGTTCTAGGAACGCAGCATGTTCTTGCATCATCTTCATTTTATGGAACTGAGCTTGTTCCAAGGCTAACTGTTGAGCTTTAAGGGTTTCCTCATCAACAGGAAATTCTTCAGGCATTCCGGAAGACATCCCAGCACCTCCACCTTGTTCCTTCAAAGATCTTTTTATTGCATGTGCCAGCGGTACGTCTTCCATGTCAGAATCTGAGTCAAGTACCTCCTGTACTGTTTCCTGATGACTCAGATCAACAAATGGTTCATCAACCATTACTGCCTTGCCCTTTCTCATCCTCAGAGCCTCTTCATCAACAGACGGCTCAACTTCTGGTTCCTTGACAAGATCAGCGGGTTCTTCAATTTCTTCGATGTGAACTGCCTGCTGTCTCGTCTCCTTTCCATTCTCCCCCTTAGGTGAGTTATCCTGAGCTCCACCATGGTCTTCAGATCCACCAGCTGCATAGGAACCTCCAAAACCAGAACCAGAGGCTCCCGCTCCACTAGCACCACCTGCACCACCTGCTCCAGCATCGGGGGGAGGTTGTTCCGACTCGAAGCACTCCGGGGGCACAAAACTTCTGACTGCGAACATCATTCTACTGATCTCCACAGTCATTGTATGCATTGTAGACTCCAATGCCCCCATCCTCTCATTGAGAGTGCTTCCCAAGACTCCACCAGCATGGCCCAAGTCATTGACCTTATTTGTCAAATCCTCAAAAGCTGTAGCTTGACTTGCCATTCTTGCTGCGTAGTCGTCTAGAGCCCTTTGGTTGTTTCCAATATTGATCCCGAACTGCCCCATTGTCTGCCCGAACTGCCTCATCTGATTTTCCATTGAAGTCATACGAGTATCAAAATTTTCAATATTAAGGGACGGTGTTTGGTTTAGGTGACCTCGCTCTAATACGCGTTCTGTTGGTATTTGGCGCTCGGTTTCGGGCCTTAAAAATGAAGGTCCCTCTCTCCCTAACCTCTCACACACACTCCCTGTCTCACGCTCGTGTATGTCTTCAATGATTGATCCAAAAAGTGAAGCAGTACCTGCAGAAACTTGATAAGAAATGTTGTTGACAGTTATGGGATCAAATTATGTTTGTTCCTGAGTTGGAATCTCAGTCTGAGAGGCTGCAAAGTGTCCTTGTACGACAGCAGAACCGATCCTCTTTGCAGCATCAGTACGTACCGGTGAAGGTACGGCTGAAGTTCTTAATACTTCATGTCCTCTTGAAGCAACAGTATCATCAAGAGGCACATCATCCTCACCAAAATCAAAATCCCTATGTGCAGAATGTTCAAGGGGTGAACCACTCGCGTGAGGTGGAGTGGTTGCGTGTGACACGCTAGGGTTTGACTGTGGTTGTGAAGTAGCAGCGTGGAAAAGTTTGGCTTTCTTGCGAATAAGTTGCTGCTCTTCGGGTTCATTCTCCTCATCATCTTGTATATATGTACGTGCTGGTTTTCTGACTTCCGTTAACAGGGGTGATAAAGAATAGGAATGTGTATCAGACTCAAAGTCAGAAATATGGCTCTTACCCTGGGATAGATCCTGCGGGTTAGCAGTCTCTCGGGTCGCGGAATCAGAAACATAGGAGGAGGAATGAATAGTATGCAGAGAGAGATTACCTGATTGATTACCTTGTGCATCATCGCTTTCCTCATCAGGAATCTCATCAAATGCCTCGGCATGAACAGATGGATTTTGAGCATGTGATGAGACTTGTGATGATGCCTCCAAATTGGTAACTCCTGCATCATATCTAAGCCACATTTGAATATTTTCAGGAGTAGACATTGGTTTACCTTGATGTTTATCCTGATTAGCAATGGTTGCAAGTGACTTAGTGCCCATCCCTAGCGATTCAGATGTGGGGCTTCTGGCAAATCCCTGTCTAATAGCAAGAGCATCCTTCGGTATTAAGTCATTGATTAGCATTTGAAGAAACCGAGGAAACCAGCAGACGACATCAGTGGTAGAGAGGTCTCTGCTTGCAAGGGATCCCATTGAGGCCACTATCTCAGAGAGAACTATGCGTCCATAGTTTATATCCAGTTCTCTTGCTAGGGCAACTGCAAAGGTTTGCATGGGAATCGGAATTTGATGAAAGTCTTTTTCGCGTGCCCGAAAACATCTTGTGATGGCCTCGAAAAAGTAATTCCATTCCGCATGGAAGAATTGCTTTTGGATATTTCCCGTGATTGGGCCTTTTGTAGGATAACATCCAATTTCTTCAAAGAATCTGAGGCGTTCTGCAGCAGTAGGTTCTGGATCATAGGCATCTTTAATTGGGAATCCTAGAACTCTGTTGACAATTTGTTCTGTTACCTCATATTCCTGACCCGCTAAGGTAAACCTGAAACCGTAGGGGGTTGATTTACTCCCAAAAGTAACCGCACTAGTCCATAATTGCTGTAAAGCATCATGTACTAGTGTAGGTTTAGCAGTAAAAGCTTGGCTCGCTTTGGAATACAAATTGAGAAATCGTATCCAAAACTTAAACCGCGGGAGTTGATCACCAATTTCCGTAGAAATATTGTAAAAATTGTTTTTAGCAAGGGAAAATTGGTGAGCCATTTTGATTAAATGTTTTTCTTTAAGAAGATGTGAATTTTTTATTTTAATTTTGAAAAACAATTAATTTTCCGAATTACAAAAGAGAATTGTAACCCTTTTAATTTTTCAAGAACACCAAACGGAATCTGAGAAATCAAACTACGGGATTCAATTCAACAACCAATTACTATTTCGTGTGTATACCAGTGGAATCGTGTGTGTTTATAGATGGAGAAAATGAAATCGCGTTTATGAACAGTACACAAACAATATATGTTCGTGTGTATGTATATGCGCGTGTATGGATGTTCACAAAACACACTAACACAAGGATTAAGGTTAACACAGACAATATTAGTCAACAAATCGGCAGTAATTCGTGATTAGTACGAGTTTAATCACAAAAACACGGATCAAAGGTATGTAATTAGTGAAATCGCACTGTTCTTGTGAAACGGCTGCTGAAAATTAGAATTAGGTAAAGTGAATTAGGCATCGAGTTAGAGATGTATATATAGGTGAATGAGAAATGACAAAAATGTCCCTGTTAAAAAATGTGAAAAGTACTAAGTCCATACAGGGGACATCTAAGTCGAACTCTATCTCGAACTTTTCTATCTCGAACTTTTCTATCTCGAACACCAAGTCGAACTTCGAGATAAAGTTCGAGATAGAGGTTAACTCGAACAATTATGCACAAAGAAGCACTTTAACCAAAATTACAGCAGAAACTATAGGGAAATACTATCTTGAACATTATTGATTTGTAGTAAACTTGGAAAAAAGAAAATTCAGGATACTTTTCGAGTTAGAGTCTATCTCGAACATCAAGTCGAAATTCGAGTTGAGTTTCGAGATAGACTAAGAACTCTATCTCGAACATCAAGTCGAACTTCGAGATAAAGTTCGAGATAGACTAACTCGAAGTTAATCTCAAATTCTTTCCAAAATATTTCCTTGAATCAAAAAGTCCAGGGTAATTCAAGATATGTTTCGAGTTAGGAGTGTAACTCGAAAAATTCCCTTTAGCTTAACTGAGAACTTTATCTCGAACACCAAGTCGAAATTCGAGTTGAGTTTCGAGATAGACTAAGAACTCTATCTCGAACATCATGTCGAACTTCGAGATAAAGTTCGAGATAGACTAACTCGAAGTTAATTCTCAGTTCTTTTCAAAATATTCCCTTAATGGAAACCTCATCTCAACCTTAGAGATAAAATTCGAGATAGACTTTATCTCGGATATTTTGAAGATAGAACTAGGCACACTGGTAACTCGAACTCGAACTCTAAGTCGAATTTCGAGATGAATTTCGAGATAGGTACTAACTCGAAATTCTTCCCAGACTTAGAATTTTCAAAACTTCACCCTGGAAGCTCAAGTCGAAATTCAAGTCGAATTTCTACATGAGTTTCGAGATAGAGACTAACTCGAAATTTTGAAGATACTTAGAATAATTTGACAATTTTTCTTTGAAAAACTCAACAATTAATTTTGCCAAATTAATATAAATATCAATTCAAGGATTTTAATATATGACATAATTAAAACATTCCTTGATAATTCTAAGGCCTCTAATTACATGAAAAACACAGGTAAATTCATCTAAAAATCATGCAATATTTAGACTATTATGAATTTAACTCCCCCTATGATCATGCAATCTAACAAGCATAAATTCACAGATTTGTGCTATAAAAGACACTTAAAACACAATGAATTCATGCAAAATCACACTATATGCAACCTATAACAATCATTAATTAGGCATTTTAAAGTCTAAGCACATAATGATTGATTAGATTGCACATACAAACATAAACATGGATTTTACATATAGAAGGCTTTACTAACTTGTGTTAAGCATTCCCAATTCACCAACCAACCTATTGAATGTTACTTCATCAAGAGGTTTGGTGAATATATCTGCAATTTGTTGCATTGTGGGCACAAAATGTAGCTCCACAGTCCCCTCCTCGACATGTTCTCTTATGAAATGATACCTGATGTCAATATGCTTGGTTCTTGAGTGATCTACAGGATTGTTGGTTATGGCAATGGCACTTGTGTTGTCACACATGATTGGAATTTTCTTATGCTCCATGCCATAATCCTTCAATTGGTTCCTCATCCACAGTATTTGAGCTACACAGCTTCCAGCAGCAATGTACTCAGCTTCAGCAGTAGAAGTAGATACTGTATGTTGCTTTTTACTTTGCCAGGACACCAATCTTCTGCCAAGAAATTGGCAAGCACCAGATGTGCTTTTCCTATCAATCCTGCAACCTGCATAGTCTGAATCCGAATAGCCAATAAGATTAAAACCTGTATCTCTTGGGTACCAAATCCCTAGATTTGGTGTGCCCTTGAGATACCTAAAAATTCTTTTGACGGCTACGAGATGTGATTCTCTAGGATCCGCTTGGAACCTTGCACATAAACAAGTTGCGAACATTATATCTGGTCTACTTGCAGTTAAATAGAGGAGTGAGCCAATCATACCTCGATAGCTTGTGATGTCAACTGATTTACCTGATTTGTCTTCATCGAGCTTCGTGGCTGTTGCCATGGGAGTCTTAGCTGCTGATGCATCTTCTAGATTATACTTCTTGAGTAAATCTCTGACGTACTTGGATTGACAGATAAAGATACCATCTTTTCTCTGACTGATCTGTAATCCAAGGAAGAAGGACAGCTCTCCCATCATGCTCATCTCATATTTTTCCTGCATTAGCTTGGCAAATTTCTCGCACAAGCGCTCATTTGATGACCCAAAAATAATATCGTCCACATATACTTGAACAAGTATTAAGTCATTTCTCACAACTTTATAGAACAATGTTTTATCAATTACTCCCCTAACAAAACCATTTTCAATTAAGAATAGAGATAGGGTTTCATACCATCGCCTTGGGGATTGTCTGAGGCCATAGACAGATTTGAAGAGTAGATACACAAAATCTGCATTTTCTGGATCAACGAAGCCGGGCGGCTGTTCCAGATACACTTCTTCTTCTAACTCTCCGTTCAGGAAGGCACTTTTCACGTCCATCTGGAATACCTTGAAGTTCTTATGTGCTGCAAATGCCAAGAACATCCTTACTGCCTCAAGTCTTGCAACTGGTGCATAGGTTTCATCATAATCAATTCCTTCTCGCTGAGAATAACCTTTTGCAACCAAACGAGCCTTGTTTCGTGTTACAAGTCCGTTTTCATCCAGTTTATTTCTGAATACCCACCTAGCTCCAATTACGGATTTGTTCTTTGGTCGGGGTACCAGTTTCCAAACTTTCTGCCTTTCAAACTGATTGAGTTCCTCTTGCATTGCAATCACCCAATCAGCATCGCCAAGAGCTTCTTCTATTTCTTTAGGTTCAAGCTTGGATAAGAACCCAGAATATAAGGAGATATTAGCCATGTCAGCTCTTGCAGTTCTTCTAGTAGTCACACCAGCATCTGGATCACCAATAATTAACTCAAACGGATGGTCTCTATTCCATACCCGTTCACCTGGAAATTGTCTAGATGATTCAGCTTGACTTTCTGAGTTGGGGTGCTGACTACTTTGAATATTTTCACTAACTCCCCCTGAGTTAGTGCCAGCTCCTACAGAACTAGAGTCAACTCGACTCGAGCCTTGAACAGTAGTCCTTGAGCTGCTATTTACTCCCCCTGAGTTGTTGCCGGTTGGTACTGAAGAAGTCTCTCCTGATCTTGTAGAATTAGCTTGTTCACTAGACTCAGGTTCTTCATGTACGCTTGGAACATTTAATGGAACAACCAACTCAGGTTCATCTTCAAGATCTTCTAAGTCCAGATTCTGAAATTTTAGGGACTCAGGTTCACTAGAATCTCTTGAAATTGATGAGAGTTTGGTATCGTCGAATCTGACGTTGTAGCTTTCAGTCACTTTTCGATCATTCACCAAGAACACTCTATAAGCTGCCACCACGTCTGTAGAGTAACCAACAAAGATTCCTTCACGAGCTTTTGCTGCAAACTTGCCTAGATTTTCATCATCTATAAGCACATAGCATTTTGCTCCGAAGACATGAAAGTATTTGATTGTTGGTCTTCTGTTGTTCATTAGCTCACATGGTGTCTTTTCTTTATCTTTTATGATCAAGGTTCTATTTTGAGTGTAACAAACGGTACTCACTGCTTCGGCCCAGAAATACAAAGGAAGTTTTGAATCATACAACAAAGTTCTTGCTGCTTCAACCAAAGTTCTATTCTTCCTTTCAACTACTCCATTTTGCTGTGGAGTTCTCGGGGCTGAATACTGACGACGTATTCCCTTAGATACACAGAAGTCATTTAGCACTGCGTTTTTGAATTCAGTGCCATTGTCTGATCTAATCGTCTTCACAGTAAGTGTTGAAACATTCTCAATTTGAGTGATGTGATCAATGATTAAGAAAGGTACTTCGTCTTTCGTCATTGCGAACAATACCCATGTATACTTGGAGAAGTCATCCACGATTACCAAAGCATATCTTTTCCTAGACAAAGATAGGACATTCACTGGGCCAAACAAATCCATATGAAGAAGTTGCAGAGGCTCAGTAATACTAGAAATTTCTTTGCTTTTATGCGATGCTCGCTTCGACTTTCCCATTTCACAAGCTTCACAGAGTCCTTTCGGAGCGAACTCCATTTGAGGTAGATCTCTCACCAATTCTCGCCTCGCGAGAGCATTCATCGTTTTGAAGTTTAAGTGAGATAGCTTTTTGTGCCATAACCAGCTTTCATCATCCGAGGCTTTGCTGTAGAAACAGGTGACCTCATTCTGATTTGCTGAATCCATATCTGCAACAAAAAGATCTGCCTTTCGAACTCCTCTCAAAGCTAGTGAGCCTTCCTTGATGTGAGTGATTGAGACACCTTTCTTGTTGAAGACAATTTCGTAACCTTTCTCACAGAATTGACTTATACTCAACAGATTGTGCTTTAGTCCCTCAACATAGGAAATATCTTCAATGATGACATTGCCAGTTTTCAGTTTGCCATATCCCTTAGTCACACCTATGCTGTCATCTCCAAAGGTAACATAAGGACCAGCCTTCATAACCAACTCTGTAAGCAGGGACTTGTTTCCAGTCATATGCCTCGATGCTCCACTGTCTAGCACCCATATAACTTTATTTCTATTCTGCTTAATGCCCTGCAATGACAGATTGGTTAGACATTCTTCGGAACCCAACTTTGATTGGGCCCGGCTTTTCGATAAGATCGAGAATCAACAGATTTAACAACAGGAGATGCACTTTTCTTCACATTACTAAAGCTTTCGACTATCTCCTTTCCTTTCTCAGACTTGACAGATTTGTCAGTCTTAGGAGAAGGTTTGTCACTCCTAACTTTAGGAGGACTGACAGTCTTGGCTCTACCATACTTTTTCTTGATATTTGAACTAGCAACAGTATTTGAGCATGACTGGCTAGATGCATTCATTAAATGCACAAAAGTTTGCATGATATTAAAAGTGCATGGCATACAGTTAGGTTGACCACACTGTGCATGATTCTGATGCAGATTATTCATTGTATGTGTGGTAGGCATGGCATGTGCAGCAGGAACATTCATGTTAGCTTTGCATGCATAAGAAAGATGTTCAGTAGATTTACAATGATAACATGCTTTCTTTATTCGTTCAGCCTTAACCTCTTTTATGCCTTTTTCTTTCTTTCCTTGTTGTTTAACAGCCTTAGCTCCTAATCCCAGTCTAGATTCATCTCTAGGGAAATTGATTTTAACTTGTTTGATAGGAGTTACAGGTTGTTCTTTCTGGCGATCTTCCATCTCAATCTCATATCTAGCTATCAATTCAGTCTCTTCTTCTTCTATTCTAGGAACAAGATGTTTGTAGATCGGTTTGACAGCCGATTTAAGAATTCTAGGTGTTTCCTGTTTAAGGTCACTGGAACTAGGGTCAATAGGTCTCTTTCCTTCTTTCTTAGGAAGGTCAGAATAATCAAGCCCTATACCTACTCCAGTTATCTTCTTAAATGTGTCATTATCTACATACACTTTACTAGCAGCTAGTTTGTAAGCTTCGCATTTTGTTTCTAACTCAGCTAGATTGTTCCTAAGACATGCTTCTACCTCTTCCTTAAGGACGAGCTTGTGTTCCAGAGATTTAATAAAGTCTCTTAGAGAAGTATCTACAGTGCAAGCAGCCTCTAGCTCTTCCACTTTTGCCTCAAGCATTCTGCATTTGGCAACAAGTGTTTTCTGTTCCTTTTGAGAAGAGTCTAGCCTTTTGCACAACATATAGATCTCTTCACTAAGAGCCCCGTTCTGTTCTTTATAATCATCAATAGACATTTCTACTTTAAGAGTCAGAACTGGTACCTCTGGTTCCTCTGATGTCTCAGCCATGAGCGCAAAGTTCGCTACATGAGTAACGTCTTCCTCATCTGAATCATCCCAAGCTCTTCCTTCTGTCACCAATAAAGCTCGTTTTCCATGTCTTTCCTTCAACAGTGCTTCATAGTTGCTTTTGAGAGCTTCAAATGTTTCTTTTGGATAAGTCTGTCTAGGCTTTTTGCAGTCCGAGGCAAAGTGTCCAGCTTCACCACAATTGTAGCATTTGAACTTCATTTTGAAATCCAAAGGAGATTTGTAGCTGGTATTCTTGCCTTTTCCTTTGTAGCCTGACGAACTACCACCACCCTTAGCAGCCCGATAATAAGATGAAGATTTTCTCTGTGGTCGGTTGCTCTTTCTAAATCTCATGTTGCTGAACTTCCTTGCCATGTATGCCACGACACTATCGTCCATGTTGTCCAGCTCTTCTTGGGTGTAGTAGTCATCATCACTGTCAGATGCGCACTCGTCATCATTATCAACTTGATGTGGTGCAAGTGATGATTTAGGCTTTGCTGCAACCATTGCCTTCTTAGACTCTTCCTCATCAGCAACTAATCCTGATGCACTTTCTTTTCCCTTTGAATCATTGTCCCATGCTTGATCTTGAAGAGTTTCCAGCTCATAGGTCTTTAATATTCCATAATACTCTTCCAGAGAAGTTGTATGCAAATCTCTGGTTTCTCTTATTGCGTAGACCCTATGCTCAATGCTTTTTGGCTGGTTCCTCAGATATCTCGTATTAGTCTCAACCATGGGGAGAGTTACACCTCTCAGATTCAAATCCAATACCAACTGACTGAATCGTAGGTAGACGTCTGTTATGCCTTCTCCTTTTCGTATTCTAAAGGTGTCATACTCCATCTTGAGTATGAGTGTTTTGTTGCTTCTGACCTCTGCAGATCCTTCCATGACAACTTCTATCTAGAAATTGTCCAAGTCGAAATTCTATGTAGAAATTCTCAAGTAGAAATTCTATGTAGAACTTTTGTCCTTAGAATAATTTTCTACAGATTTCTTTAAATATTGAATAAACAATATTATCACTTTAACACCTTTTGACTTTAGATGCTTTACTCACCAAACCCACCTAACCCACTTGCTAGGTACTGAGTATGTCTTTTACTTTCGGCCGAATAAAGTAAATCAAAAAGTCCAAAAACCACCTTTTTATTCTTTTACTATTGAAAAGGAGATCAAAAAGTTGTTGGGTTGTATTCTTTGATAAGAACAGATGATGAACACTCAAGAACACCAAATATGAACTAACCCAGATAAATTCACAAAAATTAATTAAAATACACCCAAGCTAAATAATCACACCTGGAGTATTTAAATAATTTTTCAGATGAGTTTTCACTACCAACGAATTAAAACACACTTTTCGAGAAAATGAAAAGCAGATCTGAAAAATGAAAACTCACGATTCTTCTACTCAACACAAGGATCTATGTTTTGTATGTTAAACATATAGCTCTGATACCAATTGTTAGGTCCAAATGTGTTGTAGAGGGGGGGTGAATACAACTTTTCGAATATGAGAAGCAATAAAAACGATGCAATAAATGAACACACAGATTCAAGGAATATATTTCTTTATATATAACTTGAAAGGGTTGCTACAACATTCATTACAAAGTATAACAGAAGTTGAGAGAGAAGTGAATGATACTAAGCTCTGTGAATGCACTCTCTCTTTTTCTCTTGTGTTTTTCTCTTGAATTGCTCACTAACTAAAACATTACACAAGTACTTCTATTTATACTACATGTAATCTATGTCCTGTAGTCTTCAAAGACTAAGATGTACGTGGCCCAATGATGTCCACATAATTCTTGCCTTATCTTGAAAGCTTGGAAATCTGCCAATCAGAAGATGCCATGTGTCAAGTTGAAGCTGCACCTAAGTAGAACTTCTACTTGAGAATTTCTACTTGGCTATCTCGAAATTCCTAAGTGGAACTTCTACTTGGCTATCTCGAAATTCCTAAGTAGAACTTCTACTTGAGAATTTCTACTTAGCCATCCAGAACATTTAGTACTTAGAAAATATTCTGGTCTTCAACTTGAAACTTCAATGCACATCTTGAACTTGTGATATATTCATGTCTTCTTTATTCTTCAACAAGCTCTTGAACATGGTTCTTTATTACTGACATAAACTTGCTATCAATGTCCTCACACTTGATGCACTGGTCTGGTTCATAAGTGACTAGTCTTGATAGTGTTTCTGCTTCTTGAATAAATTACCATATTCACTGAATAACTTGGCTTTCCAATATTTGCTTTCCTTCTTCTTCACTTGAAATCAATTGGTCCTGTTGATACTGATAGTTATGATCTTGATTCTTGATTTATCAAATCACTGAGGCATGAACAACTTTAACTTGAACTTCTCTCAATGATTTCTTCTTGGCTTGATCATAGTTAGCATGTTTAATTGTATCAATTACCTTGTCTTCATTTAGTGTTGATTTCTTGTGACTTCCTGTTCTTGATTGTCTTCTGGTTAAGTATCTTTTCCTTTAGTTTGAGTTACATTAGTTATAGTGTTACAAGTTTATACACTCTGCCTTTCACATCTGTAAAATCTGACCCACTGGCTGCTTGTTGTACTGCATAACGTTTGTGCTATAAAACACTGAAGACTTTTCTTTGTTCACTTGCTGACCTGAGGCACGTTCGTAAATCCCTAGCAACTCCAGTATTTTTAGAGCTTCCTCTGGATTTGCTTTACAGAATAAATATGAATCATCAACAAAAAACATATGATTTACTAAGGGAGCCTTCCTGCAAATTCGAATCCCATGAATCCATCTGTTAGCTTCATACTTGCGCAAGAGTGCAGACAACCCTTCTGCACAGATGATGAATAAATAGGGGGACAACGGGTCACCCTGTCTAAGACCTCGAGAAGGCTTGATCGGGCCCATTTCATATTCACACTGATTGATTGAATACACCACCGTGGTAACGCATTTAAGGACTAGGTGAACCCACCACTGAGAAAAACCCATTTTAAGCAAAATTGCTTTCAAGAAAACCCACTCTATGCGGTCATATGCCTTGCTCATGTCCAGCTTCAAGGCCATATACCCATCTTTACCAGTTCGTTTTCCTTTTAAGTAATGCATAATCTCGTACGAGATCATGACATTGTCCGAAATGAGACGGCCAGGAAGAAAAGCACTTTGAGTTTCTGACACCACATTATTGAGAAACCCTTTCATCCTATTTTCCATTACCTTGGTAATTATTTTCATGAGAACATTACAAAGAGCAATCGGTCTCAAGTCTCCAACCACCGTAGGATTTTCTTTTTCGGGATTAACACAATGTTAGTATCATTCAAACCCTCCAATAATTCCCCTGTAGCAAAAAAATGTTTTATTAGCTCATAAACATCCTCACCAACAATGTGCCAATGTTTTTGAAAGAAAGCCGGTGTCATCCCGTCCGGTCCCGGGGCTTTATCGGGGTGCATCTGAAAAATGGCAGCCTTCACTTCCTCTTTTGTCACTTCTTTGTTCAAATCCCTGTTCTGATCATGAGAAAGCGACTGAGGCACACAATCTACAACCTCTTCATAATCTACATGTACAGATGTAAATAGCTTCGAATAAAAAGACTGAATTAAATTGTCTAGACCATTCTGCCAGTCTAGCCACTCACCTGAGTCATCCTTGAGTTTAACAATTCGGTTTGTCCTTTGCCTTTCATTGCAAGCCGCATGAAAATACTTAGTGTTTTTATCCCCAGCATTGAGCCAAAGCTGCTTAGACCGCTGACGCCAGAAAATCTCCTTTTGATCAAGAATCAAATAGAGTTGTTTTTTTGTGTCATTATATTCTTGCATAGACTGGGTATCACACCTCCTACGAAGCAGCTTCAACTTTTGATGACACTCACGGATTCGGTTATTAAAGCAGCCTGTTATTTCCTTCCCCCACTCGTTTAGATTTTCTGCACATAGCTGAATTTTTCGTTGAATACTTGCATGTACATTTGCTTCCCAGTTATCCCAAATAATGGTACTACAGAGTGGCTCTATCAACCACGCATTTTCGAACCGAAAAGACTTTTTCTTTTTTCTCGAACTTCTTCGCACTAAGTCAAGGAATATAGCACTGTGATCTGAAGCTGACCCTTCCAAATTATAAAGTTTTGCATCCGGAAATAAACCCAGCCATGTATCTGTTGCCATTGCTCGATCAAGACAAATTTCTATCCAGGAGTCTGTACCTCTTCCTCTCTCCCATGTGTACTCATGACCATATAAATCTATGTATTTTAACCCAGCAGCCTCCAATGTATCATTAAAACCATCTAACAGCCATTTAGGGTAAGCAGATCAACCTTTCTTATCAGCTTGCTCCGTGATGTTATTCATGTCTCCGATAGTACACCACGACAAGTTGGATTCTCTAGATAAGTTTCTCAAAAGCTCCCACATTCTTCTCCTCTTACTTCTGTCAGGCTCTCCATAAAACCCCGTTCAGCGCCATGGTTGTTCACCGTCTACTGAGATAGTTACATCAATGTGATTATCTGAAACACTAAGTAATTGAACCGGATCTTGATTTTTCCAAAGCATAGCTAAACCTCCACTCCTTCCTTTAACTTCCACAACTACCATCCCTTGATAACCAATACGAGATCTTACCCATTCCATTTTCTTCTGAGTACTCAGCGTCTCAAATAAGAACACTAGAGCAGGCCGTTGTTGACGAATGACGTCCTGAAGGAACTGCAGCTTCCAAGGTGGCCCCATACCTTGGTAGTTCCAGCTTATTACATTCATAATCCTAGGCGAGCCTGTAATGCAGAGCTCGCCATTACCTCATTTTTTTGGTTCTGTTTCATCTCTTGTGTTTCTGACATCGTACAGTCTTCATGTGTGTCCTCTTGACTTGGCCCATCTGCATTTGGCCCGTCAACCCTCCTCCTTTTTTGGACCGTAATTGCCAGCCCATGTTCCAAATTCAAATCTCCCTCCTTGTTAACATTTAAATGTTGGCCAGCTATTTGTTTGTTGAACAATACTATCTCATTATAACCACCTCCTTTATTCACTCCTTCAACTTGCATGCTGGACGTTGTCACCATAGTATTCTCAATCCCTAATATCCTGGGATTATGATTATCTTTCATCCTAACTACCACCCCATCCATCATCTCTCTGTTTTCCCCAATAACTTCGCTACGTGTCCCCCTTTTTTCACGCGATTCAACTGATTCGTATCCATCATTTCCTTTTCCTACGTCTCCTCCATCTTCTTTGCTATCTGCCGGAATTAGACTTTCTCCGTTTGCTCCTCTAAGCCATTGATTTTCCTTGACTGCTACTTGTTTACGGGCCTGAGCTCTCAGAGAACTGTCGTACTTTCTTTCATTATGCTCCAATGGACTATCAAACAAAGCCTCGCAAAATTTCTCTGAATGTCCGATTATCCCACAGTAGAAGCAGAAGGAAGGCAGTCGTTCGTACTTGAAATTGATCCATATCCACTCACCCCCACTCTTCTTCATTTTCATCTTGCTTTTTAGTGACCCCTTAAAATTCTTTGGATCTGATGCCAAAAATTTTCCAATATAGTTACCTATACCTTTGTGAATGTACTCCGAATTGAATCCGATAGAAACATCATAAACTTGGACCCATATATATAATTCAGACAGTTTAAATGACTGTAATTGATCCCCTTCCTCCAGCTTTTTGATCAGCAATGCTTGTTGATTAAAGGTCCAATGACCATCATTTAGCACCCTTTGCACATCCAGATCATGAAAAAACTTAAAGAGAAAGATGTTTGGATAACTCGTCTCCTCCATGAATACCCCCTTCACTGGTCGCCATATAGATGTCAAAGTGTCCTGCATAGCCACAAAATTGACCTTCTTTTTAGTTACAAAACTTCCAACCAGACATTTCTCTAAGCTCGAATGAGATATATTATCTGGAATATCCTCTAAGATCAATCCTTCCTCATCATCTGACTCTAATGAAAGATTTGAATAACCTTCCAAGATACTTTTCCCCCTCGAAGAACCAGCCATAATCACACTTTTCTACTAGAAAACAAAAGTAAAGGTTAACAAGGAAAAAAAACCCCGTCAAGTAGGACGAGACAGAGAGAAACACATCAAAAGATGAGACTAATTAGTCATTACCACTTTTTCTTTTATTTTAGTAGAAATTCGGATCTGGCCACTGGCCAGTCAATTCAGTCACCGTTTTTACCATTTGTTATTTAATCGTATTGTGTTTGTTTAGAAATACTATATACTTATGATTACAACTTACAAGTATACTTTTTAGCAAAAAAAAAACTTACAAGTATACAAAATTTCATGCAATTCTCAAAGAGCCCGTTTGGGGCTTAATTCTACCATATAAATTCGTATAATTTATTTATTTTGATTTTTGAAGTAGACGATTCGTAATTTTTGAAACAGTATATGTTATTAATTTGCATCATCTCTGGGATATATAACTCGAGCTCTTATACCGTTTCTGTAACACCCCCAGATCCGGGGTCAGGGATCAGGTTGTTACGGTCTCAATTCCATCAATAATACTTGACTTGCATCAAAATACATAACAGCATGCTATGACCCCGCAATAATATCACATCACACACACACAACCAGTTATAGTCCTAGAGATGAAATCAGAGTAACTAACAAATATTATTAGTCGCAAGATTGAGTTCTTACAACCCAAAAGATTTACAATTTAACCATTACATACTCTTTGCCATCCATTTGTATATGTCGCATAATAAATACATTTGATACTCAAATGCGACCAACTAGCCTACCAATAGCTTCCTCTTCAGCAATGATAGCTATGACCTCAGCGGTTAGTCCTTTGACGGCGATCACTTGCTCGCACCGATTGCGCTCTGTGCGGGCCATCAGATCTAGCTGTCGTTGTGATATAGATAAATAAAGCAAGGGTGAGCAATAGCCCACCAAAAAGAATATACTAAACAGTGATAATATACAACAGTTCATAATATCTTTGTAACCATATGCCATGCATTTACAAAGATAGTGCCAGTATAATGTAAACGATGAAGTTACAAGGTAACTCAAAATATATATGCTGCGAAAATATCTGCTAAGCAAAAGATAAGCAAGATATTATCATTTATTATAAAAGAGGAACTTGCAGGAAAAAATATTGCAATTCCAGTTTTGAACACTTTTCAACCCTGCCAACATTGAGAATGTTGCAGAAAATAAATAGATTTGGATTATAAACTAATGCGGGATTATTTTCGCGCCAGATGACACCACCTTACGATGATCAGTAGTAGGTTGTGCATCTCAAGATTTGTTTCTCTACATGTAGAAGGAAGAACGTACGCCAGATCTCCCTAGCCAACGGTTGGGCATAGTTGGGACCAGCACCACTCGGACCCTATTTCCAGGATGGACTGTCCCACAGCCTCTTAGTTTTACTGATGGACTGTCCCACAGCCTCTTACACCGATTTTTAATGATGGACTGTCCCACAGCCTCTTACACAAATACTCCTAGTTCGAATAAATCCATGATTCTGAAACGTAAAGCTCGTCCCCCTTTCCCCAAGTATAATACTTGTTGATAAGACTCCACAAAGTAGTCGTATCTAGTTGGAAAGAAAAATTCATCAATATTTCCAAAGCTGATGCTTGTTAATGGATATTGACTTGTTCCAATAATCCTACCCCTTGAATGATGAGGAAGTAACAAACAAACTCAATTTGATGGTTAGTAACCAAGTTGCGAGTTAAAAGAATAGTTTAACAAGTATATGACCGGGCAGTCAACGAAATAACAGATCTCAAGCAAGGTTCTCTTATATTTTAGAATATAGACTCGAATGAAGAATGGAGTTTTGAGAACCTTCCTTGATAAAATAATAATAATACGACTCGGAGAAAATTAAATGGTATTTGAATATCAAGGAAATTTTTGAATAAAATATCTCATTGTAGAACTAGTTGAAAATATTAAATAAATATTCAATGAATATTTAATAAACCAGAAAAATGTTCAAGAATATTCTTAATATAAATACTGCTCATGATTAATCCTCGAGTAAGTGTATATAAAATATTCATTAAATAAATAATTCCTTGAATAAATATTTGAAATATTATCCAAGAAAATAATAAAATCTTGAATGAATATCCAAGATAATATTCGTTAAGTAAATTAGCTCAAATGAATATTCGAAAATTACTAATTAACTCAAATGAATATTCGAAATAATATTCATTTAAATAAATAAAGCTCGAATGAATATTAAAAATAATATTCACTAAATAAATAACTTCGAATGAATATTCCAAAATAATATTCATCTAATTCAAATAGCCTCAAATGAATATTCAAAGTAATATTCATTAAATAAATACTCCCGAATGAGTATTCAAATAACATTCCTCGAATAATTTCCAAGTAGTTAATACTTATGGAAATATAGATAATGTTTATAAATAACATTCCTCAAGTAATCTGTTACTGGAATCCCTTCGGGTTTCCACAAATATTTATATATTACAAAATACCGACTCCCGATCTATATTTAATGAAGGAAGATCATATGCCCTTCACCAAGGGTCTTAGCACAATCCGGCTTACAGCTAATATATCGTATCCAGCTTATAAGCCAAATTAGAATCAGGGAACAAGTATCACAATATACTTTGAAAACAGGCATGCATGCTATGGCATATGTAAAATAGCAATCACATATATATATAATATATATATATATATATATATATTATCACAACAACAGGTTCAAGGGTTTGAACACTTGCCTCGTACTCCCGCTGTGCTAGTGGTATGACTCGGGATGGTCCGGTAATCTATAAACAACCAAAATTAACCCGGGTTAATCACCTATCACTTTGAAACGCCAAGTAAATACTTTACTTAAGCGAAAGCACGTTTTCAAGTTATCACTCATGAACACCGTTATGACCCGACACTTGTTCGTTATTACGGCTCGTCATTACACTTACACTTGGTATATACTTAAGTCATGTAAGTGCAAAGGTAGGTCGCTTACGAACCAAGGTTGTACGGTTGTACCTCAAGTTTTATCACCCGTTTTCTAAGTGATTAACCAAAGTTATAACCAAGTGTGCTTTTAGGGATTCGTTCGCGCTGAACCTCGATTCGAACATTTTTGTAAAATCGGAAAACGATTCGTTTGACATGTGGTTTTCTTTCACACCTTCCTTTTTATCTCTAATATTTAATTACCATGATTTGCCACTGAATTACATATTTTACAGGGGTTCAATTTCAGTTATGAACTCTTGTTTACGGTTTCGAACCACTTTTAATAAATCGGCCGTAACTCCTAAATTTCAGTTATGAACTCTTGTATTATTGGTTGTGTATGGATAATATCTTCCATAAATTACCTTTAATAAAGTGCTAGGTCATGGATGATGCCGTCTTGGTGGACAAGTGTTAGGATTGTGATGAGATGATGCAATTGTGCTAGGTACTTAGTTTATTTCTAATACTACTAGTTAGCATTGTAACTAGCTTGGTCACTTGCTCTTATCCATTTGCACATGCATGCATCTTGGCTTCCTGCTTGTTCTTTTGTTCCGTTTATTACTCCATTTCAATAATCGTTCGGAGGAATATCTCAAATATTTCTCGTTAAAGTTTTACCGGGAACCTTCTTAATATTTATACTAATATCTTTAATCCTCCTTTATAATCCTTGAATTTAAATCTCTTAAATAAATCCTTAAATCCTTTAGTGTCCAGGGAAATCTCGGAGAAAATAAAAGTGCTATTTTTCTGAACCTGATATCGTTTACATACACTTATTTCGTCCACTGATCATCGATACGAACTCAGAAATCCGTTCTGAATACTTCTACATAGTGGCGTCTAATATTATTCCAAATTCCCTTAAAAACACTATTCATTGCTTATTCTCTTTTTATTCCTTGTACTTAAAAAAATGCTCTCGCGCTTTCCCGGGTGTTCCTTAATCCTTTTACGGAATCGATTTGGATGACATGAGAATACTTCCTCGGTTTGTATATCATATCTTACTTCCTCGACGATAGATTATTCTTATCTACATCGCCAATCAACTACATTGTTCATGGCAAATAAACATTTGAATCCAATCCATTCAATATTCATCTATTAACCCCCTAATACATTCATACTCCAATACATAATAAAAAGTTTTAATTAGTACCAAAAATCTGGGTTCTTACAGTCTCCCCTCCTTAAAAGGATTCCGTCCCGGAATCAGGTAGAATCAAAGGTTACTTGTCTATCATTTCACTTCCCAGTTCCCTGGTTGATCTTTAATCATTCCAACCCTTTTACAGCACATCTCACTAGTGTTACTATACTCCCTTTATTCTTTTTCATAAACTTGGTCACTACTTGTACAAGCACACTATCCGAGTTATTCTCTTACTTAGTCGTATACTATTACCCTTATTGGTATCTGTAGTGACTTTGGTATCACTGACGCGCTGCGAACTCGGAGATAATCTCACTCGTACTATGCATTTCCTGATCGATTTAATCTTCGCAATCTCGATCATTACAGAGAAGTGGAAAGATTTATTGAGAGATCACTATGATCAAATGAACATTTGTTATATTGCATAGTTAGTATAGAAGGGGGCCAGCCTTTAGTACTTGACAAGCAATTAAACAAGTTATGGTATTCCACTTAGACTTCTATCACACAGATAGATAGTCACGTAGCAATACCTCCCCTCCTTAAAGGGTTGTTCTTCTCAATTCAAAAAGAAGGTGAATAAGAGAGAAGAAAAGAAAGGAATTTCAAAGAATTATAGAAAGTTTTCATGATTGTAAAATATCATACTTAGAATTTACCTCCAAACTATAGAGGTTCATTAGAGAAGAAAATAATCGTATTCGTATCAAATACTACTTTATCGTAATCCCACGTGTTAACATACCCTTATTGCTCCGTCCATCATTCTATGGACCTATACTCTTGTTCCATCTTAGCAACACTCACTTTTGGAAATCCTTCATCTTCTCAGGTCAAATCTTAGTTTCTCGCTTGACATCATTGTTACTGACATTCCATGCCACGCTACTAGCTTTTTCATATCTATAATACTAATGCTATCAGGTTGTCATCCCGAGAATTCATTAGAAAGCCCATTCATTAATCCATTCATCACATTCCTTGATTCACATTCCATAGCTGCTTTCCCAGTCTTTTCTTTATCAATCACATCCTTCTTATTATTTGATTCTTATTCACTTCTGTTATTTACATCCACTGTTATCTCATTATCAAGACGTCCTTTGTACTTGGCACCTTCTAATTGGTATCCCGTCACATTTGCTCAATAATCATCACATTCTTGGGGTTAAACTTTCCTCTGTTCAACCATCTAAATTCTCACTTTTTCGATCCACGAGGCTCTTTACTACTCACTCCATCTTTTTCCTCGAATCTTCTCAACTTAAAGGGAGTTAATCCGTATGTCTCTTATGTTTTCAATTTCCACTATAATCTTTTTATGAGCCATCATAGCATTATCATTTATCTCAAACATCACATCATTCCAATTTAAACCCTCCGAAATAAATCTTGTCGGTTTCTCTAACTTAGATCCAATATAATCTATTTCTGCCAAACTTGTTTCTCATCACTTGTTCTTTTCTATCCGTGATTTTTCACAGATTGTTCTTCGTAAGTCAGACCAGGTCGTATATCTACCTGCTCGTACTCTTATCATCTGTCAAGCATCTGCATTTTACTAGCTTAGCCTTGCCACATGACTTACGACCATGCTATAATTTTTGGGGGTAAAGCTGGCTCGAATGCCACCTTCCGAACACTTTTGAACTCTCAGATGGCCCAATAAATTTCGGGCTCAACTGTCCTTCTCTCTAAATCTCATTAATTCTTTCCACGGGAATACCTTTAGCATCATGAATCTCCCACCTCATATTCTCTATCTTGTTTGCGCAGAAATACACTAACATAAACCTGCTTGTCATTCATCAATATGCCTTTTAGCTTATCAATAGCAGCACTATCTTTATCTTTGCGTTGTCATCTACTTTCTCAGAAGAATCACCACTATATTAATGTAGTCCATTGCTGAATCACCATCGTTTGCTGTTTACGAAGTGCTTTAATAGTTAATCAGACGGGTTTCATAGTCGTCATATCCCAAAATTCTCTAGGAAGACGAACTAATCATTATTTCTTATTCATAAGGAATACTTCCTGAACTTGATGTAAGTATTAATGAAGCAGATAAAATTGCAGAAGAGCTTCAATTACCGCAGCTATGCCAGGTTGATGAAATTGTTAATCAGATATCTTCAGTAGAAGACTGGAAACTTAGCGGTTTACTTAATCAATTCCGTATCATGGTCCTGGTTTACCTCAAAATGGGACCTTCTAAGGTATGTAATATGCTTAAGACGCCATCAGGAACCGAATCTTTACTTAAACTATTATTACCATCGATTCTTGCACAATCATCAGAAGGAATGTAAATTCCTCCACTCCGATATGACCTTCAAGGTCCTTCCAGATATCATTCTGTTTCTTCGGTATGAACATTTGTAATTATTCCTCTATACTTAGAGTGTCGGCCACCTCATTAGCCTTTCCTGATAATAATAATTTCTTGTAATCAATGTTCTCTGGATCTATTCCAACTCAAATTTTTGTACCTCATTCCCATCACTATTGGGTGAAAGCATTCTCCCTTAAGCTCTGCTGAAGGTGAAAAAATATCTATCAGTCTTTCTCCATAAGTCATTGCTTCCACCTTTCCGTGGGAACTTTATCACATTTACTCTCAATCATACCTAGGATATTTCTTTTCTTAATCCTTTCTTGTTTTAGGATAATCTCAACCTTTATTTGGTTCAATCCATACTTCCTCATGGTCTCACACATGCCTCGCCTAGCATTATTATTATTGGGTCATACATTCCCCACCAAACTTCTATTTTGAAACTCATAATATTACCCTTTTTCCTGTAAGGTTTCTTAGGTCATCCTCGCCATTCCTCCAATATCAAAATATCCTTAATCGATTCTATAACAATTTTGTCTATGTACTTTCCGAAACTCCTTTCAGTAACTCCTTAAAGATTATTGTTGCCTTATTCAATCCAACTCATATCACCTGAATTCATAATGTATTTATTAGGGGTAATGCCACCCTTTGTGCATCCCCAGGGTTCATCTTAATTTATGGATATTTTATCCTCAATTCTATTTTCAAAAATACTTACATCCTTTTGTTAATAATCACTTCATAATTCCTTAATAAGGGTCTCTTTTCAATCATTCACATCTTGATAATCTATAGGTAGCTTCATACTAACCTTCTCTTTCGAACGGATGTCAGTCTACATGGCCTTCAAAAGATAACATATATTTGGTAATGGCAACAAGGATGTTTCGGAAGATATTGGTCATGTTCAATGTGAATCTCTTAGTACTTATCACTCTTCTTAAAGATACTAAGTTTCAGATAACCTTTATGCATCATACTGCACAATCTTTGACAATCTCCATAAGCCTTCTATTGATCACTTTCCTCGGTCATACTATGTTAATTGTATTTATAAAACCCCAACATTATGTACCTCAATTTACTATGGTTGGGTTTCTAGCTCATAAGCTGGTCAATCATATACACCTGAATTACTTCATTTTGTATCGAAAGTTCTCGCGGTTGGCGCTCGGTTAGAAGCACCCCGCTTTCTCCTTACATTGCTGGTCTAGTCACTTTATAATTCTTCACCACATGGCCCCAAATGGCCGTGCTACAGTATGTGAGTTTAGGGTTAGCTAATGGCATTACTTTTCTAGCAATTGCCTGGCATAGTGCCTCCTTCGTCCATAGCGAAGATAATTGATCTAGGGTAGGTTACGCTTATCAATATGCTTTTTCCCGCGTACTCTTAAATTTTATCAATAATTTATCTAGGGTAGTTCACTGCTTTCCTCACACAGCAAATCTTGTGTGCCAGAGTGGCATAGTCACTCCTCGTTCATCCTTCTTCCCTTGATACCGTTTCTGATCTTTTCCAAAATTTTACTCCATATAAATCTCAATCGGCTTCTCGGTACCGTCTCTGGGCACCTTTCCTTTGTTTTCATCTTTTCACATTCTCTTATCGATCCCACGTGCTACACAAACTTACATTTTTGGCATAAAAACCTTTTCATTTAAGTCAATCCCGGAACTCCTCAGTCCGTTTTGGTCCTTAAGTACATTTCCCCTTTACCGTCCAATTTCAACTTCATCATTTTATTTCTACAATCAATTGCAATAATCAGGGTCGGTCCACCAACCCATATAGTGGCTACCTTACCCAAACCATAGGGTTCGCCCCAGTTCCCACTTTCTTTAGTGACGTTTTTTGATAATCAGAGAGACAAGGTTTGCCAAAATTTTTCGAACTTCTTTCAAGAATTGGGGAAATTCGGTCAATCTATCCACCCATTGGTAATACTACTAAGATCAATTTCGAAATCTGATGAACAGTTCTATGAACATTCAAGTAGGTAAAATCATAAGCAGTTATAATAAAGGAATGATTGACATAAGGTCGGAAGTTTAACCACTGAAAGGGAACCAAATATATACATCCCATAAAAGGGAAAAATCAAAAGTTTCAAACTGAAACATGCCACATCTTTCCGATACATATATGTTCTAATAGTCGATACTACCAAATGTCAATCCACCTAACCACTAGTTTCAGAAGGAACACTACAATCGGATTTAGTCATTTCACAAGATTGGCACTACCAAGGCCATCCGAATCTGGCGATTCGTGCTGTCCGAATGCGTCCGCAATTACTCTGCCGTGCTGCATAAGCATACCACCTAAACCTATATAAGATCCATCATAATATATCACAAAGTCTTCCTTCTTCCATTAGGCAACGCCAACGCTGGGTCGTCACCAGTTTCATCTTTAGCTCCAGGAAGATTTTCTCACATTTTCTTGTCCTTTTAAACTTCTTAGTCTTATAACTAAGTCAGGTTACGGGACTGCAATCTTTGTAAGGTCCTGAACAAATCTTTGGTAATACCTTGGAAATCTTATGAAATTTCTCGCCTTTGTTGGTGTGGTTGGCCTTTCTCAATTGAACTGCCTTTAACTCGGTGGGGTCAACCAATGCTACTCACTATTGGTCACATGTCCTAATAACTGAATTCCATTTTACCAGAACTTATACTCCGAGAACCTAGCATACACTTGCTCTTTCAGGTTTCATCCAAAAATCTCACTCACTTCTTAACCATTGATCGTATTACTTGATCCATTTATGATTCAGCATCGGAATAAACTTTGAAACTACTATAATCCATTCAAGGAAAAGAAAGAATTTAATATTCCTTTGAATCACATGCATCTAATGTTTCTGGTTCATCATTTAAGTGAGTGGAATTAACCTTATACTTAGTCTCTGACAATGGTCTTATTACGAGTTTATTATAGACTCACTGGTCTTTTCCACTTGTAGGTTCTGAAATCATAGTCTCGTTTACTACTTCCTCATATAACCTTATCCAATCATACCATTAATTCTCAATGTCTTTGCTTTCTAAGCTGATCCAAAAAAAAAATGAACAATCCCTGGATAAAACCACCTCATCAATCTCAATTTGACTTCATAAATTATAACCTATGAAATCTACCTTCTTATGGCGAAATTACCATTGACAATATTCACACTAATCCATTTATCAAATGATATGACACCTCCTGCCTCTATCTCAACTGCTCCTGGAGACTCTGCTCCTCGTCCTATATCGATGTCTTTGAAAATCCTGCATCATTCTAACTCTTTTCTCATTAATCTGAAGGTCTCTAACGATTCTTATCTATCCCCGTATAAGATCTCAAGTAATCTTTCAATCCGTCTTACTTGCTGGTACTATGTCCTGGTAGTCCGGCTAGGAATTCAATATGCATCTTCAGATCTCTTAATAATATCTCAGTTCTTTATACTCTCTTCTCTGAGCACTATACTTTCACTTTTATAGTCTCTCTGGATGCAACCCTTATTTTCTCAAGGGTAAACTCTTTATCCTTAACAGGATTCTCCTCCATAGCTGGAACCTCCTCCAGGTTCTCAGTAGGGTACTCTATCGAATTTACAAGCTGATCACAAAGCATCATGGTGCTGCTCATAAGCCACAAGGTATGTCGCCTTGCTCGTCGATACGATATCGAGCTAAGTTACTATCATGATACTTATAAGTTCCCATAAGGGTTTTAAGTGAACTTGCCAAGAGTTCTTATTATCTTAATGAATTTATTATTATAACGTCGCATCATCTCTGGAATATATAACTCGAGCTCTGATACCATTTCTTTAACACCCCCAAATCCGGGATCAGGGATCGGGTCGTTACGATCTCAATTCCATCAATAATAGTTGACTTGCATCAAAATACATAAACAGCATGCTATAACCCCGCAATAATATCACATCACACACAACCAGTTATAGTTTCAGAGATGAAATCAGAGTAACTAACAAATATTATTAGTCGCAAGATTGAGTTCTTACAACCCAAAAGATTTACAATTTAACAATTACATACTCTTTGCCATCCATTTGTATATGTCGCATAATAAATATATTTGATACTCAAATGCTACCAACTAGCCTACCAATAGCTTCCTCTTCAGCAATGATAGCTATGACCTCAGCGGTTAGTCCTTTGACGGCGATCACTTGCTCGCACTGATTGCACTCTGTGCGGGCCATCAGATCTAGCTGTTGTTGTGATATAGATAAATAAAGCAAGGGTGAGCAATAGCCCACCAAAAATAATATACTGAACAGTGATAATATACAACAGTTCATAATATCTTTGTAACCATATGCCATGCATTTACGAAGATAGTGCCAGTATAATGTAAACGATGAAGTTACAAGGTAACTCAAAATATATATGCTGCGAAAATATCTACTAAGCAAAAGATAAGCAAGATATTATCATTTATTATAAAAGAGGAACTTGCAGGAAAAAATATTGCAATTTCAGTTTTGAACACTTTTCAACCCTGCCAACATTGAGAATGTTGTAGAAAATAAATAGATTTGGATTATGAACTAATGCGGGAGTATTGTCACACCACCTTACGATGATCAGTCGTAGGTTGTGCATCTCAAGATTTGTTTCTCTACATGTAGAAGGAAGAACGTACGCCGGATCTCCCTAGCCAACGGTTGGGCATAGTTGGGACCGGCGCCACTCGGACCCTATTTCCCGGATGGACTGTCCCACGGCCTCTTATACCAGTTTTACTGATGGACTGTCCCACAGCCTCTTACACAGATTTTTAATAATGGACTGTCCCACAGCCTCTTACAAAAATACTCCTAGTTCGAATAAATTCATGACTCTGAAACGTAAAACTCGTCCCCCTTTTCCCAAGTATAATACTTGTTGATAAGACTCCACAAAATAGTCGTATCTAGTTGGAAAGGAAAATTCACCAATATTTCCCAAGCTGATGCTTGTTAATGGATATTGACTTGTTCCAATAATCTTACCCCTCGAATGATGAGGAAGTAACAAACAAACTAAATTTGATGGTTAGCAACCAAGTTGCGAGTGAAAAGAATAGTTTAACAAGTATATGACCGGGCAGTCAACGAAATAACAGCTCTCAAGCAAGGTTCTCTTATATTTTAGAAGATAGACTCGAATGAAGAATGGAGTTTTGAGAACCTTCCTTGATAAAATAATAATAATACGACTCAGAGATAATTTATATGGTATTTGAATATCAAGGAAATTTTTGAATAAATTATCTCATTGTAGAACTAGTTGAAAGAATTAAATAAATATTCAAAGAATATTTAATAAACCAGAAAATAGTTCAAGAATATTCTTAATATGAAAACTGCTCATGATTAACCCTCGAATAAGTGTATATAAAATATTCATTAAATTAATAATTCCTCGAATAAATATTTTAAATAATATCCAAGAAAATAATAAAATCTTGAATGAATATCCAGGATAATATTCGTTAAGTAAATAAGCTCAAACGAATATTCGAAAATAACCAATTAACTCAAATGAATATTTGAAATAATATTAATTTAAATAAATAAAGCTCGAATGAATATTAAAAATAATATTCACTAAATAAATAACTTCGAATGAATATTCCAAAATAATATTCATCTAATTCAAATAGCCTCAAATGAATATTCAAAGTAATATTCATTAAATAAATACTCCCGAATGAGTATTCAAATAACATTCCTCGAATAATTTCCAAGTAGTTAATACTTATGGAAATATAGATAATGTTTATAAATAACATTCCTAAAGTAATCTGTTACTGGAATCCCTTCGGGTTTCCACGACTATCTATATATTACAAAATACCGACTCCCGATCTATATTTAATGAAGGAAGATCATATGCCCTTCACCAAGGGTCTTAACACAATCTGGCTTACAATTAATATATCGTATCTAGCTTATAATCCAACTTAGAATCAGGGAACAAGTATCACAATATACTTTGAAAACAGGCATGCATGCTATGGCATATGTAAAACAGCAATCACATATATATATTATCACAACAACAGGTTCAAGGGTTTGAACACTTGCCTGGTACTCCCGCTGTGCTAATGGTATGACTCGGGGTGGTCCGGCAATCTATAAACAACCAAAATTATCCCGGGTTAATCACCTATCACTTTGAAACGCCAGGTAAATACTTTACTTAAGTGAAAGCACGTTTTCAAGTGATTAACCAAAGTTATAACCAAGTGTGCTTTTAGGGATTCGTTCGCGCTGAACCTCGATTCGAACATTTTTGTAAAATCGAAAAACGATCCATTTGACATGTGGTTTTCTCTCACACCTTCCTATTTATCTCTAATATTTAATTACCATGATTCGCCACTGAATTACATATTTTATAGGGGTTCAATTTCAGTTACGAACTCTTGTTTACGGTTTCGAACCACTTTTAGTAAATCGGCCGTAATTCCTAAATCGTAAGTCCAAATGCTTCGATTTTCATGCCAAAACGATCTATGACTCGAGATCTACAAGGGTATGTAATATACTTATTGTTGTGGAATAAAAAGTAGGGTTATCAAAGTGCGGCTAGGGTTCGTGAGCTTCGTGCTTTAATGGCTGCGCTTGCGTTTTCGTGACCTAATTCGGGTCCTCACAATATCTCAGAGTTGAGAATCAAGCCAAGACGTAGTTCTGAGAATGAGGGGTCAGGCCATTTATATAGGCTGTAGGAGCCTTAGAATCGTAATAGGGTTTGGAGACTTGGTGGACAAGTCACCGTTATTGAGGAAGGTTCTGACTCCTTCCTTATAGGAATTAGTTTCCATGTCGAATTAGGTGCCTTGGAGGCTGCACAATATCCCTAGGATATTCTAGAACGTTCCTGGTTTCTAGAACGTTCCCGGTTTGTGGATCAGGCCCATGTTAGAAATAAGCTTATACCGGGCGTCCCCGGTTTGGGCTGTTCTTTTGGGCTTAATCATTAACTACGAATTTAATGCCCAACTAGGGTTTTGGGCCTTATTTATGAGCCAATAAATATTGTATTAATTCTGTCTTTAGGGATTATTTTTCACCCATATCACTTATCAAGTCCCGAAACTTATACCAACTGTTATGCTCGGTTTTTAAGGTTTAACGAAAATCGGGCATTACGATGGCTATAAATCGAACGTTTCTAAATTTTTAAATCACGATCAAACATCAACCAAGCCACACCGGGCATACATACACTATAATCAGTCCATAAGCATCTGATTTCACCATCATATGCATCATTTTACTTAGATCAACTAAACCACTAATTAATCATGCTTAATATAACATCATAATCATACTAATCTCTAAACTACCAAGAACATCATATATCTCAAAACTAGATCTAGGGTCCTTAAGAATTATACCTTCCTTGGAGAGTGTAATAGCCTTGATAAACCTTGTTTAGTCCTTAGAACTCCTTAACCAAGCTTAAACTATCAAGAATATACTTAGAGATTTTCGGAGTTTCTATAACCCAGCTGAAAGATCATGAAAAACGAAGGCCTTACCGAGGTTTTGTAACACCCCCTAGATCCGGGGTCCGGGATCCGGTGGTTACGGTTTCCAATTCTGTCCATAACAATTAAACTTTCCTTAACATAAAATAAATTACGTCTCTATGACCCAACACAACAATATAAAACACACCCGTTATAGTCCCAGAGATGAAATCAGAGTAACAATCAAATTTTATTAATCACATTATGAGTTCTTACAATCCAAAAGGATTTCAATATAAATACATACCCTTTGCCATCCATTTACATAAGTCATACTAGACTATATTCTTGGTACTGAAAGAATAAATATACCCTACCAATAGCTTCTTCTACAGCTCTGGTAGTCTCATCGTCCTCGCCCGCGTCGAGTGCGCCTTGTGCGAGTCATCTGGTCTAACTGTTGTTGTGATATAATAATAAAGCAAGGGTGAGCAATAGCCCACCAACAATAATATAAAACTGAACAATAATGTATAACAGTTCAAAAGTATCTTTCAAACCATATGCCATGCATTTACGGAAATGATGCCAGTATAATATGAACGATGAAGTTACAAGGTAACTTAAAGTATTTGTTTGAAGAAATATCTGCTACATCAAAGTAAGCGAGATATTCTTATTGTTATTAAGAAGAGGAACTTGCAAGAAAAAGGTTGCAATTCCAGTTATGACTCTTTTCCAACTCTGCCAACAGTAATCATGTTGCAGGAAATAAATGAATTTGGATGATGAACCAATGATGGAGTATTCACCGCGCCCGCTGTTCCAATCTTGATGATCAGTCGAGATCGTACAGCTCAATTTAGATTTACTACCGGTAGAAGGAAGAACTGACGGCTTTACTTGTATACCGCCTTGCTAGCTCTCCCCGGCCAACGGTTGGGCCAAGGGGATGGACCGGCGCTACTCGGCCTCTTACACGACTCCTAGTTCAAATAGAATTCATGATTCTGAATATAACGTTCGTCCCCCTTTCCCCAAGTATAATACTTGTTGATAAGACTCCACAAAGTAGTCGTATCTAGTTGGAAAGGAAAATTTACCAATAACTCCCAAGCTATTACTTGGTAACGGATATCAACTTGTTCCAGTAATCTTACCCCTCGAAAGATGAGAAGGTAAGCAACGACTTAATAAGTCAACAGCACCCGAGTTGCGGGTGAAGGGAATACTTTATGAACGGGAAGTCGACAAGATAAATAACATTTTCCAAGTAAGGTTCCCTTATTATTAAGGGGATAGACTCAAAGAAGAATGATGTCTGAGAACCTTTCTTGATATAAGATTAATAATAATATGACTCCGAAATATTTTCTGTAATAATCGAAGAAGATAAACCTTATCGAGGTTATTCTAAGTATGGAATAAATATTCAGAGAATATTTATTGAGTTAAAATATTTAAGGAGTATTTGGGAATATGAAAGAATATCTTTAATCAGAGTATTTCTCAAAATAATCCCTGAAGAAATATTAGGAGAATATTTATTGCATAATTAAATAATCAAATGAATATTCAAAGTAATATTCATTACTTAATAAGTCCTGAAAGGAATATTTAAAATATTTAAAATAATATTCGGTGATTAAATAGAACCCTGATGAATATTCAAAATAATATTCATAATTAATTAGGAATTTAAATGAATATTGATAAAGTAATATTCATTTAATGAATAATATTCTAAATGAATATCAAGTAATATTCATTTAGTAATCCAAGCTTTAAGGAATATTCGAGATAATATTCGATAATTAAATCAAGCTTCAGATGAATATTAAAATAATATTCATCAAGTATTTAATATCTTAAATGAATATTCAAAAGTAATATTTATTTAATAAAATAATATTCTAAAAGAATATCCAAATAATATTCATTTAGTAGTCTCATCTTTAGAAGAATATTCGAAATAATATTCGATAATCAATTCGACTCTGAATGAATATTGACAAATATTATTCGTCGAATGATTACGTTCAAATAATTATTTGAAGTAAGGATCATTAAATAAATAATCTCGAACGAATATTCAAATAATATTCGTCGCCTGAATAATGGAAAATATTTACTTAAATATTTTCCTCCGAGGTAATCTCGATATATCAAGGAATATTGACTCCCGGTCTATTTTTGATGAATAAGATGTATACGCCCTTCTATGAGGGTCTTACAATAACCGGCTTATAACTGATGTATAACTATCTAGCTTATAAGCCAACAATAACATTCAGGGAACAAGTATATCAATTCAACTTGAAAGTAGGCATGCATGCAATGGCATATGTATATCAGCAATCATATATATATATTTATTCAATCACAACAACAGCCTAAAAGAAGGGAATTGAAACTTGCCTGGTAGTCGAGTACGGTAAGGGGTAGTGGTAGCGGGTCCCGGTTCAGCTTGGTGATCTATAAATAGCCAAGGCATTCGGGATTAATCACTTAACATATTAAAAGTTAAGTTATACTTAAATCGAAACACGTTCTCGAGTTATCTCGTTATAGCCCCTTTAGTGGATTACTTATTATCACTGATCCGACCCGACATTCGTTCGTTAATACGACATGTCACTGCATTTATACTTGGGACCTACTTAAGTCATATGAGTTCTAAGGTTGATCGTTACGAACCAATATTATACTCCGAGTTTTATCGCCCGTTTTCTAAGTGTTTTACCGAAGTTATAAAAGAGTCGTCTTTTAGGGGTTCGTTCGCGTTTAACCTCGACTCGAACATTTTTAATAAATCGAAAAATGATCCTTTTGACATACGGTTTTCTTTCACGCCTTCCTTTTTACCTCTAGTATTTATTTACCAAGATTCACCATGACGTTACATAGTTTACGAGGGTTCAATTACAGTTATGAACTTTCGTTTACGGATTCGAACTACTTTTAGTAATTTGGTCATAAATCCTAAACCGTAAGTCCGTTTCACGTTATCTTTATATCAAAACGAAGCTTAGAACATTACCTATCCTATCATGGCAGATTGCAAAGCTAGGCAGTGAGTTACATCTACTGTCCAAGTTGTTTTTCTTAAGGTTAACGAAATTTCGGCATTACGACGGCTATATATCGAACGTTCCAAAAATTATAACAATCCAACCAAGCCACACCGGGCATCCACACAACTTATCACATGATTATGAACATCATCAAGTCCAGATCATACCAGTTTACCACAATAATTAACATGCTTTCTTGCTCAACTAAATCACTTACTAATTATGCTTATAATCATGCTAACATCATAACCAAGCTTAGCTCATCAAAAACATCCATAAACTTAAAGTTGATCTAGGGTTTCAAGAGTGTTATACCTTCTTGAGAGTATGTACTAGCCTTACAAAGCTTGCTATAGTCCTTGGATAGCCTTAGGGTAGCTAAGATCAACCATGAAAACAAAAAAAATCAAAGATTAGTTCATGAAACACTATTCATCCTCCTCTTTCATGATTTTTTTGAAAATGGAAACAAAGGAGTTTGGACTTGAAATTTTTAGGAGATTGCTTTTATGAAATATAGGACTCACCATAAAAATTTGATGATCAAACAAGGAGTGGAAGCTTGGTTTGGAAATCTAAAAATTCCAAAAATTCGAAGTCTTGTTTCTTGAGGGGAAAAACAGGGTGATTTTCTTGAATTTATTTACCTATCCAAACGATCTTCAAAAATTATGAAATTTTGAACGAATACTCTACATATATTGAGGAAGCTATGGTTAAAATTTGGTGATCTATGAATGGGTAGAAGTGGAGATATGAATTTTTATTTCATGGTGGTTCTTGCTGGGCAGTTTGAAGAAAATGGAGAGAGATGGAGTTGCTTGGCTTTTCTCTCCCACTTTGTTTCAATTGATAAATGATATGTTTCTATGATATTTCCCTTGCCAAGGATCAGATGTAACCAGCCTTGTCACCCCTCAATCCATGTGCCAAAGATTTGTGGTTAGAAAGAAAAAGAGTAACAAGGTGCATTGTTGGCTTGTTCTTGATCAAACACCTCATGAATCCACTTGTTCTTGATTTGTTTCACACTTAATCCTCTTATGACTTGCATGAGCTGATCTTGCATGTAATATATCTGTGTTGTGTTGTATTTTAAAGCTCATTAAGCGTTTGTTTGATCGCTTAATCTCGTTTTAAAAATTCTAGCGATTTCTAGAACGCTCGTTTTTCTAACTCGAAGGTTTTTGTTCTAAATCCTTAAATCGTATTTAATAAAAATAAAATCCTTGATATAATAATTCTCTTTTCTTGTTCGCATTGACATGCTCTTCACTGCTCGATCCAATTTTCCATAAAAATAAAGTTTGGAATTTCTGAATTCCGATCGCGTTTACATACACTTATTTACCTTGTAGATTACTAATATGACTTCGAAATATTCATACCATGTCTCGTACATAGGTGGCATGAAAAATTTCTTAAACCTCAAAAATCACTATACATCCACAAAATCACTATGCACGTACAGGAAACACTATGCACGTACGGGAAATACTATGCACGTACGGGAAATACTATGCACGTACGGGAAACACTATGCACGTACTCATTTCCCTTCAAGGATCCATTAGCTCCTTCCTGGATGGTAGATTATTCTTATCTAGGTCCTCAACCATCGAATTACTCTATTCTGACAATATACCAATGCATCAAGATCATTGTCCAAAGTAATATCCATTCATTACAATCATTGTTCCTCATTTTATCATTACTTAATAAAAAGTTTTAATTATATCCAAAATTTGGGGTTCTTACAGTCTCCCCTCCTTAAAAGGATTCCGTCCCGGAATCAGGTAGGAAGCAAAGAGTCGTTTGCCTGTCGTTCACTTTTTGGCTTCCCGGTCAATTCTTAGTCGTTCTACCCTTCCTCAGCACATCTTCTAGTGCTACAATCCATACTGTATCCTTTTTTTCATCAACGTTGCTACTTTTCGTTCAACTCACTATCCGGGTTATACTCTTAATCAGTCTTATCCTTATTGATACCTGCAGTAACATTGGTATCACTATCACCCTACGAATTCGGAGGTAACCTCGCTCGTACTGTGCATTTCCTGATTGCTTTAATCTTCGCAATCTCGATCAATATAGATAAGTGGAAAGATTTATTGAGAGATCACTTATGATCAATTGAACATTTGTTATATTGCATAGTTAGTACAGAAGGGGGCCAGCCTTTAGTACTTGACAAGCAATTAAACAAGTCATGGTATTCCACTTAGACTTCTATCACATAGACAGATAGTCACGTAGCAGTACCTCCCCTCCTAAAAAGGTTGTTCTTCTCAATTCATAAAGAAGATGAATAAGAGAGAAGAAGAGGAAAGAGTTCCAAAGGATTATAGAAAGCTTTCATGATTGTAGAATATCATACTCAGAATTTACCTCTGAACTATAGAGGTTTATCAAAGAAGAAATTAATCATAATTATATCCAATACTATTTGATCGCAATCTCACGTGCCAACATATCTTGCTGCTTTGTCCATTATTCTATGGACAAATACTCTTGTTCAATCTTAGCGATACTCACATTCGGGAAATCCTTCAACCTTTCAGGTTAAATCTTAGATTTCTCACTTGACATCATTAGTACTGACATCCCATATCATGTTACTAGCTTTTTCATAACTATAATATTGACACTATCAGGTTGTCATCCTGAGAATTCATTAGAAACCCATTCATAACATTCCTTGCTTCTCATTCCATAGTTGCTTTCCCAGCCTTTTCTTTATCAATCACATCCTTCTTATTATCTGATTCTTACTCATTTCTATTATTTACTTTCACCTTCACCTCTTTATTGAGACACCTTTTTGCACTTGGTACCTCCTTATCGGTATTCCGTCACATTTATTTTATAATCATCACGTTATTCCAATTTAAATTTTCCGAAATGAATCTGGCCCGATCCCTTTAACTTAGATTCATATAATCTACTTCTGCCAACCTTGTTTCTCATCACTTGTTCTTTTCTATCCGTGGTTTTCCACAGGTTGTCTTTCGTAAGTCAGACCAGGTCGTATATCTACATGCTCGTACTCCTATCATCTGTTGAACATCTGCATTTTACTGGCGTAGCCTGGCCACATGAAAACCCGTTATGACCGTGCTATAAGTTTTGGGGGTAAGGCTGGCTCGAATACCGCCGTCCGAACACTTATAAACTCTCAGGTGGCCCAATAAGTCTCGGGCTCAACCGCCCTTCCCTCCAAGTCTCATTAATTCTTTCTACGGGAATACGTTTAGCATCACGAATTATCAACCTCATATTCTCTATCTTGTTTGTGCAGAAGTACACTAACACAAACTTGCTTGTCATTCATCAACATGCCATTTAGCTTATCAATAGCAGCACTTTCTTTATCTTTACGTTGTCATCTCCTTTCTTAGAAGAATTACCCTCGCTTGTTGTTTACGTAGTGCGTTAATAGTTAACCCTACGGGTTTCAAATCCCTTAGGGAGACAAAGTAATCATTATTCCTTATCCATAAGGAACACTTCCTGAACTTGATGTAGATATAACATGAAGTAGATAAAATTGCAGAAGAGTTTCAAGCATCGCAGCTATGTCAGGTTCATGAAACTGTCACTCATGCAGCTTCCATAAAAGACTGGAAACTCAACGGTTTACTTTGTCAATTTTGGATCATGGTCCTGGTTTGCCTCAAAACGGGACCTTCTAAGGTACGTAATATGCTTAAGACTCCATCAGGAATCGAATCTTTACTTAAACTATTATTACCATCAATTCTTGCACAGTCATCAGAAGGAATGTAAATTCCTCCATTCTGATATGACCTTCAAGGTCCTTCCAGATATCATTCTGTTTCTTCGGTATGCACATTTGTAATTATTCCTTTATACTTAGACTGTCGGCCACCTCATTGGCCTTTCCTGATAATAATAATTTCTGGTAATCCTTGTTCTCTGGATACATTTCAATTCAAATTTTTTTTTTTTTTTTTTTTCGTAATCTTGGACGATCATATACACATGAATCACTTTAGTACGGGTGACCCCATTCCAAAAGTCTAGTAAATTCCCAATCCAAACATGGGTTGCAAAAGGTTCAGTAGAAGATTCCTACAATCTCATTAATATTTCCTTTATATCAGAAGCCCTTGCAGTCGGTGCTTTCTTAGAAGCAACCCTGCTTTGTCCTTTCACTGATGGTCTAGTCACTCGATAATCCTTTGTGACTTGGCCTCAACTGGCCACACTAAAATAAAATAAAATAATAATAAAAAAAAAATGATTTTAGGGGTTGGCTAATAGCATTACTTTTCTAGCAATTGCCGGCATAGTGCCTTCTTCTTTGATACCTTTCTACCTTTCCAAAACTTTACTCCAAATAAGTCTTAATCGACTACTCGGCACTGTCTCCGGTCACCTTTCCTCCACTTTTATCTTTTCAACCATTCTTATCACTCCCACGTGCCACGCAAGCTTACCATTCCTGGCATAACAGCCTTTTCACTTAAGTCAATCCCGAAGTTTCTCAGTCCGGCTGGTTTCTTACTTACATTTCCTATTTTCGTCCAATCTCACTTCATCATTGTATTTCTACAATCAATCGCGATAACCAGGGTCTGTCCACCAACCCATTTTACCGCATCCTTACCCAAATCACAGGGTTTGCTCCAAATTTTTTTTTTTTTTTTACTCTCTTCCATGACATTCTCTGATAATCAGAAAGACAAGGTTTGCCAAAATTCACCGAATTCCTTTCCAGACTCAGGGAAATTTTGATCAATCTACCCACCTACTGGTAACATTAAGGAGACCAGTTTCGAAACCTGAAGAATAGTTCTATGAACCTCCAAGCAGGTGGAATCATAAGCAGTCATAGTTAACGAAATAATCATCATCGGATTGGAAGTTTACCCACTGGAGAGGAATCAATTATATACATCCCTTAGAAGGGAATCAATAGTTTCAAACTGAAACCTGTCACAACGTCCTGATATTCAATACTACTAAATGTCGGTCTACCTAACCCTTTATGCGAAGCGTCATTGGAAGCACAATGTCTCCTTTTTTTTTTTCCATTAAGCAATGCCAGCTCTTGGTCATTACCAATTTCACCTTTTTGCTCCAGGAGGATTTTCTCACATTTTTCTCTTTAACTGCTGATCATATTACTTGATCTATTATAATTCCGTGTCGGAGTAAACTTAAGGTAACTATTATAATCCATTCAAAGAGAAGAAGGAATTTAATATTCCTCTGAATCACATGCATCTAACGTTTCTGGTTCATCATTTAACTGAGTTGAATTAACTCTATACTCAGTCTCTGGCAGTAGTCTCATTACGAGTTCATCTTGACTCACTGGTCTTATCTTCCGGTAGGTTCTGAGATCATTGTCTTGCTTACTACTTCCTTATATAATTTTACCCAATCATGCTATCACTTCCCAATGTCTTTACTTTCTAACTGATTCATTCATAAAATGGACATTTTCCTGAATAAAACAATTTCATCAACCTCAATTTGGTTCCATAAATTACAACCTATGACATCTGCCTTCTCATGGCGAATTATTACTGACCATATTCATACTAATTCATTTATCAAATGATATGGCACTTACTGCCTCCTTCTCAACTATTCCTAGGGACTCTACTCCTCGCCCTAAATCGATGTATTTGATAATCATACATCCCTCTAGCTCTTTCTTTGTTAAGATGAAAATCTCTAAGGATTCTCATCTATTTCCGTATAAGATTTCAAGTAATTCTTCCAATCCTTCTTTCTTGCTGGTACTACATCTGGTAGTCCGGCTATGAATCCAACATGAATCTTCAGTTCTCTTGCTAATAACTCAGTTCTTTATGCTCCCTTTTCTGAGCACTATACTTTAATCATCACAGTTTTTCTGGCTGCAACCCTCATTCCTCAAGGGTAAGCTCTTTATCCTAACAGGACTTTTCCTTATCTACTGGAACCTCTTCCGGGTCTCCAAATAGGGTACTTCATCGAATTACCCGCTGATCTTCAGTATATAAAGCATCATCGCGCTGCTGCTCGTATGCCTCAAGGTCTGTCGCCTTACTCGTCAATACGATATCGAGCTAAGTTACTATCACGATACTTAAGAGTTCCCATAAGGGTTTTATATGTCATCACTACATTAAGTAGTCCGACTATGAACTTGGCAAGAGTTCTTATTATCTTAATGAATTTATTGTTTTAACGTCGCCTCATCTCTGGGGTTTATAACGTACGCTCTGATACCACTTCTGTAACACCCCCTAGATCCGGGGTCCGGGATCCGGTGGTTACGGTTTCCAATTCTGTCCATAACAATTAAACTTTCCTTAACATAAAATAAATTACGTCTCTATGACCCAACACAACAATATAAAACACACCCGTTATAGTCCCAGAGATGAAATCAGAGTAACAATCAAATTTTATTAATCACATTATGAGTTCTTACAATCCAAAAGGATTTCAATATAAATACATACCCTTTGCCATCCATTTACATAAGTCATACTAGACTATATTCTTGGTACTGAAAGAATAAATATACCCTACCAATAGCTTCTTCTACAGCTCTGGTAGTCTCATCGTCCTCGCCCGCGTCGAGTGCGCCTTGTGCGAGTCATCTGGTCTAACTGTTGTTGTGATATAATAATAAAGCAAGGGTGAGCAATAGCCCACCAACAATAATATAAAACTGAACAATAATGTATAACAGTTCAAAAGTATCTTTCAAACCATATGCCATGCATTTACGGAAATGATGCCAGTATAATATGAACGATGAAGTTACAAGGTAACTTAAAGTATTTGTTTGAAGAAATATCTGCTACATCAAAGTAAGCGAGATATTCTTATTGTTATTAAGAAGAGGAACTTGCAAGAAAAAGGTTGCAATTCCAGTTATGACTCTTTTCCAACTCTGCCAACAGTAATCATGTTGCAGGAAATAAATGAATTTGGATGATGAACCAATGATGGAGTATTCACCGCGCCCGCTGTTCCAATCTTGATGATCAGTCGAGATCGTACAGCTCAATTTAGATTTACTACCGGTAGAAGGAAGAACTGACGGCTTTACTTGTATACCGCCTTGCTAGCTCTCCCCGGCCAACGGTTGGGCCAAGGGGATGGACCGGCGCTACTCGGCCTCTTACACGACTCCTAGTTCAAATAGAATTCATGATTCTGAATATAACGTTCGTCCCCCTTTCCCCAAGTATAATACTTGTTGATAAGACTCCACAAAGTAGTCGTATCTAGTTGGAAAGGAAAATTTACCAATAACTCCCAAGCTATTACTTGGTAACGGATATCAACTTGTTCCAGTAATCTTACCCCTCGAAAGATGAGAAGGTAAGCAACGACTTAATAAGTCAACAGCACCCGAGTTGCGGGTGAAGGGAATACTTTATGAACGGGAAGTCGACAAGATAAATAACATTTTCCAAGTAAGGTTCCCTTATTATTAAGGGGATAGACTCAAAGAAGAATGATGTCTGAGAACCTTTCTTGATATAAGATTAATAATAATATGACTCCGAAATATTTTCTGTAATAATCGAAGAAGATAAACCTTATCGAGGTTATTCTAAGTATGGAATAAATATTCAGAGAATATTTATTGAGTTAAAATATTTAAGGAGTATTTGGGAATATGAAAGAATATCTTTAATCAGAGTATTTCTCAAAATAATCCCTGAAGAAATATTAGGAGAATATTTATTGCATAATTAAATAATCAAATGAATATTCAAAGTAATATTCATTACTTAATAAGTCCTGAAAGGAATATTTAAAATATTTAAAATAATATTCGGTGATTAAATAGAACCCTGATGAATATTCAAAATAATATTCATAATTAATTAGGAATTTAAATGAATATTGATAAAGTAATATTCATTTAATGAATAATATTCTAAATGAATATCAAGTAATATTCATTTAGTAATCCAAGCTTTAAGGAATATTCGAGATAATATTCGATAATTAAATCAAGCTTCAGATGAATATTAAAATAATATTCATCAAGTATTTAATATCTTAAATGAATATTCAAAAGTAATATTTATTTAATAAAATAATATTCTAAAAGAATATCCAAATAATATTCATTTAGTAGTCTCATCTTTAGAAGAATATTCGAAATAATATTCGATAATCAATTCGACTCTGAATGAATATTGACAAATATTATTCGTCGAATGATTACGTTCAAATAATTATTTGAAGTAAGGATCATTAAATAAATAATCTCGAACGAATATTCAAATAATATTCGTCGCCTGAATAATGGAAAATATTTACTTAAATATTTTCCTCCGAGGTAATCTCGATATATCAAGGAATATTGACTCCCGGTCTATTTTTGATGAATAAGATGTATACGCCCTTCTATGAGGGTCTTACAATAACCGGCTTATAACTGATGTATAACTATCTAGCTTATAAGCCAACAATAACATTCAGGGAACAAGTATATCAATTCAACTTGAAAGTAGGCATGCATGCAATGGCATATGTATATCAGCAATCATATATATATATTTATTCAATCACAACAACAGCCTAAAAGAAGGGAATTGAAACTTGCCTGGTAGTCGAGTACGGTAAGGGGTAGTGGTAGCGGGTCCCGGTTCAGCTTGGTGATCTATAAATAGCCAAGGCATTCGGGATTAATCACTTAACATATTAAAAGTTAAGTTATACTTAAATCGAAACACGTTCTCGAGTTATCTCGTTATAGCCCCTTTAGTGGATTACTTATTATCACTGATCCGACCCGACATTCGTTCGTTAATACGACATGTCACTGCATTTATACTTGGGACCTACTTAAGTCATATGAGTTCTAAGGTTGATCGTTACGAACCAATATTATACTCCGAGTTTTATCGCCCGTTTTCTAAGTGTTTTACCGAAGTTATAAAAGAGTCGTCTTTTAGGGGTTCGTTCGCGTTTAACCTCGACTCGAACATTTTTAATAAATCGAAAAATGATCCTTTTGACATACGGTTTTCTTTCACGCCTTCCTTTTTACCTCTAGTATTTATTTACCAAGATTCACCATGACGTTACATAGTTTACGAGGGTTCAATTACAGTTATGAACTTTCGTTTACGGATTCGAACTACTTTTAGTAATTTGGTCATAAATCCTAAACCGTAAGTCCGTTTCACGTTATCTTTATATCAAAACGAAGCTTAGAACATTACCTATCCTATCATGGCAGATTGCAAAGCTAGGCAGTGAGTTACATCTACTGTCCAAGTTGTTTTTCTTAAGGTTAACGAAATTTCGGCATTACGACGGCTATATATCGAACGTTCCAAAAATTATAACAATCCAACCAAGCCACACCGGGCATCCACACAACTTATCACATGATTATGAACATCATCAAGTCCAGATCATACCAGTTTACCACAATAATTAACATGCTTTCTTGCTCAACTAAATCACTTACTAATTATGCTTATAATCATGCTAACATCATAACCAAGCTTAGCTCATCAAAAACATCCATAAACTTAAAGTTGATCTAGGGTTTCTAGAGTGTTATACCTTCTTGAGAGTATGTACTAGCCTTACAAAGCTTGCTATAGTCCTTGGATAGCATTAGGGTAGCTAAGATCAACCATGAAAACAAAAAAAATCAAAGATTAGTTCATGAAACACTATTCATCCTCCTCTTTCATGATTTTTTTGAAAATGGAAACAAAGAAGTTTGGACTTGAAATTTTTAGGAGATTGCTTTTATGAAATATAGGACTCACCATAAAAATTTGATGATCAAACAAGGAGTGGAAGCTTGGTTTGGAAATCTAAAAATTCCAAAAATTCGAAGTCTTGTTTCTTGAGGGGAAAAACAGGGTGATTTTCTTGAATTTATTTACCTATCCAAACGATCTTCAAAAATTATGAAATTTTGAACGAATACTCTACATATATTGAGGAAGCTATGGTTAAAATTTGGTGATCTATGAATGGGTAGAAGTGGAGATATGAATTTTTATTTCATGGTGGTTCTTGCTGGGCAGTTTGAAGAAAATGGAGAGAGATGGAGTTGCTTGGCTTTTCTCTCCCACTTTGTTTCAATTGATAAATGATATGTTTCTATGATATTTCCCTTGCCAAGGATCAGATGTAACCAGCCTTGTCACCCCTCAATCCATGTGCCAAAGATTTGTGGTTAGAAAGAAAAAGAGTAACAAGGTGCATTGTTGGCTTGTTCTTGATCAAACACCTCATGAATCCACTTGTTCTTGATTTGTTTCACACTTAATCCTCTTATGACTTGCATGAGCTGATCTTGCATGTAATATATCTGTGTTGTGTTGTATTTTAAAGCTCATTAAGCGTTTGTTTGATCGCTTAATCTCGTTTTAAAATTTCTAGCGATTTCTAGAACGCTCGTTTTTCTAACTCGAAGGTTTTTGTTCTAAATCCTTAAATCGTATTTAATAAAAATAAAATCCTTGATATAATAATTCTCTTTTCTTGTTCGCATTGACATGCTCTTCACTGCTCGATCCAATTTTCCATAAAAATAAAGTTTGGAATTTCTGAATTCCGATCGCGTTTACATACACTTATTTACCTTGTAGATTACTAATATGACTTCGAAATATTCATACCATGTCTCGTACATAGGTGGCATGAAAAATTTCTTAAACCTCAAAAATCACTATACATCCACAAAATCACTATGCACGTACAGGAAACACTATGCACGTACGGGAAATACTATGCACGTACGGGAAATACTAGGCACGTACGGGAAACACTATGCACGTACTCATTTCCCTTCAAGGATCCATTAGCTCCTTCCTGGATGGTAGATTATTCTTATCTAGGTCCTCAACCATCGAATTACTCTATTCTGACAATATACCAATGCATCAAGATCATTGTCCAAAGTAATATCCATTCATTACAATCATTGTTCCTCATTTTATCATTACTTAATAAAAAGTTTTAATTATATCCAAAATTTGGGGTTCTTACAGGTTTTCTGGACGAGGCTTCTAAAGGATAGTTGTAGAGCATCTAACCAGCTTTCCAACAAGCTAAAGAACACCAAATTTCATTGAGTAATGAAGGAGATATGGCCGTTTGAAAATCATCACAGAAACTGTCAAACAATCTAGACAGTTTGGTTTCTTCTCTTGGGGAGGAGATTTGACTAGGCTACACTTATTAGAATGCCATGAAATTTTGATCTAATATTGCCCATGGAGTGGAGAGACTTTGGTTAAAATTTGGTGATTTTATCATGGATAGAAATGGAGATATGAATTTTCTTCTTTGAGGTGTTCTTTCTGGGCAGTTTGAGAGAATGAGAGAAAATGGAGTTGCTTGGCTTCTCTTGCACTCATCTAGCATAAAGTGATGTATTATTGGTTGTGTATGGATAATATCTTCCATAAATTACCTTTAATAAAGTGCTAGGCCATGGATGATGCCGTCTTGGTGGACAAGTGTTAGGATTTTGTGATGAGATGATGCAATTGTGGTAGGTACTTAGTTTGTTTCTAATACTACTAGTTAGTATTGTAACTAGCTTGGTCACTTGCTCTTATCCATTTGCACATGCATGCATCTTGGCTTCCTGCTTGTTCTTTTGTTCCGTTCATTACTCCATTTCAATAATCGTTCGGAGGAATATCTCAAATATTTCTCGTTTAAGGTTTTACCGAGAACCTTCTTAATATTTATACTAATATCTTTAATCCACCTTTATAATCCTTGAATTTAAATCTCTTAAATCTCTTAAATAAATCCTTAAATCCTTCAGTGTCGAGGGAAATCTCGGAGAAAATAAAAGTGTTATTTTTCTGAATCCGATATCGTTTACATACACTTATTTCGTCCACTGATCATCGACACGAACTCAGAAATCCGTTCTGAATACTTCTACATAGTGTCGTCTAATAATATTCCAAATTCCCTTAAAAACACTATTCATTGCTTATTCTCTTTTTATTCCTTGTACTTAGAAAAATGCTCTCGCGCTTTCCCGGGCGTTCCTTAATCCTTTTACGGAGTTACTTAACTTATCCTATATATCGATTTGGATGACATGAGAATACTTCCTCGGTTTGTATATCATATCTTACTTCCTCGACGATAGATTATTCTTATCTACATTGCCAATCAACTACATTGTTCATGGCACATAAACATTTGAATCCAATCCATTCAATATTCATCTATTAACCCCCTGATACATTCATACTCCAATACATAATAAAAAGATGTAATTAGTACCAAAAAAACTGGGTTCTTACATACCTTTGCTATTTTTGATGATATTTTATACCGTCTTCGACAGTACACCAACGTTATAACCAATACTTCTTCACTTGTACATTGTGTGTATACATATATACAACATCCTCACCCAATCATTCATCCGTGTCACCAAATCGACCACTACTCTAGAAATAATTTGCGAACAAGTTTGTCATCGAATATCAACCACCTTACACCCCGCTTGCATAATTATCTCATTTTTCGTCATCTCAGAATAGACACGAGTTCAAAAATCCCCATCGATGTCGTTTCACCCACTCTACTACCAGAAATACCATCACCAACACTTTCGTACACTAACAAAATTTCAAATTTTGAAAATTCTGGTAGTTTGTGCTCAAAACTTTTAGGGATTTAGGTTCAAATTTTGGTGATTCAAGTTGAATGTTTAGTAGTTATGCTTTCATTTTGGTTTTTCTGGCACTGCAGGTGGTGTTGATGTGATTGGAATAAAGATTTTAGTGACTTTTTCGTGATTCTGGCGGTCGTGCATGGTAGTGGCGGTGTGGTGATGGTGGTGATGTGTTAGTGGCGATATTGATAGTATTGTATCCATAAAAATTGAACTACATAATTATTATACGACTTACATATAGTTTTTTCTAACCAAATGACCAATAATATGAAATACATGATCTATTATTTTTGTTATGTATAATGTGATTTTGTATTTAATTTCTCCTGAAAATTCCATAAGTAACCAAATAATTATATAATTGTGTATTTGTATATTACTTGTAGTTTTATTTTAAAATTTTAAAATTCACTTTCATTAACCTAAAATTTGAATTTCTTTAAGTACAAACTAATTAGTTAATTTTAGAATCTATCTTTTTAAATTAAATCATTTTTATAGTCCTTAAATTTAACTAACCGATTATTATAACTTTTGTATTATGTATAATCTATTATTATTCGTTTTTTAAATATCTATCATTCATTAACATAACTATATATCGTAGTCTTATAATTAATAGTTTCGTATCTATATCTAATTTTTAATGTCGTATTCTAACCCAACTACTCATGTTTATTTAATTGAAAATTAAGACAATGTTTTATCTCATATGTAAATTATTTAATTGGTCACAAAATCATATTTTAAATTAGTGTAAAGGGGTATATTAGTCTTTTTATAATTGGTCAAAAAATCATGTTGGCATATATTAAACATAATTCATTTAAATAAAAAATTTAGTTATTAGCGAGAGAGTAATTTTGATCATCCCAAAGATCTAAAGCCCCAATCCCTTCTCTTAACTAAATCTTAAAATAAATATTAAATAGAATAGAGTATGGGAGTTTGTACATGTATTTAATGATTTTTATAAAACCATTATTAGTTTCTTCTTGGTCTAGTGGTCGGAGATGTGGATAATTCATTTCCAACAAGATGGACATGGGTTCGATTCTCATGGCCAACAATTTTATAAAACCATTATTAGTTTCTTCTTGGTCTAGTGGTCGGAGATATCGGAGATATCGGAGATATGGACATAATTCATTTCTAACAAGATGGACATGGGTTCGATTCTCATGGCCAACAATTTTTTATACATTATTATAATAAAGGGGTAAATGTGTAATTTACTAAATAGTCTTGAAAAAGCCTTGTTGACTTATAATATATAAAAATTATAATTTACTATAATGTATAGTTCCATTAATTATTTTAAATTATTTTTACTTTTGAATAAAAATTTTATGTTTAAACTTTTATTTAGAAAAAAAATTGAAAAAATAAATTATAGAACCATACTTTATATACACCTTATAATGCGTGTCGAGTCTTCTATCTCAAATTTTAAGAATTAGATGGGATAGAGAGAGTAATTTTTCGAACGACTTATTTTATTTCAATGATTTTATTTGATATAAAAGTTAATATCATTATTTAAATTAATAATTTATCAATTTTTTTATTTTTACATTTAATAATTCTTAAGTTACATATTAAACAAAATTATCCAAACAGATGTTGATTTAAAATTTTTTTTATCTGACTTATTACTTTAAACAACTTTAAATCATATTAATTATATTTATATATAATTGGACTATATATAATTGCGGTAAAAGAGTTAATGTGGTATTGTTTTGTCTTGATCGTCACAGCTAGCTAAAGAGTCTCAAACATAAAATAATTTATACAAAATTATAACATAATTAATTAAAAAAATGTTCTTATCAATCGGAGTTTTAGTATTTTTAAAAAAGTTAAAGATTAGTAAATTTATTTCAAGTCTAATATATATATTTAATGATTTGAAATATGAAAATCAAAAATATAGAAATACACTAAAACAAAGCTTATACATGTAAAGAAAAGAAGTTTATATATTTTTGAATATTATTAATTTCAATTATTATAAAAATTTAATAAAATTAGTCATGGCATACATATCTTTTAGCAAAAAGTGAGTAAACAAATAAATGAAATTAAAATACTTAGGTAAACATATTATAATTAAAATATTTAAAAATTAACATTACAATATTAAAAAGAGAAATTAACAAAAATGCTATTTTTCTAAGTTATTTTTTCTTGTAATTTTACCTTCTTCTGAATATATTTACAAAAAATCTATTTAAAAAAAGGTATTTTTGCATTTGTTTCGGGAAAATCATATTTTTACAAAAATGAAAAGGTATATTTACAAAAACTTTATCTATCATGGGTATTTTTTGAAAAATCCTCTATTAAAAATAGACATGAAAATAAATCTTACTAATTTTTTTTATAATTTAGGAAAAAGATCTCAAAAATAATGTGATATAATACTAACAAATATTGACATTTATATTTAAAAAAAATTAAATTTAGAAAAATAATTAATTAACAAATAAATAATTGAAAGAACTTATTAATTTAAAAATATATAAAATCAGGAATTTATCTTACTCCTGAATATAAAAAAAACTAAAATAATATAAATATGTTGAAATATATATATATATATATATATACATATATATACACACACATGTGTGTGTGTGTGTTTTGAAGTAAAAATTGTAATATTAAAATTAAATTAGCTTAATATTCTATGAAAAATCAAAAATATTGATAAATAAATTTATACTATTATATAATAGCCGAAATATTAAAAGTTTGGTTAGTCAGTCGGTGGTACTTGTTGATTGTACCTTATTGTCCTTACTTATTGGTACAAGTTACTTTTACTTAATTATCCTTACTTAATTAGTTATAATTACTAATAACTAATAAACTTTCTATTTCAGGCAAAATATGATGCCTTTTCCAATTTTTTAATATCTACTCAATTTCATTTTTCACGTAAAATGTATTATCTTTATATTTTATCTAACTAAACTTTTTCCTTTTCTAAAAATACCATGACCAATTCTATTTAATAAAATAAAGTATTATAATTATAATTATAATTACTAATAATTAACCAGTTACCTTTTTCAGCTAAGATACATTACATTTTCTATTTTCTTATTTTTACAATTAAACCTATTCGAGTAGCTTTATTTAAATAAAATAAAATAATAATATAACTAATAACTAACCTGATGTGGGTGAAAAATAATCCCTAAAGACATAATTAATAAAATATTTATTGGCTCATAAATAACGCCCGAAACCCTAGTTGGGCATTAAATTCGTAATTAATGATTAAGCCTAAAAGAACAGCCCAAACCGGGGACGCCCGATATAAGCTCGTTTCTAACATAGGCCTGATCCACAAACCGGGAACGTTCTAGAAACAAGGAACTTTCCAGAATATCCCTGGGATATTATGTAGCCTCCAAGGCACCTAATCCGACATGGAAACTAATTCCTACAAGGAAGGAGTCAGAACCTTCCTCAATAACGGTGACTTGTCCATCAAGTCTCCAAACCCTATTACGATTCTAAGGCTCCTACAGCCTATATAAAGGGCTAGACCCCTAATCTTAGAACTACGTTTTGGCTTTATCCTCGAATAAGGACATACAAGCCACTACGTCCTAGGTGAGCTCTCGCCGCCATAGCCTCGAGGGCACCATCACCTAAAACTACGTTTTGGCTTAATCCTCGAATAAGGACATACAAGCCACTGCGTCCTAGGTGAGCTCTCGCCGCCATAGCCTCGAGGGCACCATCACCTAGAACTACGTCTTGGCTTGATTCTCAACTCTGAGATACGTAGGCATCTTGTGAGGACCCGAATTAGGTCACGAAAATGCAAGTGCAGCCATTAAAGCACGAAGCTCACGAACCCTAGCCGCAATTTGATAACCCTACTTTTTATTCCACAATATTTGGCAGCCGTCTGTGGGAACACAACATCAACCATGATTCAAACACGAAGGACACCAGTCTCAACCGAGGCTACCACCGTCACCTCTGTTCCACCCGTCGTTACTGAACAAGGGTATGTACCCTCATCAACGGAGATAACCACTCAACCTCAAGTTTCTCAACCAGGAGACCAAACCTCTTCAGATGGTGGTCTCTCCCCTTGTTAATCGTTCACTACCTCCGGGGGTACAGATCTCCACCACAAATCTCTCTAAAAGTACGAATCCGGCATATGGTTTGCCTAACTACCCCCCAAATACCCGAGGTGTTGGGCCAAGCGGCCATGCCCTGCAGATACAAGAACCGTATCACCCTCTTTACATTAGAGTCTTGGGCCCTGATCAAGGATATTATGACTACTCTGGTCCTTATACTGATGATTCTTTATCTGAGGATGACGATCGAGATCAAGCCCCGAGGAGGCGGTATCCAAGCAAGGAGCCTGTAAAGCGTACTCGACGAATCCACGATGGACCCCCAATGACAGCTGCTGAGAGAATCAAGGATTATGAGGCCGAGATTCGAAAGCTGAAGGAAGACATAGCAAGAGAGCAACTAGGACAGAATCAGAGTCAGAATCAGAATCGACCTCCTCCAACTTCAGGAGAGATTCCCTTCATTGATTTGGAGAGGTCTTCTACGAGACGGAAAAGGTCTGATGCCCCAACCAGAGGAGCTACGAGGATGGAAACCCCCAGGGGTGATCCCAAAGACCTGATGCCACTTGGAGACCCTGACGATCCCACACCCCCATTCACTGAGGAGGTGATGAATGCTCATGTCTCCAGGAAGTTTAAGATGCCTACTATAAAGGCATACGATGGAACGGGCGATCCCTCAAACCATGTAAGGACGTTCTCAAATGCACTGTTGTTGTAACCCGCTAGCGACGCTCTCAAGTGTAGGGCGTTCCCTCAAACCCTTACAGGCATGGCCTAACGATGGTATAGCCGGTTGCCCGCAAACTCGATTAGCTCTTTCAAGGAATTGAGCACGACTTTCATTAATCAATTCGTTAGTGGAAAAGTCTATGAGAAAAGCTCTGCATATCTTATGCAAGTGAAACAAGGAAAGAATGAGAACCTAAGGGATTATCTCAAACGCTTCACCAAGGAGACTTTGAATGTCCCTGATCTAGAAAATAAAGTGGCTTTGATAGCCTTGGAGAATGGAACGATGAACACCTTCTGTCAGATGTCGTTGGCAAAACATCCCCCTGAGAGCATGACTGAGCTCCAAAAAAGGGCAAGCAAATACATAAAGGCTGAGGAAAGCATGAGGAAAATAGAGGACTCTACCGAAAGTGGTGGAAATGGGAACTCTAGGAAGCGAAAGACAGAGCAGGAGTATGATGCTAGGGACAAGTATCCCCGAACTAGCGAGGACTCCGACTTTGCCTCTAAGAACCAAGGACCAAGGTTCACTGAGTATGCAAGGTTGAATACTCCTAGGAGTCGAATCTTGTTGGACATTGAGAAGGATAAGGATTTCCGATGGCCAAAGCCACTCAGGGGTGATCCCTCAAAGAGAAACAAGAATCAGTTTTGCAGATTCCACAAGGATGTGGGGCATGACACTGATGATTGCAAGCAATTCAAAGTTGAGATCGAGTTCTTGATCCGTAGAGGGAAACTGAGTCACTTCACCAAGGGTGAAGATCGTGGTAATCAGAGAAGAGAGTATGATAGGAGCGATGATGATCAAGATCGCAACCCACAACCCCGAGGGCCAGTAATCAACATGATCTCAAGAGGCCCGACCGCGGCCGGGACAACAAAGAACTCTCGGAAGGCTTATTCCCGAGAGGTGATGCATATTGTCGGAGAGGCACCAAAGCGTGCAAGAACCGAAGTAACAATTGAATTTGATGATTCAGTCCTTGAAGGGGTGAAGTTCCCCCACGATGACCCACTGGTCATAACTCCTATGATTTGAAACTCAGAGGTGAAGCGAGTCTTGATAGACAATGGAGCTTCCATCAACATTCTGTTTTATGATGCGTTTGTGAAGATGGGGTACAATGATTCTCAGTTGACCCCCAATAACATGCCTATATATGGATTTAATGGAGTAGAATCCAAGATTGAGGGAACTATTCAGTTACCCGTCACGATCAGACAGAAGCCAATGGAGGCCACGCAGATGTTGAACTTTTTGGTTATCAAAGCATCTTCTACTTACAATGTCATCCTTGGGAGGACTGGACTTCACGCTTTTAAGGCTGTGGCCTCAACCTATCACATGAAGATCAAGTTTCCAATCAGGAATGGTGTATGAGAACAAAAAGGTGATCAGAAAATGGCTAGGAGCTGCTATGTAGCTGCGTTAAGGCCTGATGTCCAGAGTGATAAGGAAGACCAAGAAAGGTCAGCAGAGGACATCACACAAAAGCCTCGGACAGCCATTAAGGCTAAGGCATCAACTAACTTCGTGGTTGAATGTACCATTGGCAACCAAGAAGTCGGGGGGCAGGAGATAGTACCCCAAGCAGGAAGTGAACTTCAGAATAAGAATGAGGAGACCAGAAGGAGTAATGGGTGCTCTATTTTGATGGAGCATCAAAAACAAAATCAAGCGATGCAGGCCTAGTCTTGCAAGAGCCCCGATGGGTTCAAACTATCTTAATAGGACTTAGCTTCATATTTATCTAGTAGAAGTAGAAATAAGATTCGATGAAACCATTGTAGAGCATGTTGCTCCAAGTAGGACAGTAGTACTCTATGTAAGGGTTGAACCCATTTCAAGTTATTAATGCAAGTTTTTTTTTCGTTCTCTATTCTGTGATTTTATTTATGTGCCAAGCACCTGATGTGTGTAAGTCAAAGATGACCAAGTACCGAAAATAAAAGAATACACGAATGGAAATAAACAAATGAATAAATAAAAACCCTGAAGGGTCGAGAGTTAGGTTATAATACAACCAAATAAGAGTTTAAGTCCTTGAAGGACCCTGGATAAAAGACAAGATGATTAAAAAGCCACATCCGGCAATCAAAGCCATGCAAGGCTGTGGAGGCTAAGAACTAGCTACTCTTCAATATTTTTTAAGTATCTGAAGAGGAAAACAAGGTTCAAAAGCCTATCTACTACGTGAGCAAGATGTTGCACGGAGCTGAGTTGAATTACTCTCCCATTGAAAATTTTGCTTTGGCACTAGTAACAGCCCCAAGGAAGCTACGACCATACTTTCAGGCACACAAAATTGAAGTCCTGATGAACAAATAGTTAAGAAGCATATTGCATAGCCTAAAGGCCAATGGAAGGATAATTAAGTGGGCGATCGAACTTGGGGAGTTTGATATTACGTACAAGCCTCGAACGGCCATCAAGGCATTGGCAATCGCTGACTTCGTGGTTGAATGTACCATTGACAACTAAGAAGTCAGGGGGCAGGAAGGCACAACACCCCAGCAAGGGCAAGATGAGACAACCCAAGAGGGAGAGCAAGGGCAAGATGAGACAACCCAAGAGGGAGAGAAGGATGAAGTTCAGAAGGAATATTGGGTGCCCTATTTTGATGGGTCATCAAAAACAAAAATAAGTGGAGCTCACGATTGAATACGCCTTGAGGTTGAAGTTTTCGACGACCAATAACGAGGCAGAGTATGAAGACTTGATAGCCGGACTAGGCTCGACTATAGCCATGAGGGCCAAAAATCTTAAAGTTTGTGGAGACTCAAGGCTGGTGATAGCCCAAGTGAATGAAGATTTTGAAGCCAAAGATAAAACGATGATGAAAAACCAGAGGATTATAAAATCACTGCTGATATGGTTCGAGGAATGCCTCCTTGTATAACGGTCGATGCCTTGTATAAATTCGCCTCATCTGAAATCGAGAATTACACTAAAAGTGTCTACTATCAGGTCTTGGAGACCCCCACTATAGGGCGCAAGTTGTTGGCGCCCATCGACGTTGGAAGTTGCTGGATAGATCCCCATCAAAGCTCATCTTGAGACTGGTTGGCTCCCTGATAATGCCTTAGAGGCACGGAAACTATCAGTGAGAGCATTGAGATATGCATTGATCTAAGCCTTGATGGCTACTAAGGCTGTAGGCCTCCACTCGAGCTAGTCGTTTGAATTCAAGGTCTCGAATCAAGGATTTAGCAAATGGGTCAAAGCCCTGATGGTCTCTCAAACATGCGAACAGATGCTAGAAATACCCATAAAAAAACTATTTTGGCTCCAAAAGTGCCTTAAACGACGTTTTTTGGGGTCAAAACGTGGGGCAAATAGGATAAATTGTATTTGCAGGACCTAGAGCATTGAAAGACCTTCGATTTGATATATCATGGGTCTCATTCGGAGTAACGAGTCAAAAGTTACGGATGATTTTGTGCATACGATGCTTTTTCGACAAAATTCAAACCAAGGCAAGGTCCTATGAACATATGAAGAAGATTGGAATCAAAATCAAGGGTAAAAAACCAACCAAAATATACTAGACTTGAAGTCAGGTGTTGAAAACAAGGGAATTCCTTGAATAAGCAACTAAGAAACAAGGACCTCTGTGATAAGGGGGCAAGGCCAAAGTTATTTGAAACACCCTATTGTAAGTATGCAAGGATGTTTGGAAGCGAAGGGCCATAGTATAACCCAAGGTTATTTGAAACCAAGAGTTCAAGAACAAGTTAAGACCCAGAAGGTCCTAAAAACTAAGAAGAAGGTTGTTTGTGATCATGGATCACAAAATAAACCATGGTGTTGTAAGCTCACTCTAGAAACAAGGAGGGGAGTTCAAAACAAGATTTGGCTTTGGTCCAAGTCAAGGTCAAAAGTCAAAGTCAAATAGTCAAAATTTGGCCAAAATTCAAAAAAAAAATTGGTGTGGGACCCAGCCGACCAGGGGTGGCCGACCAGGTGCCCTTGGCCGAATGGCCGACCAGAGGTGGCCGACTAGAGTGAAGAGGGGAAAAAATTGTCCAGGTGTTCCGAACACCTGGACCCCTGAACGACTTCGGTTGGCCCCCGAACGCTCAAAAATGCTCCGTTTGTGCCCAAATTTGAGATTTGGAAACCTTGTAAGGTCCTCTACAAGCCTAGGTAGGTCTCTTAGTGATTTCAAGAATTTGAAAAAAAGAAGGTGTTTGAACCAAGGTCTGGTTTGAAAACCAGCTTAAAATGAGGCATTTCGCCTCTAATACGTTCAAAAATGCATATTTTCGTGTGATTCTTCTTCATACCAGGAGATTATAAGAATCTCTATCATATAAACTCAACTTCAAAATTTGGGTTTTGAAATGTCACGGGTGTTCAGAAACCGTGAGGGTGTTGAAAGACCCTGAAGGTGTTTGAAACATTCAAAAAAAAAATTATGGGGCCCAACCGACCAGGCACCCTTGGCCAAACGGCCGACCAGGGTAGGCCGACTAGCTTGCCTTGGAGGAAAAATGGCTCATGTGTTTGAAACACCTGAACCCCTAGGTGATTTCATGACCCTCCAGAACGCTCAAAAATGCTCCGTTTCAGCTCGAATTTGAGATTCAAGAACCTTACAAGGTTCTCTACAAGTCTATGCAGGTGCCCAAGTGGTTTCATGAAGTTGAAAAAATGATCTTGTTACGAACAAGGCCTAGTTTGAAGACCAGCTTATAGGTGGCATATATTTTGCCTCCAAAACGTTCAAAAATGCATGTTTTCATGAGATTCTTCTTCATACCAGGAGATTATAACAATCCCCATCATATAAGCTCAACTTCAAGATTTGAGTTCAGAAATGATAGGGGTGTTGAAAAACCAGGACGGTGTTTGAAAACTGGGAAGGTGTTTGAAACACCTATTCTAGAAGGCCGTATTTCTTGCCTCTACAACTCAATAATGGGTATATTCACTTGATTCTTTCTCCAATCAGGAGATTATAAGAATCCCTATCATATAAGATTAACTTCAAAATTTGAGGTTAGAAGTGTTAGGGGTGTTGAAAAATCAGGTCTGGTTTGAAAACCAGAAACCCTTGGCGTGTTCGAAACACCCCTCAACCAACCAATATCAGCTGCGGATCCATGATTCAAACATGATTGAAAGATTGAGGGCTTAAGGACATGAAGTTTCAAGCAATCAAGGTGATTCATTTGAGAATAAGTTACTACAAAACTCTTAAGGAGGGTTTGCAAACACCTCCGGGCTGTCTACGCTGTTTGGGCCATATCTCGAGCTCCGGATATCGGATTTGGACGATCTTACTGTCCACGCGAAGCTCATTAAATTCTATATAGTCTTGAATGGGTCCCAGCCACCCTTGGCCAAATGGACGACCAGGGTAGGCTGAGCAGAAATATGGGGGGAAAATGGGTCCAGGTGTTTCGAACACCTAGACCCCTAGCTGATTTCGTTTGGCTCTAGAACGCTCAAAAATGAGTATTTTCACGTGATTCTTTTTCCGTCAAGGAGATTATAAAAATCTCTACAATATGAGCTTGACTTCAAAATTTGAGGTTAGGATTTCACTAATCGCAATTAGGGGGTGATTAACCTCGTTTAGCGACGTTTAAGGATTTCCACTCGAGTATTAACCTATATTAAGGTTGAGAATGGATATGCTAAAAATAATTACATCAAGGATGAGTTAGTTAGCCTCGATTAAGGCCTTTATGGCCCCGTTTAGGGTTGTTTAGCCCCGATTAGGGCCGAATTAGCGTCTTTTGCTCAAAAATTAGCCCTTATTAAGGCTTATGAGCAACGACCGCCTGATATTAACCCCAATTTAGATAAGTTGAGGGAAATAAATCAATAATAAATTTATGCTAAAGGATCCTATGCACGAATTGCACTTGGATTAGTGTCTATGAGCTCAAAACGGCACTAATCCTATTCCCGAAAGGCCTAGAAATCTTAAGAAAAAGGTTCGAGAGGCCAAGGAACGTTTAGCTCTCTTAAGTATTAACTTGTGAGAGAATTTAAGTCATTGTGAATATGTAGGTCGCTCCACACTTCACTGTAAGACGATACCCTGGTAGGGCCGATGTGACCTTAAACTTCTACGAAATCAAGCTTTCCTAGAAGTTGGGGGGCAAATGATATGGGTGAAAAATAATCCCTAAAGACATAATTAATAAAATATTTATTGGCTCATAAATAAGGCCCGAAACCCTAGTTAGGCATTAAATTCGTAATTAATGATTAAGCCCAAAAGAACAGCCCAAACCGGGGACGCCCGATATAAGCTCGTTTCTAACATGGGCCAGACCCCTCATCTTAGAACTACGTTTTGGCTTAATCCTCGAATAAGGACATACAAGCCACTTCGTCCTAGGTGAGCTCTCGCCGCCATAGCCTCGAGGGCACCATCACCTAGAACTACGTCTTGGCTTGATTCTCAACTCTGAGATACATATGCATCTTGTGAGTACCCGAATTAGGTCACGAAAACGCAAGCACAGCCATTAAAGCACGAAGCTCACGAACCCTAGCCACAATTTGATAACCCTACTTTTTATTCCACAACATAACCGATTACATTTTTCATCTAAAACATATCATTTTTTCTATATTTTCAAATTAAAATCCATGATTTTCTAAAAAGTCACGAACAACACTTATGTAATTATTATCAGATCATATCATTTAAAATTTTAAGCTAACAAAATTTATATATTAAATTTTTTAATTTAAATTAAAAAAAATATCCTATATATTAAAAAACATCCATCGTACCGAATTTAAACTAATAAATTAAAAAAACATTTACATAATTTTTTTATAACATTTCCGGTGCACAAATTTAAAGTCAGTAATTTTAAGTTTACCAAATGATCCTTGAAACTAGGGCTGTAAACTAACCGAGCTATTCGCGAACAAGCTCGAGCTCGGCTCGTTAAGAGCTCGGTTCGGCTCGGTTCGTTCGGTAAGCTAGCCGAGCTCGAACACAAAAATCTGTTCCATAATGAAACTAGCTCGAGCCGAGCTATTTACTTGTGCGGCTCGAGCTCGACTCGAGATCGTTCGGCTCGAGCTCGGCTCGTTAAAGCTCGAAAAAATTGCAAAATTTTTACTTTTTATTTTTTATCTCCAACCAAATTAATTTTTATTTTTTGAAAATTTAGGAATATCACTAAATTAGATATATCTTGACATCCGTACGGTTGGATCATCAAGAAATATTTTTAAAAAAATAGAAATAACAATCCGTGACAAAGCACTAGTTAGTAGTACTAGTTACAACGGTAGTGATCTACTAAGATCTCTAAACAAATTTATTTTTTATTTTCTGAAAATTTGGGAATATCACTAAATTAGATATATCTTGACATCCGTACGGTTGGATCGTCGAGAAATATTTTTTTTTAAAAAAGAAACAACAATCCATGACAAAGCACTAGTTACTAGTACTAGTTAGAATAGTAGTGATCTACTAAGATCTCCAACCAAATTAATTGTTCGCGAACAGCTCGAGCTCGGCTCGGCTCGAGGCTGTTCGTGAACAACTCGAGTTCGGCTCGATTCGATCAAAGCTCGGCTCGGTTCGTTAAGATCAAAGTTCGGCTCGGTTCGTTAAGGTCAAAGCTCGGCTCGGTTCGGTTAAAGCTCGGCTCGGTTCGATCAAAGCTCGGCTCGGCTCGACTCGGTTCGTTTACAGCCCTACTTGAAACACTATGGCGATAGTTAAACCTATGTCAAAATGAGTCTTTCAAAAAAAATACTTATGTCAAAATGGGCTGACATAGACAAAACTTGGATTTACTGAGGCTATTGGATTGGTTTTCTGTTTAGATATTATCTTTGAAAAGCCCATAAAAAATTCTGTAATCAACTTGGTAAAACGGGCCAGCACAAACCCAATTAATATGCATGTGCATAAATTGTGTGGTACTCATTACTCTCTAGCAGGCTATTTCGTAAATAACACAATAACATTAAACAAATTGACAAAAATGACTACACAATTTTATATTTTGATTCATTTTTAAATACGCGAACATAAAATTATATGGATAAATTTTGTGTCGATTTTGAGTGTATTCTTGAATTCATAACAAGACATGAAACAAAAACACACGAATAAATAAATATTTTAAATATAAATTTTACAAAAATAAATTAGAAAATAGTTTCAAATTTAAGTTTAATAATATTTGATCACACTCGATTCTTTATAATTTATTGACTAAGATTCAACTAGTTTAACTATTTTAATCATTTAATTTTATTTTTATTTTAGTTAAAATTATACGAAAATGACGTGATAATACTTGACATGAAATTACACTACACGGATCTTTGACGTGACATGTGTTTTTTTATAATAATGTTATAACATGTCATGTTTTGTTTAGCATTAATATGCACCAAATACGAAAGTATAACAAATTACCGGTATTATAATACTCCCTTTTCTCGGGATCTTTTGTACCACTTTTTATAAATAATATAAAATATTTATTTTTGACGGTTTAACTTCTCTTTTAATAAAAATAAATAAATTCCCTTCTATTTACTATTATAATTTTAATATAAGAAAATGTAACCATGGTCCTAAGATCTATCGTTAAGCACTAAACTCTCATATTTTCAACATCCATTTTTAGGTATTTAGTTTTTTTTAGTTTCTCAATGTCCTGTGCAACACTAATTTAATTCCCCGAATCAACTAAACTGAATGCTTTAAAAACGAGAAGGCATAACTAATAAAACCCAAATACATGTAATTTTAATAGAAATATTAATTACCGGTTATTGATTTAACAATATTTTTTTCATGCAGATAAAATTATGTTGCATCAAAATTATATTAAATTATTTTATGGTAATTTTAATCGATGAAGTTCTATCATTTTTCAATATATAGTTTAATGTTTGTTTCATTAAATCACACAATTCTTTTTAATAAAACCCATTTCTATTAAAATAATATTATTTGGATATTAAACTTACAAATATATTGTTAAACTAAAACCACAATTATCATTTAATATATTGAAATATAAATTTTATTCTTCAAAAATATTGAATATTTGAATAAATAAATCAATTATAAATAAATTAATTAATTATAAAAGGATAATGTAACTAAATAAATTTCGCAACGGAGAAAATGACCAAAATAACACAAAAAATACACCCCAGCTGCCCAAAATAACGATTTACGCGAACAGTGCCAAAAATAACGACAAGGCTACGCATTGGCGGTCTGCGTAACCATGATACGCATTTCCAGATTGCGCATCTGGGGTAACGCATCCCCCATATGCGCAATGACGTCATATGACGTCATTATCTCCGTTTCTACTCCGGCGTCCTCTGAAGCTCTAAAATCGCCTGATAATCGCCTCGTTTCGTTTTCCATATTCCGGCCACCTCCACAGCTTTTGAAGGCATCAAAATGATGTCCAGACTTTGCTCTACACTTTGCCATAATCGTGTGTTGAAATCTGGCCCCGCAGGGGCGTGAACGAGCAAAACGGAAAAGAAATCGGAAAATATACCTCGAATTGGGCTTTTCAATCCGGCAAAACAAACGAAAAACTACAATTATAGCCTTGTCCAGGAGGAAGAGACGAGCAATTTGGTATATAGCATGGTAGTGAAAGATGGCTGGAAAGGGGTGAAAGATGTGGTCGAAGTTTTGGTCGGAACTCGCCTCCGGTAGCGCTCGACAGGGACGGTGACCAGTACCACATACGCATGTCGAAAATGCGTATCCTCAATCACGCAATCTCAGAATGCATATCACAGGGCAATGTTCACAAGCTGTAGAAGTAAATTTAACGAAGCCCACGCATTAGTAATATGCGTATAGGTGTATACGCAGTTTAAGAATGCGTGTTCGCCCACGCACAGCGCCAATGCGTAGCTCTGCCGTTATTTTGGAATGCACGATCGACATTCGTTATTTTGGGCAATAAACTTTGTAATTTGGTTATTTAGGGCTTTCACCCTTTCGCAACGTGTGTTATTATTCAATCAAAAAAATGAAAATAAAAATGATCTCCAAATCTCCAACAGCAGCAAATAAAAGATACTCATGAGTCATTTGTTAACAACTGAATGGAAGCTGAACGAAGATAATTTTGGATGATCACTGTTAAAATCATTTGTGTGTCATGTTAAAAATAGTTTGTGTGTCATATTTTTATCTGAACGAGTGGAAAAAAGTGCTGAACGAGTGGCCTATATTTTGGCACCTAAATGGTTCATGCTGCTAATTTACCCATGTGTTCCATTTCTTTAAAACAATATATAATATGTTTGTATTAATTACTAAAAAAAATAAACAATGTACGAAAATTATGCTACCTTCCCCACCAATAATAGAATTTAAGAACTATAACTTTCTAATATTTGAAACATTAAAAAAAGTAAGTCAATGCATTATATAGTATGGTTTCCCAAAAGGAGTCCCCTCTGGGGCTTCATCTCAAATAGTCAGGGTCAGGTCCTCTAACCCGACTACGAACTCTACTTGAGCTCTAGTTATTATCCTTATTCTTAAGGGTATTGTAAGACTCGATCTCCTATCGTTTCTGAGGACTGTAACCTAACGCTCTGATACCATTACTGTAACACCCCCAAATCCGGGATCAGGGATTTGGAGTAGTCACGATCCATTTACTCCTTGCCTTACCTGTATTACTTACAATGTACACAATTCAATTGCTTGCGACCCCACAATATATATCTCACACACACAGGTTAGAGTCTAGAAACGACACAATATAACAACTGCGGAATAAACAACTTTTATTACAATACCCAATGTCTTTTAAATCTGTTATTGATACAACATCTAAGTAATGGTACATGGCCACCATGTCTTCTGATGATTACAATCTACTCATACCATTCATATCTATACATGAGATGAATTCAACAAGCTGCAGCCTAATCCGACTGGTTCGTACTACTCTTGGGATCACTGTTAGAAACTGTCTATGGAAACTCCTTGCTTGTGTCCTTGACATCCTGCTTCGCTGCTCTATAATATATATAAAACAATAGCAAGAGTGAGCAAATAGCTCAGCAAGCTAATGAAAGCATGGCATAACTCTGCCTATGACTTATCCCAGAATAAGGCGGGTATAAGAAAATAATTGTCAAAATATCTCTTTACCGAAAGTATTTCCTTATCGGAATATTTTTCAATACAATACTATCGTAGTACTTCAAATATCATTCATAATATCTCTGAAAACTTTTATTATACTATGAACCAAGTTCTAGTATATATTATAAAAGGATGAGGTCTCAAAGTAACCCAATATAACCCTTTTGTAGAAAAGAAATATCTGCTATATAAGTATAAGCAGAATATCAACATATAACTTAAAAGATGAAGTTATAAGGTGATTCAATATAAACAACCCCTTACCATAACTCATGTTATGTAAGGTAACCACAGAGTCATATAATATAAAAGATGAAGCTACAAGGTAGCTCAAAGTATATCTTTCGTAACAATATCTGTTACGCCAAAGATAAGCAAGATATTATCATTTATTATAAAAGAGGAACTTGCAATAAAATGTTGCAATTCCAATTTCCAATACTTTTCAACCCTGCCAACAATGATAATGTTGCAGAAAATTTCCAATTCTAGAGGTTGAACTAATCCTGGAGCATTGACGCGCCAGGAGCCATAACATCTACGATGATTAGTGGCATATTATGCTCCCCACTTTTTGTTCTCTACATGTAGAAGGAAGCACCGACGGATTTACTTGTCTACCGCCCTCTGGAACCCCCCGGCCAACGGTTGGGCCATTGCTGGACCAGCGCCACTCTGAAACGTAAAGTTCCTCCCCCTTTCCCCAAGTATAATACTTGTTGATATACTCCACAAAGTAGTCGTATCTAATTGGAAAGGAAAATTCACCAAAATTTCCCAAGCTGATGCTTGTTAATGGATATAAACTTGTTCCATCCGTCTTACCCCTCGAGTGTTGAGGAGGTAACCAAAAAGACTCATATCAATGTTTAGAAATCAAGATGCGAGTGAAAAGAATAGTTTCAAAAGATTTATGACCGGACAGTCAAACAAAATTAATAAATAACAACTCTCAAGTAAGGTCCCCTTATATTTTGGAAGTTTGAGCGAGCATTTCGGTCTTCCTATAAGATAGACTTAAATGGAAAAACAGAGTTTTGGGAACCTCTCCTTCAAAAAACTACTCATAATAAGACTCAGAAATATTCTTTATAATTATTGAAGGTCGAAGATAAATTTTAAATGGGGTAAATCACTTTTGAAACTAATTTCAAAGTATTTAATAAGTATTCAATTAGTTTTTATTAAATAATAAATGTTCAAAGAATATTTTTAACTAAATAACGGTTCATAATTAATCCTCGAATGAATATTCAATAAATAAATAAATAAATTCTTAAATGAATATTCCAAAAAAATATTCATTAAATAAATCCTTAAATGAATATTCAAAATCATATTCACTTAATAAATAAACTTCAAATGAATATTCAAAAAATAATATTCATTTAATATATATAAACTTTAAATGAATATCCAAAAATAATATTCATTTAATATATAACAATTGAATAACATTTATTCAATATCTAGATCTGAAAAAAATAATGTCCAAGATATACAAAAATATCTCGACTACCGATCTATGGATGGAGAAAGAGAATCATACGCCCGATATTAAGGGCATTTGCGAAACCCGGCTAATAACTAATATCCCATATCTAGTTGATAAGCAAAATATCATAATCAAATAATAACCTTCGAATGAGGTAATATTCAAATAACATTCCTCGAATTATTTCCAAGTAATTAATACTTTCTGGAAATATAAATAATGATTATTAATAATATTCCTCAAAATGAATAGTACTCTACCGCTGGAATCCCTCCGGGTTTCCAGGACTATCTCTATAATGGAAAACACCGACTCCCGGTCTAGAGTCGAAACAATAAACATGCTCTTATATCTAGAGCTACAAGGTATACCGGTTTATAAGTACTTTATCTCAAAGTTCGTATATAAACGAAAAGTCAAATTATATTCAATATGAAACAAGATATATCGTAAAACTGTACAACTCTATACATGGCAAAGCAGTATTATAACCAATACCACAAAGTATAGAAATAGGAAACTTGCCTGATGCTTGAGAAGTAGTAGGGGTTCGCGACAATGTCGGACAATCTAGACAAAGTCAAAGAAAGCATTCGGTTAATCCCCTAAACAATCCACTTATAATCCAATGCATAAAACACGTAAGTGGATCACAACCAAGGCATTACTAACTCGCTTTAGGCTCTTACTAAGTCCATGCTAATCGAAAAATACTTAAGTCGAAGGTTCGCTTAAGAAATCGGATCTCGTTCGCCCGTTTCACTAAGTGGTTTTCAAAGTTATAACTAAGTGCTCCTCTAAGTGGTTCTTCGCACTTAACCTTGATTCGAACATTTTTATAAAATCCAAAAAAAATCCTTTTTACATGAGGTATTCTCTCATATCTTCATTATGACCTCTAGTATTCAATTACCAAGATTCGCAACCGAATATCTCATTTTAAGGGGTTCAATTGAAGTTACGAACTCACGCTTACGCTTACGAACCACTTTTACGATTTTTACCATAATGCCTAAACCGTAAGTCAGAATGCTACGATTCTTTTGCCAAAACGATCTATGACTCGAGATATTCGAATATATGCCATATATTCACTAAGGTCAGAAGTTTATATCTACTGTTATTCACGGTTTATAAGGGTTAAAGAAATTTCGCCATTACGACGGCTATAACTCGGATATTTCCAAAATCAAAACCCTCCAAATAATCATTCAATCCACCACCAACCCTCATGGACACTATTCATCATCATCACCACTGCCTAGACTTGTCTTGGTGCTATAAATCATATTTTTCTATTTTCACAACACCCACACAACATACATGCTTTAAATCATGCATACAAGCCATAAACACTAGCAAATCACACAAACTAAAAAGCTATGGATGAGAGCTTCACCTTGGTTTCAAGATTAAGGATGTTATTAAGGCCTCACAAGTCTTGAACTTTGCTTAGAACATCCTTTGGAAGCCATAAAACAAAGATCAAAGTCAAGAAACTATGTTAGTTACTATTCATCATCACTTTTGTAAAAATCATATAAAATCGAAAACTAAGAGTTTGGTTCTCATATTTTTACCACACCTACTCTTCAAGGGATTTCTTTGGAGCTATAGATTATCACCAGGGGATGCTTGAATCTCGACTTATTGGCTCTCTAAGGTGAGAGGTCGAAACTGGAAAAAGGTTGGACAGTTTGGTTTCTTCAACTTGGGGGAGGGATTTGACTAGGCTACACTCCTTTGTTAGACATGAAATTTTGAACGAATGTTCTACATATATTGAGGAAGCTATGGTTCAAATTTGGTGATTTATGAATGGGTAGAAGTGGAGATGTGAATTTTTCTTTGAGTTGTGTTCTTGTTTGGCAGATTTGAGAACCTTGTGTTTGTCTTGCTTTATCTCTTGAATAATGATGTATCCTCTTGTTTATTTCCATTTACATCAGATCCTTATCCTCTAATTAAGTGTGTTCGAAGTCCACCAATCCTGGGTGCCATGTGTAAAGCTTAAAACAAGTTGATCCATTAATAATTGCATGGTAGTCCTTGGTTTCTAGCACTTTGCATACAAGTCCTTCCTTCTTTTTATTATTTGCACCAAGGGGCTTCCTTCTCTTGCACACTAATATCACTTAATATCAGCTCCTAACTTGAGTTGGGCCAAATTTGGGCCTTTTCTATTGCTCTAGGGCTTTTTGTTTGGGCCTCGTTCAAAGTTCTCTAGTCGTTTGATTCATCGTATGATTTCTGTAATCGTCTCAGTGGTTTATCTCTTGTAAATCCATTGGATATAATTATCTTGATGATCATGTAGGATATTTAATCTTGATATGAACTCGATCCATAATCCATGATTCGTTCGCTTTATCGCTTAATCTCGTTATAAAGTTTCAGCGGTTTTTAGAACGCTTGTTTCACTATCTTAGTGGTTTTCGTTCTCAATTCTCAAATCACATTTCATAAAATTATCAAATATCAAATCCTCAATCTTAATATCTTATTTCTTGGTAATATTGATATACAATTCACTGCTCGATCAAATATTACGCTAAAATTAAAATTGGAATTCCTGAATTCCGATCGTCTTTACATACACTTATTTCCTCCGTGGATTACTAATATGACTTCGAAACATGCATACCACGTCCCGTACATAGGGTGGCGTGAAAAGTTTTCCAACTTACAAAATCACTATTCATCCATACAAATTACTATTCACGTATGGTAAACACTATTCACTTCTCATCTCCCCTCTAGGGTCCATTAGCTCATTTCATGGACGATAGATTATTCTTATCTATGTCGTCGACCACTGGCTTGATCTATTCTGAAAATACACATATGAATCGAGATCATTATCTAAAGTGATATCCATTCATTAATGCACTTATTCATAAATAAGAAAAGTTTTAATTCTATCGAAAATTCGGGTTATTACAGTCTCCCCTCCTTAAAAGGATTCCGTCCTCGGAATCAGTTTAGGAATAGCTGGGATACTCCTCTCCCATTACACTTTCTAACTTCCAGGTGGATTCTTCCACTTCTTGATTTTCCTCAATTCTCTCACTAGCTTGACAACCTTGTCTCTTAGCACTTATTCTTTTCTATTTGTGATTTTCCACAAGTTGTGTTTCGTATGTCAGGCCACGTTATATGTTTACATACTCGCATCTTATCATATTCCGGGCATCTATAGTATACCGACGAGGTACGTACACTTGAACCATGTTATGACCATTCTATAGGTTTGGGAGGGGGAGAGGCTGGCTCGTAGGCCACCTTCCTGACGTGTTTTGAAATCTCAAATGGCCCATTGATCCTCGGGCTCAACTTTCCTTTCTTTCCAAAGCTCATTCCTTCTTTCCACAGGGATACCTTTAGCATCACGAATCTCGAACCTCATACTCTCTATCTTGTTTACACAGAAAATACATCAACATAAACTTGCTTGTCATTCATCAATATGCCATTTAGCTTATCAATAGCAGTACTATTCCTATCTTTGTGGGCTTGATCCACATGCTTTCACTATCTGCTCTGGGCTGTCACTAGCCGTTGGCTGGTAAAATCTTTTGTCTCTCTGGTTTGTTGAACTAACTCGGTCCCAATATCTCTCCCTCGCCAACCTCCTTCCAACACAAGGAAGAGTGGGAACCCTTTACCAATACGATAACTGTTGTTATACATAACTCTGATTATGGTAAGTGATCATCCCCATTTCCATTGTATAAATGTCAACTCACTTATCGACGGTGTACTTCTCATTGAAACTAATTCGAATATTCTAGCAATCGATTCGAGTAACTCTTGCTGTCCCGTAACGAGCTTGTCGGTCTTCACTGTTTTGGCCTTACTGTCTCATTGATATCTACTATCAACCCTCGGTGTTCCAGCCTCATCTTTAATCATTTTACAGAAAGCTAATCTACCACCTGTATTCAGTTATTCTATATTATCTCATCTCTCCTCTCTCTGAAAGAAAGGCGAGTCTCTTGGGGAATTTGTTTGCGGGGAATGTTGTCTGGCATGTCGTATGTTCAGTTCCTTCTGCATAACTCTATATATATCAAGCTCTATTGATCTGGTAAGATCTCGCACCTTTCCTCCATATTTAAGACGTCTCGATATACTTGGGGTGAAGAATGTCTCGACTAACTCTAAATCAATTCATTAAATCCATAAAATTGCGGGTGCATTAGTCAATCCAAATGACATCACTTAAAATTTCATAGTGTCTATCCCTTGTGTGAATCGTAATCTCGGTTATATCCTTGGGCTTAATCTCCCACTGGTGATATTCATTTCTTAAGTAAGTTGGGACCATAATTCAGAGCGTCTTCCTTCTGATCCAACAATCATCTACACAGGTACCTATTCTTAATGTCGAACTTATTCAACTCTCGAGGTTCGATGCACCATCTTATGCTAACATCTTTCTTTCAACAACATCGGCTTTCCATGGTGGTACACTGGGTCTTATCACACTCTTATCCAGCAATTCTTATAACTGAGTCATTAACTCTTTCATTCTCACTGGGGCTAACGGGAGGTGCGACACTATACCTTGAATACTCGGTATTCATTCTCATGTCATCCAAATCGATATCTGGTAGCTCATTAAAACCTTGTACAACCTCCCAAAGTCATTATAGTTTCCCTTATACTGGTTGTCTCTTTTCTAAGCGTCAACTATAAGGGCTAATTAAGCCTCATATCTCTGGCGTCATAATTTCTTAGTCTGGACTATATTCAAGGATTTATGAATCTATTTCCATCCCACAATCATTGCTTCATTTCCCTTACAATCAATTTGGCTCCATCGGGTATCAACCGATCCGTCGTTATTATAATATCAAATTCTCCCAACTTGAAAGGAATCAAATCTATTAAGAGGGTCGATCTTATATTTCTAGTTCACACTTAAGTGTAATTTGGGTAGATTCTCTGGAATGCATTCTCAAACTCTTCAATCACTGGGATTTTGTTGTTGGCTAGGTGCATTTTCTCTTGGCATTAACCACATAAGCTAGATAAGCCACACATCCATCCCATAATAACTCATTTGCTCGTATTATCGTAGGAAACTTCGTAGTTTACTTCTGTCCTTAAAGGACCACTCCTCTTTTCTGGGCATTCAAAATTTCATTTCAACATCGCTATGCGATTCTTGATCCATTGCTTCAGCCCTAGTTGAAACCTACGGGCTCGTTTCTCTTCTATGTCCACCAACTTGGCCTCACATTCTGCTACGATTATGGTTCCTTGTTTTAGCTTCTAGAAACTTTTATTTCCATCTGGATCTTCATATATTTCTGGAAAAATATATCTTTAAAAGCAACATCTGAATCTCTCCCAAGCCACAACACCTTTTACCTCTAGGTTTGTCTTAAATTTCCACCAATGATTCGCCTCTCCCTTCAGGAGATAGGCAACAAATACCATTTTTCTGATTCTCTGCAATTCTCAGTATCTTAATTGATTTCATCATCTCTTTTAGCCCAGCTCTGGCCTCCACTGGGTCAGTGGTTCCATGGAATTCTGGGGTTTCTACCTGACTTTGCAATCATTGGAGTTTCACAACACATTGACATTTCTTCCACATATATCGTTTGATCAAATTTCCACTATCATAATATCCTTGAGAGAGAGAATAACTAGTTTCATTGATATGTCACCAATATTCTATTCGTCTTAGGGATCTGCTCTTGCCATAGGCTATTTCGTTGCGAATCTAATTCCTTATCAGCAAATTTTGACTTATTCGACCTGGTTGATCTCCTCTTGTGATTCAGCAAAGATAACAAGAATTATGGAGCTTTGAAAGGATAGCTCCCTTATCAAGGAATGCATCACACACTGGTGATTACAAGGTTATGACTTTTAAGGTAACTTTATTTGAAATGAAAGAATTTACTGAGAGATCAATATGATTATAAGAACTCAACGTTGTGTGTCTTTGTCGAGACATTACTAAAGGTAATTAGCCTTCTTGTATTGCATAACTTACAAGTGATGGCGTCCCATCAGACTTCTATCACACAAATAGATGGTCCTTGTGGCCCCTATAAATATAGGGTTGTTCGTCTCAGTGGAAGTTGAGAAGTATGAAATAAATTTAAAGTCGAGTTAATAATTATCATCTTTTGACAAATAAATTCTCAGATGGACACCTTGGATCAAAAGTGAACAGGTTCCAAGGGTGCGATTTCTAAAGAAAAGATAGCCAGTAAGATACTGGTATTCAACAAACAAGTGGTGCTGTATCGCCATAGGATTATTCACCGTTGAAAAGTGAAAGCTTGAACAACATCATACACCAGGGCTTTGAAAACCTGAAAGTAGGTATCATGACGGCCTCTGGCACAATTGAGACTAAAGGTGAATTAACACAAGTGTTATAAAATAACTTCGAAGAGGGACTATTCCCTTTATCAATTCTATCTTGGAGAGATGTCAAGATAGATCATAGGTTAGGAGTAATCAACATAATATGCAGATGGGGAGGGTACTGCCAAGGTCCCTACCGATGCCTTATATGCCGGCTCTTCTGACAGATAATCGTTCGATTCTGAAGCTTTTCTTCTCCATACACACCCTAGGGTGTTCGATACTTACGTTATTGCTGACTCCTAATAATCGCTACGTATTCAACCATTGACATTTGAAATCGCAGGGAGTTTTATTCGATCGTAAGCATCGCAAACTAGCGTTCTATTTAATAAGAAGACTTCGATACTGTTGTCACCCATAGCGACAACGAATTTCACATGTCGAATGAGCGGTATTCCAGAAGATCGTTTAGAAACTGCAGGCTTAAACCCAATTACCTGTTATAATCCGTCTGTATACCATATTTTCCTTTTCCTCGTATCCATCTCGTGTGCTACATAAGTTTACCCTCGCGACATCACAGCCTTTTCATTTAATTTAATCCCAGACTTTCTTGGTCCATCTTGTCTCTCAACATATATCTCGTCTTAGCACATTCAGGTTATAATAACACTTTGCGTAGTACGTACATATAACAATCTTGCTCGAGGTAATAAATGCTTCAGTACTGTAGTAAACATCGTCCTCGGTAGAATCGCTGTTCGTGGGGATTAACACCCCATATATAAGGTAATGCCTTTACTAGTTAAGGTAACTAAGTACCCTTAATCATACACGAAGTTCGAACACCTCAGTTCTTACGCATGCTGCCTCCATAGGGTACTACGACGGACTACGAGTAACAGGTCTCGTTCAAGTCGAATAAATCTACCTGTATTGGCTATACTGTCTCTACCTCTTCTGCTTCGGAGGCTTTACTCCATATCCTTTGTCATATTTCTTGATGCCTCATAAATGATTCTAAACTCTTATCTTCGTCACTAGTTGACCTCTGTAGGTTCGTCCGGTCTTATCATAAGGCTTCCTACTACCTCTTTATCAATCAACATGTTCCCCACAAGATTATTACCTAGACCCACCATGGGTCCTCCTCTAGATCCTCCTATGGGTCTTCCTTTGTCGGGCCTCCGACCATCTCAAGGAGCCCATCATCAAATGCTTACTCGAAGGCCTCGGGATCTGGTGTCTCAGAATCCCATCCATCTATAACTCATACAAATCAAGGTTTCTAACCATAACGTCTTAAGTATGGTTTCCCAAAAGGAGTCCCCTCTCGGGCTTCATCTCAAATAGTCAGGGTCAGGTCCTCTAACCCGACTACGAACTCTACTTGAGCTCTAGTTATTATCATTATTCTTAAGGGTATTGTAAGACTCGATCTCCTATCGTTTCTGAGGACTGTAACCTAACGCTCTGATACCATTACTGTAACACCCCCAAATCCGGGGTCAGGGATTTGGAGTAGTCACGATCCATTTACTTCTTGCCTTACTTGTATTACTTGCAATGTACACAATTCAATTGATTGCGACCCCACAATATATATCTCACACACATAGGTTAGAGTCTCAGAAACGACACAATACAACAACTACGGAATAAACAACTTTTATTACAATACCCAATGTCTTTTAAATTTGTTATTGATACAACATCTAAGTAATGGTACATGGCCACCATGTCTTCTGATGATTACAATCTACTCATACCATTCATATCTATTCATGAGATGAATTCAACAAGCTGCAGCCTAATCCGACTGGTTCGTACTACTCTTGGGATCACTGTTAGAAACTGTCTATGGAAACTCCTTGTTTGTGTCCTTGACATCCTGCTTCGCTACTCTATAATATATATAAAACAATAGCAAGAGTGAGCAAATAGCTCAGCAAGGTAATGAAAGCATGGCATAACTCTGCCTATGACTTATCCCAGAATAAGGCGGGTATAAGACAATAATTGTCAAAATATCTCTTTACCGAAAGTATTTCCTAATCGGAATATTTTTCAAAACAGTACTATCGTAGTACTTCAAATATCATTCATAATGTCTCTGGAAACTTTTATTATACTATGAACCAAGTTCTAGTATATATTATAAAAGGATGAGGTCTCAAAGTAACCCAATATAACCCTTTTGTAGAAAAGAAATATCTGCTATATAAGTATAAGCAGGATATCAACATTTAACTTAAAAGATGAAGTTATAAGGTGATTCAATATAAACAACCCCTTACCATAACTCATGTTATGTAAGGTAACCACAGAGTCATATAATATAAAAGATGAAGTTATAAGGTAGCTCAAAGTATATCTTTCGTAACAATATCTGTTATGTCAAAGATAAGCAAGATATTATCATTTATTACAAAAGAGGAACTTGCAAGAAAATGCTGCAATTCCAGTTTCCAATACTTTTCAACCCTGCCAACAATGATAATGTTGCAGAAAATTTCCAATTCTGGAGGATGAACTAATCCTGGAGCATTGACGCGCCAGGAGCCATAATATCTACGATGATCAGTCGCATGTTATGCTCCCCACTTTTTGTTCTCTACATGTAGAAGGAAGCACCGACGGATTTACTTGTCTACCGCCCTCTGGAACCCCCCGGCCAACGGTTGGGCCTTTGCTGGACCGGCACCACTCGGCCACTTACGCGGCTCCTAGTTCGAATAACATCCATGACTCTGAAACAAAGTTCCTCCCCCTTTCCCCAAGTATAATACTTGTTGATATGACTCCACAAAGTAGTCGTATCTAATTGGAAAGGAAAATTCACCAATATTTCCCAAGCTGATGCTTGTTAATGGATATAAACTTGTTCCATCAGTCTTACCCCTCGAGTGTTGAGGAGGTAACCAAAAAGACTCATATCAATGTTTAGAAATCAAGATGCGAGTGAAAAAAATAGTTTCGAAAGATTTATGACCGGGCAGTCAAACAAAATAAATAAATAACAACTCTCAAGTAAGGTCCCCTTATATTTTGGAAGTTTGAGTGAGCATTTCGGTCTTCCTATAAGATAGATTTAAATGGAAAAATAGGGTTTTGGGAACCTCTCCTTAATAAAACTACTCATAATAAGACTCAGAAATATTCTTTATAATTACTGAAGGTCGAAGATAAATTTTAAATAGGGTAAATCACTTTTGAAACTAATTTCAAAGTATTTAATAAGTATTTAATTAGTTTTTATTAAATAATAAATGTTCAAAGAATATTTTTAACTAAATAACGGTTCATAATTAATCCTCGAATGAATATTCAATAAATAAATAAATTATTAAATGAATATTCCAAAATAATATTCATTAAATAAATCTTTAAATGAATATTCAAAATCATATTCACTTAATAAATAAACTTCAAATGAATATTCAAAAAATAATATTCATTTAATATATATAAACTTTAAATGAATATCAGAAAATAATATTCATTTAATATATAACAATTGAATAACATTTATTCAATATCTAGATCAGAAAAAAAATAATGTCCAAGATATACAAAAATATCTCGACTCCCGATCTATGGATGGAGAATGAGAACCATACGCCCGATATTAAGGGCATTTGCGAAACCAGGCTTATAACTAATATCCCATATCTAGTTGATAAGCCAAATATCATAATCAAATAATAACCTTCGAATGAGGTAATATTCAAATAACATTCCTCAAATTATTTCCAAGAAATAAATACTTTCTGGAAATATAAATAATGATTATTAATAATATTCCTCAAAATGAATAGTACTCTGCCGCTGGAATCCCTCCGGGTTTCCACGACGATCTCTATAATGGAAAATACCGACTCCCGGTCTAGAATCGAAACAATAAACATGCTCTTATATCTAGAGCTACAAGGTATACCGGTTTATAAGTACTTTATCTCAAAGTTCGTATATAAACCAAAAGTCAAATTATATTCAATATGAAAAAAGATATATCGTAAAACTGTACAACTCTATACATGGCAAAGCAGTATTATAACCAATACCACAAAGTATAGAAATAGGAAACTTGCCTGATGCTTGAGAAGTAGTAGGGGTTCGCGACAATGTCGGACAATCTAGACAAAGTCAAAGAAAGCATTCGGTTAATCCCCTAAACAATCCACTTATAATCCAATGCATAAAACACGTAAGCGGATCACAACCAAGGCATTACTAACTCGCTTTAGGCTCATACTAAGTCCATGCTAATCGACAAATACTTAAGTCGAAGGTTCGCTTAAGAAATCGGATCTCGTTCGCCCGTTTCACTAAGTGGTTTTCAAAGTTATAACTAAGTGCTCCTCTAAGGGGTTCTTCGCACTTAACCTTGATTCGAACATTTTTATAAAATCCAAAAATAATCCTTTTTACATGAGGTATTCTCTCATATCTACATTATGACCTCTAGTAATCAATTACCAAGATTCGCAACCGAATATCTCATTTTAAAGGGTTCAATTGAAGTTACGAACTCACGCTTACGAACCACTTTTACGATTTTTACCATAACGCCTAAACCGTAAGTCAGAATGCTACGATTCTTTCGCCAAAACGATCTATGACTCGAGATATTCAAATATATGCCATATAATCACTAATGTCGGAAGTTTATATCTACTGTTATTCACGGTTAATAAGGGTTAAAGAAATTTCGCCATTACGACGGCTATAACTCGGATATTTCCAAAATCAAAACCCTCCAAATAATCATTCAATCCACCACCAACCCTCATGGACACTATTCATCATCATCACCACTGCCTAGACTGGTCTTGGTGCTATAAATCATATTTTTTTATTTTCACAACACCCACACAACATACATGCTCTAAATCATGCATACAAGCCATAAATACTAGCAAATCACACAAACTAAAAAGCTATGGATGAGAGCTTCACCTTGGTTTCAAGATTAAGGATGTTATTAAGGCCTCACAAGTCTTGAACTTTGCTTAGAACATCCTTTGGAAGCCATAAAACAAAGATCAAAGTCAAGAAACTATGTTAGTTACTATTCATCATCACTTTTGTAAAAATCATATAAAATCGAAAACTAAGAGTTTGGTTCTCATATTTTTACCACACCTACTCTTCAAGGGCTTTCTTTGGAGCTATAGATTATCACCAGGGGATGCTTGAATCTCGACTTATTGGCTCTCTAAGGTGAGAGGCCGAAACTGGAAAAAGGTTGGACAGTTTGGTTTCTTCAACTTGGGGGAGGGATTTGACTAGGCTACACTCCTTTGTTAGACATGAAATTTTGAACGAATGTTCTACATATATTGAGGAAGCTATGGTTCAAATTTGGATGAATGGGTAGAAGTGGAGATATGAATTTTTCTTTGAGTTGTGTTCTTGTTTGGCAGATTTGAGAACCTTGTGTTTGTCTTGCTTTATCTCTTGAATAATGATGTATCCTCTTGTTTATTTCCATTTACATCAGATCCTTATCCTCTAATTAAGTGTGTTCGAAGTCCACCAATCCTGGGTTCCATGTGTAAAGCTTAAAACAAGTTGATCCATTAATAATTGCATCGTAGTCCTTGGTTTCTAGCACTTTGCATACAATTTACTTTAGAATATCTGAACCGACCCGAATTTACTTTAGAATATCTGAACCGGATTTTGGCTATAACATTGTCCATAGACCCTCATACATATGAATTTTTTTTTTTTTGGTTGAAATAACATACTTATGAAATTATTTGTAAATGTAAATAATGTACAAGTGAATGGAACAAGTTCCACGATAAATTAAAAGAAAATAGACTAAATAAATTCAGATTAATACTATACACAGGGACTGTTTGGTAAGATATGGAAAGTGGACCAACCGTGTGCTGTTGTTGACAGTACCAAATAGACATGCCGGTAATTCAGTGGAATTTTGTGCCGCCATCAATTAAATCATTTGACAAATAAATACTCGGTGCAGTTGTAGTAATTATAGTACATGCCGAGCCATATCTTTGGTTTGCAAATATTTATTGTCACAAGTCGCTCCCTGTATTTGTATTGACTCGTTGAGATATTTGGCTTTTCCTTAAGTTTTAGAGTTAATTGCATTTTGCATCCCCCAGGTTTATTCCAATTTCAATTATGTATATGTAGTTTCATAAATTGCACTTTGCATCCCCAAACTTTAAATCATAAGTCAAATCACAATCCCTTATACATTTTCCATCAAAAATAATATTGTTTTTAACGAATACATTAACAAATGCGATATAAAATGATTGCAATGATGATATAAATTATAGATTTTAAACATGTAACTAATTTTACACTTTAAAATTCTTTAAATTATAATTTAATATTATTTTTTGACCATTAATCAATTATATTATATTTGTAAAAAATTAAACTAATATGTTTTCATTAAATAAAGTTGTGACTATTATGATATATGATACGTATAAAATCATTAAAATATATTTATACCATCTTAAAGTATAAATTATATAATCACTACAAAATTTTATATCGCATTTGTCAATACAATCGTTAAAAGAAATATTATTTTTGATAGAAAACATATAAGGTATTGTGATTTGACCTATAATTTAAAGTTGTGTGATGCAAAATGCAATTTATTAAACTACATATACATAATTGAAATTGAAGTAAAGCTGGGGGATGCAAAGTGCATTTAACTCTAAGTTTTATATACATGCAGATATTAGGTTAATATACAAGTTGAAATTTGAATCTTATTCTATCTTTTAGTTTTTCAGTCACGGATTATCAGAATCGAGCAAAACTAAAGACAAAAATCAAATAATTTTGCTTTGATCTTAAGCATTAGCAACAAAATTTTATTGGTTTTGCAAACTCATTGATTTTATGCGGTAGCAAACACTATCACGAAACATAATTCATAATTCTCCCGATGTTTAGTGCTTGTGTTTAAATTTTTTTAAAAAATTAATTATATTTATATTCCTTACAAATGAGTATGGTTCTAATAAATTTCTAGTTGAACGAAAATCAAAATAAAAAACTAAAACGATAAGAGATAAATTTTTACGTTAAATTCCATGTAACAAAAAATTACATGATCTATTTTGATTTATTTATTAAATTTAATCTATCGTATTATTTCACTTGCAGTAACCATTAGCATCTCTGGTTACTTGATTTTATTATTTTGTAATAATTTTAAATAACATAAACTACAAGTCTTCTTGTTATGCCAAGAAAAGGTAATCCATTCATGCATGGTAGTTGGGTAACATCCTAAAATTTCTTGGTTTGATTCATTCTCGAAAAAAAAAATTATTTATTTCCATTCTTCTTTATAATTCTAAAAAAATCACCAAGCTTTTTAATTTTACATAAAACAAGGTTTTAGATAGAATTTTCTTAAAAAGAAAAAGAGAACCAGAGAATATGAGTTTCAAAAATAGCTTCAAAATATTTTTTTACTTATTTTTGTGAAGTAATCACATATTTTCATTTTTTCCTACTAAATACATAATTTCATTTTAATTATCATTCTATAATTTTTAAAATAAATATTTGAATTAGTAATTAAATATTGAAAAAAATTCATACATATTTTACAAATTTTTTTAACCGAGATTCAAAAACAAATTCATGAAATTTATGAAATTCGAAAACAGATTCTTAAAATCTATGAGAATCAAAAATAGATTCTTAAATTTTTTTACAACTTTTTAAATATTTACAAATAAATTGTTATTTATAATTGATTTTTTTGTAAGCACCATAAAGCTAGAAAAATATTTGTAATTTTTTTCAAGTCTAAAAATTAATTTTTGAAAATGATTCTTTCTTTCGTTTTTAAGGAGTTCTCTATTGAACCCGACCATTTTACATATTACCATAAATGTTTACTAACAAATTGTAAAGAAGAATCCAAAATAACCCTTAAAAAAAGTGTGCATATTAAATTCGCATTTTTTCATTACTATTTTTGCTAAGTGCATATCATTTATTCTTGACTAAGCATAACCTTAATACTTTCTTCTGAAAAAAAAAATGTAGAAATTCTATTTTAAGATTTTTATGATATTTGGTGAATTTGTGAATGAATAAGAGTATCTCCAATAATAGGGAGTCCTTAGCTATAATACATGTGGTATCTTTTATAGAATATGTAAAAAATATTGCACTCCAATGTATCAAAATTCTTAGAATTAATTATAGATAATTATTTTCCCTTAGCTATATTTATCGATACAAAATTTTCCAAATTATACTGAATCGTTACTATGGCTAAGTCTATTAGAGTTTCCATTATCCTTCTTATGTAAATTTTTTATTATTTTCTTTTTATGAAAAAATTTAATCAACCATTATATCTATTATCATTAGAGATATTTTAAGAATCACCGAGATCAACTGATCAAACCAAACAAATCTTATGTTGAATTTATTAGATATCACACAGTTAAGATATAATTTTATCCATGTCGTATAGGGATTTCCTTACAACAAACACTGATGTGTGCGAATAGTAGTACTAAACGTTTTCTACATCCTCGATGTATATAGTCGCCTAGTAGGTAATTGGTAATGTCCGCCCCCGACATCAAAATTTGCATGACCTTCATATATCATTTCCCAGGTATGGGATGTTTGGGAGAACCTATTTTCAAAATAAGTCAATTTATTTTAAGATAAAATTAGAAATTTCTATAAAAAAACATTATCAAAATATGAAATTTGTACCCGAAAATAAGTACATAAGAGACTTATTTTAATTTTTGCCAAACAGACTCTTAGTTAAGATGTCACTCTAAGTTATAATTGTCCCTTGGTAAAATACAAAAGAAGAGTAATAAGCAAGTTAAAGGTAAAATTTGCAAAAAAACTACTTTCTTAATAATAATATGATGATCCTCACAGTAAATAAGCATTTAGATAGTTTGTGACTCGAAAATTTGTCCTCTTTGCATAAAATATCTTATAACTTGTAAACTTATTTTCTTAACATCTATCCATAAATAATAACACAATATATTTACCAATTAAAATTTTCATTTCTTGATTCTCATCACACCGAAATCTTGTGTAATCACTTATACAGCGTTTTCTCGTTTTCGCTAAGTAACTCTCGTGGCTGCTGGTATAGAATTTGATCATCCACATATTTGATTAGATATTTTGGGTTGAGTAATTTTGTTGAATAGGACAGTAAAAGTAAAATAGAGGGATGTTGCTATTATCTTTTCCCCGGACGCATATCTTCAACCACCCTGTGGGGTTGCTGGTTAGATATCCATATTCTAGTTCTAGCGTGAAGTTAATAAAGTCGGTAGGATTTTCGTGCAATTCATGTGGAATTTATTTATTTTCCCCCGTTCAATCGAAATTTCATATCAGTCTTTTAAATTAGACACGAACAAGGACATACTAAATTTGATTTTAATATTTATACAACATATTTTATAATATTATCTTCTTTGACTCTAAAACCTTTATAATAAGCAAAATCTTTTTTAAATGGTATTATCATACCAAATTTGGTTAATGCATCCCTTTATTTCTATTTTTTCTAAAATTTTATGTTATTTTCAATAAAATTGTAAAATTGTTATAATACTAGAACAATTATAATATTTTTATTATAATCGTACTGAGTTACAAAATAATCTATGAGAACCATATATATCGTATCTTCGTGATTTTATGAAAATAATAATAAATTGAATAGTTATAAAAAATACCACTTTTTTAATTTTTTTTCGATCTTATCATCTTCTCAAAATATTTGTAAAAATACTTTTTTCAAAAAAAATATATTTACGAAAATACCAACTTATTTGCAAAAATACGGCCCGCAACCAAATCAACTAGATGCAACCAATTGCATCTTATTGCATATTGCATATATGGGTGCGCAGCAGATTGCATGCAGTTGCATATAGGGATAGTTTCAAAACTACCCATGTTAACTATTGGATTTTTAAATATATACTACCAACCTTTCTAAAATTCTAAAAATACCGACCTTGTTTTCAATATTCCAAAAATACTACCTTCCTCAGTTGCACCTTTTGCAACCTCATTTGCAACTTCGATACTACAAATTTCTGATTGCAAGTTCCGGGTTTCAGATGTCATTTTCGACCACTTTTTTGGAATATATATATATACATATATATATATATATATTCCAAAAAACTAGTCGAAAATGACATCTAAAAACTGGAACTTGCAATCAGAAATTCGTAGCATCTCAGTTGCAAATGAGGTTGCAAGGCCCCGTCAGGGGCACTCATAATTGGTGAATTTGGGTTGCAAGTCCCCGCCAGGGACACTCATAATTGGTGGATTTTTGATTTGCAACTTTCAGTTTTCAGTTGTAAAAGTTGCAACCGAGGTTGCAAAAGTTGCAACTGAGGTTGCAAACCTCAGTTGCAACGGAGGTTACAAAAGTTGCAACTGAGGTTGCACGGTTGCAACTGAGGTTGCAAATCTCAGTTGCAACAGAGCTTTCACGGTTGCAAAAGTTGCAACTGAGGTTGCAAAAGTTGCAACTGAAAACTGTAAGTTGCAAATCAGAAATTCACCAATTATGAGTGCCCCTAGCGGGGCCTTGCAACCCAAATCCACTAATTATGAGTGCCCCTGGCGGGGCCTTGCAACCTCATTTGCAACTGAGATGCTACGAATTTCTGATTGCAAGTTCCAGTTTTCAGATGTCATTTTCGACCAGTTTTTTGGAATATATATATATATATATATATATATATATATATATATATATATATATATATATATATATATATATATATATATATATATATAATCATAAATTCGTAGCATCTCAGTTGCAAAAGTTGCAACTGAGGAAGGTAGCATTTTTGGAATATTGAAAAAATAAAATTATAACGAGGTAGTATTTTTGAAAAAATGATTTTATAGAAGTGAAATGATAGTTGGATGGTAGTAAGATTGGAAAGAATTGTTAAAATCTTATGTATTTCTGTAAATATCCCTTGCATATATGGTTGCAAACAATTGCATTTAGTTGATTTTGTTGCAGAACGTATTTTTGAAAATAAGTTGGTATTTTCGCAAAAAATTGGTTGTAGAACGTATTTTTGCAAATAAGTTGATATCGCAAAAAAAATTTCAAAAGTTTTTTTGCAAAAAAAAAATATGAACTTGGGTATTTATGTAAAAAATCCTAATAAATTTTATTAATAAGTAAAAAAACTGTTCTAATGATACTTTAGTCTCCATATTTGATTTCACCCTAAAATTTGTTGAAATTATGTTGTAAATATAATTGTTTTTTTAGTATAATCTAATGAATTATATAAACAACATAGTTTTTAAGATTATTCAAAATAATAAATAATAATCAATTTAAATTAATTTTTTCCATCCGTACTCCACATGAGTTATCATCTGATATAAACAATACATTAACTTTCTGTTTTAATTTTTTGTAACATGTTAGAGTAAGTTCAATGCATAGCTATATTATGAAACTAAGTTTGCAAAATTATTACTCTAATGCATAGCTATACTAACATAAATGGATAATTGGTGAAATATTTTAGAGCAAGTCCAATGCATTGGTTTTTTTTTTTTGAAAAGCAAATAGATTACTGCCCAAAGCAAGTCCAATGCATAGCTATATTTACTATTTAGTCTATAGAATATAGAACTAAGTTTGCAAAATCAACACTCGAATCCAATGCATAACTAAATTTAGCCCTGTAATAGCATAAATGGATAGTTGGTCCTATATTAAGGACTAAAAATGGCTATAGTCATCCTTGCCACATCATCTCCAACCAACTACATAATTCCATTCATTATCAAAAAATGTTAAAATACACTTTAAATGCTAGTTTGAATGTAATTGGTCCTATTTTAAAAATATGTATTGGAGCACTAGTTGTATTTTAAGACCAAAAACTATTTTTTGATCTCAAATTATAATAACAACCATAACCATTTTAACTTTAGCATTGCACTTGCTCAACGGCCATATTTTGTTTAGTTCTTTTTTCGATTATTATTTCCTTCCTCAATTCTTAGCCATCTTTCAGGGGAAAAAAAGCGTCACATACTCACATGCATGCAATCTTCTTCTATCAGAATAACTTGTAAATAAATTGTCAAAATAATATTTAATATACAATTTTCAAGTTTAATTTTTCAAAACTTAGGTAAATTATCATTTCTGATTTAATAACTTAAATAGATGTAAAATAATTTATTTGAGCAATTACTTTTTTAAATGATATACATAACCTTAATAAAATTGATTAGAAGATAATTTTTATTAGACTGAGGTAATGAGAAATAGTCTTTCTCTTGATTTGTGCGTAGGGATTTGGGATTACAAGACAATATGGAGCAAATAAACTTGTGCCTATAAACTCTAGTTAAAAAAAGGTTGTGCCTATAAACTCTTAGTTTAAAAAAAGGTTGTGCCTATAAACAATTAAACAACACGCTCTTCCTACTGTTGATCTTCCTTCTATACATAAAACTTAGACCATTTTTAAAATATGCTAATTACTGATAATTTTATATTCTCGTATAAATAAAAATTATGGCAAGTAATATTATAAAGAATAAATTATAGAATTATGACTGAATTTAATCCAGATTTAGATTTTAGTGGCTGAATATTATAAAGAGTGGTTAACGACCACTTTTTTTAAAAAAATAATTCAAAAAATGGTCCGTAGCCAGGATTTTAAAACTCAAAAGTTATAATGCATGATTGACATATTGCAAATTTCAAATTAAGGCCACAATATGTAAATGACGGTTAAGCCACCATTTTGCAATTAACTCAAAATGTATATTTCACTATTTACATTAATATGATTAAAAATGAATGAAAAACCATTTTAGTCAGCCAATAATTAATACTCCCTCCGATCAATAATATATGGCATTTACACATCCTGGATCTTAAATAAAAAGAGTTCTACTTAATATTTTTTAATAATTTTTTTAAAATAAAAGTATTTGAAATATATTTTTATTCAAAAAAAGGATCGTAAAAAAAATGTTAAGTAAAACCTTTTTTATTTAGGATGCATGAGTGCCTTATATTGTGTGGACGAATACTGAATACTGCATAGTGAAAGCATGGAGGTTATTTAACTTTGATTAATTTCAATGCCTAGCTAGCTTAACTTTAAAAAATTTAACCTACGTATATGACAAGAAAATAAAGTCCCGTAAAAGGAGTGTCGTGCGCACATGCGCATCAAAAGAAGCAAAAAAAAAAAAAATTATCAAATATGTTTGACATCCTTGAAATTATCACGACCTATATATGAATATTGCTAACTAGATTCACTTTATATTTTCCATGTTATGATCACCAGCATATACTGAAATTAATTTCTACAAATTAAATAGCCTGCTCATCATCAACATTACATCCATAGTGATGATCCATGGCAGATCTCTGCGTCTAGCACATGGTGGATAAGATAGGATTACTAATAATTACGAACCAACCAATCACGTACCTACCTATGCGTATTAGAATATCTCACGAACATATCCCAAGTTTCCAGCTTGGAGATTCATGCATGTTTCATACAGTAATATCTTTATATTATGGTACAATTAGTTGTACCATAATATCTTTATATGTTGACAAATCAATCTCGAACTGTTTCGATTTGATTGAAGTTGGTACCCAACTTAAATTCGAACATAACATTTTATTTTAATTTTGAAAAATGATAAATTTAATTATGAAATCTTGATTCCTGCTAGAGCTTTTATAAAGGCTAACAAATTATATTAATTTCAAATTGTAATCCGAGCTCGACTTTATATAAAAATAGCTAGTTAGTTATATTAATTCGATTCAAATTCGAAATCACGATTCGAGCCGGAGCTTATACGAAGGATAATACATTACCTGTGGAATGTAGTACATCTTAGCATTGTTACATTTAGCTCAGTGGACGAAGATTTGAAGATTTGATGATATGAAATTTAGTAAAATGCATTTCACATTTATAGCTGCAGATACAGTAGAAATATATCTTTGAAAACTACATGCACTTTAAAACCATATATTCCCGGCCATCCAACAAAAGGAGGATGATGAATGATTCCATATAGAAGTTGGTAGGCCCATCACTCCCATGGAATAAAGTTATTGTCGTCATTATCTTATCGAATATCTAAATAAAATTCTGTAGTTGAAATTTGTTTATACCTCCATTACTTCTTCATTAATTCTCCAATTTTTTTCCTTCAATTTACAAATATATATACCAATCTGGCTACAGCCTGGCCCTGAAACGGATATATTATTATGAAAATATTAAGGATCGCACAGAGTCGAACCTGACCTGAGGTCTGATACCACGTTAAGAGCAAGTCTAATAACTCCTAGTTGAATCCTAAAAATATAATAAAATAATGGTTCTTAGTGATTTAGGAACCCTGTTTTGTACATCAACTCCAACAACATTCCCTATATTCATTCTTTATCATTATTATAATATAAATTTGAAACTAACTAGAAATGAGGGAGTGACAAGTAAGGAGAAATGGAAGAAAATGATTTTATTAGTAATAAAAAAAAATTAGGGATAACTAGTGGTTCCCTAACAATAGGGAATGGCTAAGGGTTCCTAGTATTTTAGGGAATCACTAGCACATTGTTGGAGTGCTATTTTGGACTAAGTTCCCTAAATTTTAACTTAAGAACCATTATAGGGAAGCTGTTGGACTTGCTCTAAGTAACTAGTCGCTCTAAAATCTTAATATATTAGATGAAGGTTCAACCAAATCTTTATATTATATTTTAATAATAATAAAAACCATTCTATATCCGACTATCCATCGACATTCAAATAACCCTGATGGGCTCAACGGTTCAGACCCTAAACCTTGACTAAGTTAATATGAACCTCTAGCTAAATCTGGTAGCAGGGCAAAAACAGAAGAAGGTACTGCGTGAAATCTGGACCACAACAATCTATCTCACACGACATGGTGAAAAGGAATCAAAAGGAAAGTATCCAAGGCCATCAAGTCATAATAATATGCCAATTGAAAACCAGACACTGTACTAAAAATGTAAGACAGACGGCAGGTTACCCGCATATATACATCAGTGATGGAGGTACATGTACCCCACACACACATATGATCTGTCCTTCCGTTCCGGTTAGGGCTGTTCACGAACCGAGCCGAGCCGAATTTTGATCGAAATGAGCTGAACTTTGACCTTAATGAACCGAGCCGAGTTTTGATCTTAACGAACCGAGCTAATTTCTTAACGAATCGAGCCGAGCTTTGACCGAACCGAGCCGAACTCAAGTTGTTCACGAACAATCTCGAACCGAGCCGAGCTCGAGCTGTTCACGAACTGTTACAACCAATTTCCGTCGGTGTATCCGTTCGGTCGGACCTGCAATTGAAGAAGAATGCGAGGGTGTGGCCCCCCGATTCACCTCCGGTGTGAGAATAAATTAAACTGGTTTTTATGAATAAAGGTAAACGCAGAGTGTTTGTGTGTAAGTGATTGAATGAAAATGATATCAAACCTCCGTTCCCCTTCTTATTCTCTATTCTGGCAGTTATCGGGGAGTGGGACGAATGGAGAACATGTCCCACGTTCCCACGTTCCCAGGGAATACAACTGAATAGACCGTTGTATATAACTGGGCCGAATGACATGGACCCTCGCCAGTCGGGAGCCTCCAAGCCGATTATCCTCATTGGGCCTTCAGTCCAGCCCGACAAGAAGTTGGGCCTCTAACATGTCCCTAGGCTTCGTTCGGAATTATCCTCAGGACGAAGGCTAAAGCCCAAGCCCATCTTCGGAAATCCATCTTCGTACGTGTCCTTCGGGTAAGGATGGCAATGGACAAGGCCGAGACGTCTCCTGGGAAGTCGTGTCCCTTTATGGATGACAACTGTCTGTCCTTGAGATTTGCGCTTCAATCCCCGCCGTTGAATATGAACCGACTCTGTCCAAACGTCACATCTTTTCTATTTAAACTCCACAGTTCATTTCTTTCTTTCTTTTACGCACATATCATTTCTTCAACATTCAAAAGAAAAGCTCCCTCCAAATAGCAATTGGGAACGTTGTTTCATCACCGGAGGCCCCCAAATCGCCGATTCCAGTCGACATTCACGTTCAAGAGGCCTACCTCCACGAACTCGATCTTATCAGAGATCTCAAACAAGTCAGTAAGTTCTCATTACTTCCCTTCTTTTTCCGATTCGTCGTACTTGAATTACTTTCTTTCCTGCTTTTGTGTTCTTACCTATTTTCCGTACTCATACACATGTATCTATATGTACACATATGTAGTTACCCGTGCAGTTTATTCTTGCCGTTTTGAGTAGAACATGCGCGTGTCTTTTCCTTTTAGTTTCCGTTGTTTTGCTCTGATACAAACCCTTACTTGAACCTTGAGTTTTGCTCGGGAAGTTGTTGGGGTGGAGATGTCCTTCGGGATTTCCAAACCCTGAGAACTCCCTTCGGTCTGTCCCAATCTTTATAACTTTTAGATGACCCGTAATTTGCCAAACCTTAGATTTTAGGATTCTCCGACCGATCCTGGCTCACTGTACTCGGCCTCTCCCTTTTTTTTTGTTTTCGTCTTCTTTGTCCGAGTACAAAGCTAATGTCTCTTCATTTCCGAATGCAGGGACATGGATCGGTCAACCGAAGGTGCCGGTCCTTCGGAGGTATCTCCGTTTAGTGACGTCGGGGAGTATCCTGCGGCGAACTTTCGGTCGCACTTAACTGAGGAGAAAATAGAAGAGTTCCATTCCAAATACCTGGTAGAGAGGAATGTCTGGTACTTCTTCACTCCCAGGAAGAAAGACCGTATTTGGCACAACCCGGAGGTTCCACCCCTCTTCGGCGGAAGTGTGGCCACCGGCATATCCGAAATGGCCTTCAAGTGTGGCTTTCGGCTGCCGATGCTACCCATACTGAAAAAATTGCTGAGGCAAGTTGGGATCGCCATCGGGCAGCTGGATCCAAACAGCTTTTTTCATATAAACGCTTTCCAAGCCCGATGCTTAGCCAAAAAGATGACTCCGAGGACAACCCTGTTCTGGCATCATTATGAGCTTCGGAGGAATTCTAAAAGCAACGGTTTCTACACTATCGCTCGTCGGACCGGCAGGGCCGATTGGGCTCAGACAAACTCCAATAATAGGGGGGCCCACGAGAAGTGGGTTTTTATCTCGGGCCCGAAAATGGAGAAGTATGGCCGCTGGCAGGATCTGGACCCGTCGAGGTTGCGGTATCCCGAACTGTTGGAGGCGGAAAAACACGATTATCGTCTTCTTTGTGAACTCGATATGGGTAGGGTTCCCCTATCGGACAGCCGGGATAACGCCTGGTTGGTCTCCCTCTGGGGTAGTGGTAACATATATTACTTTTTCCATCCGAGTGTTTCCTTTGCTGCATTTTTATTTCTTGTTGCTAATGTCTAACACTCTTGTTTTTGTGCAGTGTCTTCTCTTGGTCACATTATTGAGCGCAAGCGCAAGAAGGCAGCTCAACTCTCAATAGCTGCTACGGCCGAAGCCGATGCTGCCGATCAGTCGGCCGGCAAGGAGCTGGAAGCTGTTCCCGGCGCCGGTGGGGGAAGCGAAACTCCAGTGGCTTCTCCTCCGCGCGATCAGGGGGATGATATCGTCCAGGCCCTCTCGACCGATTCCCGAAAGAGGGGTCGGTCGGGAGATGCCGGACTGAAAGTGTACCATCCTCCCTGGGGAGTCCTTGAGACAGATCAAATCATTGTCCCTGCCCCCCAGCTGTCCACCATAGTAGGTCCCGATCTTTGCCGGGGTCTCATTCTGCCAGCCGATAGGCCCACGTTTGCTAAGGCAAACGACCTTGAGGCTTGTACTGAAATGCTGGCTCTGCTCTCCATGGTAAGCTTTGCTTTTTCTCGGTGTTGTTTCTTTCACTTGTATTCAGTGTTTAATTCTTTTCCCTTGTTTGTTTCCAGGGGGTCTCTTGGTCGGCCGTAGTGACCGAACGGATGGAGGGTATCCAGAAAAAACTGGAGGCCGCCAACCAGACTGAAGTTCGGGCAGTCAAGGCTGAAGAGAGCCTCCGGAATGCAACTTCTGAGTTGGAGAGAGTCACCGGCCAATCCAACTCCCTGAAGACCGAAAATGATGCCTTGAAGGCAAAGTTGCGGGAGATGGACACCTTGAGGGCTAGGGTCGAGTGGAGGAACAAGCAGCTCAAGCTCTCAAGGAAAAAGGTTCGGAAGCTGCAGAAGACCCTGGAGTTGACCGAAGAAAGATGCTACCAACTGGGGTATGATGGCGCTGTACTGAAAGCACATTCTTTGGGCTTCGATCATACCCAGCTGGTAGATCCTTCGCTCGGGATGACAGATCCGGTTGGTCGGGAGGAGTCTGATCAACCCTTAGAGGTTTCTTCGGGCGAAGATGAGTCTCTCTCCGACGAGCCTCCAGCTGATGAAGCCTTGTAACTTTGTAGATTTTAATATTTCCGAACTTGTAATGATTAACTTTGCCTTCGGGCTCTTTATTCGTGCCTTCGGGCTGTAATACTTTACTTTGCCTTCGGGCTTATTTTATTTAAGTTTGCCTTAGCATAATATTCTTCTTTTATGCATCTTCGGCTTCGGCCTTGATTTGGCTTCTGTTTCTGTTCATGCGTCTTTGGCTATGTTTTGCCTTGGCATGATTTTTTTCTTTTTTATGCCTCTTCGGCTTCGTTTTGCCTTAGCATATTTATTTTATTTTTGTTTTTATGCGTCTTCGGCATTATATTGCCTTGGCATAATTACTTATATTTTTATGCTTCTTCGGCCATTCTTGCCTTTCTGTGCATCTTTGGTCGTAACCTAGCTGCCCCCAAGTATTCAAGGGGTTTTGTAAATGATTAAGGTCTCATTCGGTCGGCTGAAAAATATTTTCTCCCGGCCTTAATTAATGTCAAAGCAGCTTGAATACTAAGACAATTTTGCAAGAGGCCAAATTTTATTCGGTCGGCCCCAAATTTGGATTCGTCAAGTATTTGTAGCTTAAAACACAATGTACTTGAACACTACCGGTAAGTTAAAGGGCGCATGTTTTATACGGTCGGCCCCAAACATGGGTCTATTAAGCTTAATATTGCGTACTTAGCTTTTGGCTATAAGTGTACTTAGCTTAACAATAACGGATAAAAAATGGAGCAAAACAATCTTTTCATTAATCATGCAACTCTTACATAGATTTAATTACAGATTGATGCTAGCTTATGGAATTCAGCATAACGTTGCATAAGACAAAATACGGAAGTAAAAAAGCAATAAAAGTTGGACCAGTATGCTTACTGGTAGAAACGGCGAAGGCGAGCGGCGTGCCAGGTGTTTTTGACTGGGCTGCCGTCCGGATGAGCCAATTTGTAGGTGCCTGGTCGGACCACTTCAATCACCACATATGGACCTTCCCAGTTGGGCATAAGCTTGCCTTTTTTTGCTGGCATGGAGGTGGCTAACTCCCGAAGCACTAAGTCCCCGGCTTGAAAAGATCTCTTCTTTACCCCCGAATCATAGTACTGGGCTGCCTGCAGTTGGTACCTTAAGTTTCTTTGGTGGGCAGCCTCTCTTTCTTCTTCTAGTAAGTCCACATTTGCTCGAAGTCCGAACTCATTTCTCTCCACGTTAAACGTTTCTGTTCGGTACGACTCTAAACCAACTTCGACAGGTAGAAGGGCATCAGTTCCGAAGGCCAGTTTGAAAGGTGTTTCCCCGGTTGAAGATCTTGTAGTGGTTCGGTAAGCCCATAGGACCCATGGTAGTTCTTCAGCCCAAAGTCCCTTAGCTTCCCCCAGCCTTTTCTTGATTCCGTAAAAAATGATTTTGTTGGCCGCCTCGATCGCCCCATTTCCCTGGGGATGCCCTACCGAACTGAACTTCTGTTTTATCCCGAATTGAGCCAGGAATTTTCTGAACTTGCTCCCAATAAATTGAGTACCGTTATCGGACACACAAACCATAGGTATGCCGAACCTCAAGATGATCTGTTCCAGCATGAATTTTTTCGCGGCCTCTTCGGTGATGGCCGAAAGGGGTTTTGCTTCTATCCACTTTGTCATATAGTCGATTGCCACAATACAGTATTTCGCTTGCTTAGTGCTGGTGGGTAGGATCCCCACAATATCGACCGCCCACATAGCAAATGGGATCGGGCTGGACTGAAGACATCTCTTCGGGAGGTTGCTTTGGGATTGCGCTGAATATCTGGCATTGCTTGCATTTCTTTGCATACTCTGTGGCGTCTTCTTTCATTTTTGGCCAGAAGAATCCCTGCCTAAGGATCTTGAAGGCTAAGGATCGTCCTGCCAAATGTTCTCCACAAATCCCTTCATGAACCGTCTCCAAAGCAAGCTGTTGTTCATCTCTGTCCAAACATCTGAGTAGCGGCTGGCTTACCGATCGTCTGAACAGACGGCCCCCGACCAGAGTGTAATTCCCCGACCGATACTTAACCTTCTGTGCTTCTCTTCGGTCAAGTGGTAGGATGCCTTTTTCCAAGAAGGCCCTGATAGGGGTCATCCAATTGACCCCTTGATGAATTTCCATGCACTGCTTCTTGTCTATCGAAGGTGTCTTTACTTCGGTCAGATAGATGGACCCACTTAGGTTTTGGGTTTCTGCCGAAGCTAACCTCGAGAGGGCGTCTGCCCGACTGTTGTTTTCTCTAGCTACTTGAGTTAACTCGAAAGTTTCAAATAGCAAAGATTGTTCACGTACCTTAAGGGCGTATGCCTTGGTTCGGGGATCTTTTTGCCCATACTCTCCCGAGAACTGTTTTACCACCAACATTGAGTCACTGAATGCCCTTATGTGCTTAACTTCCAAATTTTTTGCCAAATCTAGCCCGGCCAAGAGTGCTTCATATTCGGCTTCGTTGTTCGTCAACGGGAAAGTGAATCTGATAGCTTGACAAATCTCGAATCCTTCTGGGCTTGTAAGAATTAGCCCTGCCCCGCACTTTTCCTTGGCGACCGAGCCATCGACAAACAACTTCCATTTTCCCGGTGTCTGAATCATTTGTTCTTCGGGAGCTAAGTCATTCGGCCCCGTAAAAGAGCATTCTACTATGAAATCCGCCAATGCTTGGGCTTTGATCGAAGTCCTCGGTGTATACTCTAAATCATGCTCCCCCAATTCGATCGCCCAAGCAACCACTCTGCCCGATGCCTCTGGCCTTTGCAATATTTTCTTTAACGGCTGATCGGTTACAACTTTGATCGTCCTTCCCTGGAAATAGTGCCTTAGCTTTCTTGCGGCCACTACCAGTCCATAGGCAAACTTCTCTGCATTCGGATATCTTGTTTCTGCGTCCTTGAGAATATGAGAGACATAGAATACCGGATGCTGGTTTCCTCCATGTTCTTTGACCAACACGGCTCCAAGTGTTCGATCGTTCACAGCCAAGTACAGCTGCAATGTCTCTTTCGGGTCGGGTCTCATTAAGAGGGGGGCTTTCACTAAGTACTCTTTAACATCCTCGAATGCTTTCTGGCAATTTGGCCCCCATTCGAAATTCTTGGACCCCCGAAGTACTTCAAAGAATGGTAAGGCCTTTTCGGCCGATCGGGAGATGAACCTCCTCAGGGCTGCTAGCCGTCCGGTCAGCTTTTGGATGTCCCTGATTGTCTTCGGTGCCTCCATATCAATTACTGCTTTAATCTTCTCCGGATTGGCTTCAATTCCTCTGGCGCTAACCATGTATCCCAGAAATTTCCCACTATTCACTCCAAACGTACATTTGTTCGGATTGATCCTCATGTTGTTTCTTCTAAGCGTTTCAAAACATTCCCTCAGATCTTCGGCATGATCCCTGAAAAGGGACTTAACAATCATATCGTCCACGTAGCATTCCATGTTCCGGCCGATCTGGGCTTTGAACAGTTTGTTGATCATCTTTTGGAATGTTGCCCCGGCATTCTTCAAGCCGAAGGGCATCTTGATGTAGGCATAAGTACCATTCGGTGTGATGAATGCTGTCTTGGGGACGTCCTCGGCATTCATGGCAATTTGGTGATATCCTGAGAATGCATCCAGGAAACTGAGTATTTGATGCCCCGAAGTAGCATCTATCAGTTGGTCAATGTTTGGCAAGGGATAATGGTCTTTCGGGCAATGCTTATTCAGGTCAGTGTAGTCGACACACATCCTCCACTTGCCATTAGATTTCTTCACCACCACTACGTTTGCCAACCAATCGGGATAGTCTATCTCTTCAATGAACTTTGCTTCCAGCAATTTTTCGACTTCAACTTGGATTACTTTCTGCCTTTCCATGGCGAAATTCCTCCTCTTTTGTTTCACGGGCTTGGCTTCGGGATCTACATTTAAACAGTGTTTGGCAACTGCAGGGTCCAAGCCTGGCATATCTTCGGGATTCCATGCGAATACGTCGTGGAATTCCCTAATGACCTTAATGACTTTCTCTTTCAATTTCGGCTCCATGTTCTTTCCAATTTGGATCATCTTTCCCGACTGACCCACGTACAGTTCTACTTCTTCGGTCTCTGCAGCCGGCTCAGCAATCGGGCTTGACAGGTCGGCCCCAAACTTTTCCAACTCAATGTTCAGCAGTTGGTGGCTGCCCCCAGCTTCGGTCTCATTTCTTTTCCTCTTTCCGGCTTCGGTCATCTCTATGTCTTTGTCTCTTTCCAAATCCTCCAACATGATTATTCTGGCGGCTTTCTGATCGCCTCTCATTTCTCCAACTCCATGTTCTGTTGGGAACTTCAACTTTAGATGAGGGACAGAGGACACAGCCTGGAACAAAGATAAGGCCGGCCTTCCCAAAATTCCGTTGTACGGACTATCGACCCGGACGACATAGAACTTTGCTTCCTTCACCACAGTGTACGGCGCTTTTCCCATCATGACAGACAAAGTGATGGTCCCTTCTATCGGTACAGGCTGATTACCGAAACCATACAAGGGCGCCTCGTGGCACGGCTCCAACTGTTCACCTCCTAAATTCATCTTGCAATATGTCCGATGATATAGAATGTTGACTGAGCTCCCTTCGTCCACCAGCACTCTCCATATCTTGTTTTCCCCGATTACTGGGTTTATAACAAGTGGGTCTTCGTGCGGCCATATCACGTCTTCGTAGTCATCTTCTGTGAAGGAGATAGGCAATGGTTGCCTAGCTGAACTTGATTGGCACAGGTTGTAGATCTGTCTGGCGTACTTTTTCCTTGCTGTCTTACTATCCCGATCAAGCACTGTTCCTCCGGAAATTGTCCTGACCTCTCCTCTGTACTTCTCCGAACTCTCAGCTTCCTTCCTTTTCTCCTTGGACTCGAGTTTGTCCCTCAAGTCGCCCACAAATTGGGTCAGTTCCCCATCTTTGATCATTTTTTCAATTAACTTCTTCAAATGATAGCACTCCTCGGTGTTGTGACCTTTGTCCCGATGGTAGTCACAATACTTGCTGTCGCTTCTTCTGTTCTCAGGGGTCTTCAACTTGGGTGGTCTGACAAACCCAGGTTTACCCTTTATCTCATGGAGAATCTTCGAGATAGGTGTGTTTAACGGTGTGAACACAGTGCTATCTCTATCTCTTCTTCGTTCGGCCCCTTTGTCGGGCCTTGTATCATTCAACCTGCTCTTGATATCTCCTCGACCCCTTCGGTCGTCTCTTCTGTAATCCCTTCGGTCGTCTCTCCTATCATACCTATCATTTTTCTTCTCCTTGTATCCCCCAATTGATTCCAATTTTCTTCTAATGGCCTCTCCTCTCACATATATATCATTTAAAGATTTGGGAGGCATATCATAAAGAGAGGACCGAAGCTTCTTACCTTTGACAGGGTCGAGGCCTGCTGCGAGGAATCCAGCCGCCTTGACTTTATCCAAGTTGGTGACCATGCCAGCTTCTTCTTTGAACCTTGCTAAGTAATCACCCAAATCTTCGTTCGGCCCTTGCCTGCAGTGGATCAGTGCTTCAGTGTCCTTCTCTCTTCGGCACAAATGTGAGTAGTGCCTTAAGAATTTTTTCTTCACTTGCTCATACGAGCCTATCGACCTAGGTCTCAGCGACCTGTACCACATGGATGCATTCCCCTTCAGGTAGGTCTTGAACATCTTACATAGCATCACATCGCAGTGCCCCATCCCAGTCATGAGCGATTCATATTTCTCACAATGATCTTCGGGGTCACCCTTTCCGTTAAATTCATTCATCTTCGGGAACTGCCTTCCGGGAGGCGGTCGAAAGTGTTCGACGTCTTCGGTCACCACTGGCTCGTGGCTAACCTTTCTCTCTCCAAACATGGCCTTCTCAATTCTCCGGATGCGGTCGTCCGTATGTGGACCCTCCTCTTCCGAATCGGAGGAGTAAACCACCTTTGACCGAGTTCTCCTCGAGTTTGATTCAGAGTCCTCTGACTCATCTTCATCAATTCTGGTTCTTGGTCTTTTGTCTCTTCGGTCGTCTAACTCCGGGTCTTCGGCTTCTAGAGCCTCGCGGAGTACCTTTTCTTGTAACTCGATCTCCTCCCTTTGGATCTTCAGGGCTTCCAGCCTCAAACGGTCGGCCTCCCTTTTTTTGGCCAGACGTTCGGCCTCCCTGCTGCTTTTCTCTTTCTCTATCTCTTTCCGTTTCCCCTTGGCTTTTTGTTCTTCTCGCCACTTCATCAAAATTTCCCGTTGCTCTTCGGGAGACGGTATGTCCCCCTCTTCGTCGAAAATCAAGTGTCTTGGGGTGATGGGAGGGGTGGTGCGAGTGTTTACAGCCATAGTGCCATCGTCAGCCGTTGGTATCTCGGTTTCGTTCGCCATTACTAACAATATACTCCAACACAAACGTAACTCTGCGTTTCCCACAGACGGCGCCAAATGTTACAACCAATTTCCGTCGGTGTATCCGTTCGGTCGGACCTGCAATTGAAGAAGAATGCGAGGGTGTGGCCCCCCGATTCACCTCCGGTGTGAGAATAAATTAAACTGGTTTTTATGAATAAAGGTAAACGCAGAGTGTTTGTGTGTAAGTGATTGAATGAAAATGATATCAAACCTCCGTTCCCCTTCTTATTCTCTATTCTGGCAGTTATCGGGGAGTGGGACGAATGGAGAACATGTCCCACGTTCCCACGTTCCCAGGGAATACAACTGAATAGACCGTTGTATATAACTGGGCCGAATGACATGGACCCTCGCCAGTCGGGAGCCTCCAAGCCGATTATCCTCATTGGGCCTTCAGTCCAGCCCGACAAGAAGTTGGGCCTCTAACACGAACAATTAATTTGGTTGGAGATTTTAGTAGATCACTACTATTCTAACTAGTATTAGTAACTAGTGCTTTGTCACAGATTGTTATTTCTATTTTTTAAAAAATATTTCTCGACGATCCAACCGTACGGATGTCAAGATATATCTAATTTAGTGATATTCTCAAATTTTCAAAAAATAAAAAATTAATTTGTTTTGAGATCTTAGTAGATGACTACTATTCTAACTAGTACTAGTAACTAGTGCTTTGCCATGGATTGTTATTTCTATTTTTTAAATAATATTTCTCGACGATCCAACCGTACGGATGTCAAGATATATCTAATTTAGTGATATTACCAAATTTTTAAAAAATAAAAAATTAATTTGGTTGGAGATCTTATTGGATCACTACTATTCTGACTATTACTAGTAACTAGTGCTTTGTCACGAATTATTGTTTCTATTTTTTAAAAAATATTTCTCGATGATCCAACCATACGGATGTCAAGATATATCTAATTTAGTGATATTCCCAAATTTTAAAAAAATAAAAAAAATTAATTTGGTTGGAGATCTTAGTAGATCACTACTATTTTAATTAGTACTTTGTCACGAATTGTTTTTTTTAAATAAAGGTGTTAATTCAATAATAAAAAACCATACGGCATCTACTCCAATGATCGAGTCGAACAAACAGTAATTTGCAATCGCCTGTTCTCATGAAGAGACAGTTAAGCGATATTTTGAAGATAAAGTATATACAAATACAAGTACCCACTTCGTGCATCCTCGTTGGATTACTGGTACCCCCTTTATCATGCCCGATGGAGCTATCGTCTGAGCTATCGACCAAAACTGCAATCCCATACAACACTTCATCACTAAATCAAAAGCCCCGCTCACAATTAAAAAATGAATAATAAAATCAAAATCATAAAGATCCATCAAAACCAAAGAAATCTTGCATATCTCAAATTCCGAATATTAAAACAGATCAAACACACAAAGAACACACCAAATTCTCACAAGGAGAGATAAACTAGACCCAAATAAATTAGGAAAACTCTCACCACGAAGGGAGACTATTGAAAAATAAGAACAAAAACAAAGGAAATTAAAAGATTTGGGGCTTTCCACCGATGAAAAATCGATGGAAGCCCCGACGATTAAGCAAGAAAAAAGAGGGGAAAAGTGAGGCGGCTATGGAAAAGTGTGGGGAATTGTTGTTTCTATTTTTAAAAAAAATATTTCTCGACGATCCAACCGTACGGATGTCAAGATATATCTAATTTAATGATATTCCTAAATTTTAAAAAAATAAAAAATTGATTTGGTTGAAGATAAAAAAATAAAAAGTAAAATTTTGATTTTTTAAAGCTTTAACGAGCCGAACTCGAGCCGGGCACCCTAAAGCTCGGCTCGAGCTCGATAAGCTTAACGAACAAAAATCTTGTTCGAGCTCGACTCGAGTTTTTAACGAGCCGAGCCAATTCGAGCTCTTAACGAACTGAGCTCGAGCTTGTTCACGAGGATCCTCACCGTGGGTATTAAATTATTATTCATTACTATTGCGGGTTTTATATATTGTAATCGTAGTACAATAATAATAATAAAATCCCGCAAGAAACGCAAATTTCCTTACCCCACACCCGCGAAACCATGATATTGAAACTTTCGAGGCTGAAGTGCACAACAAACACACTTTTTAGGACAGCCAAAAGTTTTCTTCAAAAAAAATTATTATTTCAATTTTACAAGGTCGGTATTTTACAAGGTCGGTCGGAATTTTAATCATCCCCGTAAGGTTTTAATTTGAACGTGACTATATATTGAGATGACAATTTCTCCCGATTCGATGGATACTCAATCCGTTTCGATCTAATTAGGTCTAATCGAATCCGAAATTTTGAATTTGGATTTGGGTTTGAAATTTATTTTTGGATCCGATTAAATTTTTGATAGGATTTGGATTTTATTCTAACCGAACCGAATCGGACCCGAAATCCGAAAATTGAATCGAACCCATGCATCTCAAACCCGGATCCGAATTACAAATATATAGATATATATATATATATGTGTGTATAATATAGTGTATTATGTTTATATAATATTTTTTTAATTATTACTTTCTAATAGTCTAATTATTTTAATGCTATTAATTTAAGTTGCATTCAACTTAAAGTTACTACATACTTTCTCGTAATCTTGTCAACAATATTTTTTCGTTCATAAATTATTAAGAGACTCATCTTATAAAGCATTCAAGTCAATTTTTGACATATAAATGTTTCAAATTGAGATATATATTTTTAGTGTTCATCTTTTAATTATATATATTTGGATAATGCATGCGCTCATTTAGAATTTACATTTTCCTTTACATTTGATTAAATATAGTGTTCTAGTTGATAAATTATTGTTTCAAAAAAACTTGTTGATAAATGGTTGTATAATTAAATTGAGACCCGATTAAAATCCGAACCAAACTGAAAGCCAACGTATCGGGTCTGAATCTAGGAATTCGGGTTTCAATTGGATCTGGGTCCAACATATATATTTGAGTTCAGGTCTGGTTTTCGTAAAACCCGAACCGACCAACCCATTTGTCATCCTTAACTATATAATTTGAATATGATCTCGATCTAATCATAATTTTCAAGTTCGAAGCGTAACTTGATAAAAATTTCGATACGTACAAATTTGTCTTTGATACTCGAATCAATTATATTATATATTGACAAAAATTCAAATGTGATAAGGTCGATTTGAGTTCGACTCATTTAAAATAATAAAATATTTATTATTTATATAAACAATATTAAATAGTAACAAATAAATAATTATAATAAATATCAGTTTCGATTAGTCTCATAAACTGAGTAACTTGCAGCCTGTTTAGCTAACAACGCTTAAAGGAGAAAGTTTTAAGGAGATTTTGGTGTGTTTGTGTACATCGACTTTAATCCGATTTTAAGTTAAAAAAATGCTTAAAGTCATAAGTTACATTTAGGTACTTTTGACTTATGACATATGACTTATGGAGTTTTTTTTTTTTTTTTTCACAATTCTTGTAAATCTTAAATATCATGAATTTAAAATTTTTTTAAGTCAAATTTCACTTTAAGTCAAAATTATTAAACCCCATTCAACTTTAAGTAAAATTACCCAAACACTTTCATTTAACTTAAAATAAACAACTTTACTATCTCTTTTAAGTTAAAAATACCTCCATTAAATCAAAATTAACTTATTTTAAGCAATCCCAAACACCCTTTTGAACTCGAGGTCGTCGGCTTGATACACCATTCGAATAAATCGATTTCGTTCAACTTAATTATTGTCAATTCGAATTTAAATATTTTACTGAGATAAATTCAAACATCTAAAAATTAATTTGGCCCATTTACATTTTACACCCCGTTGTCATACCCTACCGCGTTCCTTCCCTGCCCTACAGGCCACAACCTCCTCTCCTCAACCTCGCGTATATATACACACACAGACCTTATATATTCTAGACACCAATAGAAACTAACAACATGAACATGGAAAGTTCAGTTCAAGTTAAAGAAATCACTCTCATCACTCCTTCAGAGCCAACTCCCACTCATATCCTCAACCTTTCTGCTCTAGATTCTCAACTTTTCCTAAGATTTCCCATCGAATACTTACTAACCTACGAGCCATGTCATGGCTCAGACAAATCTACAACCGTAGCCCAAATCAAGCTAGCTTTGGCTCGAGCACTCGTCCCATACTATCCACTAGCAGGCCGAGTTAGGGCTAGACAACATGGTTATGGGCTTGAAGTTGTTTGTCAAGCCCAAGGCGTTGTGTTCATTGAAGCAGAATCTAATGTAGATATCTCGGATTTCGAGGTGGTCCCACTTTACGTCACGGAGAGACGGAAGATGCTGTCGTTACACGTGGTGGATGTTTTGAAGGGGGACCCACTTTTGGTGGTGCAGCTGACGTGGCTTGTTAATGGTGCGGTTGCTCTTGGCGTTGGTTTTAGTCATTGCATGTGTGATGGAGTTGGTAGTGTTGGGTTTCTTAACTCGTTTGCTGAGTTTGCTAGACTCGGTAAGTGTGATTCTAATCCTGTTTGGGATAGGCATTTGCTGGATCCGAGTCATTATGGTGCTAACTCAGTAGGTCATCCTGAGTTTAACCGAGTTACTGATTTTAGTGGGTTCATGTCACTTTTTTCGCACGAAAAACTCACTCCCACTTCGGTTACGTTTGATAAAATTTTGTTAAGCGAGTTAAAGAGTGTGGCATTAACGAGCCGACTCAGTGAGTTACCATACACTTCGTTTGAAGTACTTTCTGCTCATATTTGGAGAAGTTGGGCCAAAGCACTAAACTTCCCACCTAGCCAAATTTTAAAACTATTATTTAGCATAAATATTCGTGAACGAGTCAAGCCATGTTTACCTGCTGAATTTTACGGGAATGCAATTGTACTAGGTTGCGCGCAAACTAGCGCTGGAAACTTAACTGACAAGAGCCTGAGTTACGTAGCCGAGTTAGTGAGGCAAGCAAAAGAAAAAGTAGGAGATAAATACGTGAGAGAGGTAATCGAGTTAGTGAGTCAGACTCGGGTGAGTCCTGACTCAGTCGGGGTACTAATCATGTCACAATGGTCAAGACTGGGGCTAGAGAAGGTTGACTTTGGGATGGGGCCACCAGCACAAGTGGGACCCATATGCAGTGATCGATACTGTTTGCTATTGCCGGTACAGAATCAGACGGATGCTGTGAAGGTGATGCTGGCTGTTCCCACGTATGGGGTTGACAAATACAAAAGTTTCTTATTGAAAAACAACAAATTATCTTGCTAAATAAAGAGTATTATTACTGTATTAGTATCTGATTTATATTATAAAAAATGAGTTGACATTGTAAGATACCCGTTGAGATTTTTAGTGTTTTTAAAAGGGATTTTAGGTGATGGAATTTAGATATGGTGAGCTCATAGTATGCAGATATATATATCTCAGGATCTGTCGTTTATGCAGCCTCATAAAACACATTTTGTGGTCATGGTTGGGAAGAATAATATTCTCGTGTGATAAATGGCTTTTTATTCTAGCATTATCTCCCTCGCTCTTTTTACAGATTCGAGAGTTCAAATCTTATTAATAATGAGGTGAATACGTGGGTGTGTTTAATTATTAGAAAAAAAAATATTCTCATATCTAATATTGTTTGTTTATGGTGATTTTTGTGCCATAAAATGTCGGGACACTAATATTGTTTGCTTTTGGTGATCTTTGTGCCATAAAATGTCGGGACAGGAGCTAGATCATGTTTTTATAGTTGCCCAATTCTGTTAAAAAAACCCTTCAACCATTCTATATTTGAATCAGAAGCACTATGTTTAAAAACTGTCTCCACACTTCTGTTTAACAATCTCTCGTCACATTTTGGTGACTGTTTTTTAACTCCATTATTGGAGTTACCAAAGGGTCTTAGTTTTGGTCCAGAGTACAGAAATGCTATTGATTATTTGAGACTTAGATATGCCTGAGAAGGAAGAGCCAAACCATTATCCAGCCATGTAGCATATGTTGCTTCCTTTGAAAAAAGACTATTAGTTCACCAGAACCAAAAATCGATAAGCCAGCCGAGAACGAACCTGTATTTTCGATCCCTGTAGTTGTAGGTAGCATTCTTCCATCAAACGCAGAAGGATTATTTGCCAATACTTCAGTACATATGTTTGTATTGCAGGAAGCACATTTTTCTTGGAGTGATTAAACATCTCAAGTTCAAAATATCTGCAAAAACAGAAATGCTCTGATTCATAGGTGTTCTAAATCACTTAAGATAGTAACCAATTATCACGAAAAATGAAGAACTGAGAACACGCCTGCTTTACTCGATTTAGCTTGCCAGCCTTATAACCCACACACAGAAACAACTTTTTTTCAAGAAATAGAACGAAGATGACATGCTATTTTGCTAATATGTGCGTCTTAAGGAGAGTAGACACAATAAATTCAGAAGGAAAATCCTAGGACCCTTGTAAAAGTTCATGACTTAGAATTTTATTTCCTTTAACGGGCAGGAATGCAGGAAGTTAAATGCAAGTTACAATCCAACAAGAAAGGCAGTTGTACCAATTCAAGTGAATAGAAATCGTGAAGGCCTCAATATTTTGACATAACTTGATAACGAAAATCAGTCACTGCAGTCATACGAGAATCAAATTATACCAAGTGGGCCAAAAGCAATCCAAGAATTTTGTATACGTTCATAATCTGAGTGATTTCCTCTCTACCAGATTATTCTCGGAATAAAGATGTGCGGCCGTGTGTTTTTCTCCAGACCGAACGGTACAAATCAGTTGCAAGTCACCATTTTTACGTATCTGCACAACACCTTTATGGTAAAAGCGGTGTGCATTGTTGATGATACAATGTGAAGTACAATATCTTCTCTCTTTGTTCATGCTCATGTTATTCAAACTCGAATATTCAGATATAATTCTTTAAGCAGCACGCTAGTCACCTAGGCAGCATTGCTCGGAGGAACGCATATGTTTGTTTAATTCTCTCTTTGTTCATCTGCATAGATCTGAAAAAGTATAACTCGGATACTAAGAAAATGGTTAATAAAGTTGCCCTTTCTCTGTTCTTCATGGGCATTGTGAATCTGATATCAGAGTTTTTTTTTTTTTTTTTTTTTTGTGTTCTTATGTAAATTAGTTTTTGCAACTAGACAATGAACGACTAATCTGAAACTCTGCCATTTTCGGGTAAAAGAATGCAACGAAGAGTTATACGGTTGAGGTGCGTGTTTGTGACATATAAAAATGCTAAACCGAGAGACAGAATCTTATTATCAAAGATAATAAGATTCTAAACAAAGATGCTATCAACAAAGATGCTATCAAGGAGCAATTACCTGACTTGGTTTTTGCCACTTGCTCTACAAAATTTCCTACATCAACCCCAAGAACCACAGCCAGAACCACAACAGCATGAACTTGTAAACACTGAACCCATACAACCACCTGCAAACACTCAGCCTCAAACTCTAAACACTGAAACTCCCACTCAAACTCAACCACAAGCCCAACCTCAACCTGATCAACCACCACCACCTACTCAGGTCAAATCAAAACGTGGAGGTAGAACAAAACACACAGCAGAAAAAAAAAAAAACTGAAAGGAAGAGCTAGATAACTGATTTCAGGGTGTCAAAAAAAAAAAAAAAAACTGATTTCAGGGCACAAAAAAGTTGCAAGAAAGTGTCTAAATAAGACCCAGTACGAAAATAGGCCTTTTAACTAGTATTGGACTATTAGTGGAAGTGAACAGTTGGCCCATTTTGTATCTATTAGAGCTTTCATTACTAGTGAACAATATTTACAGAGTGTTGACAGAGAACAAGAAGAAAGAAAAGTGAGGGACTAATATGTAGTAGCTGTAGTATTTATACAGCTTTACGAGAGTAACAAACTATCTAACAAACCTTTTTTACATTTCTAGACTTGAATTGCTATAATAATAAGCATAAGAACTTCTAAAAAAAGAAATGGAAATGATCAATAGAGTGAACTCTTACGCTAGTCTGGACACTCAGTTGTTTAGGTCTCTGGGCAGTTTCTCGAGGACTTGGACTCAAACTGTAACTTAATTGTTGGTGGGTGGCTTGTCATAACCTAGTTGATCACTCGAACAAAATATTGCATGCGTATAATCTTTATAACTAAAAAGCAAAATGTGCATAATACAGATTTTATGAAGCAATCGAAAGGTTGACAACTATAGACTTGAATATTTGTTGGTTGGCAATCTAATTTGTACATTATCCAGTATACAATGCTCAGAAGATCACGAAAAAGTTTCTAGCCATGAAAAGTAATCTGAATCACCTACAAGAGACCACCTGTGTGTCAAGATTTTTGGTTGCTCTTAGGAATGAAGATAAATCCTAAGCCGATCTCAGTTCTCATTGAAGTGAATGGCGCCAACTTTCCACACTATGTATGTTGTTGTAAACATCACCGTGCTGATTAAAACAACTGAAAGTATAATGAAAAACACTTCATTTCCTCCTGGTAACTCGAACGTGAGACCCTTTTTTGGCATCCCCCGTTTACTGTCATCCAACATGTTTGTTGGTGCTTCCGGAAGCCCAGGCCTTCGTTTCCCTTTATCACTCTCTCTCAGAGTCTCTAGTACTTGGCTTCCGAGTTGTAGCTTAGTTGCTTTCTTGGGTTCTGGTTTACGACTGAGAACTCGGGCTGCCCTTAGTTTATCTCTTGCAGTTAAGCGTGATGATCTTATTGGTGTAGATCTTAGGTTAGCTGATGAGTTTTCCTGTTTCTGCTCAGAAGTAACAACTGATCCTTTAGAATCCTTAGAGGCCTTGGACTGCACCTGTAGGTTAGCACTAGCTAACGACTGACTATCTTCTGAGGTTCCTGAGGATGGCAAATTCTCTGTTGAGGGCTGATTAGCTGAAAGTGACGCTTCAGCATTTCCAGAACCCTTATCACTGGTTTCTACAGCAATATTATCACCACTAGCAAATAAAACAAAAGGCTCTAACTTTTTTAATTTTATTCGTAATCCAACTACGCGAGGATGAGAAACCAAATGAGTGACATTTTGTGCAGAAGATCCAACATCAATTCTTGACGTGTGATGGTAATTAGCCTGCACCATATTAAGACCTAGTAAGAAATAAAGGTGCACTGCAACCACCACAATATGCTCAATATCAAGGAACAATTTGTTTGACAGTATGTGCATAGAAGCAACCAGAATCTCGATATGTACGGTGTCTAATTATCAGAAGCCTGTGATACCTCATCGCAAACTTATTTTAAGGAATAACATAAGCAACAATCAGAACATTGCCAGTCTCAGTTTGTATATCTCAACCAGTCTAACTGACTATCATACCGTAATATGAATGGAAATTCGGAACCTAGTTTCTCTGTAATTATGATATGGCACACTATGTTACTCCAATTCGGGTACGGATTGTCGGACAAGACAATGTAATATCCAAGTGCCAGACTAGAAAAACCTGAAAATAAAGGACACTGACACTGTCCAGATTTTGGACACAGGTACAGGGTAACAGGGACACTACATAATAATGCATTAATAAACAAGCATGGTAAATAAGATACCTTAACAAAAAGTAACAATAGAACTCAAGTTAAAAACAAGATTTCATAAAGGGCTTTGCAAATTAAGTGTCTTCTCTACTTTATTCTCAATTCTGCTTCTTTCTTTCTTCTCGTATAAAGAAGTGTCGTTTCCAAGTGTCCGACACAGGCATAGTGACCCAAACAGACGAGTTGGAGTAACATAGATATAGTTGTATTGCAATTTGCAAGGTACTTTGAAGCCAGCATAATGCTTCATATATACATGACATAAAAAAAGATGTACACTTACATAATAAGACTTCTTATCATGCGAACCAGCACTGTCTGAACAAAGTTCTGAAGTTAGAACATCATTTCTTATTTTCATTATAACATTAAATAGTTGTTTCTATGCAGTTATGCAGTCTACTAAGAATATATTCATTTTAATTTTTAACTGTAAAATAGTCATTTATGTCAATAATTATGTCCACTTTTAACATTATTTATGGTTTACTCAATATTACTGTACTAAACATAGTCTGCTTATCCACACAAAAAACAAGAAATGATAAGGCTAACTGATGAAAGGCTTTTTATATACATACAGATATAGATACATATTAAAAAGAGATAAAGAAATGAATACCAGGGATGAGGTGAAGCAGACAAGTGAGTTTAATGAAAGAGCAGCCATTTCTGTACAATTTATTCAAGCAGATTCATGTACCCATCTGAAGCTTAGAAGAGAATGAAGAAGAAGATGAACGAAAATTTATGTGGTACTGAATTGTAGACTGGCTCGATCAGAATCAGGGTCATTTTATCAGGATACATTGAACGTATTGTTTATTTTGGTTAGAAAATGATAATTAACACAACTTGGTTCTATGGTCTAGCGGTTAGGACATTGGACTCTGAATCCAGTAACCCGAGTTCAATTCTCGGTAGAACCTTCTCTTTTTTTTTTAATCTTTTTTCTTTCATTTATTCTTTGCCATCCGTTCACCATCTTTTTTCTTTTATTTTGATTCCCACTGAAGATAATCCTTTTATGATATAACAATAGGTAAAAACCGCTTGAAGCACGGGTATTAACACGTTTTTATGGTGTATGAAGTGAAGTTAATATAATGATTCTCTGGTGGATTTTTGACTAAATATTTGTTATCACTAAGCAAAATAGCTGGATATTATCAAAGTGTTGTAAGACATTCAAAATTTATATGGCAGTTGCCAACTATCACAGTAGCTAGTATCTAGCTTTGGCATCCATCACACTAGCTGGTAATAGAATGAACCGAGATAACCTTTCAAAACTGGCTATGAAAAGCTATTACGATAAAATCAACTCAACAAAGATGCGGATTACATTTACTAATGTTTTGGGGGGATGAAGAAGGGACAGATAAAAAGATCCTAACAAAATAGCAACCCCGATATCTGGAAAATACAACAGAATATGTTTCTATCATAACTGGCACCAACAAAATTTGTAAAACTTTTAGCCCAGGAGAAGATCACTCATGCAGTAGGTCCTCTAGACTGATCTCCATCCAGAAGCTCATTGACACAAAATTCATTCAAATTCTCATACATTTTCTTCCATTGTTGTAACATCTGAGTAGATCGTTTGCAGTCGAGCTTTAGTCGTTCTATCTCCATTTGAGTAGCTCCAGAAGAACCTTCTTGCTGGTGAACATTGGGAACAAATAGTTACTAGAACACATAGTATGCAAATTACTAATACATATGCAATAGTTAGTTTGTAATTATTACCTCATAAAACGTGACAGGAATGAGATGACATATAAAATATCAACAAAAAGAATATACTTAAGAACCCAATTTTTTTAATTCACTATGAAATAGACAACTAAACAAAACTAGTAAGATGTAAGAACCCGATTTTTCATTTCACCACGAAACAGACAACTCAACTTAACTAGTAACTACAACTTCTAGCCTAAAAGGTACTTGTGTAGAAGCAGAAACTAATCACAATGGACATTTACACGAAGTCTGCATTTAGAAAATTGTGGTTTCCTTATACGAAGTTGACAATTCTAAATGGAGAAAGTAGTAATGAGAACGAATGGCCTCTTGGCCCGGCGGTTCCTCGTCGGTATGTCGAGTGTTCAAACCTCGTGAAAGACAAGATGGGTGTGTGAATGTTTAATTACTGTATTTAAAAAAAAAAATAGTAGAGAGAAAGTTAAAGTGGGTGGAGATCAGATAGGAGACTAGAACAAGAAAGGTTATGAGGTTGTTTGAAAGAGTTAGCGAAGAATTCTACTGCCAAGAAGCTTTACAAGAGATTACAGATGGTATCGCGGTACTTTTTCTCTTTATTACCCACTTTATAGTAATGAAGATTGACGTATCATTTAAAACAATCTTCCCCAAAATCAGAAATAGGGCCCTGTTGTTGAACATATGGATCTACTTTATTTTTGTTGATATTTCTATGAAAGATGAGCAATAGAAAAATTCTATTATCTTCATTATTTCAGGTGCTTACAGTATAATAGAAGCAGCTCTAATGATGCACTTAAACTCTTTAAAGAGCAAAAAATTAATTTAAGATGTTTATCGTGGGTGCAAGACAATTTATAATGCAGATCAGCCAAAATATGTTAGGAGGGAACAAGAGAATGAAACTAATATCTAACAATTAATTTTAAATATTATACGCTACAACCAGAATTTTGTTTTTTTACAGATTTGAGAAGCATAACCTAGAGAAGTACCCAGAAATGGTACAGATATCAAGAGAAAGGTCATTGTGCTATATCACAGAATATGTACTTGCTATAATAGAACAGTAGTGTATATGCTCGAAATTTCGACAACTAATTATCATCAATATATAATAAAAAGATATGGACCTCAAGTTCTTTGATTTGGCTATCCATTGTGCAGGTGCTGATGTACGAAGCATGAAATGGTATTTCTGAATCAGCCTGGGGAATGATGACAGCCTTAACATCCGAATTGTCATCCGTTGAATTTGTGTACTTCTCCAGTGGAGGAGGCACCAAGGCTCCTGGTCTTCGGGACTGAGAATGCATTGATGTTCGAGGATACAAAGACGGAGGTCGTCTTATTACAAGTAAATTGTTCACAGGACCTGCATAATACAGTAACCTCCACTTATAAGAACGATAATCATATCTAGTACGTTCTTTATCAAATTTGCGAATTTGAATATTTTTGATTTTTTAAACTACTGCAAACAAATGGATATTCTGCTTTTCCAAGAAAGTGAACAAAAACTTGGCTTAACAGGAAGGAACTACTTTAATACAGCATAATGGGGTTTTTTTTTTAACAGGAGCATAATGGACAAGTTTATAAACATGGGCAAAAGTGAAACTAACACAGAACACTACAACTATTAAAGTTCGTGTGACTGTAAACTAGTGATATGAAAACTTATGACTAGCATTTATAAAGGTATGTTTGGTAATCCTATCTTACTTTTCTTCTGTGTCTGTGGCTGGTGACTAGAAATAAAACACAAAAGAATAGCTAAACAACTATCAGTTCTAACAATGTTTAAAATACCTTTCGCATGTTTAAGGATACGAATGATATTACGGGATCTGGTGTCCCAGACCCGTATCATGCCATCCTCTGACCCAGAAACCAAAAGATGCCCATTGACAGCAAAAGTCAAGCAAGTAACAGCCTTGCTGTTTCACAGAAAAGATGAACAATAATTTAGAGATGTTGAGTTTGCGATTCTGACAATATCCATATAATATATATAAGCATAAAGTTAGCCTAGTTACAGAAATAAATAGATACTTCAAAAAAATTCTGTATTATATCTTAACTGATTAAGTAGTACATTTCTCAGTAAAAACCATATGACAAGCCTAATCTGAGGTCAGCCTATTTATGGCAGCCATAGTTTGTAAGAAGTGTATACGTGACCTGCATATGAAAGAGTATGAAACACTACAGGTTCATAACATAACTCACAAACCTGTGATCAGATAATGCGCCAATGATATGTAGACCATAATTGCTGGTAGATGTAGGTTGAGCATGAAGGGCAGCAATATATATCTTTCCATCTCTACCTCCAGCATAAAACACATGCTCCCCCGGGTCCAACGCAATTGCATCAATTATTGATGGGAACACTATATTTCTTAGAAGTTTCCCTTTAGATAAGCTCCATACCTGGACAATGCACATCAAGATTGTTAAATAATTATCAGAAACACTATATATTGTAGCCAGAACTATACAAAAACAAACTAACACAGAGACAATAAAATCTTTATAATATCATCAGCGGGGGTGTTTTAAATGCCCGATTGTAATTAGAGCCACAAATCTACATTGCGTTGGATACGTATGTAGTAACGGTATGAGATACACTATAATAGCCGAACTCAATTTTTTACTTGCCCGTAGCAACAAAATTGGTCATCATAGTCCACCACAGACTCAGAAGGTCGTGATTTGACCTTAGACTTAGTTTTGGAGTTGAGCCTTACATTTAAATACACATGGGAGTCTACAGTATCCTCTTAAATTGCTAGTGTCCTTATTTGAACCAAACACAAAACCCCTGTTGCTATGAGATGACACAACTATCCTTTGTTTCCTACCTCCAACTTGATCAGAAGAATAAATCCAGGCTGCCTAATCAACTCAGATACGATCATGCTGATCAAATCCCAAACCATATTAAGAATTTCTACGAGCTCAAATGACAAGGTGCTATAGCTACCCTCGTTCAATTATACCACATCCTCATTAAATTTAAACACAGCATTTCCCACTCACAAGAGGCACAAATCTTCTATGCTTAACAGTTCATTAACTGGTCAGAATCTTAATAACTGGTCAGAATCTTAAATATAACTTGATTGGCATTTTTTTCTATAAGCTTTCAGGAAGAAAAAAAAATGGGCTACACATTGATGATAGTACATGGAATGCTACACATGCTCACAGAAGGCAAACATGGCCTGCACGAATGGTAATGAGGTCATTCAAACACATGACAGAATAAAATTTATACACAATAAACAAATGCTTGGCTGCTCTGGAAACCATATGCTAGATTATATCTAACAAAACAATAATACAGGTTGAGCAAGAGGTGTTGCACACCTTGCAAGTCCGGTCCTCAGAAGCAGAAATTATGATTGCATTACATCCCCCATGACCGATAACTATATCTGTCACTCGTAAAGAGTGCTCGGAGAAACTATATTCGAAAAGATGTTTTGCTTCATTCCTCCGGATATTATCAAAAATCCTAGTGTGTCACACAAAGAAGAATTAATCATTCTCAGAATAGAGACAGAGCAGAAAGATCCATATAAAAAGATGTAAAATCAAAGGAATATAAGAAAGTACATGAGAAGTGACCAGACTCGAACACACCCATCCTCTGCTCCAGAAATCAAAGTAGATTGATCGACATATACTAAACATGAAACAGCCCTGTAGTGAGCGTGCCATTTCTTAAGCAATCTGCCAGTAGCAGCCTGTATAAACGACATGTAAGTAAAACTAATATAGCAGAATAGAAACAGGCTATAAAACACAACAAAGTAGAAAGAGGAGATATCAAACACAAACACTCACCTGCCAAATGTAAATATCCCCAGAGACGCCGCCTCCAATTATAAAACTTCCGTCATCATCGCAAACTAGTGCACTAATCGGTTCTGAAGGAAAACACTTGACTTCTACCTGAGGCTGCACATTTTAAAAAAAACAAAGCACCATGAGTATTCTAAATAAATCCAGCTGTGACTCATCCAATCACACCTTACAATCCACATATACAACGGAATTACCTCACGAAATTCTACCATATGTTACAATACATCATATCACACAGACATGTTAGAAAACAGCTCAAACTCAAATAATTTACAAATTACATCCTCGCAGACAATTATCAAACACATTGCGGCACTACATGTGTGTTTGTGTGCGAATACAAATTGAAAATTAATTAGGTTTGAGCTATTGTAAATAATGTAAAAAAATAACATTCTCACAGACAAGTTAATTAACCGCTTGCAATAATACATACATGTGTGTGGGAGAGAGGGAGAGAGGGGGGGGGGGGAGAGACAGATACCTTGTTCCAAGACCAGTAGAAAACAGAACCAGAATTAGCGGCGGCGTCACGGACTTGAGAAGCGGCGAGATAGCGGCCGCCGACGGAGATGAGACTGTGCGGGGGCGAGGCACAAGTTCTGTAACGTAGATGTTCGGCACCGGAGTGCAAGTCAAAGCAACTTATTCCAGCGTCAGTCGGCGACGACGCAATCACTATTTCATCTTCCATTTTTCCCGATTAAAAAATAAAAAATTGAATCTTTAAGTTTAGGGAGAGGTTTTGTTAAGCTGCAGTGCTGCTCGGGTTTTGTGGCAACAATATGTTAGATGGAGGGGAAAGGTATTAACGACGGCGTTTTGATGTTTGTTTGGCTGACGAGCTTTTTTTGTTTTATTTATTTTTTTTTTCTTTAAGAAACTTTGCCTACAAGTCGACAACTACATGGGTAAAACAAAATTTGAAAATTTTATTCACTATGCTGGACAGAATCCCAAATGCGGTGTTTAGGAGCGAGCTTGAAGTGGCGCCTTTTTCTGCGAAACTTAGGGAAAGAAGGTTGAGATGGTTCGGCCACGTCCGTAGGAGGCTAGTTGAAGCCCCAGTGAGGAGGGTCGAGAATCTTTCGGTTGGTGGGGCGAGGAGGAGAGGCAGACCGAGGAAGTCGTGGGAAGAGCAGCTCAGGCTGGTTTTGAAGGCCTTAGACTTAAATGAGACCTTGTGTGCGGATAGGTCTGCTTGGAGGCGACGTATCAGAGTGGTGGATTCTCTTTTAGGGTGCGGATCGGTTGTCGAAAGCCTCAGAATTGGGTTGGCTAGGTTAGCGATTTTGTAGTAGTTCGACTTTAGCGTTCTCACTTTGCGTTTTTAGTGTCTTCTGTTTGCTGGTTTTGCAGTTACAGGGATTCTGGCTCGGTGCTGTCTCACTGCAGGTTTTTCGTGTGATTGGAGCACTTCAAGTTATGAGTATCATAAATCCTCGCAGATAGGTATGCCCCATGTGGAGAACGCCATGGGCTCAGGTATGGCTTTGATCATTTCCGTATCAGCTGGTTTCCTTTGTATTTATCACACCCTTTGTATGTCGTGCACTTAGCCGAGGGTCTTCACGGAAACAGCCTCCCCGCTCTAAAAGTGGGGGTTTGGTCTGCGTACATCCTACCCTCCCCAGACCCTGCTCTGAGCGGGATATACTGGGTATGTTTGGTTTGGTTTGGTTTAGTTTATTAAAACATAAGCGGCCTGACTGTGATTTGAGTTGATGCAAGTTTATAAAATTTCTTTGTTTGTCAAAAAAAAAAGCTTGAACTGTTTTGATCTAAAAAAGTTAAACATGCTTTTTAATAATTTTAGGAATTTGGTATTTAAAATTTTTATTTTTAAAAAAAAATTAATATAAAATTGAAGTTTGAGATAAGTTAAACTGATAATTTTTTTTTTTCATTTTCTAGGTTATTTATAAGTTGTAATTAAAGTATTTGAACAGTAATACAAAACGAATTTTAGTTATTACTGTAATTTAGCATTAAAAAACTATTTTTTGTGTTAAAATAGCATCACATCTTCAATGCATTATTTCAATTTTGTTCTAAAATAAATATGCATTCATGTTTTTTATTAGGTAGAAAAAATAATGTTCCTCCTTTATCTATCTTTCTCATTTTGTAGTTGATGAGATGACAATTATAACTACATCCATCTTTTTTTTTTTTGTATAAAATACGAGATTTCCATTAAATTTGTAAATCATATAAGAGGGTCTCCAACAAAACTTGAGGAGGAGACGAGAAACAGTTTTGCAATTTAGCAAACATGGAACTCTAGCCATATTATGGGCTACCTTGTTTGCTTGTCTTTTAATAAAAGAAAGAGAGAAACCCGTTCTAGATGCCATAAGCTCCCGGCACATGTCAATAACATGCCCTTCTTCAAATTGGTTATCACAAGTACGTCCAATAGCCTGAACAGAAAGAAGAGAATCGGATTCAACAACCACCCTTTGATAGGCATAAACTCTAACAATTTCAAACCTTCAAAAATTGCATTAACTTCTTACGTTCTTTTTGGTTTTGATTCTAAATGGCACATATTTTCATTTGACTTAGAAAATATACACACTTATTTGAATCCATATCTTCACATATTTGAAATACAAATTTGTTCCGCGAATCCATCTACATAAAACACCCAAAACCTGCTCAAGTGAACCAATTCTCATCCACAAAGAATGAATGTAAATGCAGATTTCATAAAACAAATGGTTGGAACATGTTTATGTGACAACCCGACATTTTGCACTAATAATTGTAGATTTAAAAGTAAAAAAACTCTCGAATATCATAAAATATCAAACATAATACCCAAATGTAACATTGAAACGGAGCTAGAATAAATAGTCTGTTACAAATCCAATTAAAAGGAAACACAACTCCAAAAGCAAAATATGATCACTAAAGCATTATTCCAAAATACTTGCTCATATAAAGTCCTTTTTCTCCCAGTTTCCAAAAGCTAAGCACCTGAAAATTTGTAAGTAATGAGCTATACAAGCCCAGCATGATAAAAATTCGACAACTAGTGGATCAAGTATCAAATTTTCATAGAGCCAAAACATTATTCAAAAATCCAAAGTTCAGATCATATAAATTAATTCCACAGCTCGCTAAGGTCACGAATACCCGGTGACACGGTATCATAGGTTCATAATTCGTCAATAATGCGCTCCTTACTAAGGTATCATAAAGTGTGCACTCCCGAAGGCATCATAAATGGCACCCCCTAGTAAGGTATCATAGGCTAGTTCCGGAACTATACGCAATTACTAACGGTTCATAAGTCAGAGCTCATTGGGAATTCGTATTTCTAAAACAGTATACTTGATCCATAATATAGAAAATAAAAACAGTGCAAAAAGATTTCAAAATAAAAATAAAAGTCCGAAAAGTTAACTTACCTCAACTGTGCTAATCACGATCCAAAATTTTGCCAAATAAATACTATATTTTAATTAATCAAATCAAATAAAGGTTATTAAATAAACTAATATATACAAGTAAGATACATGGATTAGATAAAGTCAAGTGGTAACAAATTGGATACAAATGAAGTTAAGCTGTGATGTCCAAAATCAAAATCATTCTTATAATTTAAAACAATGTTTATTTAACATGCGGTGACCACCAAAGTGGCAGAGACCACCAACAGCAAAGTAATAACAGAGACATACAACTTTAAAGATTTTGAAATAAAATAAAGATATTGTAACATAACAAATAATTACCAAAATGTTTTCATTTAATATTTTAAATAAACAAACATCCATATAAAAAATATCAAGTTGGTAAGATTAATAACTAATAATAATAACACTGATAATGACAATAAATATAATAATAATAATAATAATAATAATAATAATAATAATAATAATAATAATAATAATAATAATAATAATAATAATAATAATAATAATAACAACAACCAAGAACTACAACACTAATAAAAATGATAACACATTAAATAAATAAATAATTCATAAAATGTAAAAAGATTTAACCCATAAATCTAAAACAATTAGGAGAATGTTGTGGAATAGAAACTAGGTTACGAATTTGTATTTAATGCTAGGGTTCAGGAGCTTCGTGCTTTAATGGCTGTTTCCGTGTTCGAGACTGATCGGTCCTCACAAAGTGCCTACGTATCTCGTGTTGAGAATCAATCCAGGACGTAGTTCTGAGAATGAGGGGTCAGACCCTTTATATAGGCTGAGAAGCCTTAGAATTATGGTAGGATTCGGATACTTGATGGGCAAGCCACCGTCTTGAGGAAGGTTCTAGACGCCTTCCTTGTAGGAGTCTGTTTCCTTATTAAATTGAATGCCTTGGAGGCTAAGTTTGGTAGGAGTATTATCCTTGTTTGACTCTTATTTGCTGAGCTGTTTATTACCCCTAATATTAATTATGAAATTAATATTTAATTAGGATTTTGAGCCCCATAAATGGGCCCCACGTTTGGACCATATCGGGTCTAGTTAATGCCACATTAAATGTGTCTTTAGGGCTTACTTTTAGCCCATATCATTTGCCCCCCAACTTCTAGGAAAACTGATCAGATTTTCCTTGAAGTTTTAACGACCTTTTCCAAGACTCGGGTCAGGGTTTATCGTTGTACACTAGTGTTTCACGAGTATCGTCTTTTTAAAGTAAAGCGTGGAGCGACCGACGCATTTACGACGATGTTAGACGACACTAAACGGTGTTAAACGGCACTAAACAGCGCTAAACAGCCTTAAACAACGATTAAACAGTGTTAAACGATGTTAAATGGCTTATATCGGCACTAACGGCGTTAATCGACGCTAAACAATGCTAACAGGCACTAAACTGTGATTAAACGACACTAATCGGTGCTTAAATGATCGGCCAAAAGGAGACCGGGACAGTTGCAGCCACCCCCTGGTCAGCTGGTCGGCTGCCAGGAGGTCCTGGTCGGCTGCCAGGTGCTCCTGGTCGGCTGCCAGGTGCTCCTGGTCGGTTGACAGGTGCTCCTGGTCGGCCTGACCCCTTCCCAGGCAGCTGGTCGGCTGCCAGGAGCTCCTGGTCGGCTGCCAGGTGCTCCTGGTCGGCTGACAGGTGCTCCTGGTCGGCTGACATGTGCTCCTGGTCGGCTGATTGGCTGACAGGGGCTCCGTGTTGACTCAAACGGCACTAATCGACGCTTAAACGACATTTAATCTATGTTAAACGACGTTAAATGGCATAAGACGGCACTACTCCGTGCTAATCGACGCTAATCGATGCTAAATTTAGGAATGTTCGAAGGTCGACGTTCGTTCTGGAAAGTAAAAAATCTTCACCAGAACCATCGACCGGGCCAACCAACTGACGGGAGGTGCCAGGAGGTCGGCCAGACCCCTTCCCAGGTAGCTGGTCGGCTGCCAGGAGCTCTTGTTCGGCTGCCAGGTGCTCCTGGTCGGCTGACAGGTGCTCCTGGTCGGCTGAGGCTGGCAATAGGTCGGCCTGACCCATTCCCGGGCAGCAGGTCAGTTGACAGGAGCTCCTGGTCGTCTGCCAGGTGCTCCTGGTCGACTGAGGCTATCAAGAGGTCGGCCTGACCCCTTCCTGGGCAGCTGGTCGACTGCCAGGAGGTCCTGGTCTGTCCTCGGGCGCCTTGTCGTGCCTCTCGAAGCTTTTTCGCAATGTCTGGATTCTCGTTCTTGAATCATGACCTTGATCGTTGGCCGTTGAGTACCACCTTTCGAAGCACAATTAGTCTTTTGATTAGCGAAGCTAATCTCTTGTAATCTATCTTCCTTAAGCGTAATTAACTTTTAATGCTCAGTTAAACGTTCAAGCGTAGCTTGGCGCAACATACTTGCCTAAATGATTCTTTTCTTCGGAATCGTATAAATTTGTTACGATTCTTTTCATATATATCGGATGAATTTCATCTTTTTTCGCTCATAAACGATAGATGACCTGTAAACACGAACCGGGCTGTCTTTCGACCTATTGTTGCAGGTCATCACTTTCCTATAAAAGAGATAGAGTAGTCTTCATTTCATTTCACTCCTTCACTTCTTCACTTCTAAAATTCTCTCTAAAAGCTCTGCCAGCTCTAAGGCTTCCAAGTTCTAGTTTCAAGTTCCAAGTTCGAGTTCAAGATGTCAGACGGCAACCGCGCACCTGCCCCATCCTTCTCTATGTCCGAGGCGATGTCCAAGAGGACCATGGCAAGAACTCTTCGAGGTAAAACTAGATTGCAACCTCCCTCATATATTGATCGTCGATTTCATTCTTTATTAAACTTGTTGAGTACTATGAGGGATGCATTCCCTAACAGTTCTGAATTAGACTCGTACCATAGTCCGTGTAAGTTAAACGAGCATGATGTAGAGGAAATTAGAAAGACATATGGCTTCCCGGACTCGGTCAAGGTCCGCTTTCCTGGCCTAGGTGACAGAACCTGTAATTGGCATCCTGAGAAGTTATGTGTTTTCAATGGTGCTCTTGAAGCAGGTTTGAGATTTCCAGTTGATCCATTCATTATCAGGCTTCTAACGGAGATCCAGGTTCATCCCTGCCAGCTATATCCTAATGCATGACGTGCAATTCTTATTTTCATGTTAAGGTACCGGGATCTAAATATCTCTCCGAGCACCACAATGTTCCAAAGCATATTCGCAATAAAGAATTCTCCTGACTCTAAAAAAGGATGGATCAGTATCCAACACAGAACCAATGTTCCTCATATTGTGAATGCCTTCTCCTTCCCAGATTCCATCATTCTTGGGGAAATGAGTTCGTGATTCTGAAATGGAGTGGTGGCAACTGGGGCCATTTCTTTGTGTCGAAGTTCGGAGAAGTGAAAGACAGTCTGCACTTCGTGTGTGATCTAAGCCCAGAAGAGCTACTTGACCGAGATAGATTAATTGCGGATGATGGCCGAACTCATTATAAAGTTTTCTTGAATGAGAAGAGGCTTGTGGAAGCTGGCCTTAGCTTACTTTCTATTGAGGGTAATTTTTTATTGCACATTATGAACTCTGTTTGTTCTTATCCCAATATCTTTTCTGTTGCAATTTCAGCTGCTGAAGAAATAGACAGCCGTCCCGAGAACCAGCTGAAGGTTACTAGAAGGATGATTAAGAAAGCCGAGGTGGCTGCTGCACCCCCTAGCCAGAAAATTCCACAGTTCCTGTCGGGATGTTTTTCGAAAAGATCCCGGAATGCTGACGGGAAGGTCAAATCCCCTTTCATCCCTGGTTGGGGCATTTGCGAACAAGACTCTGTCTTGGGATGCCCGGAGTCGGCCTTAGATTGGTCTAAGTTTAGCATCACTCCCCCCGATCTTTTGACAGTGACTGCCGGGGATAAAATTGACGAGGCGGAGACTCTAGGAGCCCAAGCCCTATATTCGGTTTCACACTCTCCATCTTAGATGTAATTTCTTCATATAACTTATCATTGTAAATATCTTACTAACTCTTTGTTCTAGGCCAACGCCTACTTCCAGGCCAGCACTCGTCAAGGCCGAGCATATCGAGATGAGAACGTGGCATTAAAAAAGGAAAAAGCAATATTTGACGAGAAATGTCAGGACTTAGAGTCCAGGGCCATCCGTGCTGAAGCTGATGCACGTTCTTTCCAGAGGCAATATGACTCCTTGTACAGGAAAAAGGCGGCTGACTGCAAATTGGTGGTGAAGGCTTACCAGGAGTCTGAGGACTTTTTTCAGCTTATAGACAAGCATGATGACGAAGTACGCCCGAGTATCATGTCTGTCGGCTGGGACAGGGCTGTCAATGCTGTGAGCAAGAGGCATCCAACCGTAGTTAACCCAATGGACTTCCCAAGCCCTTATGGTCATGTTGCTTCAGGATTGGGAGTCAACACAGTGGCCCAAGCATCGGGTTCTGGCTCTAGGGGAAGTCATCGTCGTCCTGGCTCTGGCTCAAGAGGGGGCCCCCAAGCCGCTAGCCAAGACTCAAGCTCTTCGGGCTCTCGTAGAAAGAAGCCCATGATAGCGAGGAGGGATGGGATGATTTGTCAGCCAATCTCGGGCAGGAGGAGGCTTCAAAATGAAGCAAGCCCATCTTCCAGCTCCTCCGAAGAAGAAGAAGAAGAGGGAGAAGGAGGGGAAGAGGCCGAGAGGGCTGGGGCACACCCGATAGCAATGGCAGCCGAAGATGATGGCGGCTCTGATGATGATTCGGACGAGGAGGGTTCTACCGAGGAAGAGAGTTCTGAAGAAGCTCCACAGGAGTAAGTGGCCTTGCATGGCCTTGTTAGCCGCTTGTGGCTGTGTTTATTTTCATTCGGGGTCCTTCATGGACTTAGACTTTTATTTGATATGTCTGTAACTTAAACCTTGGCCCTTCAGGGCATATTATCTATGTAGTTATTTTCCTTTACTCATACGTTCTTTATTTTCTGTACTTGGTCATTCTAGACTTACACTCGACAGGTGCTTGGTACGTAATTAAAATCACAGAATCATAGAATGGAAAACAAACTTGCATTAATAACTCAAAACGGGTTCAACCCTTACATAGATAACAACTTTTCCTAATAGATAAATAAAAAGCTAAGTCTTTACAAGAATAGCTTAAATATAATAAACCTTCAGGTTCGTAACGTGCCAAGTGCGGGGCACCTCGCTTCCATCCAAGGTTTCCAGCTTGTAGGATCCTCTTCCTATTGTCTTCTTAACTCAATACGGCCCTTCCCAATTAGGGGCTAGCTTTCCCTTTTGACCAACTCCAAAAGCTTCTATCTTCCTTAAAACTAGGTCGCCTTGTCAAAAGAACCTCTCTTTAACCCTTCGGTTGTAGTGGAAGGATGCTCTCTTCTGATGCTCTGCATTCCGGGCAATTGCTTCATCCCTAACCTCATCAATTAGGTCTAGGGCAAGCCTCATGGCTTCTTCATTAGTCTCTTGTTCGTATGCCTCGACTCGAGGTGATGCATGCATAATTTCCAAGGGCACAACTGCCTCAGCCCCGTAAGCCAGCAAAAACGGGGTTGCTCCAGTTGTCACCTTACAGGTTGTGCGATATGCCCAGAGTATAGGCAGTAACTCATCCACCCAAGTGTTCCTTGAGCGTTCAACCCTCTTTTTTAGTCCATCCAGGATAATTCGATTGGCAACCTCTGCTTGTCCATTTGCTTGCGGATGTGCTACTGAAGTGAAACGAAGCTCAATTGCATTTTCCTCGCAGTACTTCTTAAACTCTTGATTGTTGAACTGCGTTCCATTATCCGTCACAAGAATTCGTGGGATTCCATATCTGTAAATGATGTTCTCCCAAAAGAACTGGGCAACTTGCTTGGTGGTTATCTTGGCTAGAGGTTTAGCCTCAATCCACTTGGTGAAGTAGTCGATGGCCACTATCAGAAACTTTCTTTGTGCAGATGCTACGGGAAAGGGACCAAGTATATCCATTCCTCACATTGCAAATGAAATAGGAGAGTTAATCGAGGTTAACATCTCGGGCGGCTGCCTTACAATTGAAGCGTGCTTCTGACATCTATCGCACCGCTTGACATAATTCTGTGCATCGACCAACATCTCTGGCCAATAAAATCCTAGTCGAGTGATCTTGTGAGCTAAGGCTCTGCCCCCCAAGTGTTGCCCACAGATCCCTTCATGAACTTCCTCTAATGCTTCTTTTGCCTTTTGGGGTCTCAAACACCTCAAATATGGGATGACAAACGATCTTTTGTAAAGGATGCCTTCGATTAAGGCATATCTCAATGCTCTTACTGACAGCTTCCGTGCCTTCAAGGCATTGTCAGGGAGCCATCCGGTTTCTAGGTGAGCCTTGATAGGATCTATCCAGCAGTTTCCTGTATCAATTGGCGCCACCAACTTAGAGTTGATGGTTGGGGCCTTCAAGACCTGGAAGTAGACACTCCCTGCATAATTCTCGATCTCAGAAGAAGCAAACTTAGACAGGGCATCGGCCTTAACATTCTCTTCTCTAGGAATGTGCTCCACGTAGCACTCATCAAACTGAGTCATAAAAGCTTTCACAATTCTCAAATACTTCGCCATAGTTTCATCCTTGGCTTCAAATTCACCATTCACCTGTGATACCACTAGTCTTGAATCCCCATAAACTTTGAGATTCTTGACCCTCATGATTCTGGACAAGCCCAACCCGGCTATCAAGGCTTCGTACTCAGCTTCGTTGTTGGTTGTTGGAAAGTCCAACTTCAAAGCATACTCAACTATGAACCCATCGGGGCTTTGCAGGACTAAACCTGCACCACTAAATTTTGTTTTTGATGCTCCATCAAAATAGAGCACCCAATATTCCCTCTGATCAGGTACAAGCTCTTCATCCTTATCCTTTCTTCCATGGGTGGTCACTATCTCCTGCCCCCCGACTTCTTGGTTGCCAATGGTACATTCAACCACGAAGTCAGCCAATGCCTGAGCCTTGATGGCTGTTCGAGGCTTATATGTGATGTCAAATTCTCCAAGTTCGATTGCCCACTTAATCAATCTTCCACTGGCCTTCGGGCTATGCAATATGTTCCTCAATTGTTGGTCTGTCAGGACTTTAATCTTGTGTGCCTGGAAGTACGGTCGTAGCTTCCTCGAGGCTGTTATCAATGCCAAAGTAAACTTCTCAATGGGAGAGTAATTCAACTCTGCCCCATGCAACACCTTGCTCACATAATAGACAGGTTTCTGAACGTGGTTCTCTTCGCGAATGAGGACGGCACTCAGTGCTTGTTCGGATACCGCCAAATATAAGTAAAGAGTCTCCCCAGGACTAGGCTTGGCCAACAACGGGGCTTCTGCCATGTATTTTTTCAATTGTTCAAAGGCCTCTTGGCTTTCAGGTGTCCACTCAAAATTTTTCACATTCTTCAATGCTTGAAAGAAAGGCAAGCATTTATCACCAGACTTGGAGATGAATCTTCCTAAAGCTTCTACTCGGCCCATCAACTTTTGAACATCTCTTATAGAGCGCGACGTCCATATCTAAAATCGCCTTGATCTTGTCAGGGTTGGCCTCTATGCCTCTCTTTGAAACCATCAAACCCAAAAAAAATTCAGATCCAACACTAAAAGCACACTTGGCTGGATTCAACATCATCTTGTGGTGCCTCAGCACTTCGAATGTCTCTCTGAGGTGCTTAATGTGGTCCGCCTAGAATAGGCTCTAGACTAGCATGTCATCAACATAGACCACCATGGTTTTTCCAATCAGATGAACGAATATCTTATTCACTAATCGTTGATAAGTAGCGCCTGCATTCTTTAGACCAAAAGTCATAACAAGATAGCAGAAAACACCAAAGTCAGTTATGAAATATACCTTTGGGATGTCATCCTTGTGCATCTTAATATAATTGTAGCCGCTGAACCCGTCCTTGAAGCTCAACATCTCATGTCCAGCTGTGGCATCTATCAACATGTCTATTGATAAGTGGATTTTATATCCACTTGGAGCGTTCCATATCGGCTTAAATTGATTATCTTGGACTCAAGTTTATTGTAGTTTTGATGTGTTTTGCTTAGTTGTGCAGAATTACGAGAATGTTGACTAAGGTGGATGCTTCTATAATTTTTGGGGAATTAATTGATTAAAATTCGAATTTCTGAGAAGGGTTGCGCAGTCTATACTGTTGTGGCCATATCTTGAGTTCTAGAAGTCCGTTTGAGGCCCGTAAGCAGTCCACGCGAAGATAACGAGATTTTCTATCATTCTAAGGTAGTCCAGAGGTCCAATTACGTTGGGAACGTTCCAGAAAATCTGAAGAAAAGTCAGCCACGAATTTTCCTTAAAAACAGAATCAATTTAGGAAACGTATCTTGCAGAAATTCTATTATAATTGTGTTTTTGTATTTTCTTGCTGGGGAAGACTTTTAGAGCCTATTTAAACACATCATACCATTGTAATAGAGATAGACATATTATTAGTTATTATTATTTGTATCATAGCTTAGATCTGCAAGGGAGAAAAGGAGAGAAGGATTCAACGCTCGTGACAAGCAACGGATTCAGATCTACTTCATCTTTTGTGTTATTCTGGATTCTAGATTTGTTTTCTTAACTCTTTGTTTATTAATATAATTACTTCTTTTATTCATATCTTGTTTTATATCATATTTTCATCAAATCCCATGACGATGAACGGTTCAATTATGAGCTAATCGTTGTCATGGGATTCTAACGGAGTTATCTATGTAGCTTAGTAGTTTGTATGCCTTAAAAATTTATGTGTGGTGAATTCTTGATATCCTCGTATGGTTGTGTTTCATGTATTTAGATGCGTCGCGAACATCTAATTTGTTAATCTCTTGTGAAGTGAAAGTGGATCTTGAGATTTAGAACTTGCCATGCTAGCATAGGTTCATGATTGTTTATCAACATGATTCGTAGTATGAGATGAGAATACTTATATTGCACTGTGTGATCTTTATGGATAACTTGTTCTTCAACCGTTATGTTTTCAAATTCTATAGACATATAGGGTCTAAGCATAATTGGTGTCTATTCATCTTCTATCTCTTTTGTGGATGTATGGGTAGTTTGGTATACGTATACTGAGAGCTAGCGTGTACTTGTTTCGTGTTGTCCGATTAGATATCAAAACCATCACATGTATTGATTAAAGGCTGCGACTCTAAGTGAAGTAGATAATGAAGTTAGGATCCCATGTTTTTATTCTTATAATTAATTCAGATTTAATTCTCATTAGTTCATTAGTTTTTACTTTGCATCTTAGTTTAATTTAGATAATTAAAACCCATATTTGTTAATTATCTTAGCAGTGAATTAAGATCATACATTGTTGAATAGGTGCATTTACTGAAAAGAACCATAACCTGATCCCTGTGGGAACGAATTTGAACTTAACCTTATATATTACTTGTGACCACGTACGCTTGCGTGATATTGTGTAAACAAGTTTTTGGCGCCGTTGCCGAGGACCATCGGTGTTTAATTTAGTTTATGTGCTTGTCATCAGTGGTCGTTAGCGTTCACTGACTCGGATTTCTTATTTAGTTTGTTTGTTTCGTGGTGTTTTCAGGTACTTGAACGTGTATGCGAACACGTTTGCAAACTCGTAAACTGGCAGAAGAAGAACTTGCAGTAGTAAAAGAGATGGCAGACTTACCAGCAGCAGTCAAGGCTTTGAAGGACTATTCACAGCCAAAGATTAATGACATACAATCTAGTATTGTCAGGCCAGCTATTGCAGCAAACAACTTTGAGATCAAGCCGAGCATAATTCAGATGGTGCAGAATTTGGTTCAGTTTGGGGGTGCTTCGACAGAGGATCCTAACATGCACATCCGGGACTTTATCGAGATCTGCGACACTTTCAAATTTAATGGTGTGTCGGAGGATGCTATCAAGTTGAGGCTTTTCCCATTCTCTTTAAGGGATAAGGCTAAGGGCTGGTTACACTCTCTACCAGCTGGTTCTATTACTACATGGGATGATCTAGCTCAGAAGTTTCTTACCAAATTCTTTTCTATGGCGAAAACTGCAGCAATAAGGAACCAGCTAACTCAGTTTCAGCAGCAATCTGGAGAGTCTTTGTGTGAGGCTTGGGAACGTTACAAGGAGATGCTTCGTAGGTGTCCACATCATGGCATGCCTGATTGGATGGTTATCAATGGTTTCTACAATGGGTTGGGAGCACAGTCTAGACCTTTACTAGATGCAGCATCAGGTGGAGCTCTGTGGGCTAAGAGCTACGAGGAGGCTTATGATCTTATTGAGACGATGGCTGCTAATGAATATCAAAATCCAACCCAGAGGCTTTCTCAAGGCAAGGTAGCAGGTGTTCTTAATGTTAATGCAGTCTCAGCTCTAGCAGCTCAGCTAGAGGCAATGAATAGGAAAATAGATTCTTTGGCAAATCATGGGATTCAGCAGGTTGCTAGTATTTGTGAGCTATGTGCGGGCGCACATGAGACAAGTCAGTGTGCTATCTCTTCTGATCAGCACAGTTCGTGAGTAATTTTCAGAGACCTACTGCACCAGTTCCAGCCACTTATTATCCTAATAATCGAAATCATCCAAATTTCAGCTGGAGCAATAATCAAGGTGTTCAGCAACCTTATCAGCAGCAGTTTCAGGGTCGGCAAGCAAAGCCATTCAATCAAGGCTATCAACAGCCATATGCTCCAAGGCCACCATATCAACCTCTGGGATTTCAGCAGCAACAGCCCCAGGCTCATGCGGGGCAATCATCTAATGAAAAATCAGAAGGGGATGATTTGTGGATGATGGTGAAGAACCTGCAAGCTTCTCAAAAGGTCTTGGAAAACCAGATAGGACAGATTGTTAGTGCTTTACATAGTAGGCCACAAGGAACTCTTCCTAGTGATACGGAGGTAAATCCAGGCAGAAGGGAAAGCAAAGAACAGGTCAATGCAGTTTCTTTGAGATCTGGAAAAGTCACGAGGGATCTTAAATTAGCAGCCAAGGAAGATGAAGATGTTCAGAATCAGCAGGTTGAAAAATCTGTAGTGCCAGAAATTGAGAAATCTGATTTAGTGGCTGATCAGCTTGATGGTGAGAAAAGCAATGTTGAAAAGTCTACTCCGGAGCAATCTTCAAAGAATAATCAGATCTATCCTCCTCCTACATATCCTGGACGTTTGCAGAAAAGTCAAGAGAAATAGTTTCAGAAGTTTATGGATGTCTTCAAGAAATTGTCCATTAACATTCCTTTTGTTGAAGCATTGGAGCAGATGCCGAGGTATGCAAAGTTCATGAAGGATATTTTGTCACGAAAGAGAAGGTTGGAAGAATTTGAAACAGTGGCATTAACGGAGGAGTGTAGTGCAGTTCTGCAGCAGAAGTTGCCACCCAAACTTAAAGATCCGGGAAGTTTCACCATCCCTTGCACTATTGGCAACCTTTCTTTTAGCAAGTGCTTGTGTGACTTGGGAGCTAGCATCAATCTCATGCCTTTATCTGTGTTCAAGCAACTTGGTCTGCCGGAGCCAAAGCCAACCAATATCTCTTTGCAGTTGGCCGATCGATCTATCACATATCCAAGGGGCATAGTGGAGGACGTTTTGGTGAAAGTTGATAAGCTTATCTTCCCAGCTGATTTTGTTATCTTGGATTTTGAAGAAGACAAGAAGATTCCCATAATCTTGGGAAGACCTTTTCTAGCTACAGGCCATACTTTGATTGATGTGCAAAATGGAGAGCTTACAATGAGGGTGCAAGATCAGAATGTCACCTTTAATGTTTTCAAGGCCATGAAATTTCCGACAGAGGATGAAGAGTGTTGCAGTGTGGAATTAGTTGATACGGGTCAGAGAAAGAAGTTTGATCAGTTGTTGAGCAAAAAGTCGAACACACACGTGCTACAGCATCGCATCAGTGATTTCATTGACAGTTCTTCAATTCGAGATCTTTCGAATGTAAAGCTTGGGAAACTTCCACCACATTTGAGGTATGTCCTTTTGAATAATGAGCTGGTGATTTTTGAAGAGGAGCATGATAACGTGTTGCGAAGGTGGAAAGCTAATGATAAGGAAGAAGAAAGTTTTGTTCAGTCGTTCGAGTCGGAGAAGCACATTAGAGGTGTGAAGAAGAAAAAGAAGAGGATTAGGCCGTTGGGTGGTAAAATCAGGTTGAAGTGTGAGGGAAGAGATTTGTGGAAAGCTAGTAAACAAGAGGTCAACGTTCGTATGATTGGTCTATCTGTTGAGGACGGTTCAGTTATTCTTTTGAAACCGCCATGAGTTGAGGAAGTAACGTCAAGCTGTTGACGTTAAAGAAGCGCTTCGTGAGAGGCAACCCACGTCTTCGTGCAAAAAAAAAAAAGTGTGTGCAAAAAAAAAAGTGTGTGAAAAAAAAAGAGTGTAAAAAAAAACTGTTGTGAAGAAAAAAAGAAAAAAAAAAATTCGGCCATGTCACGCAGGCTGCGCCTGCGTTTCTGGATGTGGCGCAGGCTGCGCCTGCGTTACTGTTCAGGAGGCAGGCTGCGCCTGCTTTGAGCAGGCTGCGTGGATCAGATTTTTCAGCTGATTTTTGTTTTTTTATTTTTTCTTTTCTTTCGTTTGTCTTTATTGTCCTATATATATAAAAAAATTCTAAACCCCAAATTTTATTCTTTCACCCCCAAATTTTAAACCCACTTCTAATTCTATTTCAATTCCAAAAATCCTATTTCTATTATACATCAATTTCAATCCCTCTCAAAATTTCTCCTATACACATTCAAATTTTTATTCACCCAATCCCTCCATTATATATACCCACCTATACATACAAATCCAATTCCTCTTCTATTTATTTAAATTCAATTCTAAAGAGGAATTAATTACAAGTTCACCTCTTTGATTCGTAATTGGTTTATCTTTTTCTCTAATATTATTTTTATTACGAATTTGTGTTCTTGTAATTGGGGGTTTTGTAGTATTCTTGTTATTTGGGAAGTGGCTAGTCTATGGAGCTCGTACGCATTATCCTCCACCAGATTCATCCGAGGAGGGTGATGACTCAGCTGGTTAGGTATGTTTTCTACTTTCCCTCGTATTTACTTCCATTCAATGCGGACATTGAATATTTTAAGTTTGGGGGTGGTTTGAGGGTTTAGTAGTTGTTGTTGTATTATTTGTTCATGTAGGATATCATATTTTGCATATTAGTAATAGTAATTCATGCATATATGTTCGTATTAATTATGTTTGTTTCATATAGGACATTTTGTTATTGTGTTTTATACCATGTGAGTTCATATTAGTTGCATTTCATGGTATGCTTATTTCATGATCCCTTAAGACGAGCTAATTCTGATTGGTAGGTAGGTGTCTAATTGAGTGTGGTAATGATGAATAGAGGGTTGACTTATAGTTTCTATGAAATTGACTTATGTGTTTCAGAAACAAAACTAATTACACAGTCTCATCGTTTGCTTTTGGGCTAGGTTGAGGTCATGCTTGTTTGGATGTTTTGAGATTTAATCACTTGATTATAGTTAGAATTTCCGTTATTCCCTTGATGGCCTAGAACATTTAAGTCTAAGTTTGGGGGAAAACAGGGATTTCATGCTTAAATTGTAAAAATTTGTCAATAATGGCTAGGCGTCAAATGGCTAGTAGCCGGCTCATATTTATATGAGTAGTCTAGGGTTGAAATTGAGAATTCTCGTTCCAGGTTGCATAGAAAAAAAAAAAGAAAAGCAGAAAAAAAAAAAGTGTCAATTGTTTATATGCAAAATTAACCAGGGTGAGCTCTTTAATACTCGAGCTATTAAGTTCGCGGGGACTTTGTGCCTAGTGACCTAAGGCTTTTATAGTCTGGGATCCACTAACCCAACGCTCGCTACATGGGTATTATTGTATAAGCCTTTCGGGGTCTCATCCATTGCACGGTTAAATAAGCATGATTGTATATATGTGTCGTAGTAGTTAGTAATAAAGCATGAATTTCTATCTACCTTGGATAAGGATGGAGGTGTTCTTAGGTTATGAAGTGTCTACAGCCTATTCTATTTATAAACCTGTGATTGTCTTGACGAAGAGCATGTATGATTTTTGACCTAGTTTTGGGAGTATTTCTGATAAGCATTGCACACACGCACGTTTCTGTTCATGTATTGTTAGTATACGGGAACTTGGTCGAGCTCTATTTGGATTTAGTTGCATTCTCTAAGATATTTGCTTGTTAGTTGGTTTTGGTTAGTTTGAAGGGGATCGTTGCATTTTTCACATTAGTTGCATTCATGCATTGCATTGCATTAGGTTAAATGGATTTTGTGGGTACATTCGCTATAGGCCCTCACGAGACCTTACTCGTCCACTATGGCTGCCTAGGGGTTTAAAGGGCTTGTTGCATATGCCAAATGCAACCGTGATCACCTACGGAAGTGGTACTAGTTAGTTAGTTAGTTGTAATTGTTATGCTTGAGGACAAGCATCGGTTTAAGTTTGGGGGTGTGATAAGTGGATTTTATATCCACTTGGAGCGTTCCATATCGGCTTAAATTGATTGTCTTGGACTCAAGTTTATTGTAGTTTTGATGTGTTTTGCTTAGTTGTGCAGAATTACGAGAATGTTGACTAAGGTGGATGCTTCTATAATTTTTGGGGAATTAATTGATTAAAATTCGAATTTCTGAGAAGGGTTGCGCAGTCAATACTGTTGTGGCCATATCTTGAGTTCTAGAAGTCCGTTTGAGGCCCGTAAGCAGTCCACGCGAAGATAACGAGATTTTCTATCATTATAAGGTAGTCCAGAGGTCCAATTACGTTGGGAACATTCCAGAAAATCTGAAGAAAAGTCAGCCACGAATTTTCCTTAAAAACAGAATCAATTTAGGAAACGTATCTTGCAGAAATTCTATTATAATTCTATTTTTGTATTTTCTTGCTGGGGAAGACTTTTAGAGCCTATTTAAACACATCATACCATTGTAATAGAGATAGACATATTATTAGTTATTATTATTTGTGTCATAGCTTAGATCTGCAAGGGAGAAAATGAGAGAAGGATTCAACGCTCGTGACAAGCAACGGATTCAGATCTACTTCATCTTTTGTGTTATTCTGGATTCTAGATTTATTTTCTTAACTCTTTGTTTATTAATATAATTACTTCTTTTATTCATATCTTGTTTTATATCATGTTTTCATCAAATCCCATGACGATAAACGGTTCAATTATGAGCTAATCGTTGTCATGGGATTCTAACGGAGTTATCTATGTAGCTTAGTAGTTTGTATGCCTTAAAAATTTATGTGTGGTGAATTCTTGATATCCTCGTATGGTTGTGTTTCATGTATTTAGATGCGTCGCGAACATCTAATTTGTTAATCTCTTGTGAAGTGAAAGTGGATCTTGAGATTTAGAACTTGCCATGCTAGCATAGGTTCATGATTGTTTATCAACATGATTCGTAGTATGAGATGAGAATACTTATATTGCCCTGTGTGATCTTTATGGATAACTTGTTCTTCAACCGTTATGTTTTCAAATTCTATAGACATATAGGGTCTAAGCATAATTGGTGTCTATTCATCTTCTATCTCTTTTGTGGATGTATGGGTAGTTTGGTATACGTATACTGAGAGGTAGCGTGTACTTGTTTCGTGTTGTCCGATCAGATATCAAAACCATCACATGTATTGATTAAAGGCTGCGACTCTAAGTGAAGTAGATAATGAAGTTAGGATCCCATGTTTTTATTCTTATAATTAATTCAGATTTAATTCTCATTAGTTCATTAGTTTTTACTTTGCATCTTAGTTTAATTTAGATAATTAAAACCCATATTTGTTAATTATCTTAGCAGTGAATTAAGATCATACATTGTTGAATAGGTGCATTTACTGAAAAGAACCATAACCTGATCCCTGTGGGAACGAATTTGGACTTAACCTTATATATTACTTGTGACCACGTACGCTTGCGTGATATTGTGTAAACATCTATCCTTGGCAAGGGAAAACAATCCTTTGGGCATGCATCATTTAAATCAGTGAAGTCTATACACATCCTCCATTTCCCATTTGCCTTCTTGACCATCACAGGGTTAGCCAACCATTCGGGGAACTGAATCTCTTCAATAAACCCAGCCTCTAAGAGCTTGTCAACTTCTTGCTTAATGGCCTCTCGCCTTTCAGGAGCAAAATTCCTTTTCTTCTATTTTATTGTCTTCCGTTCAGGATCAACATTCAACTTGTGAGTTATGAGTTGGGGATCAATCCCTGGCATATCAGCCGCTGTCCAAGCAAACACATCATTATTCTCTTGCAAGAATGCTATCAGCTTGCCCTTCAGGGGTTCCTTCAAAGAAGCTCCTATATAAGTTACTTTCTTAGGGTCACCTAGCTCTAGAGGAATGGGGACCAAGTCCTCTGCTGGCCTCCCTCGGTGTTCATCATCATCACGGACATCCATGTCTTCAATTGGGAGTATCTACCCCCCAATTCCATCAGCTCTCAAAGCAGCCACATAGCAACTTCTAGCCATTTTCTGATCTCCTTTCTGTTCTCCAACACCATTCCGGGTTGGAAACTTGACCTTCATGTGATAGGTAGAGGCAACAGCCTTGAACGCATGAAGTCCGGTTCTTCCCAGGATTGTATTGTATGTCGAGGCAGCCTTGATCACAAGAAAATTCAGCATCTGCGTAGCCTCCTTAGGTTCTTGCCCAATAGTCATGGGCAACTGAATAGTCCTTTCAACTTTGGACTCAACACCATTAAATCATTAGATTGGCATGTTGGTCGGGGTCAATTGAGAGTCAGTGTATCCCATCTTCACAAACGCGTCATGAAACAAAATATCAACAGAAGCTCCATCTATCAAGACTCGCTTCACCTCCGAGTTTCCAATCACAGGGGTTATGACCGATGGGTCGTCATGGGGGAACTTCACCCCTTCAAGGTCTGAATCATCAAATCCAATTGCTATTTCAGTCCTAGCACGTTTCGGGGCTTCTCCCACGATGTGCATCACTTCTCTGGCATACGCCTTTCGAGAGTTTAGAGTCGTACTGGCCGCTGTCGGGCCTCCCCAAATCATGTCAATAACTGGCCATCGGGGCTGTGGATTACGATCACGATCACGATCGTTATCCCTTCTGTCATTGTTTCTTCTATCATAGTCCCTTCTTTGGGTTCCACGATCATCACCTTTCGTGAACTTGCTCAGCTTTCCTTTTCGAATCAAGAACTCAATCTCATCCTTCAATTGCCTACAATCATCTGTATCATGTCCCACATCGCGGTGGTACCTACAGTACTGCTCCTTGTTTCTTTTTGCGGGATCACCCCTAAGTGGCTTCGGCCATCGAAAGTCTTTATCCTTCTGAATATCTAACAAGATCTGACTCCTATGAGCGTTCAGTCTTGCATAATCAGAAAATCTCGGTCCCAAACCTTTCTTCGATGGTGACTCAGAGTCCTTGCTAGTCCGGGGATACTTGTCCCTAGTGTCGTACTCTTGCTCTTGCTTTCGCTTCTTTGAGTCGTTGGATCCCTTGTCATTGCCTCCTGCGGCTTCCTTCTTCATGTTGTCCTCAGCCTTGATATACTTGTCGGCCATTCGTTGGACCCCGGCCATGTTTTCAGGAGGATGTTTTGCCAAAGACCCTTTCAACCTTTCACCCCAACACTATGATCTTAGCACAACAATACAGGGAACGCAATTTCCAGAAATATAGTGAGCTGATATCTCTCCTTCTTGTAGCTGAGAAAAATAATGAGTTGTTGCTGAAAAATCATCAGATACGTCCCATAGGCTCTGCCCAGTTACCTGAAGTACATAACACGTCATTCCGGAAGAATGAGCGTGGGAAAGGGCATAGAGGAGGATGAGGTTATGGACGAAATCGTGGACGTGGAAATTTTCGTGGTCGATTTCGAAATTAGTATAACTCTGGTCACCTGAAGTGGCAGCATGATGGCAACAACAACTCCAACCACCAGAAGTGGCAAAATGAGGTGTCAAATAAAAGGAATGCACCACAGGAAGGAGACACTAGAGATATATGCCTTAGATGTGGGGCTCATGGACATTGGACTCGTACTTGTCACACACCTAGACACCTTGTAGATCTTTATGAGTCATCTAAGAAACAGAATGGACAAAGGGTTGAAACAAATTTGGCTAGCTTTAACGATGAACCAATCAACAAGACTCAAACTGAACTTAATAATAGTGCTAATCTTTACTACGGCTTAGATGACTAGTTCTTACTTAGATAACTAGTTCTTATATGTATCGCTTTAAATGCCTGGTCCTTATGTATTTGTTTTGATTTCCTGTTTTAATGTACTTGTTTTATGTTCTTGCTTTATGTACTTAGGTTTGCTTTAATAAAATTGTTGTTTACTTATATATGTGCACAATATAAAATATGAGAGATATATGCGTTGCTGATTGCGCCACCACTCACACAATTCTACAAAATTAGAAATATTTTTCACAGTTGACTAAAACCAACTCACATGTCTGGACCATTTCGGGCACATCAAATATAATAGAAGGTTTTGGGAAAGCCAGTTTTATCCTACCAAACGAGACACAAATTCACGTGCATAATACTTTATATTCTAGTAAATCCACTAGAAATCTTTTGAGTTTTAAAAAACATCCGTCTTAATGGTTTTCACGTAGAAACTACTAGTGAGAATGAAAAATAATGTCTCCTTATCACTTCAACGTTAATTTTCTATTAGTTCGTATAATAAAAAATTTCTATAGGACATCCTCTTAAGAATCAAAAGATCATACCTCAAAATGAACCTCTCTGCTCAGCATGTTCATTAGGAAAACTAAATTGTCCGACCATCTCCAGTTAAACTTCAAACCTAGTCTCCACATTTCTTAGAAAGAATTCAAGGTGACATTTGTGGTCCTATTCTTGAACCATTAACTGGTGATGAGTTTACTGCTCGTTTTGCTGAATGTCATTTTGAGGAATATGTGTTCCCTCCATTAGGGGGGAGATAATGTTTTACATAAAATAAATTCTGAAATATCACGGAATGCATCAGGATTAAATGCTATTGATCCACGAACTAAACAATGTGAATCTGAGGTTTTAAGAATCATTCATATGCAAAATATTTCTATTCAAATGCCGGATGTTTTTAATGATTCTAGACTCATTATAAAATCGTATATACCCGCTGTTAATGCTTCGGCCAGGGTTGAAATCCATGTTCATAAATCAATTCCTGAAAAATTGATTGGTGATTCAAAACCACGCAAGAAGTATGGTAGACCTATGTTTGCACAATATCACGCAAGTATACGTGGTCACAAGTAATACAATTAAAGTTCGTTCCATAGAGATCTGGTTATGGTTCTATTTAGTTAATGCACCTATTCAACAATGTATTACTTTAATTCACTACTAAGATAATAAACAAATATGGGTTTTAATTATCTAAATTAAACTAAGATGCAAATTATTAAACTAAGAATAAATTACCTAATGAGAATTAAAATCAGATTACTTATATGAGAATAAACATGGGACTCTAACTTCATTATCTACTTCCCTTAGAGCTGATGCCTTTAATCAATGCATGTGATGGGTTTAATATCTGATCGGACAACACGAAATAAGCACACGCTACCTGTCAGCATACGTATACCAAACTATCCATACATCCACAAAAGAGATAGAAGATGAATAGACACCAATTATGCTTAGACCCTATATGTCTATAGAATTTGAAAACATAACGGTTGAAGAACAAGTTATCCATATTGATCACATAGGGAAATATAAGTATTTTCATCTTACACTACAAATCATGTTGACAAACAATCATGATCCTATGCTAGCATGGCAAGTTCTAAATCTCAAGATCCACTTTCACTTCACAAGAGATTAACAATTCAATTTAGATGTTCGCGACGCATCTAAAAGCATTAAGATTAACCATACGAGGATATCAAGAATTCACCACACACATATCTTTTAATCAATCAAACTACTAAGCTACATAGATAAATCCGTTAGAATCCCATGACAACGATTAGCTCATAATTGAACTGTTCATCGTCATGGGATTTGATGAAAACATGATAATAAACGAGATATGAAAGAAATAAGCAATATTATTAATAAAGCAAAGAGTTGAAAAGATAAATCTATAATCCACGATATACAAAAGATGAAGTAGATCTAGATCCGTGCTTGTCACGAGCGTTGAATCCTTTTCTCATTTTCTCCCTTGCAATTCTACGTTACAATAATAAAAATTCTGATACAAATTACATGGTAGGATGTGTTTAAATAGACTCTAAAAGTCTTGCCCAACAAGGAAACACCCTAAAATACAATTAGAATTCAATTTAGGTGCAAGAAACTACCTAAAATTCAATTAGAATTAGAAAAAGGACAAAACAGTAATCTTCCATCCTGGTTCTCAAAGAATACGTGCGCGATTTTGACCAGCACGTCCCCTGAACCTGCTATCTATCCCATGTTGTAGAAAATCTCTCAAGCTTCGCGTGAGCTGTAAGATCACTGAAAACGGACTTCTAAAACTCCAGATATGGCCAAAACAGTGTAGACTGCGCAATCTTCCCGGAAAATCCGAATTTTACACAAATTTGCTCTTTTCTCCTCCGTTTCTTTTGCATTAGCTAACATCTTCAATACCATGATGCATGTAACTCCTTGTTAGCATAACACAAATGTCCAATCTTCATTCCAATGCTTAATTCCACTCTAATAACGGTTAGAAACACCAACACTAACCAATAGCTACAACCCTGCACAACTACACAAAACACATCAAAAATACAACAAACTTGAGTCCAAGTCAATCAATTTAAGCCGATATGGAACACTCCAAGTGGATATAAAATCTACTTATCAACCTATTGGTGCGAAAGATGTTGTACCACGAAAACGGAAATTGAATGATCCTGCCCCTGAAGTGGCAAATGTTCCTGAAGTAACTACATCAAAAACCCCAGAAGTGGTATCACCTCCTGAAGAGGTTCAAGCCCCTGAAGTGGCTGTGATAAAACCACCCGAAGTGGTATTACCTCCAGAAGAGGATATTGCCCCTGAAGTGGCACATGCTTCCATAGAAGCAAAGTACGTGAAAATTATGAGATCTCAATGAGTTATGTACATAACGGGAAATTATTGGGTCATGGGAGTAGTGAGGTTGATGGTGTGTATGCTTTTTCTGTGGCATGTGATATTATTATGAACTCCGATCCTGAACCACAAAGTGTGGAAGAATGTCGACAAAGAGATTATTGGCCAAAATGGAAAATTGCAATTCAGGAAGAATTGCAATCCTTGCGCAAGAGAAATGTATTTGGGTCTGCAGTCCGAACACCGGCTGGTGTTGTTCCCATAGGGAATAGATGGGTGTTTGTACGAAAATGAAATGAGAGAAATGAAATTGTGAGATATAAGTCCTGGCTGGTAGCCCAGGGATTCTCTCAAAGGCCTGGATTTGATTACCAGAAGACTTATTCTCTTGTAATGAATGGAGTTACTTTTCATTTTCTAATAGGTATGGCTTGTTTGGAACGATTGGAAACACGTCTTATGGACGTTGTGACAGCCTACCTTTATGGATCACTTGATAGTGATATTTATATGAAAATCCCTAAAGGATTAAAGTTAGAGGAAACTAAGCCTCGACATTTATACTCAGTTAAACTACAACGATCATTATATGGTTTAAAACAATCTGGTCGTATGTGGTACAACAGGCTTAGTGAATATTTATTGAATGATGGGTATATAAATAATCAAGTGTGTCCATGTGTGTTTATTAAAAGGTCACACAACTGGTTTTGTTATTATTGTTGTCTATGTCGATGATTTGAATATTGTAGGTACTTCTGAAAATATTACTAATGCTGCTAACTATTTGAAAAATGAGTTTGAAATGAAAGATCTTGGAAAGACAAGATTTTGTTTAGGTATACAGGTGGAGCTCTTATCTTTAGGCATATTTATTCATCAGTCAACCTACATAGAAAAGGTTCTTGATCGATTATACGGACTGATATTGCATTTGCTGTGAACCTGTTAGCGAGATTCAATTCTGATCCAACTAAAAGGCATTGGGATGGGATCAAACATATATTCAGATATCTTCGGGGAACAATTGATCTTGGGCTATTCTTCCCAAACAGTTCAAAATCGCAACTGATTGGATATGCGGATGCGGGGTACATGTTAGACCCTAATTTTGGACGATTATTCACATATTGTGGCACCGCTATTTCTTGGAAGTTTACAAAACAGACTATGGCGGCAACTTCATCTAATCACGCAGAGTTACTTGCAATCCATGAAGCAAGCAGAGAATGTATTTGGTTACGATCTGTCATTCAACATATTTGTGGTTTATCAAGTATCTCAGACAGTCCTACAGTTATGTTTGAAGATAACTCAGCTTGTATTAAACAACTCAAGGAAGGCTATATCAGAGGGGAGCGAACAAAACATATCTTACCAAAATTCTTTTACACTCATGAACTACAAGAAAAGGGTGACATTGATGTACAACAAGTTCGCTCATGTGATAATCTGGCAGATTTACTCACAAAGTCTCTTCCTACTTCAACATTTGAAAAGCTGCGAAATAATATTGGTATGCGAAGATTGAGGAACTTGATACATCAAGATGTCAAATTGTGAGATGTTTTATTCAGGGGGAGACTGTACTCTTTTTCCTTCGTCAAGGTTTTTATCCCACTGGGTTTTTCCTTGCAAGGTTTTAATGAGGCAGTCAATCTTTGTAATAACTCACATTTGACAATCAGGGGGAGTATTATAATATGAACAAGAATTGATTGTCAAATATGTACTGTGCAAATGGCGGTTACTATGCAAATGGCGGTTACTGTGCAAATAGCGGCTACTATTCAAATAGTGGCTGGTGGGGCCCACGGGAGTTTTGGAATAGTACAGCATAGTGACTTTCTAAAATCTATAAATAGGCCTATTGTATTTCATTTCAAAACACACCAACAACAAGTAATAGATTTACTTTCTCTCTTTCTAGCCATACGGTTTTTTGAAATAAAGCACTTGCATAAAATTAAAGCTCCTCAAGAGCAAGATTACAAGGAATAAAATCAGGAGCAGTAGAAATCCACTCCTGTAGACCTGACATAGAACTTGCAGCCCTAGCTAACAAATGGGCTATCTTGTTCGCAGACCTATGAATAAAAATGATTAACACTTCATCAAAGTGTTTCAGTAGTTCACTACAATTCTCAGCAATTGTATCAAAATAAGAATTACCCCTCAGGCCTTCAACTGCCTCCACCAAAAGCTTAGCATCTGATTCAAATATACATTTATTGGTTCTCCATTCTTTAACCCAAGATAACGCCTCCTTCAGACTCAATGCCTCTGCTTCTTGAGGCTGGAAACTGCCCCTCACCATATTGGTTCTAGCTCGAATAAAGTGCCCTGCTTCATCTCGAACTACACAGCCTACACTCACAGACCCCTCACCTTGTTTACACGCAGCATCCACGTTTATTTTCATCCAACCAGCTGGTGGTTTACACCACGCCCTATTTGCATGAACCTGAGCAGATCTCACCTTAGGTACCTCCATAGCTCGTTTCCAGTCTGCTAGCATATTAAGAGCCATGGCTTTAACCCCGAAAACAGACATATTAACTCTATCCCATAGCCACTTATTCCTTCTGGTTCACAAGCTCCAACAAAATAAACCCACCATCACACACTGCTCCATACTTCCTGTATGAAATATACGTTTGAACACCTCGAGTATAGTGTCCTCTCGTTGTATTACAACCAACTGATGCAATCCTAAATCCCTCCATAATGTCCGAGCAAAAGCATAACCAAACAGAACATGTATGGCATCTTCAACATATGTTTGGAACCAGCAACACATTGGACTCATATTCATATGTTTACTGACCAAAGCACTTGCTGTAGGTAATACACTACGACTAGCTCGCCACATAAAGTTCAGAACTTTCCCTGGTAATTTTAGAGCCCACAGCTTCCTCCAGTAATTCCCATCTGCATATATTCGTTCTCCCTGTATTATTCTATAGCAGCTTTTGACCGAGAACTGGCCTTTATCTTCAAACAGCCAGAACCAAGCATCTTCTTTCTCCTGCATTGGAATAGGAATTTGTTGAATAAGTCTGCTGTCACGATCATTGCAGATATCATGAACCACCTCCTATCCCAATAAGTTTGTCTGTCTTTCAAAAAGCCTTGCACCTGAATATCTTTCAATTGCTTGGGCATTGGTATTGTAATGTAGCCATTCTCAAGACATGGCAACCAAGGTACCTGCCACACCCGCGTACTTCTCCCATTTCCAATTCTTCGTCTGCATCCCTGTCGAATACTTCCTTGAGCTTCCAGAATGCTCCGCCATATGTAGCTGGGGTTAGTACCCAATTCAGCATCTAAAAAATCATTATCCGGGAAATACTTGGCCTTCATTAACTGTGTTACCAAAGGATTATTATTATTAATAAGGCGTCAGCCTTGTTTCGCCAACATTGCAACATTAAAGTTACGTAGCTGTTTAAATCCCAATCCCCCTCCCTCTTTGGCCTCGCACAACCTCTCCCATGACATCCATTTGATTCCTCTCCCCGTACCTCCATGATTCCACCAGAAAGCGTTCATTTTTTTCTCAATTCCATCACAAATCTCGAAGGGTATTAGAAACAGGCTCATCCAAAAGTTTGGAATAACCTGAGCTGCTGTCTTGAGTAAAGTCACCTTCCCTGGTTTTGATAAAGTACTATTCTGCCATCCCTGTAGTTTTTGTTCAACCCGCTCCAACAGAAAAGCAAAACTTGCCACTTTTCGTCGACCAATAGTCATAGGCATTCCTAGATAGTTTCCAGGCACCTGCACTTCAGCAACACCCAGCTGTGTACAAACCTCATGTTTATTTTCTGCACTTGTATTAGGAGAGAAAGTAACTATAGATTTGTTGTAATTTATCATTTGCCCAGAAATTTCTGCATATCGATTCAAGATTCTCTTCATAACATTTGCTTCCGCTCCCGTGGCTTTAAAGAAAAAATAACAATCATCAGCGAACAATAGATGTGTTATTGTTGGTGCCCCTCTCGCTATAGTACATCCATCCAACAAACCTACATTCTCATTACGATGAATAATAGCACTAAGACCTTCTGGACACAAGATATATAAATACGGTGAAATCGGATCTCCTTGTCGAAGCCCACGCTTTGGCACCACATTTCCAAATTCCACTCCCTTGTGAAGAAAACTGTAGGATACCGTACAAACCAGCTTCATTATTCTGTCCACCCAAACCCCTCGAAAACCAAACTTTTCCATCATATTTCGGATAAAACCCCACTCAAGACGGTCATATGCTTTTGAAATGTCAATTTTCAACCCAACTATTCCCTTTTTTCCTTGCGTACATCGTCTCATGTAGTGGTTTATCTCAAAAGCAATCAAAGCATTATCTGTTAACAACCGGCCTTCGATGAACGCACTTTGTTTCTCCGATATTATACCCCCCAAACATGCTTTCAGCCTATTTGATAACACCTTAGATAAAATTCGAACCACCACATTACATAAAGAAATCGGACGAATGTCTTGCATGATTTGTGGGTTCTTCTTTTTTGGGATCAAACATACCACGGTGCTATTAATACCAGTTGGAAGTTCACCTGTTTCTAAAAATGTCTGGCAAAGTTTAACCACATCAGGCCCAACTATATGCCAGAAAGTCTGATAAAATGTTGGGTTCAAACCGTCCTTCCCAGGAGACTTGTCAGTATGCATAGAAAACGCTGCTGCTTTTACCTCCTCGGGTGTAATGGGCGATACTAAAGCCTCATTGTCAAGATCTGTAACTCTCGAAACTTCCTCATACTGTGTCAAACTCCCATCTAACGACGTACTCTGAAATAAATTATCAAAATAATCCTCCACAACCCGTTGAATTCCCTCAGGAGTTTCCCGCCATTCACCATCTTCCCCTTTAATTCTTTCCAGCGAATTACTGTTTCTTCGAGTGGATGCATACTTGTGAAAAAACCTCGTATTCTGGTCTCCCTCACGCAACCAGAATTGTTTGGCGCGTTGTTTCCAATACGTCTCATGCTTCTCCAACAAATTCAAATATTCCCACCTTGCTGCATTATAACTCTGAATACCTTGACTATCTCTTCTAGATCTGAATTTTCGAAGCCTTTTTTTACAATCCATAATTTTCTGTTTATATTCCTTAGTCATACCACCTCCCCACTCCTCCAACTTCAAACTACAGAGTTTAAGTTTATCCATTAACTCCAAACCTTCTGTAGTCTCCCAACAACTTTTAACCAAATTCAAGCACTCTGCTTCCTTGAGCCACACATTTTCAAATCGAAAACGTTTACCCTTCGGCACATAAACTTTTTTATTTAGCTGCAAATATAACGGAAGATGATTTGAAGGTGCGACATCTAGAACTCTTACTTCTGCAGTTGGGAATAATTCTCTCCATTCTTGAGTTGTTAAACCCCTGTCTAGTCTCTCTTGAATCCAACTATCCGAAACCCTAGATCTTTCCCAAGTATATTTATCCCCAACATACCCCAAATCCACCAGGCGACATGCACTCACTACCTCCGTAAAACCTTATAATAAAGCTCGAGGATGCATCTGACCCCCTCTTTTCTCATCTGCAAACATCAAATCGTTAAAGTCCCCTATTATGCACCAAGAAAGATTTGACCTAGTTGCTAGAGTATACATTAAATCCCATGATTCACGTCACCTTCCTCGTTCTGGACAACCATAAAACCCTGTGTATCTCCATCGTCCAACATGTTCATTTTCAATTTCAAAATCAACGAAGTGATTTCCCCCATCCTTAACCACACAACTTCCTTCGTTTTTCCATAGAAGTGCAAGACCCCCACTATGACCCTGTGAATCGACCACCCAACATCCAGCAAAATTCAAACACTTACACATATCAATTACTGTACTTTTATTTGTTAAAATTTCAGGAAAAAAAATAAAGCTAGGTTTTATTTGGTGGACAGTATCTCTGAGAAAACGAATTGTACGTGGGTTGCCCAATCCACGACAATTCCATGCTATAAGACTCATTGATCTAGGCGGGCCTGCAGTCCAGATCCCGCCTCTGGCAAGTTTTTTGGCCCATCAATTAAGTGAAACCCATTTACAATATTTTGTCCATCTATCTCCGTATTTTCATCACATGTCAACCGTCTGCGTTTAGGATCCGTAACAACCGTATCATTGTTTCCGCTTTTATCGTCCACACTATCCTCTTTGTGATTTGCATCCCCCTAATTTCGCTGAACAAACTGAATCCCCCCATCCTCACCTGAAGTCTCACGCATTATCCCATCTACCTCCATGAATTTCGGCCCTACCTGATCCTCACCACGCTCAGCCGCCGGTGTGCTCATACTTGGTTTCGTCCATGAACTGTCTCCCTCTGTTCCATTTCTCAACCATTTGGCTCCCAAATTCTGATTCTTTGCACCCCTCACTGGTGCTCTCAGCCATGTTCCATACGCCCGATTAATCTCTTTGTCTGGATGTGCATATACGATAGCACAATCGCGTTCTGAGTGCCCCAGCATACCATACACAAAACAAAAGGTGCTTAATCTCTCATACTTGAAGTTCAACCAGCTCCACTCTCCACCTTCTCGCTTAATTTTCATCCTCCGTTTCAAAGGTTTATCAGTGTCCATAGTGATTCTTATACGAGCATAAGGCTTCCACCCTCCCTTAATATTTAATGGATCCGACTTTACAAATGTACCCACAAAGTTCCCAGCACTTTGCATGATTCGATCTGATAACAACCCATTCGGAATATCATAGACTTGGATCCATATATCCATATGATTTAAACGGACTGAATGTGGATCTTCCCCCTCTTTCAGTTGATGATAAATCAATAAGCTCTGCTCAAAAGTCCACGGACCTCCTTCTAAAACCTTCTGCAGATCCAATTTGTGATAAAATACAAAAGAGTAGCGATTTTCTCCAATATCATGAATCTCCATACCCTCCCTCGATCGCCATAAGGAAGCTAGCACGTTCTGCATGGCATTATAATTGATGTTCTTCTCTGTCATAAAACGACCAATTAAAACATACTTATTCTTAACCTGACTCGCCTCCGTTTTACTAACTACAACACCTTCCTCATCCTCATCTTCCATTGTCAATCTTGCATACAACTCCTCCAGATCTGTTGCCCTTGATGCCATATTATCTAGATGCCTAACTCAGCCTATGCGTAAGACAAAATTAGAAAGAAAAGACCTTGTTACATGAACAAGACAGACCTTGCCATATTAGCAAGACAAAGAGCAGGACTTGAGAGATTTCTAGCCATACGGTTTAGTTTGATTCATTTTGCTATCTTTCAATATTATTATTATCTTTAGTTTATAATAGGTTTAACTTATTCCTAATTTCGTGGCTACACTACATCCACTATTTGAAATTCACAATCACATTATCCATCCACTAAATGGTAGTTTTCTTTTTCTTTGACCAAGGAAGACCTTATTTTGAAATTAAAATAAAACATATGCAACATACACATTTAAGTACAATAAACTACAAGAGCATATTTTTTAATAAACTAAGCACAAAGTTTTAAAGAATTTTTATGTTTTTTTTGAAAAAAAAACATTCATATAAGTAAACATTTTTTATATAACTCAAATATTTAAAGTCACTTTACATACATTTTCTAAAATGTTGGGTTTCACAGTTTAGACATGAGTGGCAAATAATAATAACAATAATAATGGGTTTCATGCTCCTGCGACTACCTAAGGTTATAAAAATTTTCCATATAAATGCACGAGGATATTATCCTAATTACAAGAAGTTTAATGTACTTACAAGAATGCCACAATTATTTCATACTACCAAATCATCTAACCTCGGGTGAGGGTCAACCTCGGGGGCTTTTTTCTCTATTATTATTATGCAAGCCTCGGCATCTAATCAATCACAACTACAAGTTTGACAGTTCTCAAATTCTACTTAAGCTTCATTGCACCTAAAAAAAAATATTGGATCTGTCATGCCTCAAAAACCAAGATAGAGAAAAAAATTGTCAAAACAAACCATAAATCGTCAAAATGATGATTAAAAACCAAACACAAATCGTTGCATACCGTATAATCCATTTTTCTTTTGATACAACACAATATAATCCTCAACTTGCCACCTAAATGCTGCAAAAAATTGCCTCAACTACGAAAGAATATTACAAAGAAACAACTATATCCAAACTATTGACAACCATAGGTGAAACGATGTTATTACCAGAGACCTATGTGCTTTAACCCATGTAAACACTATCAGCTAGAGAAGATAAGGAAATGAAAATCAGCTGCCCCACTGAACACTGGGGATCATAAACGCTTGAGTTTCCTTTGTACTCTGTATTCCTTCTGCAATGTCTACATACTTGCAAATTCCCATTAGAGTAATCAATATCCTCCCATTGGTGGCATGCCAAATGGGGGCATTGGAGGCATCCCCATTCCACCCATACCTTGTGGTGGTTGCTGGCCATATCCTGACATTCCTGCTCCTCCCATACCCGGTGGCGCCGGTAAAGCGAGAGGCAACAACTGGGCATACATATTCTGCAAAAGCAAAGGTGCAAAACATAATTAAACAAAAGTTTAACATTCATTATCAAATGACTTTCTGACATTGAAGTAAATTAACAATTAGCAAAGAAAAATAGAATTTATTGAGAAAATCAATGAATATGGTAATCATAGGGATATTCCCAGAAAACAGATTAAATAGAATTGTGATGCCCGTTTGATCAGGTTGATGTAGAATTGCAGGTTGTAACACTGGTGGAATAGCAGAAAATAGTGTGCCAAAACTCACATTTTCTCACTCATCGGTAAAGGTCCCATACATATATGAATATATATGTTTCTTATTTATCCCATTTCAAGGTCCAAAACTCAGGATTAAAACTTAAAAAGAAAACTACATCCATTTCCAGTTGGTGCTAGCCGTTATACTACAGGAAAAGCAAGAGATCAGACGATACCTGTTGCTTAATCACATCCTTCTCTTCACTTTCTTTAGCCTTCATTTCATTAGCTGCCTCTATTTTATCCTTAATTAGTTCATCAACCTTGCCCGTGTATTCACGTATAAACTGCACCAAAGAAGACAATATTAGTTCACTAAGTGGAAATAAACACATGAAGTATGTTGAACCACTAACAAAATCCTAATGAGAAAGCAGCAGCCTAGAAATTATTAGGCTAGCTTTGTTTGTTTGGAAAATATTTTCCTAGTTTTCCTATGTTTGTTTGCTTGGGAAATTAGTCGAAGAAATATATTCTGCAATCAAAGAAACAAAACAAGGAAAGTAAGGAGTTACAAAAAACTGAAGTTATTTTCTTGCCAAATATTTAAAAAATAAAAAGTATTCAACGCTAAACGAATGGAGCCTAAAGCTAGAGAATGAATGACACCACACATGAACTAACAAAGCCCTCTATTTCTCACAAGTTCTTCCCCCATATCCATTCTCCAGTACAGACAACATATAAGACAGAAAGTAACCTGCAACAGGTACGGGAATGCAAAGTCAATCATGTTATTCATCCAAGCGAGTTCAAGAGCGACATCAGCACGAATCAAATCATAACAAACGAAGAGGCAAGATGCAAAGCACTCCTTCTTTCCCTGCACAGGCATTAAGGTATCAGTAGCAGAAACACAGATATTAAAAATCAAACAAGTCATAGTTATGCTGCTTCTCCAATAAGTGAAGTTCTGTTTCTTTTGACATGAACATTTTACATGTATCAATACTTTAGAACTTTAAGTACACGGGGATACAGGAAAGAGGATTCGAATCCACAACCTAGGTCATAGATACAACAGATGACCTAGTGGAGCATCTCTCCTTGACAGTTTTAAATTGTAAGATGAAGTTCAAATTAGGATTAGTAGTACCTGCTCAATGAAATATACAAGCAAGTCCTCAGCCAGTTCACGATCTCCAGATTGTGAAGCAGTCTCCATAGCATCTTTGTAAAGATTGTCCTTCTTAGAAAGAGCAATAGATTGCTTCCATCTGCCAGCTTTTTTGTAAATATAAGCAGCTACTCTTCTCATCTCAAGAAGTTCGTGTTTCTCAATCTGCTCAACAAAATTAAGACAAGTTCAAAACTGGAATACTTTGAAAGCAAAGGCAATAAGCAAAAATCAACTTCAATCTCACTAGACCTGGCAATTCGTTCGTTTCGTGTACTTTCGTGTCGTGTATTTTCGTGTTTCGTGTACGTAATGCTAAATCCAAAACCGACCCGTTAAGGATTCGTTTCGTTTCATGTTCGTGTACCTTCATTTCGTGTACATTTCGTGTCGTGTTTCGTGTAATTTTTGAATAAAAATAAAAATATTTATATATTAAATTTTTTACAAGTCAAGTCTTAAGTCCATATGTTACAAAGAATCAAGTGTGCTCAAGTATTATGAAACTAAAATTTGAAGTTATTTTGTATTTATCTTTATGTAAAAATTATATATAAAATATTATTTTAAAATATGTATTCATATAATTTGAATAAAATTATATAAATATTTATTTATTTCGTGTATTTTCGTTTCGTTTCGTGTACCCAGGGGTAAACCCAAAACCGACACTAAATTCATCCGTGTAATTTCGTGTTCGTGTACTTTCGTGTTCGTGTACTGCAAAGGTCAATCCAAACCCGTAATTTTCGTGTCGTTTTCGTGTCGTGTTTTCGTGTCGTGTACCAAATTGCCGGCTCTAAATCTCACCTTCTGTGCAAGGCCGATCTGATCAAAGTTATCATGCAAATCAATCGATTCCCGCAACCTGTCATAGTCTTCCTCCTCTACATAAATTTCATTTAGAGCCTCATTCACTGCAGATATATCATTGCTCTGAACTGCAACCATGTACGGCTTCACAAGATGCAGATAACCCGCCTGAAACACAAGGTACAAGCATGCATTACAGATTAAAAAAGCAAACCTACAAGTCAAAAGCTGGACAACGTATTATATGAAAAAATGAGTTAATACCTTCCGCATTATATCCACCACACGTGTATGGTCAACACGAAGTGCTAAAACATTGAGCATATCATTGATAAGATCAGGATGTTCTTGCAAGTAAAAGTGGACAGCCTTGTAATAAAGCTCTACGTTTGCCACTTTAACTGCAATATCTTTAAATTGCATGTGATCCCAAGCATCTGGGGAATGATTCATAACAGTTGAAGCAGCATTGTCAAATTCATCATATTGAATATACAAGTACACAAGCTCCTTCCAATGTTGTTGTTCATCGCAAGCTCGAATAAGCTTGGGGATGTTGAGACGAGTAGAAAATAGTTTAATATGCTCCATAAGCTTCTCGTGGCGATATCTAGCATAAAGGACCCCCAACTCGGTGAAGATTCCCATATGAGCACGTTCCAACCCTAAACCACTCTCCATAAGAGAGATCAATTCATTAAAGCATCCTCTGTTCTGATAGTATTCACTGACCTCTTCTAAGTCATCAACCTGCCAAAGTATTAAAAACATTAATTACCAGAACTTGATTTTCCCCATAGAAAGCTGGAAAACAGATACCCTACTAAAAAATCGTAAGGTAAACAGATGTTAGTAACATACTAAAACTTCAAAAGATTTTATATGGAAAAGCATAAACCTAAAAGATTTTGTAACAATACAAGTTTTCTCAAAACTGAACAGCCTACATGTCCATCCTAAGAACTAATAAAACAAGAATATTATGATTAACTGCAAAAGAGCATTTAACATTGAACATTTCGTTTATACGGTGATATCTGAAACTGCACCAACCAAGGCCAATATTTGGACTAAAGAAACTATAAATTCTATGGGCACTAGTTGGGAGAAGAAAGTTACCTGGACAATAATATTGAGCCCACAAATCTGAGCCAAACGGAACTCTTCTGCATCAACACAAGCAAAACAAACTTCTTTCCATGTCTTTGAGCTATTTGCTTTTCGAGCAGCATCAACAGCACCTTGAAATTGTTTTAGTTTAACAAGGGTGACAGCCAACTTGGCCCAGTTAGAAATAAATGCATAAATAATCTTTGCTGCCTCATACAAGGCTTCATCATACAACCGGTCCCCAACATTATGCAGATTAGCAACATTTGGCATCAGAATGAACTCTTCAATGTCACCAAGTCTATCAATCTTTGCATAGGCATAAATGAGTTCACTATCCACCTTGGGCTCTTTTGTCTTCTGCCTAACCATCAGAAGGTATCTTACCAAGTCGTGATAAACATCCCCATCCTCAGCAGCATGAATAACTTCCAGAAATTGAGTGGCATCATCAGCACGAATAAACGACTCAATTGCATCGCTTACCAAACCATCCCTCAGTTGAGCTTTACCCACCTGGCTCCAAACTGCATCTTCTTCAACACGGAAAGCAAACTCTACAGCCCGTGCAATATTTTGAATGTTATCCAGTAGTACATTGACAGCTTGGACATTTAAGTTAAACTTCTTAAAAATTGCAAAAGCTTCTTCATACAACTGGGCTTCCACTGCCACCTCCCCAACAGCAGGTCCGTCAAAATTATCGAGCCTATTAACGTAATCCATTACTCTAGATGGATCAGCCTTAATGGCAGTTAAGATAAGCAAGTTCTGAAGGTTGAAGTTGCCGCTAAATGCAGAGTTCTGAAGCACTATCTTTTCTAGGAGCTCGATTAATTCATGAGGAAGATCAGCAGTCATGAAAGCTTTAACAGCGGCAGAAACTTGCTCAGGGCTCTTGCTTTCTGGAAGAGCAGTAGAAACGACTTGATCAATGAGCTGTCTTCTATATTCATTCTCGGGATTTAAAACCTTGTCCCAGAGATCTCCATCCATTCTTTCAACAACATACCTAAAATGAAAAATATGGGTTTTAAGTATACAACCCTCAATTAAAAAGGTACCGAGTGCCTTACGAATATTAGAACAAAAGTTACATACCTGGCCTGCAATTTGAACAAAGAATTCTTGTTCGTAACATTAATCAATTCATCATCACATTGCCCTCTCCGATATGCGACCACAGCAAGTGTTGGGTCACGCTTCTCACAGTATTTTCCAACCACACGGGAATCGTAGTACGGGTTGGTAGTGAGAAAGTGCTCTGGATTGTTGTTACTATCTATGATGATCTTACCAAGAGCATTATGAACATGTACATCTTGACTTCCTTCACTCACAAGATGCTCCAAAAACTGTGTAAGCAACCGAAGCCGATTCCTGAAAGACATCAACAATGAGAATGCAAACTGCAAAAATGGCCATAAAAATGACGGAAAGGCTAAAAAACATACCTTTTCTCACACTCATCCACCAGGGGTTCAACTGGAAGTAGAGATCGTACCGAAAGGATCAGACCTTTAATGAAATCTTCAGGACACTCGTCATCTAGCAGTTGCCCGACCACCAAAGGAGCATTTCCAGGATTGACCTAAGAAGAAAATACTCAGTGTTATAACCATGAGCAGATAATTCATTGCTAAAATAATGATCAAATATACTTGTTTAAAGTTTTACCTTCTGCACATAACCTTCAATATAGCGGAGCATATTGTTTGTGTATAGGTAGTGTGTAAGATCAGGAACAAAACCGAAGCGGTCACAAACATTAATCAGTGGTCGTGCATCTGGTAGCTTGGCTTCCATTAAAAAGTTCTTTGTTTTTTCAGCATCGTAGAAATTTGATTCTCTTGTCACACGCTCAACTTCCTTGATTTGTCCAGTCTTAGCAGCTGCCTCAATGTACTTAAAGTGAATGTCAGGATCCTCACTGAAAATAGAACAATTAGGTATTTGTAAGCTACAAAAAACATAATTTAGTTGGGAAATTTCCAGAAAAAATAGTAATCAGGATTTACCTGGAGCTCAGGTAAGACCCAAGGAAGAAGTACAGCCCCTCGTACGACTTAAATTGCTCAAAGAGTTTTATACAAGCATCAACACCCAACTGCTCGGAATATTCTTTAGCAACCTGCAGGGAGTAGACTTGTTCAGTTCCAATCAGTCTCAGCAAAGGATGAATCACTTGAAAATAATATTGAACCCCGACTCTATATATTCACTTCGTATTAGATCTAAGATTACGAACCCGCAGCTTCCAAATAAGCAACAAAAGAAGCATGCACTGCCATAATAATGCTTTACGCCCATTATTGTTACCTGGACAATAATCTGAAGGTTGCCTCTCAGATTGACAAGTAAAAGGTCCTTCATGCACTCTAAAGCCCATTCTTTGGATAGGGTCCCAAAGAATTCAACAAGGGACTGAAACAAAGAGTTGTATTGTGAGTACAAGAATTTTGCAAGACGGCAGTAAGCACAAGAACAGGACGAAAAGACAAACCTGTGGCTCAATTGCATGAGTATTCACAATAACGCGTTTGATATCAGGCAACTCCGCGTAGTGCTGGTAAGAAGATTATAACATTAAAATATGGAATAAACAAGGTGCCAAAACACAACAGTAGACCATGAACGTAAACAACTCTCCAACCTGAAGAGCTCGAACATAAAGACCAGCTTTTTCACAAAGTTGAGCAATCCGAGGACGATCATAATGGCTAAACATTCCATTTGCTAAAATAGCATCAGCAACATTTGGGAAGGTAACAAGGTTTATTTCCAGAACCTGACATAAGAATGAAACTATGTAATGCAAAAGTAAAATCAGATAAGTAGAACAAATTTCCTCTGCATTTGTAAAATATCACCTTGGTTTGCAAGAAAGAGTGTTCTGGCAAATTTGGCTTCAAAACGTCCAACAAAAATGCAGTAGCCTCCCGGATCAGGTTCCTCTATTAGAAGTTTTGAAAATGGAGTTAAAAACAGATCCATATTTATATATACTAAAATTCATTGTACACTGTCCTATGAAGCAGCTGTCTAAACTTTTTAGAAATGAGCAAAGAATGATACAGGATATTTGATAGTAATATCACCATGCTCTATACACCAATGTATCCACAAGGACAGTGACAAATCAATGAACAGCAAGGATGTTCCTCAGAAAATATATTCAAACTAATCATAGTGATAGTACTAACCTGAAGAAAAAGATCAGTTATGGTATTGTAGTCAACTGGACAACCTCCCTCCATTTGAGACATCATGAGTGCAAAATTAACAGCTCCCTGCAATGGCAAAAGCATAAAAATTATAACTTAAAATAAAGAAAATGTAAGTCCAGTCAAGTCCTACTAATTACCTAGTAATCAGTAAAATGTAATATACCAACAAAATTTTCAAGTCCAGTCACTAATTACCTAGTAATCAGAAAAATGTAATATAACCACAAAGTAGAAGCAAAGACAAAAAAGATATTCTAAGACATGAACTGTAACCCCCAAACTCTCAATGCAAAATGTTGGACATGATGCTTTGCATTTGTGGCAAAAATAGACTACTGAGTGCACCAACAAATAATTGATTGGGGAGTATATAAAGGATCCAAAGTTTCACCAACAACAAATTTGACATGGTGCAGGTTGACAAAATAAATATCCCTTAGTTTTAATACACAGCATACCTGGGGATCTGATCTAAGGATTGTTTGCAGGAGGAACAGATAGTCAGGTGTATAGCCGACCTGTTCCAAGAAAAGTAAGACACAACATCGTCACTAAAAAGAATAAGAAAAGCAAAAATATTAATTACATATAAATGATCACTGCACTGCATCACGTAAGTCACAAACCTGCTTGGAATATATAAGAATTTTGTCAAATTCTCTTCTTTCAGCAAAAGCAGCCACAACTTTAGGAGTTGCTCTTGCTTTGATATAAATTTTTAAGGCAAGATCATTATCAACAGTCTACAAGACAAACATTTGTAAGATGTCAAAAATAAACAAACATAAATCGAAAGAACAGCAGTAAGACCAGAGCTGCACAAATACAATTTACATGTCACAATCAAAAAAATTACCTTAACCAGATCCCCAAGTTCCTCGCTACATTCCAGTTTGTCCTCAGCCAACCAGTTCTCCAAAAGATTCTTCTTATTTTGATTCACAACGAGGCGGGAAAGTTCTAGAGACTCGAATGCATTTAGCTTTCCCTTTGTCAGTAGTGTTCCAAAGTACTGTAGGAGAGGTGGAGTCTGTCCAGCTTGGACTGGAACGCTCTGCAAACAAGACAAAACAGTTACTCTCATCTTGTCCATTGCAAAAGTTGCATAAAGAATGAAAATCACATGAAAACGAAAGAATCAATAGTAACTGCTGCAAGTCATTTCCTATCGTACTGATCACATATGAACATAATTAAAAGCCACACATTTTCATATTCGGAATATCAAAAAATCGTAAATATGCATCCGCACTTAAAATTTCCGTCTAGACAAAAGATAAGAGCTGCAAGAATAAATGTCTTGGGAGATAGGGAAAGATCGTACAAAATCTGCCATCGTAAAATTGCTATTTTTACTGTACCGCATGTACTTCTATCGCATGAAACACCAAATATACCAAAGATACAGACCATTGACAAATTATCTTACATGTACACAACTACACTTCAGCAATAGTACACAACTACACTGTTAATGAATCTATAAGAAAGAGATATATTACTACAAATACACAAATGCTTCAAAGCATTAAACAAACATTATAATCCCCTTGTAAAGAGAAATTAAAGCAGATCTGATTTCCGAACAAGTTGATAATAATGAGTATAATATCTGAACTGATATACAATGTTGGTCTACAAAACAGGCATTCCTTCATACGTATTTAAGCAATATACATTTCAAACCTAAACAGAAGTACCTGAAATTTGGCAACTGTGTCAGGTGTACGGAGTATTCCTTGAGGAGAATCTGCAGCTAGCTCGGCAGCCTCCTTATACTTTGTTTGGGCAAATAGCTCTTGGAAACGCTGAACTACCTGAAATACATACAAGAACAGGTACAAACATTCAGAAGCGCAAATAACTCAACCACTGAACAGTGAACTATACTTCTTTTTTACTCTATAATCTGAATTGTTTAATGTGCAGTTCAAGATTATCTCCGGATCAAATCCATCATATCTTAGTTTCCTTGTATAAAATGTACATGGATAAATAGTGTGCACGCTTTTAATAGTTGCACGGATGTTTAAAATACATTTACAGCCCAGGCATGTCTTTTATTTGTACACAATTTGTTTACAAAAGTGTAAGTTTCTGTTTTTTGATGGTCACCGCAGCATAAAAGGCCAATCCTGGGCCAAGGCAGATAAGACATGCCGCCAAGGGTCCCCGAGTTTTAATTGGAAATTTTAGTTCCCCTCTATATACTACAATTTGTACATTTAGCAAAAACCAAAAAATCTATTAATTAAGGAAAATTTTAATTATATAGTTCTGTTTTTAGGGCTGCCATGCCGCATAATCATAATTTCGCAACTGAATCTAATTTATTATTTATCGTATACACACAAATATTATCAAAGAGCCGCAAATCTAGAATAAATACCAAAATATCTTTCCCCTGTAGAGGTAAGATATAATCAACTTACCAAATTCTCTGCACCGGGTAGGTTTCCTCTTTTAGCAAGATTGACAGCAAGTTCAAGATTATTTAACTGCAATAAACATAAAAAAAGTTACTTAAAAAGTAACCTTAATATCGCATGAAACTAAAGTAGCTTACTAAAAACTTACCTGGCCGCTGACAAAAGGCACGATAGTAGATTCATTAACAGTAGCAAGTAACACTTGACCTCTTCTATTGATGGCATAGAAACCCCCGGCAGATGAAGCTTCAGATGTCAAGAAAATCGGATCTGGGCTAATCCTATTTCTGTAGACTGCAGTTGCTGTTTCAAGGTCATAAACAAATAGAAGTCCTAGCTTGGTAATCACATAGATTAAACTGTATTTATGGGATATCTGCAATTTTACAACATTACATGTTAGATAAATTATAATCCACCATACTGATGTCGAGCACAAAATTAAGATATTAAAATGGAAACTGAAAGAATAATGACCTGCATGGAAACTGGAAAATCGTCATTAAAATCAGGAGGAAAAAACAGATCTGCTTGTTTCTTTGTGAAAGCTGCTTTTCCTATATAAGCCAACACAGTTCAAGCAGAAAAAACATCAGTTGACATGAATATTCTAGCACTAAAACAATACTGGTTTGACAGGATTATTAGGAGATGTGTACAATATATAACTCGATAATCCAATTTCAGTAGAAATGATAAAATACAATTTAGAGGTTTAACATACAATTGCTCAGGATAGAATATCATACAAATATATGTACCCACTGACGTGCATGGTTATGGAACTAGAACATATAGAAATATGTCTTGCCCAAATTAAATGTCTCTATATATGTGTATGCCTATATAACAATGCAGTATTTCCCCAAGACAAAGTGAAGAAAAACTTCGTACAGAATACAATAAGTTACATTAAAATGCAATGAATATAGTATCTCAATCTGGAGCTTCTGCATAAACGTGATGCCCAATTACCAACCTCTTTCAAGTAAGACAAATCAACAACATACATCAGAAGATTAATTTTATAGAACACAGTACCTGGCTGGGCACCGAGCTCAATAACATGCAATTTTGATGTAACTTGTCCAGCATTTGAGCTTTTTGTTGCAAAAGAAATAAGAATTGATGGATTCTCATTCCCTTGAACCTGAACCAGATTCAAAAGAATTAAACAAAAAATGAGCAACACAGGCTATACAAAGAACAAAAAACTCATATGCCAGAACAAACAACAAACTTGTATGCCAGATAAAATTCCAACCAGACCTTAAATGAGGCAAACGAGGCTGCATGTGCTTCAAGAGCTTGACTGCGCTGCTGATCCACAGAAAAAAGTTGCATGTTGCCCTTCACCAATTGGGGCCTCTATTAATATGAAGAGAACAGAAAGTTAGCAAAGAAATATTAAAGAAAGTTGATAATACAAACTACAATTGGTCCAAACCGAGACTGAAATTTATCAGCAGTTGTACAAAAATTAGACAGATCCAACAAATTCTTTCCATATAATTAAACAGGACACTGAAACTTGTTGCACCAAAGCAACATAACACAACTAATAGAAAATCTTAAATAATTATGTTTTTTTGAAACCCCCCCCCCCCCCTTCCAACACACACAGAGGTTGTAAAATTTCAGGATCAAAATTAAAATCCCTCAAGGTCAGGTCAATCGTCAAAAATGACATTACATCCTGCAACTAGAATAAGATTATTTGATTGCGGCATGACACCAAGATGAGCCTAAACTTGTTATTTGTAGAAATAATGACAAATAATATAACATATACATTGTGCAATACTTTAGTTAACATAAATGCAATAATTCACAGCATCAAGTACTTGAGAGCTAGAAGTACATACATCAGGTGAACCGGGAGCAATTCCAATCAGAACCAGCCATTTCTCTGAAGGATCGCATCTATAATTTATAATCTGATTGTTTGACAAATTAGCTGTTCTATCAAACATCTTCACAGGTTCAGACTCGCCTACACGAAGGAGAATAGAGAAAAAATTGTTTTCAGACTTAGAATAGATGACAAAAGAGAAGCCCATTAAACTGATCTGCTCCAGATGCTAGTTTTGGTCATACCTTCAATCGACCAATGATAAACAGACGCTTGAGTGACCAAACCCAACAACTTAGGTGTAATCCACTTCCAAAACACCACCTAATGTAAAAGCAAAAAAAAAAACACAACTTAAACGAAAGTTATTTGTCAACCAAAGCACAAAATATTTGCAGCAACGGGTATACACCATACCTGCTCCGGCATCTGGTATGACTTAATTTTTGCTTTTAGCTCAATGTTAAAAATTTGTAAGTGGTCCTGAGTTGTTCCAGGAAGTGAAGCTTCAAAAAAGAAATTACATTATCTATTTAGAATAACATGGTGAAAACAAAACTTCCAGTCCTTCTAACATTTAGATAAAAACCAACTACACATTAAGAATGTCAACAAAGCAATATATAATGGCAACAACATGATGAACCAACTATATTTCGATTTCGGAGAGCAGATACTGAATACAATTGCTGATTCAGGTCTTAGTACATCTTGTCATTGTAAAGCATTTACAGTTAAATGCAAATAATTAAATATTTTCCGTATACTGCAACAGAAAAGGCACCAGGTTAGTGATTTTCCATGTGCACAAAACAAATTCAGTCCCCAATAAGTGTACACACTAAAGTCTAGGCTATGACATTACTTCATGCTTGCAATTTATCGTTTCTCGTAGATGATCTTACTAAAAGTCAAAAAATACGTATCTATTAATGAATATCTAAAAAAGATTTTTAAAAAACAAAAGACATTAGATTCCAAAGATGACATACAGCTCGATTTCATATAACGGCTAGAAAGGCAAATAATTTCCTGTCAAAAATAAAGCGCAAATTTCTACCATCCGTACACGTAATGAGGATAAAAAGTATGCGGCATTATGGCGCCAAAAAACATCAACATTTAAAACACGATCCTTCACGTAAAAAACAAATCTATAGATACCTTTCAAAGCAAGAATTCTCGAATTCGGATTCATGAGAGCCGAATCAGCAGTAATAGGCCTCCTCAAAGGCTGCGACGGCATGCTCATATCAATAATTACAACACTGTTCTGTGGTGCAGTCTCCCGAACACATATATACTTCTCCGATTCCATTGTAACATTCGTAAAGGTGATGAATTGTGCATTGATCCCAATACTAGGCAACTGCAACATCAAATCAAACAAACATCCTCACAAAACTAACCACAAAAAACATCTTCAGTCACATCCATCAACCAGACTCGCAACACAAACTATATAAACATCAATTCACATCCATTGATCAATCTCGCAGCACATATAAACTATACACACACCACAGATCTGATATAAATCACACAAAACAGATCTAATACTACTCTAATACATATAATTCGCATAATAAACACTCGTAACAATTCAAATCACGAGTCAATTGACCAAACACAACGATTCAAACATTCAAATACATCCAAAACATGTACCTATACATCTATACATTACAATTACGAAAAAAATCAAATTAAGCTAGAATTTAATATCGAATATACCGTAAGCGCCTCCTTCATAGTGATCGGAGCGTTCGCGGCCGCCATGGTGACCGAGGACCGAGATCAGATCTGCGAGAGAGACGAGATATAGATACAAATACGTATGTTTATATGTATCTACAGGTGTATGTATATGTAATCGGTAATTGCGATTTGAGAAAGCTCTTTCGCTCCCTCGAGAGGAAGTTTGAGAGAGAGTGAGAGAGAGAGAGAGAGAGGAAGAGAGGGAGAGAGAGAGATCTAGAGAGAGAGTGTGCGCTGGAAATGAAACTGGGAGTCAGAGAGAGAAGAGAATGATATATATAATTATTTTATGCTGGAAAAAATTTGTGTAGTAGAGAATTTTTTTTATTTTATTATTATCATATATACTAGGTTTTTTAAAAAAAGAAAATTCAAAAGGGAAAATTAGGCTGTTGGGCTTGGATCCAGTTCGGTTGGGTGGGGTACAGCTAATTAGTCATACTTTTTTAAAAAATATGAAAAGTCATACTTTTTTTTTAAGAGAAAAATTTCCACTGTTACGAACTTAAAACTTACCAAGTTTATACTATGATTTCATGATATATTTGCAATTATCGTAAACTTCTATTTTTATAATGATATTACCAAATATATAAATTAAAATACTGTATTACAATTTTAAATAAATTTCTTTTTTTACCTAATCCATGTGCATGGAATTTTGTAAAATTAAACCATACCAACCATTAAAAAGTTTTTAGGGAGCTTCCATTAGTTTTCACCAGTGGAAAGCTTCAATTCCTTTTCATTTTTCCTGTTTTCATATCTTGTTTTTCATTCAATAAAGCTCCCAATTTATTTGGGTTCCAATAAGTTCCTAATTTATTTGGGTTGTGTTAGTCTCTCCTTGTGAGAGTTTGGTTTTTGTTTTGATTAAGTTGTGATGTGTTTCATGGCTGAGGGTATAGATCGGCAAGATTTTCATGTTTTTCTCCTTTGTGAGAGGTTTGTTTTTCGCTTCTTGATTGTGAGCTGGGGTATTGATTTAGTGATGAAATTTTGTATGGGATTACAGTTCTGGTTGATAGCTCAAACGATAGCTCCATCGGTGCATGATGAAGAAGGTACCAATAATCCAACGAGGATGCACGAAGTGGGTACTTGTATTTGTATATACTTTATCTTCAAAATATCGTTTAACTGTCTCTTCATGAGATCAGACGATTGCAATTTACTGTTTGTTCGACTCAATCATTGGTGTACATGCCGTATGGCTTTTTATTATTGAATTAACTCCTTTGTTTTTCAAAAAAACAAAGAGACAGATGATAACGAGATAAAGGAGAAGTTATCGTTATCGAGCTCTTGTAAGTATATTACGTTGTTATAAAAGATATCTAAATATTTTCATTATCAATAATTCATTAAAGAAATAATTTTATAAATTTGTTAGCTAGAATATGGAAGAAAATTCAAAAGTAGGAAAAGTATCTCGAGTGTCCTAAATACCAACTTTTTATTATTTCATAACCAAAATACCCATCCCGTGCAAGCACCGTCCAAAATACCCACGGGATATGCCTATGACAACCCCGTGAGTTGAGATACGCCATTAGGGCCAGAGTAATTCGTGGGTTACGCCACTGGAGCCGGAGTAGTTCGTAGGATACACCACCAACATAGTAGTATGTGAGCTGAGAGGCGCTATTCACGAATGCGTATCTCAGGATACGCATCTTCCACAGGCTTATTTTCAGTCGGCTTCTTCTACCAGAAAAAACATGACTCTCTCTATAATGGCGATTTTCACCTAAAATTCCGGCCAGCTCCGTTCACCTCCTTTCTGTAATGTTCCATTTATGTTATACATGCCATTCGAATCGTCTTTCGACGATCTACAACCCTATACCCATTTCAAACCATTTCTTATGCCGGATTTTAAACCCCCAAATCGGACCTCGATTTTCCGATAGCTTGACACAGTCCCTGCGGGGGTCAGATTGTGATAAATCGATAGGGGAAAACGAAGAGCAAGCTGTGGTGATGCTTTTGATGTGCTTGGAGAGAGTGGAAGTGGCCGGATGAGCTCGGACGAGAGAGTGCGAGAGAGATTGTGAAGAGAGCGAACGAGGAGGGAGAAGAGAGTGGACAGTAACCCACAGGTTGCAGCTGTGAAAGTGGCGTATTCCGTGGGTATTTTGGACGGTTTTTCTGAAAAGGTATTTTGGACACTGGGGTAGTAAAAAAGGTATTTTGGGCAATTTTTCATTTTCCTATCGTTTGATTACGATCACAAAAAAAAACATCAACATTTTTTTGTATGTCAAATTATTTGGTGACTAACTAATAATAAAAATTCTTGTTAAGAAGGGTTATAAAAATCAAAAATTATTAAATGACTTTCGATATATGTCAATTCATTCGAAAAATGAAATTTCCTTTAAAAAAAGTTTTTATACGACATATCGGGAGTGAAAAAAATATAAAAATGTTGAATAATTCATGGATTGTTGATGAGAGAGACTAATTAATAACAAGCACTACAAATGATTAAGCGAGCTATGAGATAAGGCTGATTGATAACAAGAAATAAATTGAGGTGCTTCTCTCAATCATTTCTAATATTAGAGTCTAATTGTATACTAGCGTAAAAGCCCGTGCGAGGCACGGACTGTTAGGTCCAAATGTGTTGTAGAGGGGGGGTGAATACAACTTTTCGAATATGAGAAGCAATAAAAACGATGCAATAAATGAACACACAGATTCAAGGAATATATTTCTTTATATATAACTTGAAAGGGTTGCTACAACATTCATTACAAAGTATAACAGAAGTTGAGAGAGAAGTGTATGATACTAAGCTCTGTGAATGCACTCTCTCTTTTTCTCTTGTGTTTTTCTCTAGAATTGCTCACTTACTAAAACATTACACAAGTACTTCTATTTATACTACATGTAATCTATGTCCTGTAGTCTTCAAAGACTAAGATGTACGTGGCCCAATGATGTCCACATAATTCTTGCCTTATCTTGAAAGCTTGGAAATCTGCCAATCAGAAGATGCCATGTGTCATGTTGAAGCTGCACCTAAGTAGAACTTCTACTTGAGAATTTCTACTTGGCTATCTCGAAATTCCTAAGTGGAACTTCTACTTGGCTATCTCGAAATTCCTAAGTGGAACTTCTACTTGAGAATTTCTACTTAGCCATCCAGAACATTTAGTACTTAGAAAATATTCTGGTCTTCAACTTGAAACTTCAATGCACATCTTGAACTTGTGATATCTTCATGTCTTCTTTATTCTTCAACAAGCTCTTGAACATGGTTCTTTATTACTGACATAAACTTGCTATCAATGTCCTGACACTTGATGCACTGGTCTGGTTCATAAGTGACTAGTCTTGATAGTGTTTCTGCTTCTTGAATAAATTACCATATTCACTGAATAACTTGGCTTTCCAATATTTGCTTTCCTTCTTCTTCACTTGAAATCAATTGGTCTTGTTGATACTGATAGTTATGATCTTGATTCTTGATTTATCAAATCACTGAGGCATGAACAACTTTAACTTGAACTTCTCTCAATGATTTCTTCTTGGCTTGATCATAGTTAGCATGTTTAATTGTATCAATTACCTTGTCTTCATTTAGTGTTGATTTCTTGTGACTTCCTGTTCTTGATTGTCTTCTGGTTAAGTATCTTTTCCTTTAGTTTGAGTTACATTAGATATAGTGTTACAAGTTTATACACTCTGCCTTTCAATCTCCCCCAATTTGATTGTCTAACAATGACATTCAAATTAATGAAGGATAACTCAACTAAACAATGAGACGAGAAAAGATAATTAACATTACAGTCTTGAATAATTTACAATTGAAATTTACATGAAAACAATACAAAGAACTTAAACTAGAAACAGAATTCGAACTTCGAATTAAAGATCATTTGAGTGATTCCTATCACCTGGATTATTTCATACCTTCTAGTCAAACTTATATCACCTTATTGGATTCACTCTAAGGTGAATTTTCCTCAAGTGAGTTAAAGCAACCGAAAGACATGAAGTTTTTCCAACTTCAAGTTCACACCACTCTGACCTTTAACCCTAATTCCGTTTCCTCTTTCTAGCTTCAACAGCTTGGTCTCTCTCTTCTTTCTGCCTTTTTCGCTTCTCCTTCTGCTGCTGTTCTTTCTTGTACACTGGATCGTGAAGCTGCTTCCACCTAGCATTCAACAGACTTACAACTTCCATTTCTAGAGGGTTCCTGGGCTCTGGGTTAGGATGTTTGAAAAGCCTTCTGAGTTTATCAACCTCCTGAGTAGTCCTGATCTTTGGAATTTCCTCAAAGTTCTTCATTATGAGCTGAGGTTTCCAATGAGATTTAGTGGCTTTGAGATAACGATATATCATCTTGGGGTAGCCCTTGACACGGTCAGTATTATAGACACTAGCCGCATCTCGCTCCATTCGCTTCTTCTCCACAATTACTTCAGACAGGTAACTCACGAGTCTCTGCTTTTCTTCAACAAACTTGTCTTCCACTTCGCCCCATTTGAACACATATAACACTTTCTCTAGAAATGCAGCATCTTGAGTCTGTAGCAGCCATTGTCTACTCATATGTAAGAGTGTTTGTTTCTGGTCTGCATCTATGTATGCTAAGGCATCAGCTGTATCATCAGCATAAGAGTGTATCCAGTATACACTATCTTTCCCTGGAACGCCAACTGCCTCCCTTATTTCTCCTTGTTCCAGTTCTCCAGAAGGAAGAGTCAAAGCTTCATCTACATTCTTCATTGTTTGAAGAATATTCCATTTCTTTTCTATCAGCTCCGGCTCAATCTTCACGTTGTCGAGAGGGTTTGGAGCAATGACATCACACTTCCACACCTCATTGCTCTTCAAGAATATGACTCTTTCAATGATCCTCACGGATTTATCTTTAAGCTCAGAGGCGAATCCCTTACCCATCATTTGTCTACATACAGCTTTAAGAGATTCCACTGAAAGTTCCATTAAGTCCTTTTCCTCCATGCTCACCCTCTTCATCTTTCCTTGAACCACCATCCGGACAAAATTTGGATAAGCTGAGAATTCTGGACCCTTGTCCTCTGCTAGCTGCATTAACTGATCCCTGTACAGAATGCTTAGCTCCTCAGATTGAGAGTACTGAATTTTAGTCGCTAGCAAGAACAACTCTGACGCAGATCTTCTCATTATGAATTGGTCATCCACATATAGGAAAGATGTTGGGACTCCTTCTACCAAAGACAAGATAACCTGCCACTCCTTAAGATTTGCATTGTATCCAACCCTGACTTTAGAAATTAATCTCTTCAAAGCATTTATATAGTCCCCAGTCATTGGATTCTGCAAATTCAAGTTGTAGAACAGATCATCTGCATCCTTGTTATGAACTCCTTTTGCACATGGTCCCATCATTATCTTCCTTGCTTCATCCCATTTCTGCCCTATCCTTCTTTTGTCCAGATCAACTTGAGGATTGGCTAGCCTTGCAAGCTCATACTCATACTGCTTCCCTTGTAGCTCCACCTTCTGTTCTAGGAACGCAGCATGTTCTTGCATCATCTTCATTTTATGGAACTGAGCTTGTTCCAAGGCTAACTGTTGAGACTGCAGGGTTTCTTCATCAACAGGATCTTCTTCAGGCATTCCGAAAGACATACCAGCACCTCCACCTTGTTCCTTCAAAGATCGCTTTACAGCATGTGCGAAAGGTACGTCTTCCATATCAGAATCTGAGTCTAGTACCTCCTGTACTGTTTCCTGATGACTCAGGTCAATAACTGGTTCATCTTCTTCAACCATTATTGCCTTACCCTTTCTCCTCCTCAGAGCCTCTTCAGCAACAGCAGGCTCAATTTCTGGTTCCTTGACAAGATCAGCGGGTTCTTCAATTTCTTCGATGTGAACTGCCTGCTGTCTCGTCTCCTTTCCACTCTCCCCCTTAGGTGAGTTATCCTGAGCTCCACCATGGTCTTCAGATGCACCAGCTGCATAGGAACCTCCAAAACCAGAACCAGAGGCTCCCGCTCCACTAGCACCACCTGCACCACCTGCTCCAGCATCGGGGGGAGGTTGTTCCGACTCGAAGCACTCCGGGGGCACAAAACTCCTGACTGCGAACATCATTCTACTGATCTCCACAGTCATTGTATGCATTGTAGACTCCAATGCCCCCATCCTCTCATTGAGAGTGCTTCCCAAGACTCCACCAGCATGGCCCAAGTCATTGACCTTATTTGTCAAATCCTCAAAAGCTGTAGCTTGACTTGCCATTCTTGCTGCGTAGTCGTCTAGAGCCCTTTGGTTGTTTCCAATATTGATCCCGAACTGCCCCATTGTCTGCCCGAACTGCCTCATCTGATGTTCCATTGAAGTCATACGAGTATCAAAGTTTTCAATATTAAGGGACGGTGTTTGGTTTAGGTGACCTCGCTCTAATACGCGTTCTGTTGGTATTTGGCGCTCGGTTTCGGGCCTTAAAAATGAAGGTCCCTCTCTCCCTAACCTCTCACACACACTCCCTGTCTCACACTCGTGTATGTCTTCAATGATTGATCCAAATAGTGAAGCAGTACCTGCAGAAAATTGATAAGAAATGTTGTTGACAGTTATAGGATCAAATTCTGTTTGTTCCTGAGTTGGAATCTCAGTCTGAGAGGCTGCAAAGTGTCCTTGTACGACATCAGAACCGATCCTCTTTGCAGCATCAGTACGTACCGGTGAAGGTACGGCTGAAGTTCTTAATACTTCATGTACTCTTGAAGCAACAGTATCATCAAGAGGCACATCATCCTGACCAAAATCAAAATCCCTATGTGCAGAATGTTCAAGGGGTGAACCACTCGCGTGAGGTGGAGTGGTTGCGTGTGACACGCTAGGGTTTGACTGTGGTTGTGAAGTAGCAGCGTGGAAAAGTTTGGCTTTCTTGCGAATAAGTTGCTGCTCTTCGGGTTCATTCTCCTCATCATCTTGTATAAATATACGTGCTGGTTTTCTGACTTCCGTTAACAGGGGTGATAAAGAATAGGAATGTGTATCAGACTCAGAGTCAGAAATATGGCTCTTACCCTGGGATAGATCCTGCGGGTTAGCAGTCTCTCGGGTCGCGGAATCAGAAACATAGGAGGAGGAATGAATAGTATGCATAGAGAGATTACCTGATTGATTACCTTGTGCATCATCGCTTTCCTCATCCGGAATCTCATCAAATGCCTCAGCATGAACAGATGGATTTTGAGCATGTGATGAGACTTGTGATGATGCCTCCAAATTGGTAACTCCTGCATCATATCTAAGCCACATTTGAATATTTTCAGGAGTAGACATTGGTTTACCTTGATGTTTATCCTGATTTGCAATGGTTGCAAGTGACTTAGTGCCCATCCCCAGCGATTCAGATGTGGGGCTTCTGGCAAATCCCTGTCTAATAGCAAGAGCATCCTTCGGTATTAAGTCATTGATTAGCATTTGAAGAAACCGAGGAAACCAGCAGACGACATCAGTGGTAGAGAGGTCTCTGCTTGCAAGGGATCCCATTGAGGCCACTATCTCAGAGAGAACTATGCGTCCATAGTTTATATCCAGTTATCTTGCTAGGGCAACTGCAAAGGTTTGCATGGGAATTGGAATTTGATGAAAGTCTTTTTCGCGTGCCCGAAAACATCTTGTGATGGCCTCGAAAAAGTAATTCCATTCCGCATGGAAGAATTGCTTTTGGATATTTCCCGTGATTGGGCCTTTTGTAGGATAACATCCAATTTCTTCAAAGAATCTGAGGCGTTCTGCAGCAGTAGGTTCTGGATCATAGGCATCTTTAATGGGGAATCCTAGAACTCTGTTGACAACTTGTTCTGTCACCTCATATTCCTGACCCGCTAAGGTAAACCTGAAACCGTAGGGGGTTGATTTACTCCCAAAAGTAACCGCACTAGTCCATAATTGCTGTAAAGCATCATGTACTAATGTAGGTTTAGCAGTAAAAGCTTGGCTAGCTTTGGAATACAAATTGAGAAATCGTATCCAAAACTTAAACCGCGGGAGTTGATCACCAATTTCCGTAGAAATATTGTAAAAATTGTTTTTAGCAAGGGAAAATTGGTGAGCCATTTTAATTAAATGTTTTCCTTTAAAAAGATGTGAATTTTTATTTTAATTTTCGAAAAACAATTAATTTAGGAATTATCAGTTATATCCCTTTTAATTTAACAAAAAGACCAAAAGTCACTCTTGAAAAATTAAACTACGGGTTATAGATAATTATCACTGTGAGAGGCGAAAATCAACAACTAATTAACAGAATCTGATACCAGTGAAATCAGTGAAGTTATGTGTGTACACACCAGTGAAATCGTGTGTATATGACTGTGAAGCGGTGTGTGTATATACGTATGTATATATGTCGAGAAAGAAGAACAAATTCACAAACACACAAACTCAGATATTACTGGTCACTCAGATAATGGTAGTCAAAAATCGGGCAGTAATTCGTTGTCCGTATGAGATTAGTCACAAAGATCACGAATCAGTGGTTGTAAGTCAAAATCGCCTGTATGTATATGGGGCGGCTGTAAAACTCAATTAGGTAAAAGTGAAAGAATAGATCGAGTTAGAGAAGTATATATAGGTGAATGAGAAATGACAAAAATGTCCCTGTTAAAAAAATGTGAAAAGTACTAAGTCCATACAGGGGACATCTAAGTCGAACTCTATCTCGAACTTTTCTATCTCGAACTTTTCTATCTCGAACATCAAGTCGAACTTCGAGATAAAGTTCGAGATAGAAGTTAACTCGAATAATTATGCACAAAGAAGCACTTTAACCAAAATTACAGCAGAAACTATAGGGAAATACTATCTTGAACATTATTGATTTGTAGTAAACTTGGAAAAACAGAAAATTCAAGATACTTTTCGAGTTAGAGTCTATCTCGAACATCAAGTCGAAATTCGAGTTGAGTTTCGAGATAGACTAAGAACTCTATCTCGAACATCAAGTCGAACTTCGAGATAAAGTTCGAGATAGACTAACTCGAAGTTAATCTCAAATTCTTTCCAAAATACTTCCTTGAATCAAAAAGTCCAGGGTAATTCAAGATATGTTTCGAGTTAGGAGTGTAACTCGAAAAATTCCCTTTAGCTTAACTGAGAATTCTATCTCGAACACCAAGTCGAAATTCGAGTTGAGTTTCGAGATAGACTAAGAACTCTATCTCGAACATCAAGTCGAACTTCGAGATAAAGTTCGAGATAGACTAACTCGAAGTTAATTCTCAGTTCTTTTCAAAATATTCCCTTAATGGAAACCTCATCTCAACCTTAGAGATAAAATTCGAGATAGACTTTATCTCGAATATTTTGAAGATAGAACTAGGCACACTGGTAACTCGAACTCGAACTCTAAGTCGAATTTCGAGATGAATTTCGAGATAGGTACTAACTCGAAATTCTTCCCAGACTTAGAATTTTCAAAACTTCACCCTGGAAGCTCAAGTCGAAATTCAAGTCGAATTTCTACATGAGTTTCGAGATAGAGACTAACTCGAAATTTTGAAGATACTTAGAATAATTTGACAATTTTTCTTTGAAAAACTCAACAATTAATTTTGCCAAATTAATATAAATATCAATTCAAGGATTTTAATATATGACATAATTAAAACATTCCTTGATAATTCTAAGGCCTCTAATTACATGAAAAACACAGGTAAATTCATCTAAAAATCATGCAATATTTAGACTATTATGAATTTAACTCCCCCTATGATCATGCAATCTAACAAGCATAAATTCACAGATTTGTGCTATAAAAGACACTTAAAACACAAAGAATTCATGCAAAATCACACTATATGCAACCTATAACAATCATTAATAAGGCATTTTAAAGTCTAAGCACATAATGATTGATTAGCTTGCACATACAAACATAAACATGGATTTTACAGATAGAAGGCTTTACTAACTTGTGTTAAGCATTCCCAATTCACCAACCAACCTATTGAATGTTACTTCATCAAGAGGTTTGGTGAATATATCTGCAATTTGTTGCATTGTGGGCACAAAATGTAGCTCCACAGTCCCCTCCTCGACATGTTCTCTTATGAAATGATACCTGATGTCAATATGCTTGGTTCTTGAGTGATCTACAGGATTGTTGGTTATGGCAATGGCACTTGTGTTGTCACACATGATTGGAATTTTCTTGTGCTCCATGCCATAATCCTTCAATTGGTTCCTCATCCACAGTATTTGAGCTACACAGCTTCCAGCAGCAATGTACTCAGCTTCAGCAGTAGAAGTAGATACTGTATGTTGCTTTTTACTTTGCCAGGACACCAATCTTCTGCCAAGAAATTGGCAAGCACCAGATGTGCTTTTCCTATCAATCCTGCAACCTGCATAGTCTGAATCCGAATAGCCAATAAGATTAAAACCTGTATCTCTTGGGTACCAAATCCCTAGATTTGGTGTGCCCTTGAGATACCTAAAAATTCTTTTGACGGCTACGAGATGTGATTCTCTAGGATCCGCTTGGAACCTTGCACATAAACAAGTTGCGAACATTATATCTGGTCTACTTGCAGTTAAATAGAGGAGTGAGCCAATCATACCTCGATAGCTTGTGATGTCAACTGATTTACCTGATTTGTCTTCATCAAGCTTCGTGGCTGTTGCCATGGGAGTCTTAGCTGCTGATGCATCTTCTAGATTATACTTCTTGAGTAAATCTCTGACGTACTTGGATTGACAGATAAAGATACCATCTTTTCTCTGACTGATCTGTAATCCAAGGAAGAAGGACAGCTCTCCCATCATGCTCATCTCATATTTTTCCTGCATTAGCTTGGCAAATTTCTCGCACAAGCGCTCATTTGATGACCCAAAAATAATATCGTCCACATATACTTGAACAAGTATTAAGTCATTTCTCACAACTTTATAGAACAATGTTTTATCAATTACTCCACTAGCACCACCTGCTCCAGCATCGGGGGGAGGTTGTTCCGACTCGAAGCACTCCGGGGGCACAAAACTCCTGACTGCGAACATCATTCTACTGATCTCCACAGTCATTGTATGCATTGTAGACTCCAATGCCCCCATCCTCTCATTGAGAGTGCTTCCCAAGACTCCACCAGCATGGCCCAAGTCATTGACCTTATTTGTCAAATCCTCAAAAGCTGTAGCTTGACTTGCCATTCTTGTTGCGTAGTCGTCTAGAGCCCTTTGGTTGTTTCCAATATTGATCCCGAACTGCCCCATTGTCTGCCCGAACTGCCTCATCTGATGTTCCATTGAAGTCATACGAGTATCAAAATTTTCAATATTAAGGGACGGTGTTTGGTTTAGGTGACCTCGCTCTAATACGCGTTCTGTTGGTATTTGGCGCTCGGTTTCGGGCCTTAAAAATGAAGGTCCCTCTCTCCCTAACCTCTCACACACACTCCCTGTCTCACGCTCGTGTATGTCTTCAATGACTGATCCAAAAAGTGAAGCAGTACCTGCAGAAAATTGATAAGAAATGTTGTTGACAGTTATAGGATCAAATTCTGTTTGTTCCTGAGTTGGAATCTCAGTCTGAGAGGCTGCAAAGTGTCCTTGTACGACATCAGAACCGATCCTCTTTGCAGCATCAGTACGTACCGGTGAAGGTACGGCTGAAGTTCTTAATACTTCATGTCCTCTTGAAGCAACAGTATCATCAAGAGGCACATCATCCTCACCAAAATCAAAATCCCTATGTGCAGAATGTTCAAGGGGTGAACCACTCGCGTGAGGTGGAGTGGTTGCGTGTGACACGCTAGGGTTTGACTGTGGTTGTGAAGTAGCAGCGTGGAAAAGTTTGGCTTTCTTGCGAATAAGTTGCTGCTCTTCGGGTTCATTCTCCTCATCATCTTGTATAAATATACGTGCTGGTTTTCTGACTTCCGTTAACAGGGGTGATAAAGAATAGGAATGTGTATCAGACTCAGAGTCAGAAATATGGCTCTTACCCTGGGATAGATCCTGCGGGTTAGCAGTCTCTCGGGTCGCGGAATCAGAAACATAGGAGGAGGAATGAATAGTATGCAGAGAGAGATTACCTGATTGTTTACCTTGTGCATCATCGCTTTCCTCATCCGGAATCTCATCAAATGCCTCAGCATGAACAGATGGATTTTGAGCATGTGATGAGACTTGTGATGATGCCTCCAAATTGGTAACTCCTGCATCATATCTAAGCCACATTTGAATATTTTCAGGAGTAGACATTGGTTTACCTTGATGTTTATCCTGATTAGCAATGGTTGCAAGTGACTTAGTGCCCATCCCCAGCGATTCAGATGTGGGGCTTCTGGCAAATCCCTGTCTAATAGCAAGAGCATCCTTCGGTATTAAGTCATTGATTAGCATTTGAAGAAACCGAGGAAACCAGCAGACGACATCAGTGGTAGAGAGGTCTCTGCTTGCAAGGGATCCCATTGAGGCCACTATCTCAGAGAGAACTATGCGTCCATAGTTTATATCCAGTTCTCTTGCTAGGGCTACTGCAAAGGTTTGCATGGGAATCGGAATTTGATGAAAGTCTTTTTCGCGTGCCCGAAAACATCTTGTGATGGCCTCGAAAAAGTAATTCCATTCCGCATGGAAGAATTGCTTTTGGATATTTCCCGTGATTGGGCCTTTTGTAGGATAACATCCAATTTCTTCAAAGAATCTGAGGCGTTCTGCAGCAGTAGGTTCTGGATCATAGGCATCTTTAACTGGGAATCCTAGAACTCTGTTGACAATTTGTTCTGTCACCTCATATTCCTGACCCGCTAAGGTAAACCTGAAACCGTAGGGGGTTGATTTACTCCCAAAAGTAACCGCACTAGTCCATAATTGCTGTAAAGCATCATGTACTAGTGTAGGTTTAGCAGTAAAAGCTTGGCTAGCTTTGGAATACAAATTGAGAAATCGTATCCAAAACTTAAACCGCGGGAGTTGATCACCAATTTCCGTAGAAATATTGTAAAAATTGTTTTTAGCAAGGGAAAATTGGTGAGCCATTTTAATTAAATGTTTTTCTTTTTAAAAGATGTGAATTTTTATTTTTATTTTGAAAAACAATTAATTTTCCGAATTACAAAAGAGAATTGTAACCCTTTTAATTTTTCAAGAACACCAAACGGAATCTGAGAAATCAAACTACGGGATTCAATTCAACAACCAATTACTATTTCTTGTGTATACCAGTGGAATCGTGTGTGTTTATAGATGGAGAAAATGGAATCGCGTTTATGAACAGTACACAAACAATATGTGTTCGTGTGTATGTATATGCGCGTGTATGGATGTTCACAAAACACAGTAACACAAAGATTAAGGTTAACACAGACAATAGCAGTCAACAAATCGGCAGTAATTCGTGATTAATACGAGTTTAATCACAAAAACAAGGATCAAAGGTATGTAATTAGTGAAATCGCACTGTTCTTGTGAAACGGCTGCTGAAAATTAGAATTAGGTAAAGTGAATTAGGCATCGAGTTAGAGATGTATATATAGGTGAATGAGAAATGACAAAAATGTCCCTGTTAAAAAATGTGAAAAGTACTAAGTCCATACAGGGGACATCTAAGTCGAACTCTATCTCGAACTTTTCTATCTCGAACTTTTCTATCTCGAACATCAAGTCGAACTTCGAGAAAAAGTTCGAGATAGAAGTTAACTCGAATAATAATGCACAGAAGCACTTTAACCAAAATTACAGCAGAAACTATAGGGAAATACTATCTTGAACATTATTGATTTGTAGTAAACTTGGAAAAAAGAAAATTCAAGATACTTTTCGAGTTAGAGTCTATCTCGAACATCAAGTCGAAATTCGAGTTGAGTTTCGAGATAGACTAAGAACTCTATCTCGAACATCAAGTCGAACTTCGAGATAAAGTTCGAGATAGACTAACTCGAAGTTAATCTCAAATTCTTTCCAAAATACTTCCTTGAATCAAAAAGTCCAGGGTAATTCAAGATATGTTTCGAGTTAGGAGTGTAACTCGAAAAATTCCCTTTAGCTTAACTGAGAACTCCATCTCGAACACCAAGTCGAAATTCGAGTTGAGTTTCGAGATAGACTAAGAACTCTATCTCGAACATCAAGTCGAACTTCGAGATAAAGTTCGAGATAGACTAACTCGAAGTTAATTCTCAGTTCTTTTCAAAATATTCACTTAATGGAAACTTCATCTCAACCTTAGAGATAAAATTCGAGATAGACTTTATCTCGAATATTTTGAAGATAGAACTAGGCACACTGGTAACTCGAACTCGAACTCTAAGTCGAATTTCGAGATGAATTTCGAGATAGGTACTAACTCGAAATTCTTCCCAGACTTAGAATTTTCAAAACTTCACCCTGGAAGCTCAAGTCGAAATTCAAGTCGAATTTCTACATGAGTTTCGAGATAGAGACTAACTCGAAATTTTGAAGATACTTAGAATAATTTGACAATTTTTCTTTGAAAAACTCAACAATTAATTTTGCCAAATTAATATAAATATCAATTCAAGGATTTTAATATATGACATAATTAAAACATTCCTTGATAATTCTAAGGCCTCTAATTACATGAAAAACACAGGTAAATTCATCTAAAAATCATGCAATATTTAGACTATTATGAATTTAACTCCCCCTATGATCATGCAATCTAACAAGCATAAATTCACAGATTTGTGCTATAAAAGACACTTAAAACACAATGAATTCATGCAAAATCACACTATATGCAACCTATAACAATCATTAATTAGGCATATTAAAGTCTAAGCACATAATGATTGATTAGCTTGCACATACAAACATAAACATGGATTTTACAGATAGAAGGCTTTACTAACTTGTGTTAAGCATTCCCAATTCACCAACCAACCTATTGAATGTTACTTCATCAAGAGGTTTGGTGAATATATCTGCAATTTGTTGCATTGTGGGCACAAAATGTAGCTCCACAGTCCCCTCCTCGACATGTTCTCTTATGAAATGATACCTGATGTCAATATGCTTGGTTCTTGAGTGATCTACAGGATTGTTGGTTATGGCAATGGCACTTGTGTTGTCACACATGATTGGAATTTTCTTGTGCTCCATGCCATAATCCTTCAATTGGTTCCTCATCCACAGTATTTGAGCTACACAGCTTCCAGCAGCAATGTACTCAGCTTCAGCAGTAGAAGTAGATACTGTATGTTGCTTTTTACTTTGCCAGGACACCAATCTTCTGCCAAGAAATTGGCAAGCACCAGATGTGCTTTTCCTATCAATCCTGCAACCTGCATAGTCTGAATCCGAATAGCCAATAAGATTAAAACCTGTATCTCTTGGGTACCAAATCCCTAGATTTGGTGTGCCCTTGAGATACCTAAAAATTCTTTTGACGGCTACGAGATGTGATTCTCTAGGATCCGCTTGGAACCTTGCACATAAACAAGTTGCGAACATTATATCTGGTCTACTTGCAGTTAAATAGAGGAGTGAGCCAATCATACCTCGATAGCTTGTGATGTCAACTGATTTACCTGATTTGTCTTCATCAAGCTTCGTGGCTGTTGCCATGGGAGTCTTAGCTGCTGATGCATCTTCTAGATTATACTTCTTGAGTAAATCTCTGACGTACTTGGATTGACAGATAAAGATACCATCTTTTCTCTGACTGATCTGTAATCCAAGGAAGAAGGACAGCTCTCCCATCATGCTCATCTCATATTTTTCCTGCATTAGCTTGGCAAATTTCTCGCACAAGCGCTCATTTGATGACCCAAAAATAATATCGTCCACATATACTTGAACAAGTATTAAGTCATTTCTCACAACTTTATAGAACAATGTTTTATCAATTACTCCCCTAACAAAACCATTTTCAATTAAGAATAGAGATAGGGTTTCATACCATCGCCTTGGGGATTGCCTGAGGCCATAGACAGATTTGAAGAGTAGATACACAAAATCTGCATGTTCTGGATCAACGAAGCCGGGCGGCTGTTCCAGATACACTTCTTCTTCTAACTCTCCGTTCAGGAAGGCACTTTTCACGTCCATCTGGAATACCTTGAAGTTCTTATGTGCTGCAAATGCCAAGAACATCCTGACTGCCTCAAGTCTTGCAACCGGTGCATAGGTTTCATCATAATCAATTCCTTCTCGTTGAGAATAACCTTTTGCAACCAAACGAGCCTTGTTTCGTGTTACAAGTCCGTTTTCATCCAGTTTATTTCTGAATACCCACCTAGCTCCAATTACGGATTTGTTCTTTGGTCGGGGTACCAGTTTCCAAACTTTCTGCCTTTCAAACTGATTGAGTTCCTCTTGCATTGCAATCACCCAATCAGCATCGCCAAGAGCTTCTTCTATTTCTTTAGGTTCAAGCTTGGATAAGAACCCAGAATATAAGGAGATATTAGCCATGTCAGCTCTTGCAGTTCTTCTAGTAGTCACACCAGCATCTGGATCACCAATAATTAACTCAAACGGATGGTCTCTATTCCATACCCGTTCACCTGGAAATTGTCTAGATGATTCAGCTTGACTTTCTGAGTTGGGGTGCTGACTACTTTGAATATTTTCACTAACTCCCCCTGAGTTAGTGCCAGCTCCTACAGAACTAGAGTCAACTCGACTCGAGCCTTGAACAGTAGTCCTTGAGCTGCTATTTACTCCCCCTGAGTTGTTGCCGGTTGGTACTGAAGAAGTCTCTCCTGATCTTGTAGAATTAGCTTGTTCACTAGACTCAGGTTCTTCATGTACGCTTGGAACATTTAATGGAACAACCAACTCAGGTTCATCTTCAAGATCTTCTAAGTCCAGATTCTGAAATTTTAGGGACTCAGGTTCACTAGAATCTCTTGAAATTGATGAGAGTTTGGTATCGTCGAATCTGACGTTGTAACTTTCAGTCACTTTTCGATCATTCACCAAGAACACTCTATAAGCTGCCACCACGTCTGTAGAGTAACCAACAAAGATTCTTTCACGAGCTTTTGCTGCAAACTTGCCTAGATTTTCATCATCTATAAGCACATAGCATTTTGCTCCGAAGACATGAAAGTATTTGATTGTTGGTCGTCTGTTGTTCATTAGCTCACATGGTGTCTTTTCTTTATCTTTTATGATCAAGGTTCTATTTTGAGTGTAACAAGCGGTACTCACTGCTTCGGCCCAGAAATACAAAGGAAGTTTTGAATCATACAACAAAGTTCTTGCTGCTTCAACCAAAGTTCTATTCTTCCTTTCAACTACTCCATTTTGCTGTGGAGTTCTCGGGGCTGAATACTGACGACGTATTCCCTTAGATACACAGAAGTCATTTAGCACTGCGTTTTTGAATTCAGTGCCATTGTCTGATCTAATCGTCTTCACAGTAAGTGTTGAAACATTCTCAATTTGAGTGATGTGATCAATGATTAAGAAAGGTACTTCGTCTTTCGTCATTGCGAACAATACCCATGTATACTTGGAGAAGTCATCCACGATTACCAACGCATATCTTTTCCTAGACAAAGATAGGACATTCACTGGGCCAAACAAATCCATATGAAGAAGTTGCAGAGGCTCAGTAATACTAGAAATTTCTTTGCTTTTATGCGATGCTCGCTTCGACTTTCCCATTTCACAAGCTTCACAGAGTCCTTTCGGAGCGAACTCCATTTGAGGTAGATCTCTCACCAATTCTCGCCTCGCGAGAGCATTCATCGTTTTGAAGTTTAAGTGAGATAGCTTTTTGTGCCATAACCAGCTTTCATCATCCGAGGCTTTGCTGTAGAAACAGGTGACCTCATCCTGATTTGCTGAATCCATATCTGCAACAAAAAGATCTGCCTTTCGAACTCCTCTTAAAGCTAGTGAGCCTTCCTTGATGTGAGTGATTGAGACACCTTTCTTGTTGAAGACAATTTCGTAACCTTTGTCACAGAATTGACTTATACTCAACAGATTGTGCTTTAGTCCCTCAACATAGGAAATATCTTCAATGATGACATTGCCAGTTTTCAGTTTGCCATATCCCTTAGTCACACCTATGCTGTCATCTCCAAAGGTAACATAAGGGCCAGCCTTCATAACCAACTCTGTAAGCAGGGACTTGTTTCCAGTCATATGCCTAGATGCTCCACTGTCTAGCACCCATATAACTTTATTTCTATTCTGCTTAATGCCCTGCAATGACAGATTGGTTAGACATTCTTCGGAACCCAACTTTGATTGGGCCCGGCTTTTCGATAAGATCGAGAATCAACAGATTTAACAACAGGAGATGCACTTTTCTTCACATTACTAAAGCTTTCGACTATCTCCTTTCCTTTCTCAGACTTGACAGATTTGTCAGTCTTAGGAGAAGGTTTGTCACTCCTAACTTTAGGAGGACTGACAGTCTTGGCTCTACCATACTTTTTCTTGATATTTGAACTAGCAACAGTATTTGAGCATGACTGGCTAGATGCATTCATTAAATGCACAAAAGTTTGCATGATATTAAAAGTGCATGGCATACAGTTAGGTTGACCACACTGTGCATGATTCTGATGCAGATTATTCATTGTATGTGTGGTAGGCATGGCATGTGCAGCAGGAACATTCATGTTAGCTTTGCATGCATAAGAAAGATGTTCAGTAGATTTACAATGATAACATGCTTTCTTTATTCGTTCAGCCTTAATCTCTTTTATGCCTTTCTCTCTCTTTCCTTGTTGCTTAACAGCCTTAGCTCCTAATCCCAGTCTAGATTCATCTCTAGGGAAATTGATTTTAACTTGTTTGATAGGAGTTACAGGTTGTTCTTTCTGGCGATCTTCCATCTCAATCTTATATCTAGCTATCAATTCAGTCTCTTCTTCTTCTATTCTAGGAACAAGATGTTTGTAGATAGGTTTGACAGCCGATTTAAGAATTCTAGGTGTTTCCTGTTTAAGGTCACTGGAACTAGGGTCAATAGGTCTCTTTCCTTCTTTCTTAGGAAGGTCAGAATAATCAAGCCCTATACCTACTCCAGTTATCTTCTTAAATGTGTCATTATCTACATACACTTTACTAGCAGCTAGTTTGTAAGCTTCGCATTTTGTTTCTAACTCAGCTAGATTGTTCCTAAGACATGCTTCTACCTCTTCCTCAAGGACGAGCTTGTGTTCCAGAGATTTAATAAAGTCTCTTAGAGAAGTATCTACAGTGCAAGCAGCCTCTAGCTCTTCCACTTTTGCCTCAAGCATTCTGCATTTGGCAACAAGTGTTTTCTGTTCCTTTTGAGAAGAGTCTAGGCTTTTGCACAACATATAGATCTCTTCACTAAGAGCCCCGTTCTGTTCTTTATAATCATCAATAGACATTTCTACTTTAAGAGTTAGAACTGGTACCTCTGGTTCCTCTGATGTCTCAGCCATGAGCGCAAAGTTCGCTACATGAGTAACGTCTTCCTCATCTGAATCATCCCAAGCTCTTCCTTCTGTCACCAATAAAGCTCGTTTTCCATGTCTTTCCTTCAACAGTGCTTCATAGTTGCTTTTGAGAGCTTCAAATGTTTCTTTTGGATAAGTCTGTCTAGGCTTTTTGCAGTCCGAGGCAAAGTGTCCAGCTTCACCACAATTATAGCATTTGAACTTCATTTTGAAATCCAAAGGAGATTTGTAGCTGGTATTCTTGCCTTTTCCTTTGTAGCCTGACGAACTACCACCACCCTTAGCAGCCCGATAATAAGATGAAGATTTTCTCTGTGGTCGGTTGCTCTTTCTAAATCTCATGTTGCTGAACTTCCTTGCCATGTATGCCACGACACTATCGTCCATGTTGTCCAGCTCTTCTTGGGTGTAGTAGTCATCATCACTGTCAGATGCGCACTCGTCATCATTATCAACTTGATGTGGTGCAAGTGATGATTTAGGCTTTGCTGCAACCATTGCCTTCTTAGACTCTTCCTCATCAGCAACTAATCCTAATGCACTTTCTTTTCCCTTTGAATCATTGTCCCATGCTTGATCTTGAAGAGTTTCCAGCTCATAGGTCTTTAATATTCCATAATACTCTTCCAGAGAAGTTGTATGCAAATCTCTGGTTTCTCTGATTGCGTAGACCCTATGCTCAATGCTTTTTGGCTGGTTCCTCAGATATCTCGTATTTGTTTCAACCATGGGGAGAGTCACACCTCTCAGATTCAAATCCAATACCAATTGACTGAATCGAAGATAGACTTCTGTAATGCCTTCTCCTTTCCGTATTCTAAAGGTGTCATACTCCATCTTGAGTATGAGTGTTTTGTTGCTTCTGACCTCTGCAGATCCTTCCATGACAACTTCTATCTTAGTGATCTTTGTTGAACATTGGGATCTTGAATGCATTTTTAGGAGCCATCTCAATTCTGGTCACTAAAAGTTTCTAAGTACCCAAGACTAGGCTATGTAGAATATTTATGTAGAACTTTTGCCTAAGTCGAAATTTCTCTAAGTAGAAATTTTGCTCAAGTCGAAATCACCAAGTAGAAATTGTCCAAGTCGAAATTCTATGTAGAAATTCTCAAGTAGAAATTCTATGTAGAAATTTTTGCCTTAGAATAATTTTTCTGCAGATTACTTTAAATATTGAATAAACAATATTATCTCTTTAACACCTTTTGACTTTGAATGCTTTACTCACCAAACCCACCTAACTCACATGCTAGGTACTGAGTATGTCTTTTACTTTCGGCCGAATAAAATAAATCAACAAGTCCAAAAACCACCTTTTTATTCTTTTACTATTGAAAAGGAGATCAAAAAGTTGTTGGGTTGTATTCTTTGATAAGAACAGATGATGAACACTCAAGAACACCAAATATGAACTAACCCAGATAAATTCACAAAAATTAATTAAAATACACCCAAGCTAAATAATCACACCTGGAGTATTTAAATAATTTTTCAGATGAGTTTTCACTACCAACGAATTAAAACACACTTTTCGAGAAAATGAAAAGTAGATCTGAAAAATGAAAACTCACGATTCTTCTACTCAACACAAGGATCTATGTTTTGTATGTTAAACATATAGCTCTGATACCAATTGTTAGGTCCAAATGTGTTGTAGAGGGGGGGTGAATACAACTTTTCGAATATGAGAAGCAATAAAAACGATGCAATAAATGAACACACAGATTCAAGGAATATATTTCTTTATATATAACTTGAAAGGGTTGCTACAACATTCATTACAAAGTATAACAGAAGTTGAGAGAGAAGTGTATGATACTAAGCTCTGTGAATGCACTCTCTCTTTTTCTCTTGTGTTTTTCTCTAGAATTGCTCACTTACTAAAACATTACACAAGTACTTCTATTTATACTACATGTAATCTATGTCCTGTAGTCTTCAAAGACTAAGATGTACGTGGCCCAATGATGTCCACATAATTCTTGCCTTATCTTGAAAGCTTGGAAATCTGCCAATCAGAAGATGCCATGTGTCATGTTGAAGCTGCACCTAAGTAGAACTTCTACTTGAGAATTTCTACTTGGCTATCTCGAAATTCCTAAGTGGAACTTCTACTTGGCTATCTCGAAATTCCTAAGTGGAACTTCTACTTGAGAATTTCTACTTAGCCATCCAGAACATTTAGTACTTAGAAAATATTCTGGTCTTCAACTTGAAACTTCAATGCACATCTTGAACTTGTGATATCTTCATGTCTTCTTTATTCTTCAACAAGCTCTTGAACATGGTTCTTTATTACTGACATAAACTTGCTATCAATGTCCTGACACTTGATGCACTGGTCTGGTTCATAAGTGACTAGTCTTGATAGTGTTTCTGCTTCTTGAATAAATTACCATATTCACTGAATAACTTGGCTTTCCAATATTTGCTTTCCTTCTTCTTCACTTGAAATCAATTGGTCTTGTTGATACTGATAGTTATGATCTTGATTCTTGATTTATCAAATCACTGAGGCATGAACAACTTTAACTTGAACTTCTCTCAATGATTTCTTCTTGGCTTGATCATAGTTAGCATGTTTAATTGTATCAATTACCTTGTCTTCATTTAGTGTTGATTTCTTGTGACTTCCTGTTCTTGATTGTCTTCTGGTTAAGTATCTTTTCCTTTAGTTTGAGTTACATTAGATATAGTGTTACAAGTTTATACACTCTGCCTTTCACGGACACTGAAATAATTTTTACTTGAAAATTATATATTTTAAGATAATTTTGTAATTAAAAACATAAATTATAAGATTTCGATTTTATCTCATATTCTGATAGTTATTTTGTAATATTTTATACAAAATTCATGTACCAAATACTTTATAATTTAATTAGATTTCATAAAATTTGAATAATTATCAATACGATACTAAACATATGTTTACTGTTAATTGCTGAAATTTGAATTTAATGTTTAAAATGGTGTGAAATCAACTTTATCAAAGTGAATATTTGAGTATAATATAAATAATTGAAAGGCATATGACACAGCTTATGAATTCGAGGATAATACTCAACTTAAATTAGATTGTAATAAGTAAATAATATATTGACTGTCACAGGAATCTCAAATTGTATTATCTGTAAGAAGAAAGAAGACAAAGACATTCTATAGTTTTAATGTTTTACACTGGAAGAAGATTCAGACAACTAAACAAGCCTAAGTTTAGTATTAAAGCTAGTGGATTCATTTAACAGTGACAGGGATTTCGAAAGTGACAGAAACAGTACAGAATATTTGAAGAGAGAAGAGAAAAGGAAAAGAACCATAGCTTAAAGTCAAAAAAAAAAACAACCATTGAAGTTAGTTGTTCATGAACCAGACAGTAAATAGAGCGTCAACAAAAAATTTGATGGTAGAGCTTTATTATTTTACGTGGTTTACATAACAGATTTTGATATAAAAGGATGCATGGTAATTCCAATTTAATTAATTAAAGGAAAATGAATTTTTTTGTCACTGAACTATTCACCTTTTTAGAAACCTACCACTCAACTATAAATTTTTATTTTTTACTCACTAACGTTAGGTCCGGTTTTATTTTAGTCACTAAACTTAGGTTCGGATTTTGTTTTACTCATTAAACTTAGGTTCGGATCTGATTATTAGCATTATGTTAATTGTTTTACTCACTAACCTTAGATTCGGGGTGAAAAAGTCAATTGAATTTTTAATACTTAAAAATGATGCATTATAGAGGACGATTTGTTAAACTTAATACTTGAAAATGATGCATTAAATTTTATCTTGAAAATAAATCGATTAAATTTAATAAGATAATGTATGCATTAAACTTTACCTTGAAAATCAATCGATATATTTTAATAAGATAAAGTCTGCATTAAATCTTATCTTGAAAATAAATCGATAAAGTTTAATAAGATAAAGTTATCATCTCTAATGATTTATCTTTACTGTTAAACCTCAATAAATGAATACGCTTGGGATCGAAATTTTTTATTCATTTATCGAGTTCAAAAATTCACTATCTCTATTATGTTGGGACCGGATAAAAATATTCAATTATCTTATTAAACTATATCGATTTATTTTAAAGATAGAGTTTAATGTAGACTTTATCTTATTAAATATAATCGATTTATTTTCAAGATAAAGTTTAATGCATCATTTTTAAGTATTAAAGTTTAACAAATTGTACTCTATGATGCATCATTTTTAAGTATTAAAATCTTCAACTGAATGGTTCACTCCAAATCTAAGATTACTGATTAAAAAAATTAACATAATGCTAATAATCAAATCCGAACCTAAGTTTAGTGAGTAAAACAAAATCTGAACCTAAGTTTAGTGACTAAAATAAAACCGGATCTAACGTTAGTGAGTAAAAAATAAAAATTTATAGTTGAGTGGTAGGTTTCTAAAAAGGTGAATAGTTCAGTGACAAAAAAATCTATTTTCCCTTAATTAAATCAAGTAATTAATTTAACTAGCATAAAAACCCGTGCGAGGCACGGGTCGCTAGCTTAAATTGTATTTTTTAATTAAACTATTCGTGATCAGTATCGTTTGAAATATGTGATTGATTTTCAAAGATTTCATCTTGTTACTGGACTATGTGGTTATTGTGTACATACTTAAATATGTTCAAAATTGTACTTTGAAAACTAATATGAGTAATATTGATAGCAATCATGTCAGATTTTAATTTTGTTGCGGGTCATAGAATATAATTTAAGTGTTTTATGGGTGTTGTCTAATTATTAATTAAAACGATTTTTCATAACACCTACATTCCTGAATTTTCTTAAAAAATGATGCATCCATTTAGCTGGATCTCCAATAATATTCAAGGTAGAAACTTAATAGTCTTCAAGATGCTGCATTCTGAGAATGTAGGTTTCAGTCCTGATTCTAATCAAAAACCTTCGTAAATTTTCTAAAACTTCTCAGGTCTTGCGCTTTTACTTCTTAAAACTACATTTTTAATTCTTTTATTTGTTTTCTTCTAATTTCTTCATTTTAAGAATTCTTTGCCTTTATTTCTCTTCCGATTTCCGTCTGACTTTCATTGAGTTACCTCAATAAATAATATATAATATATGGTCCTTTTTCCCGTAAAATGTCATATTTTAAATTGAACATTAACTAATTTGTATATAAAAGGTAATGTGTTATTTGTAGAATTCGTCTTTTTGAAGTCAAATATTTTTATGACCCAAATAGTTTGACTAATAAATTAATGTATCTTATTTTGTAATATAATAATTTCATTTTACGTTAACACCTCAATATTTTTTACTCTAATATATTGTTAGATAATATCCATCATATTAATTATAATATCGGTTTATAACCCAATTGTGTATTTTACGTAATTATTTTATCGATAATACATATTGTGTGTATAATTTAAAATACATGTGAATATGTGATCTAATGGTATGAAGATGCAGAATTTAACTCGGTGATCCACGTTCGATTATTACTAAAAATAGTACTTCTATACAATATGAACTTAGGAGTAAATTGGTGCTTTCAAATCAGTAATAAAGTACTTTAGTTATTGACTTAATCATATATGTAATATTTTTCATAAAAAATACATTATGCATTTCATATTGTTTCTTTATATAAAACCAAATCTTGTCCCGCTTAAGCGACATACATAGAGATATTATGTGTATTATTGAAAACACGTATAGATGAGTGCTTAGGTTGTTTAAGAGAATAATTATATACTAATTTTTTTATTATTATGTTGATTATTATTGTTATTACAATTTTATAATATTATCAAACCATATATTATGTATCAATAATTTATATTTTAATTTAATATGTTATAGTTCAAATCAATAAATGTAAACGCAACATGACAAAAAATTATTAATATGTCGCAATATTATAATATTAGTAAACAATTTCAATAAAACAACACACATACATCTTTTATGTGTATGATTTAAAACACATGTGATTGAGTGGTGTAGTGCTAAAAAGATTTGTTAATTAACTCGGGGGCCAAGTTCAATTTCCACCAACCACAACTTTTTCAAAAAAATTGAGAATAGAGGGATAAATTAATAATCATACTACATAAAAAGTCGCACAACACACACATATATCTATAATGTGTATGTTTTAAAACATATGTGATTAAGTGGTGTAGTGATAGAAGGATTTGCTAAATAACTTGAAGATCCAAGTTCAATCCCCAACAACCACAATTTTTTAAAAACTTTGAGAATAGAGGGATAAATTGGTAATTACAATACATTAAAAAATCTCACTATTTTTATCTTGTATTGGCCTATTATATATATAATAGATTAATAAATTAATCCACTCAGAATTGATTTATTCATTAAAATAATTATTAGATTAATTAAATCGGAATTATTATAAAAGTAAATTAATTAAATGATTTGTTTAAAATCATTTAATTAGTTAAATCAAAAATATGTTCTAATATGACAGTTAAAACTATCATACCGAGTGTCATGTTGAACTGACATAGTAGCCTTGGTGGAAGGAGTAATATCAGACTGTCATACTAGTACAAAGGACTGTCATGACAGCTTAATAAAAGTGTAATACCGAGTGTCATGACAGCCTTAAGTCAATTGTAATATCGAGGCTCATATCAGTTGTTTTCAAGTGTCATGGCAGCTTCTATCAAGTGTAATACCGAACGTAATATTAACAAGAGACTTTCATGACAGCTGTTGAAGAGTCATAGCAAGGTGTAATACCGAGTGTCATAGTGATGTTAAACAAACCACTATGACAGTCTACTTTTCAACAGACAATGTGTTTAAAAGGAAGGCAGAAGACAGTAAAGGAAGGCAGAAGACAAAAACCCAACAACCATTTTTGTAAAAACCCGACTTTTCGGACTATTATTTCTAAATTCTCAGCTAAAATAAAATACAATTCTTTATTCAATAAATCCGAAATTAACGAAAGTCAAACCGAAAGTCAACACAATAATCTGAAACAATCAAATTAGAGACGCAGCTACACAAATTCAATAATCAAAGTCTAATTAAAAACTGGAATTATTCTATAATACGGTAAATCTTTTCCAATAATTGCATCAAAATCAGGTATCACAAAATCCACAAGTTCACATCTTTATTCGATCCAAATTTTGATGCAATTATTGGAAAAGATTTACCGTATTATAAAATAATTCCAGTTTTTAATTAGACACTGATTATTGAATTTGTGTAGTTGCGTCTCTAATTTGATTGTTTCAGATTATTGTGTTGACTTTCGGTTTGACTTTCGTTAATTTCGGATTTATTGAATAAAGAATTGTATTTTATTTTAGCTGAGAATTTAGAAATAATAGTCCGAAAAGTCGGGTTTAAAAAAATTAGAGCTTAGTAACCTGAAATATATTCAAACAATGAGATGCAAAGCCCAGCAAGTAACCATCGCCCAATGGCTCAAAATAATACTTTTAAAAAAATAAAAGTTCTAAAGCTATAAATCGATAAAAGAATCTTAACAGTAAAATCACATTTTATTCCCACAGTTCTAAATTACGGTCACACTATGCCAATGACACGGCTTCTATAGTTCGATGGGGGCTAGTTTACGTCCCTCGTTAAGTCAAACTCAACAAGGTATCTATGTGTTCCGGAACGTGCGTAAACTAGTTCTATAATTCTATATGTCATACTATCCAGTGACCGGATTCTATGATTCGATACGCAATTAAAACCGGGGAATTCTATAAAAAACTTCTTTTCTAAAATCAATTTTCGATAACCAAATCAAACAGATATTTTGCAACATAAGAAAACAGATTTTATAATAATAGTGGGTAACGAAAAGTCACTTACCTCAACATCGATGTCGTGCCCTGAAAATAAAATTACAAAAAATCTTAAATATTAATTCATTATCTATTAACAGTCAAATAAAGCAAATAAGCACATACCTTAACAGAACTCATGCGGCGATTACATATAACTTACTCAAAGAAAATTCAAAAAATCACACACCAAAATATCTTACAAAATAGAACATTGTTAACAAAATCAGCCCGGACTAGTTCTAGAAATTAGCAAATTTCTCTATGAAAATAATTTTATCTGAAAATGTACTAAACACGAAAAACGTAGACAATTCCGAGACCTTTCCAGAATGGTAAGGCTCAATAAAAACAAATAGGTACGAATTCAGAAAGTAGATATTTGCGGGCTGCAGAATAGAATCTAACCCTGACTTCCCAAGTATTTTGGTGTTTAAGACTTCAAAATTACAGAATTTGATGGAGGAATGCAAACAGAAAATGTAGAGCACGAAAATATCTTTCCAGAATCATATCGCTTATAATTTTTGGATAAAAACTCAATTTACTATGAATTTTTGAAGTTAGCTTTCTCAATTTCGAAAACACACCAACAGGTTACCAAATCACAGAAAACTCATATTTTCAGGATGAATTTCGAAAAACACAAAGAATCAAAGTTGTAGATAATTAAAATATCTTTCCAGAGAGTTAAATATCATAAAATGCCGATGCATAACGAATCAGATACGAATTTTACAAGAATTCAGAATTGTTGTATACTATACATACGAAATTATAGTACTAATACCAAGATAAAGAGGATAACGAAAAATCTATGCAAACAATTAACTCATGGATATACATCAGATTATACACCAAAATATTACTACCTAGATACAAATAAAAGAAATCATACAAATATCACAATCAAGCAAATAAAGAATTAGTACCTTATCCTTTTTAAGCTTGTTATAAGTCTTTTCTCCAAGTCACCCTCTCTCTCTCTCTCTCTCTCTCTCTCTCTCTCTCTCTCTCTCTCTCTCTCTCTCTCCCCCTCCCGATTGTATTCTCTTTCTAGGGTTTTCTAATGTTTAGTAACTGATGTCTCTATTTCTCTATTTTCTATATAAATACATTATACTATATATAATTATGATCCTTACTAATAATTACTCTTTAATGATATGTCTTCCCTTAATAAAAATTCTACTAATATTTATCCAGAATTTAATAATCTATTTTTAATGACTTTCTTTAATAACTCCTCTAAAATTGGAAAATGCTATAATTTTAAATCCTAAATTATTAATACTAAATTATCAAATTATTTACTAAAATTAATCTAAAAACCTGGGATGTTACAATTTCTCTCTGATATTAAAGTCAACTGCATGAGCTTTTAATTTTACAGAAAATCAAGTTCATTCGATTTGTAAAATATTATCTAATAGAACTTGTTTATTTGTAACTCTTGTAACACAGCGAATTTATATTCCTAGTTCTTATCTCGATTTTAATTAACTAAATTAGAAAAGTTCATGTTGAATTTTCTAATTAGTTTTTATTAACTTGATAACACTCTGTACTGATTTTGTAACAACCCTCAAGTTTAATATATTGTTATATTTAATTTTGTTTTAATTAATTCCCCAAAAATTTGTCTAATTAAGCTATATTCTACCGGACAAATTTTTATTAAAAGGTATAGATTATATTCAACCCCCCTTCACAATCTTATTGGACCTAACAATAATTATGTTAGTACTTAGTAAAGTTGTCCATAAATAACATAAAGGTATGTAAATTCACGTGATTTTAACGTAGACAGAAACATATTACAAAATCTCTTAATAATATATTAAAATCATCTCTATGGTTCATATATACATACATATTTATAAACATTTAAATTCAAATGTTTTATTTAGTCCAATATTGATTACACAATGTCGAAATTCTGTTTTAAAAATTAGGTAGTTTGAAAAAAAAATATTATAATTTTGAATTATTTTTTTTAACAAAGTTTAATTTTTGTCAAATATTAAAATTTAAGTAAATATGATTAAACGACCTTAATGACTTGTACATCTATATGATGTCTGAGATCAACTTTTTTGGTTACATCTATAGTAATATGAGTATGTGTTACAACTCGGCATTATATATTATATTGATCAATTTATTATATTACATAAAAATTCATATAACCGTACTTCATAGTCGAGTTATAATACAATCGATCATTGTTTATAATTATTGCCATTTTGTAATATTCAGGACTCAATAATCATATCATCTTTCATTCAATATTGAAAATTAGCCATGTTATTTTGTATATATGTAACACATATTCATTTTTAGAGTTCTCATTTCTTTAACATAAATTCAATTATTTTTAGTATTTTTTTAAATATTTATGTTTTAACACCAATGATACATTTAAATTGCTGAAAGTCTAAATAGTAGGTCAACCAGAAATCTCTAATACTACGCACATTTTTAAAGTTTTTGCATGCCTAAAAATTATGTGATGCAATTATTAATTATGTATGATTTGATAAATAAGATTACATATTTCTTAAAACCAAATTCTATCTTTTATTTTAATAATTTAATATCTACTTGTAGACGAATGTAAATAAATACATTTTTTCCCAAACTCGGTTATATTTTTGTCTAATCTAAAATTTGATCTTAAAATTTTATTTTTAATTTCAATCATTTAAAATGACAAAAGAGAATCGTAGAGTATGCTCAATAGATTAAAATGTTTTTATTAATTATATTTTTAGCAATATTCTAAAAATAACAAAAATCAATATGTTATTTTGTCAAAATAAAATAGAAAAAATGGGACAAAAGGTGAAGATGTGGTTTATCTAATAAGATTTTTAAGACACATACAAAATTAAGTATAGCATAATGGTCATGGCATGAGTTTTAGAATAGAAGGTCATGGGTTCGAGGCTTGAGGGTAACATAATTATATCTAAGTTTTACATAAATTTTAAAAGGATGACATTTTTGTTATTTTTCAACAAATAAGGGTAAAGTAGTAATTTTATAGACATGAAAATGACATTTTTTACCCTTGTGTTGAAATTTAATATATAGTAATAGATTATAAATCTTTCTAACTGATTGCGAAAAATTGTAAACATGTATGCGTGTTTTCTGAAAATGGTAAATATTCAGTGAAGATAGTTTACATGCATGTTTGGTGAATCATTTAATTTTGGAATTTATCATTAAACTTTGATGGAAGCATAGAATACTAGATGTTTTTGAAATATTAGACACTTTGTACCGATTGTGCATGAAAACATTTTCGATGTGACGTATTTTGATGTATTTTTCAAATTTTCACGAATTTGCGAGATATAAACTAAAACGAATGTGATGTATTAATTGTTGGGTTTCAACCCAATATGATGTTATGGGCTTGGGTGGTCCAAGATATATATGGGTAAGATAATAATTGTATATGTAGACAATTAGTATATATGGTATGACTTGATCACTAAGTTGGGTAATTAGGTGCCAAGAATTGGAAGACTTGTATAACAAGTATGGTAAGACTTATTGAACAAGTATGGTAAGTCTTGGTTATTAAGTTTTGGATGACTATATATACATAGTCATATTGTATTTGTTTGGTAGGTGAATACATAAGAAATGTAGTCTTAGGTATTGTTTGGGAGATGCTTGAGAATTGTTGGCTCAAGTATCGGGTTTGGGACATCGTTGAGGTGTTATTATTTTGATGTATTACTGGTAATTGTTTGGATTAATAATACGAGTTGGGACGTGGGTGTTTCCACGTCCAATATTATGTGTGTTCTTGTTTTGCTTTTACTTATTGTTTATAGAAGTAGAAGTGATACTTGAATAACGTGTGACCGCGCTTTGGTGGATCTTGTCAACTAATCGATTGGTTTACGTGTGTGCTTTGTATTGGTGGTTTGTGAATCTCGGATTGTGTGAGTCCCCTAACCTAACATTAATACCAGCTCCATGTGAGAAAAGCTTGTGTGACATTTAGGTTAAGTGGAAATAATGTAAACAAAGAAATTAAGAAAGAAAGGAATTTTTGATCTTGGTATTTGTGGTATGGCACTTTGAATTTTATCATAAACAATCAGGAGGGATCTTTTTTAAATAAAAAGTCGCTACTTTGACTAACATGAGTATGATAAATTTTCAAAATGCATACATGAGTACGGTAATCTCATAATTGGAAAAGATCTTCCTCTAAGTTTTAAACAATAACGTATATATGTATATTTGAGACAAAACGGGGTGGATACGTCCGGGTGTTATCGCATGTACTGGTATTAGGGATGGAATATAAATTTGATAAAGTCAAAAACTTGAAGACCATGATATTAAACATAATCTTAAATATTTTCCAAATTTTTTACGTGTTCAAATAGGAATTAAGTTGATTTTCCTTGAGAAATATAATAGAATAAGAAGTTGATTTTATTTTTTCGTAATAGATTATTAAATTTAAAATAAGTTTCAGAAAGGACAATATATGGAAAGGAGGTCGGGCACATGTCTATATAATGGGCAAGGGGGTTGCTTTTCGTTGTCCTGTGTTTTTATTGTCATCATCAAAAAATGATGAAGTTGGTCTATGTTTTATTTTTTCTAGTACACATAAATCTTCTCCATACACCCATACTAGGTGGTGTTACTCATCACATTCAATATGTTCAAACCTGGACTACTACCTACTGTGCCACACAACCGCCCATAAACCAAGGTCCGCCCAGAGAAGGTGATTGTCTTGCCCCGCTACCACAATACTACAATACCAACTTTTCGATGCACGGTCTATGGCCTGCTAATAAAAATGAAAAATCTCTTCAGGATCATCACGCAAAAGTTATAACTATTACGAATCAAGTGGTTTGCACTCAATTCTTATTTTCTTTTTCTCTTTTTCTTTCAATCGTTATTAGTAATTACTGCATGCAATCCTGTTTGGATTAACTATATGGAATAATTTATTCATTGTATAAGTAGACAAAGAATTTATCTGTAAACCTGTACTTTTATAAAAACGTTAGTAAGGTGTAAAGTTTCAAACAGACAATTTTGAAATCAAATTGTGATCATGTTATTAACCAATTATATACGATTTACACATACTTCTAAAGTTGGATAGCATATAGACTATGTCTTGATAATTAGTAGATATGTTTATACAATAAGTTGATCATATGTTCGAATAGATGACAATAACATAAGTCACATGTCCTAAAAAAAAAGTAGCTGGCAATATGTCAGAAATAATTCCTTAGAGCACCAATGTTGAAAAAATTGTTGTCTAAGGAAATTTAACTCGCTTACACATATTAAAATTTTATAGAATAATCAATAGAATTGCTAAATTCTTTTCAAAAGTTGTTGACTTAATTTTTGAATTATCTTAGATATTGTAATGAAGTATTGTATCCTGTTTTGAAAATAAAAGTTAGTTTATAAAACTAATAGTGTTTTTTTGTATTGCTACATTAAAATTAAGAAGAATATTTTGTTCGAGTATATAAAATTATATGTTTGCTAATATGTTTTAAGTTTATTTTTTAAAAAAAATATGTACAATATATTTATTGAACTGCTAGATTACATATAAATTATGTAATTGATGAGATATTATGAAATGAAAACATGTAGGTCTCTATAAATAAAAAAAGTCTATTGTTATTTTATTATATCCAACCAACTATGATTTCATTATCTTTATTTTCATATTTGACCTTTGCTTTTACTCCGTTCATTATTTTTTATTTTATTGCATTCATCAACTTAATTAATAAAAGAAGTACAGTATTGTCGTTTCATGATCAAATTCTATGATGGGTGCTACAAAGATTAGAAAAAATATGATTAATTTAGTTAAATTCAATAATATGAGAAAACAAAATTTAACGATAAATTAAACATATAACATATTAATTATAGATTATTCTTTTCATACAAAATGATGGTATAAATTAATCATCTAATAACAATAATTTTGGTGTCAAGTTATTGGGGACAAATATATATTCTTGAAAAATCAATTATTAAAAAGAAATAAATTATTCGCAATGAAATATAACATTTATGATTTATTTAATAGTTAGAATCAATACGTGTAATATTTTAAATGAGAATTTAAATCGATTATTGTGATAAATATAGATTAAAGTTAGTGAAAATAATTTTTTTTCTTTTATTGAACATAAATAGTAGGGAAATTTATTAATTATGATTATTCGTACAATTTTTCGATTATTTAAAAATTAATAATCATCAAACATATGTCTAATTTTTAAAGGTCAAAATCATGAGTTAACTGACAAAAGATTCCAATTCATAATCTGAAATTTTGATATATTTAAATAAAAGATGTGCATTCAATTAATATATTGGGATGAACTTTAATTTATTAAAATTTAAATGAAACAATTAAAATTTTCTATTAAGATGAAAATTATATAATGACGAAAATTTAATATTTGAATCGATTGATATGCTCGATTTGATATAATTTAATTTGAGTACATAAAATTATGGAATTTGACTCCATTTGAAACTGCAGACACACAAAAATGAAGATAAACAATTTATGTATGTCAAATTGATTAGACTTTTAAAATAATTTTTTTGTAACGTGCATTTGTGTTTTAAAACAGAACATCACCGTAAATTTTTATTAAAAAAATTTAAAATTGTAAATTAAATAGACGAGTTTCTTTTAACAACTTGTTCTTGTAATTTAATTTAAAAATGTCATCATTCATATATACCATTATATCCATTTATCTATACTATACTGTTATAGGGAGAATATTGTATAACAATACTTTGGAGGTTTGCTGGATTTATGGAGCAAAATACGGATATTTTGCTATGAACATGAAGAACATGGGAGGAGATTGGTGTTTGTTTGTGGCTGATCTTGTTGATAGATAGTCAGGGTGAGCTGAGGCGTATCCATAACAAGGTGCCTACGTACCCTATTTATAGGGATCAAGCCATACGTAGTTCTTGGAGAGCAAGTTACCTAGGCGGGCTAGGGTTTTAAGTGATAAGCCGTAGTCCAAGCCCACTCGTTTAGGGCTGACGTGGCAGTGAGTCATCAACCCTATCCATGATCCACGACCCAAAAGGAGGAAGCCTATGGTCTCGCACGGATAGAGTTGGCTAGTAGAGAAGTAACAAGGGCCTTGCATGCGACCTCGAGGAGTCAGGCCATGCGAAGCGAACCCTAGTGTCCAGCTACTCATGCGACCTCGAGGGGTCAGGCCATGAGCCTTCCAGAGAAGAGGAGATAGTGATCTCGCTGTAGTGACCCCGCATTGGAGGTTATGTGCGAAGCGATCCCTTGACGGGAGCCAAACGAAGCGATCCCCGGGTAGCGACCCCGGTAGATGCGACCCCGAGGCTGAGCGGCATGAGAGGCGCATAGGCCTAGCGTGAGAGGCGCAGAGGCCTAGCGTGAGAGGATAGACAAGGTGCTCCTGTAGCGAGGTGGCCTTGTTGCTAGAGGTGGCCCTGTAGCGAGGTGGCCCTATAGCGAGGTGGCCCCGTAGCGAGGCGGCCCCGTAGCGAGGCGGCCTGTAGCGAGGCGGCCTTTAGCGAGGTGGCCTTGTAGCGAGGTGACCCTGTAGCGAGGCGGCCCTGTAGATGCGACCTCGAGGCCGGGCTAGCATGAGACGCCTAGAGGCCTAGCGTGAGACGCCTAGAGTAGCAGCAGGAGGTCATAGTGAGGCGACCCCTAGGGCGGGATCATGTCTTCGAGAGATTGTCTTCAAATAATATGATGAGATAAAGGTGAGGCGATCCCTGACCGGGCCTCACGCCTTGTTGATCCTTCTTCAATATTTAAGCCCATTAGTAGATAATTGAGCCCATTAAGAGAGGTGGTTGAGCCCATTAAGAGAGGTGGGCCCCTTGCATAGTCGTTTGAGCCTGTTTAGGATCTATGCCGAGATTCGGGCATAACAACTACCCCCCGATTCCATATTGCCATTATGAATGCAATGTGGAATCAAGTAAAGTGACGCCTTCCAGTTGATGCGAAGCCATGTATATGTTAGTGATGGTGACCTCGAAGGGTTCTTCCAAGCACAATATGGTCCTGCAGGGATCTTGAGAGGCGACCTCATAGGGCCTCGCGGTCATAAATTGCTAAATATGTCTTCTGTTTATCTGATATATGAGCTCATGCTTTCACTTGTGTCTTCAAGCTCTTCCTAGAATATGATGAGAGGACTCCCCTCCGAGCTTACTCCTTGTTATTATGATGAGAAGACTCCTTATATGATGAAAAGACTCCCTTTATGTTGAGGACTCCTCATAAGTTGAGTGGACTCCCCATAGCCCCATATGTGGAGAGGTCTTCTCTTTCTGATATAATGAGAGGACTCCTAGCAGCCTCATATGTTGAGAGGCCTCCTCCTCGCAACCTCATATGTTGAGAGGCCTCCTCCTCGCAACCTCATATGTTGAGAGGCCTCCTCCTCGCAGCCTCATATGTTGAGAGGCCTCCTCCTCGCAGCCTCATTTGTGGAGAGGCCTCCTCCTACTGATATAATGAGAGGACTCCCTTAGTGGTTCGCACTTCTCAACCTATGACCCTCTGGAGTAACGAGCTCGATCCCGGCCCCGGCTTCGTCCTTGTTTGATGACCCATCTCGCATATGAACACAAAGTACTCCTCCTTCGCCTCGCATAATCCATATTGCTGGCTCTAGCCCCACCTCACATATGTAGCTGGTGGGCCTTGCATCTTTGAAAACTAGTAATTTTGAATTTTCCCAAGTGCTTTGGGATAGCTGATTGAGTCTTCATATGCTCTTATTTGCTTGTAGATTGACTTTAACACATGCCTAGAGATAGCTCCACATTGTATAGACTTACGGATTGACCCATCATCGCCAATGAGGTCAAGTGGCCTTGCATTGTAAGATATCGGGCTTGCGGCCTCACAACGCTAGGTGCAGCCTCGCAATGCTAGGTGATGCCTCGCAACGCTAGGTGATGCCTCGCAACGCTAGGTGCGGCATCGCAACGCTAGGTGTGGCCTCGCAACACTAGGTGTTGGCCTTGTCTTGAAAATTTTCAAATGCCCTTCTAGAAGAGGTGTATATGTAATGCCACTATCCCCCGAGTCCTCATTATCATTGTAGATGTGATGAGGAATCAAAGTGTTTCAGCAATCTTCTTGTATTATTTGGAGTTGACACCATTTTTAATGAAAGGAATTTGATGTGATCCCGCTATAAGCATACTTGACTCATTCAACGCTATCCCAGAGCACTTGTACTCTTCACTGTTGTCCCAAGGCACTTGGCCTCATCAACGCTATGTGGGGGCACTTGGCCTCATTACGCTATCTCGGAGCACTTGGCCTCATCACACGCTATCCCAGGGCACTTGGCCTCATCACGCTATCCCGGGGTACTTGGACTCATCAAAGTTGTCCCAAGGCATTTGGGCTCTCCAACGCTATCCCAGAGCACTTGTACTTGACTTCTTCAACGCTATCCCGAAGTACTTGTACTCTTCACTGTTGTCCCAAGGTACTTGACCTCATCAACGCTATCCCGGGGCACTTGGACTCTCCAACGCTAAGCAAGAGCACTTAGATTCTTTAATGTCATAACATGCTTCCTTATGTTGAACAAGAATGTAGATACTGAGGTCTTGAGCTCATTTTATTTTTCAAATACTTTGGCTTATCTTCCTTCATCTCTAGTATGAGCTTGAGACCAATGAGAGCCTCGTTTTCAGCCTCCTTATTTGTTGCTTGCTCTTCCCAGTGTCTTGAGTTAATCGAGGACCTCCTCATTGTCGGCAAGGGTCGGGGGCGTCCCCCTTACCCCAAGGATCGGGGGCGTCCCCCCTCTCCTCGGCGTAGAGGTATTTCACCAAGAAGAAGCATCTCACGATCTCGATATCCACACCATATAGGGGCCTCATTAGCTTCATCATATAGGGGCCTCACGATCTCGACGAGGAGATGGGGGTCTGTCGTCACGACGATGGGACCACTCACGATCTCCACAAGGAGAGAGGGGGTCTGTCATCATGACGATGGGACCGCTCACGATCTCGATGAGGAGATGGAGGTCATTTAGAACCTTGACCCTTGCCTTGGCCTCTATCACTTATCCTTCTTGTCAGTAGTGAGCTTCTCGAGCTTGACTCCTCTTGATCCTCCTTACAATCCTTCTTCTTACAATCTCGGGGTCGGGCTCGTACTTATGGGACCGCTCACACTCTCAATGAGGAGAGGGGGGTCTCTCGTCGCGATAATGGGACCGCTCGCGCTCTCTTCGAAGAGAGGGGGGTCTGTCTTCGAGACGATTGGACCGCTAACGCTCTCAACGAAGAGATGGGGGTCATTCCGAACCTTGGCCCCTACTTTGGCCTCGCTCCTAGTGATGTCGATTATCCTTCTCAAATGCGGCCTCGCAGCGCTAGGTGGGGCCTCGCTATGCTAGGTGCAAGCATGGCCTCGCTACGCTAGGTGCAAGCATGGCCTCGTTACGCTAGGTGCAAGCATGACCTCGCTACGCTAGGTGCAAGCATGACCTCGCTCCTATGGGGTCGCTCCTGGGGGTCTCGCTATGCTAGCCCGACCTCGGCCTCTCACACTAGCCCGGCCTCGGCCTCTCACGCTAGCCCGACCTTGGCCTCTCCGTTGTTGGCCTCTCCGTTCTTCTTGTTCGAGTTAGTCATCGTTCTCCCAAATCAATGACTGCCCTCCTTCTAGCGCCAAATGTTATAGGGAGAATATTATATAACAATATTTTGGAGGTTTGCTGGATTTATGGAGCAAAATACGGATATTTTGCTATGAACATGAAGAACATGGGAGGAGATTGGTGTTTGTTTGTGGCTGATCTTGTTGATAGATAGTCAGGGGTGAGCTGAGGCGTATCCATAACAAGGTGCCTACGTACCCTATTTATAGGGATCAAGCCATACGTAGTTCTTGGAGAGCAAGTTACCTAGGCGGGCTAGGGTTTTAAGTGATAAGCCGTAGTCCAAGCCCACTCGTTTAGGGCTGACGTGGCAGTGAGTCATCAACCCTATCCATGATCCACGGCCCAAAAGGAGGAAGCCTATGGTCTCGCACGGATAGAGTTGGCTAGTAGAGAAGTAACAAGGGCCTTGCATGCGACCTCGAGGAGTCAGGCCATGCGAAGCGAACCCTAGTGTCCAGCTACTCATGCGACCTCGAGGGGTCAGGCCATGAGCCTTCCAGAGAAGAGGAGATAGTGATCTCGCTGTAGTGACCCCGCATTGGAGGTTATGTGCGAAGCGATCCCTTGACGGGATCATGTCTTCGAGAGATTGTCTTCAAATAATATGATGAGATAAAGGTGAGGCGATCCCTGACCGGGCCTCACGCCTTGTTGATCCTTCTTCAATATTTAAGCCCATTAGTAGATAATTGAGCCCATTAAGAGAGGTGGTTGAGCCCATTAAGAGAGGTGGGCCCCTTGCATAGTCGTTTGAGCCTGTTTAGGATCTATGCCGAGATTCGGGCATAACATATACAATAAGATTATAAGCGAAATAGGGTGTATATGGTTGGTTGTTGATCTGGTACAGTAAATCTGGTACACTTAGTAATAGTCATTAGATTGTAAGATAAATAAAAAACAACAGTTGAATTTAATGCTAAAAGAATATTTTTTTTGTAATATATAAAATACTCTTATAGGTTCAAAGTTCGAATCCCGTCAACGACACATTATTTTAAACATTTCTATCACTTTATAAACTACTCGTAAAAGTTCAAGGTTCGATTCCCGTCAACAACATATTTTAGTTAAAAATTTATAATATCTATCTTCACCATATCATTATTAAACATTTATAATATATTATAAACTACTACAAGAATTTAAGGTTTAATTTCCATCAACAACACATTAAATTTAAAAAATTATTTATATATTTTCAATAAACAAGCAAAAAACTATCACTTAGAATACTATCAAATATGTATCATCATATTTTGTTATCTTCTATAATTTATTTTCTTACTCATTAAAAAACAAATATTAATATTATGAATAATAAGATACAAATATTAAATATAAAGATACAAATATTTAAAAACTTACGTGCATCGCACAGGTTATAAGCTATTATATCCTTATATATAATAAGCGTAAGAGTGATATTATCCATAATTTTGGTCATTCTATCGCCAAAATAATCTCAACCGTCGAATTTAATATTTTTAAAAATAGACGATCAAGATTATATCATATTAAAAAGAAAATTATAATATAAAAAGAATATCATTAGAAAAGGTTGCATTAGAAGTGAATTTTAAAAAAAAATTATAATCTAAAAAACATATATATTTAAAGAGAAAAATGGGCCTGAGGTTGTCTCCTCAGGGATTTCTCCTGAGGTTATAACACAAAGACCCTATAAATTAAGTGGCCCCGCAGGGGCATTTTTGTAAATATTTATTTTTCTCAGTAAATTTACCTAAATACCCTTAAAATTGTATTGAAAAGCTTTTAACCTCAGGGAGAACCCTGAGGTCATCCTCAGACACATGAAACCCATATTTAAAAAAGGTTGTATTATAATTGAATTTAAAAAGAAAATTATAATCTGAAAAGAATAATTAAAAAGGTTGTATTGGAATTGAATTTTATTTATTTTTTATTAGTATTAAAAAAATTTCATATTTAAAATTTGGGCTTAATCTTGAGATTTAGAAATCAGATTTGGATGATTTTACAATTCACACGAAACTTATAGAATTATCTTCAATTTAGTAATGAATTAATAATTATTATTCAAATAAAAACACTCGGAATCTCAAGAGAAAAAAATTACGAATTTTTACATTAATAATATTCAATGTAGATTTTTTACATTACGAATTTTCTTACATTAATTTTCACATTATTATTTTTACATTAATGTAGATTATTTTCTTATGAGAAGAGGCAACATGGATTGTTGAGATTGTAAAGTACTCCCAAGTGAGTCATGTGTTACACAACATCGTCTATTGGTTATGGATATATGCATGAGCCGAAGAGTTGTAGAACATATTAGAGAGGCAACACCACGAATTTTCTGGAAGAACTTACAAGGAGAAAAGGTTATAATTTTTAGAGAACGGATTGGTTTAGGGCATAGTAATGTGTATGAAGAGGATGTGGATCATATGTGGAATCATGTGGCCAGTACAATTAGGAATGTGGCTAGAGATTTGTTAGGTGTAACTTCAGGAAAGGTTAAGGATCAAAAGGAGGCTTGGTGGTGGAATGACGAAGTGAAGGTGCGTGTCAAGGCTAAACAAGATAGTTTTAGGGATCTTATCAGTTGTCAAGCAGATGAACAAATTGGTGTGAGGAAAACTCTATATAAGGAAGCAAAGCGTGAGGCAAAAAAGGTTGTTGCGGAGGCAAAGGGTAAATCGTACGAGGCTATGATAAGTGTCTTGATACGAAGGAGGGGGAAAATGGAATTTATAAATTATCAAAGACTAGAGAAAGAAGACGACGCGATTTAGGATTTGTTAGGTTTATAAAGGATGAAGATGAATGTGTGTTAGTAACAGATGGTGTTATTCCCAGATTACACACTTGTATAATTGTAGAAGTGGGGGTTGAATACAATTCTTGATATTTATAAATTTCTGATAAGAACTCCAGAAATCTATACTTAGATAATTGCTGTAAAAAGGATTAATGCACAAACACATAAAAATCAGGTGGTTAAATGCACCACCTGAAGCTTTTATTCGAAGAAAACTCTGTGATACAAATGTACACAGCTTCTGTTTTACAACTCTTTGCTTTCTAAGGATATTCAATAAAGAACCTAAGCAAATGTATCTTTTTTCTTTATTTCTAAAGAGTTGCTACACTTGGTTATAAATCCCAAGTTTACAAGTACTACAAGAATAAGATAATATTAATCTAATTCAAATTGACTTGCTACTACACTCCAAATACACATGTAGCCGAAAGGTTGTCCTTGTGAACAGACATGTCCCCTGCACCTTTATTGTATTCATAGTGTAAATGGAATGCTTCTTTCGTCTGTGTTTCCAAAGTATGGCTGTCATACTGCTTTTTGTATCTACTATCAACCCATGTGATCTGTCAGTCAAACCTGTCTTTATCAACTGCTAATCCCCAGCTTAGCATAAAAGTAAGTGTCAATGATTATCCATTGACATTGTACACTAACATCCGTTGATGATATATTGAGCTGTATCCGTTGATATTGAGATTTGAGCTGTATTCGTTGATATTGAGATTTGAGCTGTATCCGTTGATATAGTGGGTTTGAGTTGTATCCGTTGATAGAGTTCTGTCTTCATCCGTTGATACACTTTCACTTAGACAGAATTACATAGCATAGCTTATTTACAATTGGGTACCCTATTCTGCCTATCCATTGATGGTCAACATGACTGTGGATAAAAACACTATCAACTGATAACATAGAGATACTGCAGTATGCTACAAAACCTCATCCGTTGATGAGCTACCTGTCAACGGATAGAGTTATAAATCCTCATCCGTTGACAGCTACAAAACCTTATACAATTTGATTGATTGTGAAGTTATCATCAAGTACAACATATTCCTAACAATCTCCCCCAATTTATACTTGATGGCAATAAAGCATAAATTCAGGACCTTAATGATAACAAAACATTCCTAAAGATATATATAGAACAATGCAAAAATTGTATTAAGCTACAAAAATTAAAAACTGAAAGTTTGAGAAATTTACAGAGAAGTGCTCCTCTAGACTGAGCAGATTAATACTGTTTCTTCTCTCTGGTTGGCATCACCCTTGATTTTCCTTCTTTGGCAGAGTTGGACTCAATCTGCATTTGGAGTTGCCTATAGAAGGCATCTTCTTCAACAACTTTTGGATTTAGCTTTTGTTGTAACCATCTCAAGTATTGAGAACTAGCCTTTGATAGTTGGTCTTCTAACATAAAGAATCTCATGTTACCATCTTCATCCCTGAACTCCAACATCCAGAAGGGTTCAATGTGGATTTTCTGTCCATTGTATGGGATCTTCAACTTCTTTGGTAGACTTGATGGTGAGTTCCATTCTCTCCTTATCTGTTGTATTCTGTCCAGTATCTCCCCTTTTGCTATCTTGGAGAACCCTGTGTATCTCTTGATTGCAGAGAACACTTTGGTTAAGGTCAGATAATTTTCTCCAAGAACCCTCTGTAGTGGCCATGTCCTTTCCTTTCCTCCCTTGTATACAAAGACCAATCTCTCAGGCAAATGTTTATATTTGTCAATTCCTCTTACTTCTGACAATTCATCCAGATACAGATTCATGCCAGAGTATTCTTCAATATCTGCCTGATAGATAAAATCATCCTTGTTTTCCAAGATTGGCTGCTTGACAATAGCAGGTACCCTAGCAACTTGAATTGGTTCCTTTGAAGGTTGCTTCCTTGGTATCCTTTTCTTCTGTTTAGGCTTCTGTTGAGGCTTCAGCAAGAATGAAGGAACCTTAATGGAGTCAAGATTCATTGGTTCCTCTTTAGGTATTATAGGGTCACCATGGAAATTCAGAGCTGGGTTGAATACTTGTGCAGAAATAGGTTGTGATGAGCCAACTGTTTCCTTTCTTTCAATTTCTGGAGAGACAGGCCTCCTTGCCTTTGATTTCACTCTCCTTTTAGGTTTGGATTTGGGGACTTCCTCAGGTTCCCTCATTTCATCCTCTACCTCATCCATTAACTCCTGAGCCAGCCTGGCTTGCTTCTCATCTGAGTTTTCATATTGATTTTCTTCACTTGGATGAGCTTCCCTTAGAAGTTTGGAGGTCTCCTCTCTTTTTGCTTAAACAAATCTAGGATGGCTGTTGGATATATTTAACACTTTTCCATTCCTTATTATTACAGCCATCCAATCTCTTACACTCTTATTTGTCTTTTCCTTGAACTCTTTGATTGTCTTTCCCATTAGCTTCTCATCATCATCCTTGGGAAATGGAAAGTCCAATTGTAACTTGTTCTTCCCATTAGCCTTTGGTGGAGAGTAGGCTCTGGTTCTTATGTATAGTTCAAATTCTTTGACATAAGATGGTTCAGCATCATAGAATGTAGGAGCCACAATTTCTGGAATGAGCACCTTCAGAATTGCAGTTGATATTGTTGGAGCAGAAGACTGAGTAGAGAACAGAGTTGATATAATTGATTCATTGATCATCCTTTCTGTTCCCATCATTCTTTCATTTGCCTCCTTGTTGATCTTCTTTAATTCTTTAATTCTGGCTTGCCTCTCACCATCTGAGATTTTTGATAAGTTAGGAATCACAAGCAAAGCCTTTTGTTTCTTCACAGGGGAAGCCTCTTGTTAAATATAATTGATATGGTTAATATCAGTGTTTAAGTTTTACAGGGAAAAACAGAGTTTAAACAGGAAGCAGTCAGAGTTTAGTTAAACTCTGACAGTTGGAAGCTGAACAGAGTTTACTATACGCTGACAGTGGAAGCTCGACAGAGTTTGTTAAACTCTGTCTGGAGGAAGCGTCTACTTGTCAACAGTGTTTGAAGAATTATTGAAGATAATTATGGAAGCAATATCTTTGAAGATTGGATAGCTGTCAAAGAGTTTGAGTTAACTAAGGAGACGAGTAGCAATCGTAATTGATATCAATTGTATAGCTAATTTATAGGAGTATCAATTATCGATTGTATAGCAGCTGTATATCTTATAAATACAGTTAGGTTAACCCTAGAAGGGTAATCGATCGTGTAATACAATATCTTTCATTGTAACCTAAGCAACTCTCGGTGATAATTTACATCACTGAGAGAGAAGTTAATTCAAACAGTTTTTAAAGCTTTTAAAGAACTTATTGTTATTCTCTCATACTTAGTTGATTATAAGTGTGTATTCGGCCTAACAATTGGTATCAGAGCTTGATCTGTTAATTTAATACAGTTTAAGATCCACACACACACAACTATAATCAATGGCAGAAATTCCTCCTCCTACATCAGGCTCTAAAGCTGAGAAGGCTCAACCTGCAACTGTGAGTCGATATGAAAAAATCAGGGTTCCTATTCTTAAGCCAACAGAATACTCAACCTGGAAGGTGAAAATGGCTATGTTTCTGGAAGCTACAGATCCAGAATATCTTTACAGAATTTATGAAGGCCCTCATAAGCCTACAAAATTATCTGTTGTTGCTGCTGGACAGGAAGCTAAATCTATTCCAAAGGAGAAGAAAGATTTGACTCCTGAGGATATTTCATCCATTGGTAAGGATGCAAAGGTTAGACATCTGCTTCATAGTTCATTGGATAATGTCATGTCTAACAAAGTGATAAATTGTAAAACTGCAAAAGAGATTTGGGATGCTCTAGAGGTTAGATGTCAGGGAACTGCTGCAATTAAGAAGAATAGAAGGAACATACTCACACAGGAGTATGAACACTTTGAGGCTAAATCTGAAGAATCAATGACAGAAACCTTTGACAGATTCTGTAAGCTACTTAATGATCTGTCACTGGTTAATAAAGAATACGATCTAGAAGATTCAAATCTCAAGTTTCTTCTTTCTCCACCTGAAAAGTGGGATGTTAAGATAACCACTATTAGAGACAACTATGATCTGGCTGATACTGATATTGATGAGATCTATGGGCTGCTCAAAACTCATGAACTAGAAATGGAACAGAGAAGCAGAAGATCAGGCAGAAAGTCATCTGTTGCTCTAAGAGTTGAAGAAAGACCCTCAAAGAAGGAAGCATCAAGGAAGAAGGCAAAAGGAAAAGCCTTGGTCATTCATTCTGAAAGTGAGTCATCAAACTCTGATGTTGACTCAAATGCAGGTGAATCATCTGATTCTGAAGATGATGAGAAAATGATGGAAATGGCTGCTTTGATGGTAAAGACTTTCAAGAAGATGGGATTCAAGAACTTCAAGAAAGGAAAGAAATTCTCCAAGAATGATTCAAAGTTTGACAGGAAGAATTTCAGAAAATCTGAGAGAAAGGATACCAAATCTGGGAAAAGAGACAAGTCTGAGATTCAATGCTACAAGTGTAAGGAGATGGGTCATTATGCTCCTGAGTGAAAGAAGGCTAAAACTGAGAAGGCACTCTTCACTAAAGGCAGAGATTGGGCAGACACCTCTGACTCAGATGAGGATGTAAACTATGCTCTCATGGCTACTACTGTTGATGAAGCTGAGGATTCTGAAAACAAGGTACCTCTGACTACCTATGCTTATAATACTGATGATATAACTGAATTAAGAATATATCTTAAGGCATTGCATATCAGTTATAGGGATCAGACTTTAGAGAATGAGAGAATTAAAACTGAGAATTCTGAACTCAAAGAGAGAAATAAGGTTGTAGAAGAGAAACTTGCTAACATGCAGCAAGTTCAAAAGGAGAGAGATGATGATGTCTATCTTGAACAAGAGTTGTTAAGTCAGTATAAACAACTAGAATCTGAGTTGGAAAAGGCAAATCACATTATTAAAACTTGGACTCACTCAGGAAAAGACACTCAAGAAGTTTTTCAATCTGACACTGTAGGTCTAGGTTATTCTGAGAAAGATGAACTTAGGTTTCAGAATACAGTCAAGATTAGACCACCTCTTCCACCTAAGAAATTTGGAACATTTGTTAATGGAATAAATGAACCTAGATTTGAAGGTGGAAAAGAAGCTGTTAAGAAAGAACCAGTAAAAACTAGTGTTAAACAGGTTAATATTGGTTTAATGACAGATAAACAACTTAAGCATAAGCTTAAGGAGTTAAAATTTGTTAAGAAACAGAAAGTGTCTAGAAAGAACATAAATGGTAAAGTAGGCATTACTCAAGGCAATTATCCAATGCTTGCTACTTTAGCTCCAAGAAAGACATGTCATAATTGTGGTAGTACTAACCATCTTGCTAGTTTTTGCAGGAAGAACAAAGACATTAATTCTTTACCTTCCAAGTCTGAAGTAAAGAAAGATAATATTAGAACTAAGCCACAGACTTTATGCAAACACTGTGGAAGCACTTGGCATTCTATTTATACTAGCAGAAATTATCATGTTATTTATCATAATTACTCAAAATGCAACACTGATCAACAAGCATGGAAAAACACCATATGAGATGGTGAGGGAGAAGAAGCCAAACCTGAAATATTTTCATATTTTTGGGTGCAAATGCTTTGTGTTGAAAACTCATCCTGAACAGTTGACCAAATTTGAGTTGAAAGCAGATGAAGGAATTTTTGTTGGCTATCCAGTGTCAACCAAGGCATTCAGAGTTTATAATCTGAGAACAAGGGCGATTATGGAATCTATTCATGTGTCATTTGATGACAGGAAAATCACTGGACTTGAAGATGTTGATGAACATGATCAGTTGCATTTCGAAAATGAAGATCTAATCTCTGATGAAATAAACTCTGATGACACTAGTCTAACAAACTCTGTTGATGCAAACTCTGAACCTCTACTGGTACACACAGAAGAAATAGTACAGTCTGAACAAAGAGGAGAACCAATTGAGGGGGAGCATGATCATAGTGATGACTCAAATTCTGATAGTGAGTCAACTGAAAATTCTAGATCAAATTCAAACTCTGATGACTCAAACTCTGAAAGTCCAAATTCTAACAGTTCAAACTCTGAGAGATCAAATTCAGGGGGAGCCTCAGAGAATGAAGAAAGGCATCAAGATAATCAGGAGAACATTGATCAAGGGGGAGGATCAACTGTTGACAGAAGTCATTTACCTACAGCTAGTAAATGGACAAAATCACATACACCTGATTTAATCATTGGAGATCCAGATGCAAAAGTTAGGACAAGAAGTGCTACAATAAATGAATGTCCGTTCCATGCATTTCTATCCAAATCTGAACCAAAAAAAGTGGAAGAAGCTCTTCAAGATGCTGACTGGATAACAACAATGCAGGAGGAGTTAAATGAATTTGAGAGAAATGAAGTATGGACCCTTGTACCTAGATCAAAGAATAGATCTGTTGTTGGCACTAGATGGGTTTTCAGAAACAAAACTGACAGTGATGGGGTTGTTACAAGAAACAAGGCCAGACTTGTGGCCAAAGGCTATTCACAGCAAGAAGGAATAGACTATGATGAAACTTTTGCTCCAGTTGCAAAATTGGAGGCAATAATAATCTTTCTAGCATATGCTTCACACAAGAAATTCAAGGTTTTTCAGATGGATGTGAAAAGTGCTTTTCTGAATGGAAAACTTGAAGAAGAAGTGTTTGTTGAACAACCACCAGGATTTGTAGATCCCAAGTATCCAGATTATGTCTACAGGCTTGACAAGGCACTCTATGGACTTAAACAGGCACCAAGAGCATGGTATGAAACTCTGGCTCAATTTCTTTTAGAAAGTGGGTTCCACAGAGGTACAATTGATAAAACCTTGTTCTATTTCAATCTTGGTATTGATTTGTTATTAGTTCAAATATATGTAGATGACATAATCTTTGGATCTACTAATGATAAACTCTGTAGGAAGTTTGCCAAGCTCATGCAGTCTAGGTATCAAATGAGCATGATGGGAGAGCTCAGTTATTTTCTAGGGCTACAGGTGAAGCAAACAGATGATGGAATTTTTATCAATCAAGCAAAATATACCAGAAATCTTCTTAAGAAATTTGGCATGCTTGACTGCTCATCTGCAACAACTCCCATGGCAACAGCAACAAAGTTGGATAGAGACACAGGTTCACCAGTGGATATGACAAACTATAGAGGAATGATTGGGTCACTTCTTTATCTAACAGCTAGCAGACCTGACATCATGTATGCAACATGTCTTTGTGCAAGATTTTAGGCAGATCCAGGAGAACCACATCTAACAGCTGTGAAGAGAATCTTCAAATATCTTAAGGGAACCATAACTTTAGGTAGTATCCAAGAGAATAGGACTTCAAGCTTCTTGGTTACTCTGATGCAGACTTTGCAGGCTGTAAGATAGTCAGAAAGAGTACTAGTGGAAGTTGTCAATTTCTTGGTGATAGAATTGTTTCTTGGTACAGCAAGAAACAGAAATCAATCTCTACATCTACAGCTGAAGCAGAGTATATTGCCGCTGGTAGCTGTTGTGCACAGATTCTATGGATGAAGAATCAATTACTGGATTATGGATTGAGGTAAAGTAAAATACTTATTTACTGTGATAATCAAAGTGCTATTGCTATGACAGGTAATCCAGTACAACATTCAATGACCAAGCACATCAGCATAAGGTATCATTTTATCAGAGAACATATAGAAGAAGGGAATATTGGGCTTCATTTTGTGTCTACAGAACAACAGCTTGCAGACATCTTCACCAAGCCATTGAGTGAAGCTATATTTACAAGGCTGGTAAATGAACTAGGAATGGTCTCTGGTTTTGACTAGAGATATTGGTTAGACTCAAAACTTTACTTATGTACTGTGTTGCTCATATTTCTTTGGTATGTTAAACTCTGATATGCAAACTCTGCTCAATGACTGTTAGACTCTGTGAGCATGCTTTTTAAGTCATACACTGCTAACTGTTAAATAAACTCTGAGTAACTCCGATAATGTTTCTTTCTGAACATAAACACCGATGAAGATACATGTATGAAACATTACTCTCAGTAATTAGTCATGAATCCTTCTAAGTTATCTGTGATCTAATCTTAAACTGTGCAGAAAGTTAACACAGCATGATACTGTTCTATATTTATAGCATCTCTTAGTTTATTTATCCTAAACTCTGAGTCTATAAATACTGTGTGCATTGCCTCTCATAAATAATTTCTGATGTTGATGAGCTCTAAACTCTGTTAGTTATACACTGTTAAATTAGATTCTGTTATTAGAATAACATCAAAGCTAAAATATATAGACTGTTAGAACTCCTTTGAGATCATGTTTGTAACTGGGACGACCCAGGAACTTACTGGTATATAGTAAGGGCTAAAATTCTCTAATTTTTGGTGACTAGTCGAAAGCTAGGAAGATCCAAGAACTTATCAAATTGATAAGGGCTAAAATTATAGGTTTTTTGGTGACTAGTTTTAACCTCTGATTACTGGAGAAAACCAATATATATATATATATATATATATATATATATATATATATGGGGGTTATAGATTAGTTAAATATTACTGTATATAAACTGGTTACTACAGAGTTTAGCATTCATCATATATTCAGTGTTTACTATGAGAGTTTGTGCATCCAGTGTTTACTGATTTATTTTATGGCTTTTATGAAATACTAGATGCTCTAAATACTGACTTAGTAAACTCTGCTCTACACACACGTATATTCACAACTGTGCAGTGTTTGAAAGGATAACATTAATTAAGTTGGAGAATTGATAAACACTGTTGGAGTTTGTTGAGTACTCTAAGGTAATATTTTATTTCAGACAAAACATATACTTGGAGTACACAAAGAGTTTTTGAAATTTGCATGTAATATGTGCCAGTTGTTTAATTGTGTCAGGCAGTTAAAGCTTATTGGATATAGGAGAGAGAACAGCAGTAATAATAGGCATTATTACTGCGCGTGTAAATAACTGTTCCAATGTTTATGTGACACGTGTCCCACTCACACACTTAACAAGAAATTGGTTACGTGTTTAATGTCTAAAACGATTGGGTTTTGATTTTCAATTACAGATCAAATCAAATCATTTCATTATTCACTTTTTCATCTTTACATCCACGAACACAGAACATCACACACAATTTCTCTGTTACTTTCACTTAAGCATTTTCACAAACACTTTTCCACACACTCTCTTCTCTATTACACTGTTCTAATGGCAACCAAGAATTTTGTGGCTCAGGGATTAACTTTCGTTACAAACAACTAAAATGCAAGCAATCTCAAACTCTGATCAGAAAGGATAATGCTGGAGATGGAGGAGCAAGTAATAAAGGCAGGGGCAAAACTGAAGAACTTCAAACTCTGAAATCTAGCAGGTCTTCTAAATCACAGTTTGCTGGGATAAACACTGATACTCAAGGCATTTCAAAGACCAAGAGTTTGGTATTTTCTTCTAATCCACAGACTGATGAGGAGTTGGCTGCTAAGTTGTTTATTGAAGAAAATGAGGAAGGAGCTACAATCGAATATATTAAAGCTGAAGAAAAGAGTTTACAAGAACAACATCTCAAAGCTTTAAAGTCTGGAAAGTTAAAGAAAGGAAAAGCTCCTAGGCCTGTTCTTAAAGGCATTGTGATCAAGGAAAATGTTGATGCTGGTCAAAGATCACATTTATCAAAGAAATCAATAGAAGCAGAAGCTAAACTCAAGCTGAAAGGCATTGAAGGAGAAGTTTCAAAGAAGAAAGATACAACCTCCGTTTCTACACAAGTTGTACAGAAGAAAGAAAACACAACCTCTGTTGCTACACAAGTTGTGTCTAGACCTTTATCTTCTCAGTTGCAATCAGTTTTTGGTAAAGGAACACTTCATGATCCAAATCTATTATCTGGAGCTTCTATGGATTTTTCTGATGGAAGAGCTTTGTCTGGTAAGGTTGGAAACAATAAGGCTGGTCTAGGCTCACACAAAGACAGAAGGCAATATACTGGTCCCAGAGATCCTTCTTCACTGGCTGTTCCAGGTCGTGGTGTCACTCAAGAGAGTTTAGACAGACTGGAATCAGTGCAGTTAGTTTATCAAAAGAGTTTAAAGAAGGATTTTCTCTTGTACTTCATGGTTGATAGGACAGTATTTAGAATTGGTGAGAATGATATTGACTTGAAATATTGGGAAGAACTAGAATACGTTCTATATCTTTTCAAGGTGAATAGTCAAAGGACTCAATCAGTTGCAAATGTGCTCAGACAGAAAATGCTCCAGAATTTTGCAATCAGAGGGATGAAGTGCAATAGCAGATATGTTCCTAAGTACAGAGACTAGAATGGAAATCTTATTGAAATGAAGAAGGGTACTGCAAAATTAAAGACTGATTTGGGAATCACAGTACTTGACTTCAATTCACAGTCAGAGGAAGTCAAATTTATTAGGATGGGAAATGAGATGAGGAGAAACAAAATCTATGATTTTAGATCTGCTATCTATCAGACAGATGAGAGTGATCCTCAGCTAAGAGAGATTAAGGAAGCTATGAAGATTGAGCTTGAAAATGCAGAGAGAAGATTGCTTATAGATTATCTCATAACAACACCAGATCTTGAGGAGATTAAAGATTAAAGTCTGTAAGAATTTTTCTTGTTTTTTGTAGATTTTTGTTAAGTCAAGTTTAAACTCTGCTTATTTTAATAAACACTGTGTTTGTATGAAATTGTTTTGACATCATCAATTATTGTTAACTTGTGCATTTTTACTAATGAACAAGTTGGGGGATATTGTTAAATATAATTGATATGGTTAATATCAATGTTTAAGTTTTACAGGGAAAAACAGAGTTTAAACATGAAGCAGTCAGAGTTTAGTTAAACTCTAACAGTTGGAAGCTGAACAGAGTTTACTATACGCTGACAGTGGAAGCTCGACAGAGTTTGTTAAACTCTGTCTGGAGGAAGCGTCTACTTGTCAACAGTGTTTGAAGAATTATTGAAGATAATTATGGAAGCAATATCATTGAAGATTGGATAGCTGTCAAAGAGATTGAGTTGACTAAGGAGACGAGTAGCAATCGTAATTGATATCAATTGTATAGCTAATTTATAGGAGTATCAATTATCGATTGTATAGCAGCTGTATATCTTATAAATACAGTTAGGTTAACCCTAGAAGGGTAATCGATCGTGTAACACAATATATTTCATTGTAACCTAAGCAGCTCTCGGTGATAATTTACATCACTGAGAGAGAAGTTAATTCAAGCAGTTTTTAAAGCTTTTAAAGAACTTATTGTTATTCTCTCATACTTAGTTGATTATAAGTGTGTATTCGGCCTAACACCTCTATAGTAAACTCTGTTGGATTGACCACTATAATTGGTTGTTGCTCCCCCTCAATTTGTGCTATCTTGCTACTGGAAGCTTGAATTTGACTAGAGGTAGCTGCAACCTCTTCTACCTTTTTCTCCCCCTTTTTATTAGCATCAAGGGCTGGAGGTGAGGCTGCAAGTAGCCTTTCCAGTAGCTCAGTCTGTTTGGCTTGGTTGGCAATGAGTGTCTGCATTTGAGATTCCATACTATCCACTCTGGAGGAGAGATGTTAAACAGATTTGGCCAGGCTATCTTCCTTCAATAGTTTGTTAGTCAGCACCTTCTGAGTGGTAGTAGGGGTTAGTGCCTCAATCCTGGCATCTAGTTCCACTTTCATTTCTCTGATTGCATTTTGGACCTCCTCATGTTGTGTTCTTTGAATAACCATGTGAATCTTGTGAAGTTTCAGGGAGTCCATTATTTACTGAAGGACAGCCTTCCTCTGTGGATCTGCATTTTGGTGCTCAGCCCTAGCAGATTGATATTGCTTCATAATCTTCACATTGAAGTCACCAGCCACAGTGGCAGTAGAAAATAGCCATTCTGGTGTATCTGCTACATTGACTTCTTCATCATTTGTTGTGCTGTCACTGTCATCACTGCCAAACTCTTCACTTTCAGCATCTGAAGGCAGAGTTGTCAAAGCTTCCTTTGCTCTTTGTAGAGATTGTGAGGTGTGCACTAGGTGCATTGCCTCCTCTGCCTCCACATTGCCCTGTTGTGCCATGACTTGATAGGCAAAAACAGGATGAGTAAAGGTTTCAGGATCCAAAGAGATGGAGTCAATGATTGACTGATATTCTTGTCGAAATTCCATCTCTTTAGAAGCTTCATTAACCTCCATTAACTCACTTGCAATGGCTGGATCTTCCTGCCTTATTTCTCCTGTAGTCCCTTCTCTCCACTCATCTCTCTTTTCTTGCATCAGGGGCTCCCCCTAGCTCACACCTCTCACACCCTCACCTTCACCTACTAAGGTGGAACTCTCTTGCTCTCCTTTCTCCTGACCTGAAGAAATGGTCAGCCTATCATTATTTGTCTCTCCTTTTGCCTGCTCATAAGGCAGCCTTTCACTCCCTTCCCTCAACCTAAAAGTGTTTCAAATACTGAGAACTCCTCCACACTTGACACAGGAATGTCAGATATAGCAGTGGTAGAGTGAGTTATCAACGAATAAGGGATATCCGTTGATGGAGTAGTTATACCTGTCAATGGATGGCTAGACATAGGCGCATCCATTGATGGAGAAACACTTGTCAACGGATGAAGGATATCCATTGATGAAGGAATGATAGTATCCGTTGAAGTGAAAATCAACACTGAATCTGTGGAGATTGATTTTAAAGATGAGGCCACAGATGTTGTTGTGAATTCAGGAATGGAAGATTGATGGCCCAACAAATCATCTAAAAGATGATGACCACCAATTGCAGAGTGGGGCTTCTCCAAGAATCTCAAAGATGGAGAATCTGGAATTGATGTAGATATCATATCCACATCCAGAGATGGAGTTGGTGATGGTGGATTGTAATGTGTATCGATTTGAAGGTTAAGATCAAGGGGCTGTGACTCCACATTTATTGAAGTCACATCAAACTGAATTTGAGAAGGTACAGTTTACTGTACTGTGTGTGCACCCTGTGATTCCCCTATGGTTTTAGATTTTACTCTTCTTTCATAGGTTTTTGAGAGAGGGCTAGTGTCCCTTACCCTTTTGTACAGAGTTGCTTTGGAACTAGTAGTCACACCCTGTTGAGAGGATGTAACTTGGGCTTGGCTATTTGGTGCACTTTCCTTACCTGCCTTATTCTTAGGGCTTGCACCCTGTCCCTCACCACTCACTACCTCCTTCACACTCCCCTCAAGAGTTGTGGTAGTTTTTACAACAGGTGCTTTTTGAGAAGCACCTGAGGTTTGTCTCTTAGATTTTGGTTTGGAAACTTTTGTTTTAGTCACTTGGGTAGGAGCCTGTTTGGTCACTACTACAGACTCCATTGTGACTGTGGAAGGCAAAGAAATTGGGGGGTTAGAGATAGGAGTTTCAAGGTTAGAAATAGTTACCTGAACAATTGGTATATATACCAATTGTACTCTTGCATTGGAGTTCATTCGAATTAAATCACTTAAGACTCTCTTCTCCTGAACAAAACATGTGAACTTGCTATCCGGGTTAGCAATAGATAGCTCATTCTTAGATAGATGCAGTGCTAAGATCATCAAAAATCTAGCAAAATAGATATTCTTGCTCCTAGTTTCCTTTTTACCTAATTTTACTGCTATCTCATACATGACTAGTGTGCCAAAGTTATAGAATTTATCAGTCAGAAGCATACACATCATAACTAGCATGGAATGGGTAACAGCATCAAAATTACTAATTTTTCCTGAAAAAGTTTTAATGAAGGCATCACAAAAATAACTCCATTCTTTAACCATCCCTTTCCCAACAATTTTCCCTAAATTATCAGTACTAAGGGCATAATTTATGGAATTAAGCATGGCAACAATTTCAGCATCACTGGGTACTTTCACACAGTTATTCTCAGGCAATTTTAAACAAGCAGTTATCACATCAGAGTTAACTACATAGTTTTTACCCTTTAAGGAAAAAGCAATTGTACCGTCTATGCCATTGAACTCAGCAGATGCCCACACCTCTTCAATTACCTCGTGGATTAGAGGAGTGGTGGCAGTCATAGCATACGAAAGTTTACAGTTCTTCACAAAATTCATCATGGTGTGATAAGCTTCTGGGGCATTCACTGTATCGACATAGGCCGCGCAGTTGTTCTTCTCATAGGTGAACCCAGTGGAAGACATCATCTTAACAATAGGCGCCATTGAAGTGTTTGAACTTTTGTTGCAGAGAGTTTTTGTGAAGAAGATGCAGTTTACTTAATAGAATCTTGAAAGTCGATAAAAGTGAGATGTGAGAGCACAAGACAGCCTTTTATACTTTTCAAGAATTGAAAATGAAATAATTAAAAGTAATTACCCATTGGTCAAAAGTAACTGTCAAATAATAAAAGAAAATAAATATAACCATTCCTATATAGATACACGTTTACCAATGGTTATATTTAAAAGAAAATATGTATATCAACGGATATGAAATGAACGGTTGAGAAACAGTTTATCCGTCGATGACGTGGATTACCTGTTATCCGTTGATATACAAAAATCTAGGAATGTGTTTATGCTATCAACGGGTAAAAGGATATCCGTTGATAAGATAATTTTGCCTTGGACAAAATTTCTGAAGAAAATTTTTCTGAGAGTTTTTAATTCTCAAGTAAATCAAAACACATTTCTAGCCGCAACGCAGTAAAATCAATTATCACTAAGAATTATGACAAATTAAGCATACCTAGTTCACCTACCAATCTTGTGAATGTGGACTCATCAAGAGGCTTGGTGAAGATATCTGCAAGCTGCATTTCACTTGGCACAAAGTGCATTTCTACTGTACCATTAATCACATGTTCTCTAATGAAGTGGTATTTGATGTCAATATGCTTGGTTCTCGAGTGTTGCACTGGATTCCCTATGATGGCAATAGCACTTGTGTTGTCACAGAAAATTGGAATCTTCTCAACTTTTAGACCATAGTCAATAAGTTGATTTCTCATCCATAGAATCTGTGCACAACAACTTCCAGCAGCAATGTACTCAGTTTCAGCTGTAGAAGTGGAGACTGAGTTCTGTTTCTTACTGAACCATGAAACAAGCCTGTTTCCTAGAAATTGACAGGAACCTGTAGTACTTTTCCTATTAACTCTGCAACCTGCATAATCTGCATCTGAATAGCCAGTTAGATCAAAACCAGATTCTCTTGGGTACCAAATGCCAAGGTTTGGTGTTCCCTTGAGATACCTGAAAATTCTGTTAATAGCTATCAAGTGAGACTCTCTAAAGTCAGCTTGAAATCTAGCACAAAGACAAGTAGAAAACATTATATCAGGTCTACTAGCTGTTAGGTATAGAAGTGAACCTACCATGCCTCTATAGCTTGAGATCTCCACAGACTTTTCCTTAGTATTCAACTAAAGCTTAGTTGCAGTGGCCATAGGTGTTTTTGCAGAGGTACAATCCATTAAGTCAAATTTCTTTAAAAGATCATAAATATATTTTGTTTGACTTATGAAAATGCCCTCATTAACTTGCTTTACTTGTAGGCCAAGAAAGTAAGTTAATTCACCCATCATGCTCATTTCATACCTACTTTGCATAAGTTTGGCAAACCTTTTGCAAAGCTTCTCATCTGTAGACCCAAAAATAATATCATCTACATAGATTTGAACAAGAATTGAAGAGCCATTGATATTCCTATGAAATAAGGTTTTATTTATTGTACCTTTAGTGAAGTGATTCTCCAAAAGAAATTGAGATAAAGTGTCATACCAGGCTCTTGGTGTTTGCTTCAAACCATAAAGTGCTTTCATGAGAAGATATACATATTCTGGAAATTCTGGATCTTCAAAGCCAGAAGGTTGATGGACATAGACCTCTTCTTCCAGTTCCCATTTAGAAAGGCACTTTTGACATCCATCTGATAGACCTTGAAATTGGCATGTGCTGCATAGGCTAGGATGATTCTTATTGCCTCAAGTCTTGCCACTGGAGCAAAAGTTTCATCAAAATCAATCTCTTCTTCTTAAGAATAGCCCTTTGCCACTAATCTAGCTTTATTCCTCACAATTATGCCATTTTCATCTGTCTTATTCTTGAGAACCCATTTAGTACCTATGACACTTCTGTCATCAGGTTTGGGCACAAGCTTCCATACTTTATTTCTTTCAAATTGGTTTAGCTCTTCTTGCATTGGTAAGACCCAATCTGGATCTAGAAGGGCATCTTCCACTTTCTTAGGTTCCTCTTGAGACAGGAAGCTACTGTATAGGCATTCTGCTTGAGTGGCCCTCCTAGTTTGGACACTTGAATTTGATTCACCAATGATTAACTCAAATGGATGATCTCTAGTCCATTTTCTTGTTGGTGGAAGGTTTGATCTTGATGAGGTTGCTTCATTTTCATGAGCATGATCATGTTGATTTAGCATTGAATTTTGACCATGAGAAACTCCCCCTGAGTTTGTTGTCCCTGCTGAATTATGAAGTTGACTGTCAACGGATGCATCATTTTGCCTGTCGACGGATGCTTGAGAATTTCTGTCAACGGATGCATCTCTAATATTGTCAACGGATGCTCCAGAATGACTGTCAACGGATGCTTCATTTCCAGTGTGAGCATCACTTCTAGTTGGTACAACAACTCTTGGTGGATCTCTGTGGTCATGATCTTCATCTTCCTCATCATCATCATAGTACATTCTTCCTTGACCTTCATTCTCAAATTCCAACTTTTCATGGGAGCCTCCATCATTTAGACCTAGAATCTTTTGATCATCAAACACAACATGTACAGATTCCATAACAATGTTAGTTCTTAGATTGTAGACTTTATAGGCTTTCCCTGCTGCATATCCAACAAAAATAGCTTCATCTGCCTTTGCTTCAAATTTACCCAAGTTATCTCCATGATTCCTTAGCACAAAACACTTACATCCAAAGACATGAAGGAAAGCTAAAGTTGGTTTCTTGTTGGTTAACAACTGATAAGGAGTCATTCCTCTAGCTTGGTTGACCAAGGAAATATTCTGAGTAAAGCATGCAGTGTTGACAGCTTCAGCCCAGAAATATGTTGGTAACTTTGATTCACTTAACATTGTTCTAGCCGCTTCAATGAGAGTTCTGTTTTTCCTTTCAACAACCCCATTTTGTTGAGGTGTTCTGGCAGCAGAAAACTCATGGAAAATTCCATTTTCTTCACAGAAAATTTTCATTGTGGAATTCTTGAATTCAGTACCATTGTCACTCCTGATTCTTTGAACTCTGTCTTCAGAACCATTGTTTAGTATTCTGAGGTGATTGGTGATGATTTCACTTGCACAATCCTTGGAGTGCAAGAAGAAGGTCCATGTAAACTTAGAGAAATCATCTACAATCACCAGACAGTATTTCTTCTTAGAAATAGACATGACATTTACTGGACCAAATAAGTCCATATGCAGCAATTGAAGAGGCTTAACAATGGATGACTCTGTCTTACTCTTGAAGGATGATTTCTTTTGTTTCCCTAATTGGCAGGCATCACACAGTCCATCTCTGATAAATTCCAATTGAGGGATTCCTCTAGCAAGATCCTTTCTTACCAAATCATTCATAACTTTAAAATTCAAATGTGACAGCTTCTTATGCCATAGCCAACTCTCATCCTTACTTGCTTTGCTGAAGAGACAAGTAATGGATTCTGGGCATGCTGAATTGAAGTCAGCTATGTAAACATTTCCTTTTCTAAAGCCTGTCAATACCACATTGTTGTCTTCCTTGGCAGAAACAACACAGGCTTCTTTTGTGAACTTTACTTCATAGTCTTTATCACAAATCTGACTGACACTTAGCAAATTGTGCTTCAAACCTTCAACTAAAGCCACTTCTTCAATGATGACATTGTCTTTTGAAATCAGGCCATATCCCTTAGTATATCCTTTGCTGTCATCTCCAAAGGTAATTCTAGGGCCAGCTCCTTCCTTGAACTCTGTGAGCAGGGTTGAATCTCCTGTCATGTGCCTAGAGCATCCACAGTCTAGGTACCATAGATTCCTTCTATTTCCCTGCACACATTCCAAAAACAAATCAAGTTGATTTTGGTACCCAAGCTTCCTTGGGTCCTTTCTTGTTAGCCTTTGACTTTGCACTCTTAGCATTCTTCAACTTAGGTGTAGATGCTTGAGTGATGGGGTTTGACAAATGCTAATTTGCATGAATATTTGATGCATGCATTTGTGGAAAATTGGCATACATATTATTCATGCTAGGAATGCTCCATGACATTTATGGCACATTCACAGATTGAAAATAAGGATTAGACACATATGGCATGTTCACATATGGATTTGAAAAACTAGCATTTTGATACAAACCAGGCATTGCAGGCATACATAGTATTGTTTGAGGTAAATGAACAGAAGCCTTGTTAACAATCTTGCAATTAGAAGATAGGTGATTGACACTATTACTATTACTACAAGTTTTCCTAGGGGCAAACTTGTCAGGAGAATAATTGTTTTTCTTGTTGATGCTTATCTTACCATTTCTATTCTTTTTCTTTTTACCCTCAATTTCTACCTTTTCATTATCTGATTTACCAACAGCCTTTTTGTTATGTAAATCACCTGCCTTAGCCTTCCCACTAGATTTGGTTTGGCTACTCTCACCACTAACAAAGTTCTTGTTGACTGGACCATACTTGATATCCAGTTTCTTGAGTTCCTTCTTACTAACAAACTTTTTGTTAGTCGACGGATACCTCTCATCCGTTGATGGTTCATCTGTCAACGGATGATCACTATCCGTTGATTAACAAATAGTCTCTAGATTCTCAAGGCCAGGTTCTAGCTCCTTTTTCTTTTGAGTCCAGGTATCCTTCACAAACGATTCTATTCCCTGGACTTCTATTATGTTTTGAGAAATATTCCTACAACTTTGAAATTTAGCAATTATCCCTTGTTCTTTTTCAAGCTGGTCTTTTAAAATCAGTTCTCTTTTTAACACAGCTTCAAGTTCACTTTTAGCATTATTGCAATCAACTCTCATTTTCTCAAATTCTAGAAATTGAGCTTCTAGAGCAGCATTTCTATCACTTAAAAACAGATTAGTCTCTTTAATCCTATTGTTCTCTTTAGTAAGTGATTTAAGAGTAACACTCAAGTGATATAGTTCTGTAGACATTTCATCTATAACACTATTGCATTCCTCTTTGGTGAGCTCAGAGAGATTAGTAGAAAATACCTGATTGCTAGCTGAACTTGCTTCCTGCTCTCCAGAATCAGCCATTAATGCAAGGTTGACAAACTCAACATCATCATCAGAATGATTGTCATCAGCAGCCCAGTCATACTCTTGGGTCAAGAATGCCTTTCCTTTCTGCCTGAGAAGATCAAAATATTTCTTCTTGTAGTCAACAGTCTCAGTTGACTTTCCCTTGTTCTCAGATATAGGCTTCCTACATTCACTTATCATGTGACCAGCAATTCCACAATTGTAGCATTTAATTTTGGATTTATCCACATAGTTGTTTGTGGAAAAATCCTTGTTAAATGGCTTGGCCACCCCAGAGTTTCTCTTGAATTTCAGCTTAGAGAATCTCCTAGACAGAAAAGCTAAGTGCTCATCTATCTCATCCAGTTCATCCTGCTGAAGAACATTCAATTCCTCAGACACCTTTTCCTTGCTCCTGCTTGATTCTGCTCTACCTTTACAAACCTCCTTGTTTGGTGTAGAATAAGAAGCTTCTGTCCTTTCCTCCTTCTGCTCCAAGTTGGCAACAAGTGCAACTGACCCATTTTTCTTTTGGGACTTCTCAATCTCTTCATCCTGCTCCATTTCCAGCTCATATGTCTTTAAAGTTCCATAAAGCCTTTCAAGAGTAAATGTCTTGTACTCTTGAGTGTTTCTTAGAGAAACAGTCATTGGCTTCCATTCCTTGGGCAGTGATCTCAGAAATTTGAGATTAGAATATTTAACTTGATAGATTCTTCCATACAGTTTCAAACCATTTAGTAGCTTTTGAAATCTACTAAATGTATCATTCAATGTTTCTCCACTCTTAAAATGGAAATGTTCATACTGTTGGATTAGTAGTTGCATCTTGTTTTCCCTCACCTGTTCTGTTCCTTCACAAAGGGTTTGAACAGTGTCCCATATTTCCTTGGAGGTAGTACAGTTAATAACATTGTCAACCATGTCTGTTTCTAGACCATTGAACAGTATATTCATGGTCTTTTTGTCTTTGTGGACTTCTGAAATATCTTCAAGACTCCATTCAGAAACAGGTTTGGGAATGAGAGTGTCAGGCACATCTTCAGCCAGGCCAACTCTTGTTGCAGTCTTCATTGGAACGTGAGGACCCTTGTCAATGCAATCCACAAAACCCTCATCAATAGACAAGAGATGTAGACGAATTTTTACTTTCCAGTGAAAGTAATTCTCTCTATCAAGAATTGGTATCTTTACTCCATAATCCTTCTTAGACATGTTGGAAGTGTGTTGATCTTTAAACTTCAAATATGTTAGAAGCTTGCTCTGATACCAATTGTTATTCCCAGATTACACACTTATATAATTGTAGAAGGGGGGTTGAATACAATTCTTGATATTTATAAATTTCTGATAAGAACTCCAGAAATCTATACTTAGATAATTGTTGTAAAAAGGATTAATGCACAAACACATAAAAATCAGGTGGTTAAATGCACCACCTGAAGCTTTTATTCGAAGAAAACTCTGTGATACAAATGTACACAGCTTCTGTTTTACAACTCTTTGCTTTCTCAGGATATTCAATAAAAAACCTAAGCAAATGTATCTATTTTCTTTATTTCTAAAGAGTTGCTACACTTGGTTATAAATCCCAAGTTTACAAGTACTACAAGAATAAGATAATATTAATCTAATTCAAGTTGACTTGCTACTACACTCCAAATACACATGTAGTCGAAAGGTTGTCCTTGTGAACAGACATGTCCCCTGCACCTTTCTTGTATTCATAGTGTAAATGGAATGCTTCTTTCTTCTGTGTTTCCAAAGTATGGCTGCCATACTGCTTTTTGTATCTACTATCAACCCATGTGATCTGTCAGTCAAACCTGTCCTTATCAACTGCTAATCCCCAACTTAGCATAAAAGTAATTGTCAATGATTATCCGTTGACATTGTACACTGACATTCGTTGATGATATATTGAGCTGTATCCGTTGATAGAGTGGGTTTGAGTTGTATCCGTTGATAGAGTTCTGTCTTCATCCGTTGATACACTTTCACTTAGACAGAATTACATAGCATAGCTTATTTACAATTGGCTACCCTATTCTGCCTATCCATTGATGGTCAACATGACTTTGGATAAAAACACTATCAACTGATAACATAGAGATACTGCAGTATGCTACAAAACCTTATACGTTGATGAGCTACCTGTCAACGGATAGAGTTATAAATCCTCATCCGTTGACAGCTACAAAACCTTATACAATTTGATTGATTGTGAAGTTATCATCAAGTACAACATATTCCTAACAGATGGCGACATTAGATGTAGATGGTATAATTATTTTCGGAAGTTATTTAATGAGGTGCGCTTACGGGAGAGGGATCAAGGGCACAAAGAAGTTTTTCACTCTGAGTATGGTTATTAGATCATTCCGATAAACAGAGAAGAAGTAAAGAGAGCCTTACGGATGATGGATAAAGCTAAAGCTACTGGTCCTGATCAGATACCCATAGAGGTTTGGTGGTGTTTAGGTGAGGAGGGTGAGCGTTGGTTAACAAAACTATTCAACAATATACTTACGAAACTTACAATGCCATATGAATGGAGGCTTAGTATGGTTGTTCCGATTTATAAGAATAAGGGCGATGCCCAAAGTTGTAACAATTATCGGGGTATTAAACTTTTGAGTCATACCATGAAATTATGGGAGAGAGTGATAGACTATAGGCTACGACGACAAGTTGAGATCACTGAAAATCAATTTGGTTTCATGCCGGGAAGATCAACAATGGAGGCGCTACACCTTCTTAGGCGCTTAATGGAGAAGTATAGAGCATATAGTAAAGACTTACATATGGTGTTTATAGACTTGGAAAAAGCATATGACAGTGTTCCATGCAGCGTCATATGGACGAGTTTGGTGGATAAAGGGGTGTCACAGATATATGTCAAGGTGATACAAGATATGTACAGTCAAGTAATGACATGTGTTAGGACCCCTGTTGGTGATACTCAATTTTTTCCAATTGAGATAGGGCTTCACCAAGGATCATTGTTAAGTCCATTTCTTTTTGCAATAATAATGGATGTATTAACTCGAGGAATTCGGGATGAGGTACCTTGGTGTATTCTTTTTATAGATGACATAGTTATAGTGGCAGAGACTAAGGGGTCATTTGTTAAATCTGAACTATGTATCTGAATCGATTAAAATCTGAACGAATGAATAATCTGAACTATGAATGAATGGGGGCTATTTGTTAAAATATTGTAAAAAATTCTGAATGTCAAAAATTAAAATATTTTTATTACCAATATTAAATTGGAGTCATTTATTAAACTTTAATTATGGTTTGTACAATTAATATTTATGAGTAAATAATAAATAAGATTATTAAGTATATAATATTATTTGATGAATTATTTTAAAAATTTTGAATGCCCATATATAACTCTTTAGGTATATAACTTTTAAGATTATGTTATAAAATTAATAATGTTAAAAAAAATGTGCATTATAGTTTAAATAATTTTTTATACAATTCAAATTATAATACGTTTAAATTAGTTAGGCATATAAATTTTACAAATTTCAAGATAAAATTTACATAATAATTTGTTTACATTATATTTCAAAAATATGAACATTAAAAAAATTTAGATATCAATTATTTATGTCATTATAAAATCACAATCATAAAGAGTTGTATTATGTTTGTTTAGATTATAAAACTGTATAATTATTTGAATAAAATGGAAGCATGCACCACTAGCATGTTACTTAACTGGTTTAGTTGGAAATTTGGAACTCACCCGTCCAGAAGAATTTTGGCAGTCGTCCAGGAGATTTAGTGTCGTCCAGATTCAAAAAAAGTAGACAAACAATATGATATGAACGATTTTGTTCATTTTAATTCATTCACTTGTTAACAAATGACCCCTAAGTCTGGGATGAATGCGAAGCTTGAACAATGGAGAGATACATTAGAAACTCGTGGTTTGCTTGTTAGTCGTTCTAAAACTGAGTATTTGTGGTGTAATTTCAGCAATGAACCAACTGAGGTGGGTATAGAAATTTAGATTGGAGAGCAACGTTTACTTCCAAAGGAAGCGTTTCGGTATTTGGGTTCTATTATTCATAAAGATGGGCGATTAGATGAGGATGTTACTCATCGTATTAAGTCATGCTGATTAAAGTGGAGAGCGGCAACAGGAGTCCTGTGTGATAGGAAAATTCCTTTAAAACTAAAAGGAAAATTTTATAGAGTAGCGATTAGACCGGCTTTGTTATATGGGACTGAGTGTTGGGCAATTAAGAAGGCCCAAGAACAGAGGTTGGAGGTTGCAGAAATGAGGATGTTACTATGGATTTGTGGACGCACACTATTACATAGGTTACCAATTGGTTTTTTCGAAGTCAATTACGGGTGGCGGCTATTCCGAAAAAAGTGAGGGAAGGTTGGTTGCAATGGTTTGGTCATGTAAGGCCGAGACGAATGTCCGCTCCTGTTCGGAGGGTGGAAGATTTGGCCTTAACGGTCCCAAGAAGGAGAGGGAGACCAAGAAGGACTTGGGATGAGTTACTTAGGTTAGATTTACAGGCTTTAAACTTTCAAGAGCACTTGACTTCAGATAAGAGTTCTTGGAGGCGTCGGATTAGGGTAGAAGATTAGTTTAAGATGATTTTCTTGCAATTTCGTTTGTTTATTTGTTCAAGTTTCTGTAGTATCTGCCAAATAATTTGTTATTTTTTTATAGGAAATTATTTAATTTGCAGGATATACAGTTGGTGGAAAACTACACACATGCCCTCTCATGGCTTTACAAATGATGGTTGAGATATGGAGGTGCGATGGTATGGCGGAATACAAGTGACTTGCAATAGTCACTGTTGGTATTGTTTGTTGTTTATCTTTTATAATATAGGTTATAAATGTACACACACAAGTCGGGGGTCTTTCTGGAAACAGCCTCTTCATTCTTTTGAGTGATGGTAAAGTTGCGTACATCCCCCTCCCCAGACCCTACGTTATGCAGGATATACTGGGTACGTTTGGTTTGGTTTGGTTTAATGTAGAAGTCCTATATTGACAATGCTATTCAACGTAGAAAACTTAATTATATATAATTCAAATAATCGACACACATTTTCGTATTTCAATATAAATACACTTTTCAGTTTATAACATATTAAAATATAAATATTTTTTTATTCTAAATCTAATGATTATCATCTATTTATTTTAAGATCTAACGGTTCTTATTTATTTTGTCGTAAGAAGGACCAAACTAACGATTATCAAAGTTGTGGACAAAATCCCTCTCACACTTATTATTAAAATTGTATTTGTTTGTTAGTAGAGCTATCTTCAAATAATAACAAGGATATTTTGATAATCAAAACAAATTATAAGTATAATTCATAAATCGAGTGGAATTTTTAACGTAAAAAATCGATAATTTTTCCTCTCTTTTGTTTCTGTGTAGATTTAATTGTAAAAGAATTGTTAAACCATCACAAAATTAAAGGTTATTTTGTTAATTTCACGTGGGCTGTAAAATCGTCCAAATCAATTTTTAAGAATTTAAGAAAGAGTTCAAATATTAAATCGAACGTGTAAAATCTTATATACATATTAATTTTTTAACAACAATTTGACATGCAAATTAATAACTTATAAAATTAAAAAAATTAATATAATTATAGATATTAAAAAAAGAACCGTGCGTTGCACGGATTATAAGCTAGTTATATCCTTTTTATATACTAGCTTACAACCCGTGCAATGCACGGTTCGTTTTTTAATATCTATATTTTTTTTTAATTTTTATGTTATTAATTTACATATTGAATTGTTGTTAAAAAATTAATATATATGAGATTTTACATATTCGATTTAATATTTGTACTCTATCTTGAATTCTTAAAATTTGATTTGGACGATTTTACAACTCACGTGAAATTAATAAAATTATTTTTAATTTAGTGATGGTTTAACAATTATTTTCCAGTTTAATATACGCAGAAACAAAAGAGAGAAGAAATAATACTAATAATAAAATAAGTAAAATTCAATTCTACTACAACCTTTTTTAATTACATCCTTTTCAGATTATAAGTTTTCTTATAAAATTCAATTCTGGTACAAACTTTTTCAATTATATCCTTTTCAAATTATAATCTTCTTTCTAAAAATCACTTATAATGCAACCTTTTTTTAATTATATCCTTTTTAGATTATAATTTCTTTTTACTATGATATAATCTTGATAGTCTATTTTTAAAAAGATTAGATTCAACGGTTGAGATTATTTTGGCAGTGCACTGACGAAAATTATGGATAAGATCACTCTTACGCTTATTATATATAAGTATATAATTTTTATTATTAAAATACTTTTTTAACTTTTTAAATCTCATGTACATATATATTTTTTAATTAGGAGGAAAATAAATTATAGAAGATAATAAAATATTATAATATATGTTTGATAGTATTTTTAACGATAGTATTTTAATTAATAATATGTTGTTGACGGTAATCTATACTATTATATAAAAGCCGAAACATTAAAAGTTTGGTCGGTCGATCGGTCGATCGGTCGGTACGGTACCTGTTGATTTTACTTATTTACCCTTACTCAATTACAGATCTAATAACTAATAAATTTCCTTCTTAAGGTTAAACATATTATCTTTTTTATTTTTCAAGAACTAAATAATTTCTTTTTTCATGTAAAATAAAATATCCTTTTATATTTTATCTAACTAAAATTTCTCCTTTATTAATCAATTTCTTTTTTCAGGTTAAACATATTACCTTTTCTATTTTTCAAACACTAAATTATTTCCTTTTTCAGGTAAAATATAATATCTTTTACGTTTTATTTAACTAAAATTTCTCTTTTTTTAAAAATAGTACGAGCAATTTTGTTTAATAAAATTAACATAATTATTTTATAATTACTATTAACTAATTAATTACCATTTTCACCTAAAACACGTTACCTTTTTTCTTTTCTCTAACTAACATCTATCTTTTTCCAATATATCTATACTATATTATAAAAGATGAAACATTAAAAATTTTGGTACGGTACGGTACTTACATTATTTAATTGTTTCACTTTATTACACTTAATGATTTAACTTAATTATAAAAGAAAAAAAACACAATCTTTTCTTAAAATATTGCACGCATCTCTTCCCAACACTTCCCATAAATAATAAATAACCAATTACCTTTTTCAGTTATTACCTTTTCTAACTTTTCTAACTAAAATCTTTTTTTCCCAAAAATATGGTCGTTCTAATTAATGAAATAAACTAATAATGTTATAATTACTAATAACTAACTGATTACCTTTTACAACTAAAAGGTAATATCTTTAAAAAATATGATCATTCTATTTAATTAAATAAACTAACAATATTATAATTACTAATAACTAACTGATTAACTTTTCGAGCTAAAAGGTAATATCTTTTCTGTACACCTAAATAATAACTAAGCAATTATCTTTTTCAGATGTTACCTTTTCTACATTTTCTAGCTTTTCTAACTAAATCTCTTCTTTCCAAAAATATGACCGTTCTAATTAATGTAATAAACTAATAATATTATAATTACTAATAACTAGCTGATTATCTTTTCCGGCTAGGTAATATTTTTTTTATCTTTTCTAACTAAGATATCTCAATTTCTCCTAAATAATAACTAGCCAATAAACTTTTTCAGGTATTACATTTTCTTACTTCTTTAACTAAAATATCTTCTTTTAAAAAATAAGGTCGTTCTAATTAATGAAATAAACTAATAATATTATAATTACTAATAACTAACCGATTACCATTTCCAACTAAAAGGTAATTTCCTTTTTATATTTTCTAACAAAAATATCTCATTTCAAACTTTATTTTTTTAACTTAATTATCTTTACTTCAATATTTATTATTGGTAGAAACATGTATTTCTATTTTATAAAATCAAATAATGATATTATAATTTCTAATAACTAACCAATTACCTTTTATTATCTTTTCTAACTTTTTGACTAGAACCTCTCATTTCCAAAAATATCACGGTCATTCTATTAATGAAATAAACTAATAAAATTATAATTACTAATAACTAATTGATTACCTTTTTCAGCTAAAATGTAAGTACTTACATTATTTAATTATTTTACTTTATTACCCTTAATGATTTAACTTAATTATAAAAGAACAAAACACATTCTTTTCTTAAAATATTGCACGCATCTCTTCCCAACACTTCCCCTAAATAATAACTAACCAATTACCTTTTTCAGCTATTACCTTTTATAACTAAAATCTATTTTTTCCAAAAATATGGTCGTTCTAATTAATGAAATAAACTAATAATGTTACAATTACTAATAACTAACTTATTACCTTTTACAACTAAAAGGTAATATCTTTAAAAAAATATGATCATTCTATTTAATTAAATAAACTAATAATATTATAATTACTAATAATTTACTGATTACCTTTTCGAGTTAAAAGGTAATATCGTTTCTATACACCTAAATAATAACTAAGCAATTATCTTTTTCACCTATTACCTTTTCTACATTTTCTAGCTTTTCTAACTAAATCTCTTCTTTCCAAAAATATGATCGTTCTAATTAATGTAATAAACAAATGATATTATAATTACTAATAACTGGCTGATTATCTTTTCCGGCTAGGTAATATTTTTCTTATATTTTCTAACTAAAATATCTCAATTTCTCCTAAATAATAACTAACCAATTAACTTTTTCAGGTATTACCTTTTCTAACTTTTTTTAACTAAAATGTCTTCTTTTCAAAAATATGGTCGTTCTAATTAATGAAATAAACTAATAATATTATAATTACTAATAACTAAATGATTACCTTTTTCAACTAAAAGGTAATTTATTTTTTATATTTTCTAACAAAAATATCTCATTTTCAAAATTTATTTTTTTAACTTAATTATCCTTGATTAAATATTTATTATTGGTAGAAACATATATTTTTATTTTATAAAATCAAATAATGATATTATATTTTCTAATAACTAACCAATTACCTTTTATTATCTTTTCTAACTTTTTGACTAGAACCTCTCATTTCCAAAAATATCACGGGTCATTCTATTAATGAAATAAACTAATAAAATTATAATTACTAATAATTAATTGATTACCTTTTTCAGCTAAAATATAAGTACTTACAGTATTTAATTATTTTACTTTATTATGCTTAATGATTTAACTTATTATAAAAGAACAAAACACAATCTTTTCTTAAAATATTGCACGCATCTCTTCCCAACACTTCCCCTAAATAATAACTAACCAATTACCTTTTTCAGTTATTACCTTTTCTAACTTTTCTAACTAAAATCTCTTTTTTCCAAAAATAAGGTCGTTCTAATTAATGAAATAAACGAATAATGTTATAATTACTAATAACTAACAGATTACCTTTTACAATTAAAAGGTAATATCTTTAAAAAATATGATCATTCTATTTAATTAAATAAACTAACAATATTATAATTACTAATAACTAACTGATTACCTTTTCGAGCTAAAAGGTAATATCTTTTCTATACACCTAAATAATAACTAAGCAATTATCTTTTTCAGCTATTACCTTTTCTACATCTTCTAGTTTTTCTAACTAAATCTCTTCTTTCCAAAAATATGAACGTATGTAACAAACTAATAATATTATAATTACTGATAACTAGCTGATTATCTTTTCCGACTAGGTAATATTTTTTTTATCTTTTCTAACTAAAATATCTCAATTTCTCCTAAATAATAACTAATCAATTAACTTTTTCAGGTATTACCTTTTCTAACTTCTTTAACTAAAATCTCTTCTTTTCAAAAATATGATCGTTCTAATTAATGAAATAAACTAATAATATTATAATTACTCATAACTAACTGATTACCTTTTCCAACTAAAAGGTAATTTCTTTTTTATATTTTCTAACAAAACTATCTCATTTTCAAACTTTATTTTTTTAACTTAATTATCCTTACTTAAATATTTACTATTGGTAGAAACATGTATTTCTATTTTATAAAATCAAATAATGATATTATAGTTCCTAATAACTAACCAATTACCTTTTTCAGCTGAAAACTATTATCTTTTCTAACTTTTTGACTAAAACCTCTCATTTCCAAAAATATAACGGGTCATTCTACTAATGAAATAGATTAATAAAATTATAATTACTAATAACTAATTGATTACCTTTTTTCAGCTAAAATATAATATCTTTTCAATATTTTCTAACTAAAATATATTATTTCAAACTTTCTTCTCTTACTTAATCATCCTTACTTGAATATTTATTATTGGTAAAACCATGTTACCTTTCATATTTTTAACTAAATAGTTGATTACATTTTATATTCTAAAAATACTACGGGCAACTATATTTAATAAAATAAAATTATTATGATTATTAAGAGTAATAACTAACAAATTACATTTTCAGCATTTTTCTTACTAAAACATCTTCCTTTCCAATAGTATCACGGATAATTGTATTCAATATAATAATACCATAATAATTATGTTAGGCCGAATACACAATTAATAATCAAATTCGTATGAAAGTTTAACAAGTAAGACGTTTATGCACTTAAAAACTTCTTGTATTAAGAACCCTCTTCGTGATGTAAAAATATCACAAAGAGCTGCTAGGTTACAAATAAAGATAATTCGTTGTACGATACCCTTCTAGGGTTAACCTAACTGTATTTATAAAACATACAGCTACGATACAATCTCTAATTGATATTCCTAATAATCAGCTATACAATGATATCAATTACAGATTGTCACACGTCTCCTAAGTCAACTCGATCTCTTTGATAGCTATCCAATCTTCAAAGATATCGCTTCCATAATAAATCTTCAATCACTGTTGACCAGTAGACGCTTCCTCCAGACAGAGTTTGACAAACTCTGTCGAGCTTTCATCTGTCAGAGTTTACACTAAACTCTGACCGCTTCCAGCTAAACTCTGATAATTCACTGTAACACTTAAACACTGATTAAAACACATCAATTATATTTAACAATCTCCCCCAACTTGTTCATTAGCAAAAATGCACAAGTTAATGACAATAATTGATGATGTCAAAACAAATAGACAAATACAGTGTTTATACAAATTCAGAGTTTAAGCTTCTACTTAACAAAAACTACAGAGAATAAGAAAATCCTTACAGACCTTAATCTCTTATCACTTCAAGATCTGGCATAGCTCTGAGATAATTTATGAGCAATCTTCTTTCTGCATTTTCAAGCTCAATCTTCATAGCTTCTTTAATCTCTCTGAGCTGAGGATCACTCTCATCTGTCTGGTAGATAGCAGCCCTAATATCATAGATTTTGTTCCTTCTCATCTCATTTCCCAGTCTGATAAATTTGACTTCTTCTGACTGTGAATTGAAGTCAAGTACTGTGATTCCCAAATCAGTCTTTAATTTTGCAATACCTTTCTTCATTTCAATAAGATTTCCTTTGTAATCCCTGTACTTAGGAACATATCTGCTATTATACTTCTCTCCTCTGATTGCCAAATTCTGAAGCATCCTCTGTCTGAGCACATTAGCAACTGATTGAGTCCTTTGACTATTCACCTTGAAAAGATATAGAACATATTCTAGTTCTTCCCAACATTTCAAGCCAATATCATTCTCACCAATTTTAAATACTGTCCCATCAGCCATGAAGTACAAGAGAAAGTCCTTCTTTAAACTCTTCTGATAAACTAACTGTACTGATTCCAGTCTGTCCAAACTCTCTTGAGGGACACCACGACCTGGAACAGCCAGTGAAGAAGGATCTCTAGGACCAGTATATTGCCTTTTGTCTCTGTGTGAACCTAGTCCACCCTTATTATTTCCAACTTTACTAGACAAGGCTCTTCCATCAGAAACATTTATAGAAACTCCAGATAATATATTTGGATCTTGAATTGTTCCTTTCCCAAAAACCGATTTCAACTGAGAAGATTGTAAAGGTGTGGTCATTACTTGTGATGCAACGGAAGTTGTAACTTTCTTCTGTGAACTTTCTCCTTCAATGCCTTTCAGCTTGAGTTGAGCTTCTGCTGCCATTGTTTCCTTTGAAAACTGAGATCTTTGACTAACATCAGCCCTTTCCTTGATCACAACACCTTTAACAATAGGCTTAGGAGCTTTTCCTCTTTTTAACGTACCAGACTTTAAAGCCTTGAGATGTTCTTCTTGTAAACTCTTTTCTTCAGCTTCAATGTCCTCAATTGTAACTCCTTCCTCATTCTCTTCAATAAACAACTTAGCAGCCAATTCTTCATCAGTCTGTGGATTAGAAGGTAATAGCAAACTCTTGGTCTTTGAAGTACCTTGAGTATCAGTATTTCTCACAACAAACTATGATTTAGATGACTTGCTAGTTCTCAAAGTTTGAAATTCTTCAGTTTTGTTCTTTCCTTTACTACTTGCTCCTCCATCTCCAGCACTATCCCTTCTGACAACTCTCTCCCCCTTTTTGACATCATCAGGCATAAGAATTGATGTAATTAACTCCAAGGAGGTAGCAATAGAATCAATTTTAACAGATAAGTCAGACTGATTCTCTTCAACTTTACCCAGCCTGGCAAAGAGATTGTCTTGAGCTGTAGAAAATTTTGTATTCATGAGTTTTGACTCTCTTTCCATTTTCATTTCTCTAGCTACAACCTCAGTCCGCAAATCAGTGATTGCCTTTGTAGTGTCATCAAATCTTCTATCCAGAGTTTTGACTTGAACTACAGTTGCTTTTAAGCAAGAAAGAATCTCTGGATTGGAGATAGTATCAGCAGTTTGCTTAACAAAATCAGCTGCTCTCCCTCGTGGAAAGATGCAATCCTCTTTGTACCAGTCAGCAGCAAACTTTGCAAATTGTGCTCTCTCAACTTCATGAGACGTACAAGGTTGAGTGAAAGGTGTATGTTTATTGTCTGTTTGTACTGGTGCACTCAGAGAAGAATCAGAGTTTGCACTGCTTTCACCTTCTGGTTCAACACTTGCAGCTTTAGCATGTTCATCTTCAGCCACAGTTTTAGCAATTTCTTCTGCAGCCTTGTTAAGATTTTCTCCATGTTGCTCAGGCTCAGCAACAGAGTTTACATCTTTGTCATCAACAGGCATAGACTGAGAAGTAGCCTTGGTTGCTTGATCAATTTCATCTCCTCCTTCAACAGTTTGGTAAGCATCAGATAGTAACTCAGTATGGGATGCCACAGTTTCAGAAAGGACAACCGTAGGTTGATCAGCTGCACCAGTATCAGAGATAGGATCAGAGAATGGCATAAATGAATCAAGAATATTATTTATTGGAGAAAGGCCATCTCTAGTATCCTCTTCTGCAGGCATTTTGTCCTCTGCAGGCATTTCAACCTCTGCAGGTATTTCAACCTCTGCAGGTATTTCAACTTTCTCAACCTCAACAGTAGGTGTTTGCTGTGAAACCACCTCTGGAGCTTCAATATCTTCATCCACAGAATCAGAGATTACCAATTTTCTTCTCTTCGCTAGAGGCACTTCATCTGAATCCTCTTCACTAGATTGTGGAGATTGTGCTACCACTGAGAGTGACTTAGGTATGTTTGCCGTTTGTTTTATTCTTTTCACTCTTCTAGTATAAACAGCTCCAGGAGATGTCTGTTTTGCTTTCATTTTTGTCTCTATTGCCTTCTTAACTCTTGCATGTCGTTCAGTGTTCAGTGCTGACTTTACTCTGCCTCTCTTTGGTTTAGACTGTGGTTGTGGTGGAGATTGTGATGATTCAGAGTTTGTTTGTGAAGTGTGTGAAGTTTTTTTGTAGGTGCTGAGGGAATAGGTGATGTAAGTGGTTCGGTGTTTGGTGTTGGAGTAGGTTGTGGTTCTGGTTGTGGGTCTGGTTGTTGTTCTGGTTGTGGGTCTGGTTGTTGTTGGTCCTGAGGTTGATTGAGAAAGTTCTGCAAAGCAAGTGGCAGAACAAAGGCAGGGAGATTTTCTTTACCAACATCCTTATTAGTCATATCAGAGAATATTCTCTTGTTGACTCTAAAAGGATGAATTTCATCAGTATCAGCAATTTCAAGACCAGGTACACCAGCATTGAACAGCATTTGACAAAAACGAGCATAATAAACTGTAGTAGACTCTGACAGTTTATCACCTAAATTCATCAGAACATATCTACCAAAATCAAAATTACTACCATAGAGTAGAGAATACCCGATTTGGAGACTGTCTATTGGAATGGCATCCCAGTTGGTGACTTTCTTCTGGAATGTCCTTGTAATGCAATCAAAGAAAAAGTTCCATTCCTTCCTGAGATTAGGTCTCTTTATACCGCCAAGCTTGTCAAGAGAATCCATGTAACCTATCTCTTGTAGCATCTCTCTCAATAGAGTTTCATTAACAAGAGTATAAGATGTATGTGTGTCAAACCCCATTGTATCTCTTACAGTTTGTGGAGTAATTACAAAGTCTTGTTCTTCATAAGTGAAGATGATGTTAGGAGTCCCATTCTCTCCTCCATCCACATAGACTGAATTTTGCCAAAAAGTAGCAATTTGAGATGCAGAGATAGTATCAGGTCCAACCAGAGCTTGTCCAATCTCTGAATCTCTCAAGAAATTCTGCATTAGATGAAACGGTTCTGGAACACGTTCATGATAGAGTGGAGCTTCATAGTTGTTAGGAACAAACCGTAAACCAAGAGCAGTGAATGGTTTAGAAGCCATTGAGTTAAGAAATTTGCAAGAATCCCCAAGAGAAGTGTATGTAGGAAAGGTGTTTGCGAGAATGCCCAAGTGAAAGGTGAGAGAACTGTGAGATGTAAAAATAAAATACAACCGTTTGGACACAAAAGTAATTAGAGTAATTAAAAACCCAATCTTTTATGTAATCAAACACTCAATCAGTTCCTAGATTAATGTGTAGTGGGACACGATCATGGGTGAGTGGGACACATTAATGGGTGAGTGGGTCACGTGCGCGTATTTTTAAGAAGTGTATTTTGCAAATTAAAACAATAAAATATTTGATTTTAAAAAAAAATCAAATAACACTCTCTTAAAATACCTGAACCCAATTAAAACCAGAATATGAAGCGTTTACCTGTAGCCATTAATAACCAGAATACGAAGCGTTTTAGGACTTCGTTGCTTACCCATCTCTATTTAAGGCCTAGAGACTTGTTCAGATTAGTTCACTAACCCTTTAACCTTTCATTCTCCCCTGAAAAATCACAAACCCTTCAAACAAAACAAGCTGAATAATAATGTCAAACCTTACCATCAAAGAAAAGAACCTCCATCTCGTCGAGAATAGGGATATCTTCAGCTATACGCGTGAAGAGTTTGATGCGTTTGACTGGGAAAGGCAGCTTGAAACTCTGTGGCTGCAGATGGATGCCGGTCTGGAAGAGATCGAGAGAGAGAAACCTGCAAGAGTGATCGACATCGATGCTGCTCTCCAAGCAACATTTGCATGGCTTTCCTCGAAGGCATCCTCATCCAACACCACCAACCATTGTTAATGAATATGTCAGCAAAAATAACCTTATCCCTTCAACTTCAACCCAAATAAAGTGGCAAAGATGGGATCTGGGATTTTTGCTAAGAATGGAGTGGTTTGGACTTGACCTTTTATTTTCTTGTTGAATAGATTAGCAGATAGAGAGAACAAAAAGATGTAATACTTGCTTGTAATCTCTTTCTTATTATCAATAAAAAATTATGTTTCTCTAATCTTATTCAGTGTGTTCTGCAATTTTTTTATTTATGTTTTATGAACTGTTCTTCAAGGAAGTAAATCAAAGAAGAGAATATGAAAACTAATTAAAGTAATCATATAAGGAACAAATTCATCAATTAAATCAGTAGCAGAACAAAGTACCAATTCGAGAAGTGTTTTGTTCTATTCGAGAACTCTGAGACTCAGAGTATGAACCACAAATCAACAATACACTTATTAACAGTTGTCAAAAACCCTATTTACTCCAAAATTTTCAAATTATCCAAATGAAAATTTACCTTAGAGTACGAACCACGAATCAACAGCGTTTGTCAATTCTCCAACTTTATCACTGAAACCCTTTCATAAATTGCACAGTTGTGAAAATATGTGTGTGTGAAGCAGAGTTTACTAAATCAATTTTTAGAGCATCTAATTTTTCATAAAATCCATAAAGTAAATCAATAAACACTGGATGCACAAATTGTCATAGTAAACACTGACTGTATGATGAAAGCTAAACTCTGTATTAATCAATCTATATACAGTAACTTTTAATTTATTTTATACCCCCTCTATATACATTTTTTTTTAATTCTATTCATTCCAGTAATTAGAGGTTGGAACCAGTCACCAAAAATTCAAAAATTTTAGCCCTTATCATTTTGATAAGTTTCTGGGTCATCCTAGTATGTAACTAGTCACCAAAAATCAGAGAATCTTAGAACATATTATATACCAATAAGTTCCTGGGTCATCCTAGTATCCAACATAATCTCAAAGGAGTATAACAGCCTATATACATTTTCTTTGGGGTATTACAGTAAGCATTTTATTCTACCAGAGTATAACTAACAGAGTTTAGAGTTCATCAACATCAGTAGTTTTTCATGTAAGGTAATGCACACAGTATTTATAGACTCAAAGTTTAGGACAAAATAAACTAAGAGATGCTATAAATATGAGCCAGTATCATGATGTGTTAACTTTCTGCACAATCTAAGATTAGATCACAATAACTCAGAAATATTCATGATTAATTGTTGAGAATGTGCTTCATACATATTTCTTCATTGGTGTTTTCATTCAGACAAAAATCAACTCAGAGTTCGCAGAGTTTATCAAATTAATAACAGTGTATGACATACAGGCATGCTGACAGAGTTTAACAGAGTATGCATAACAGAGTTTAATCAACAGAGTTCACTTAGCATTTAACCAATCAGGAAATATGAGTAATACAATACATAAGTAAAATTTGAATCTAACCAACATTCCTAGTCAGAACCAGAGACCATTCCTAGTTCATTGACCAGTCTTGTAAATGTAGCTTCACTCAACGGTTTAGTGAAGATATCTGCAAGCTGTTGTTCTGTAGACACAAAATGTAGTTCAATATTCCCTTCTTCTACATGTTCTCTGATGAAGTGGTACCTTATGCTGATGTGCTTGGTCATTGAATGCTGTACTGGATTACCTGTCATAGCAATAGTACTTTGATTATCACATTAAATAGGAATTTTACTGTACCTCAATCCATAATCCAGCAATTGATTCTTCATCCACAAGATCTGTGCACAACAGCTACCAGCTGCAATATACTCTGCTTCTGCTGTAGATGTGGAGATTGATTTCTGTTTCTTGCTGTACCAGGAGACAAGTCTGTCACCAAGAAATTGACAACTTCCACTAGTGCTCTTTCTGTCTATCTTGCAGCCTGCAAAGTCTTCATCAGAATACCCAAGTAGCTTGAAATCTGATTCTCTGGGGTACCACAGACCTAATGATATGGTGCCCTTGAGATACTTGAAGATTCTTTTCACAGCTGTCAGATGTGGCTCTCTAGGATCTGCCTGAAACCTTGCACAAAGATAGGTTGCATACATGATGTCAGGCCTACTAGCTGTCAAGTATAGAAGAGATCCTATCATGCCCCTGTAGTTTGTCATATCCACTGAAACTCCTGTGTCTTTGTCCAATTTAGTTGCTGTTGCCATGGGAGTTGATGCAGATGAACAGTCAAGCATACCAAATTTCTTGAGAAGATTTCTGGTATATTTTTCTTGATTAATAAAAATACCATCATCTGTTTGTCTCACCTGTAGGCCTAGAAAGTAACTAAGCTCTCCCATCATGCTCATTTGATACCTGGACTGCATGAGCTTGGCAAACTTCTTACAGAGTTTATCATTAGTAGACCCAAAGATAATGTCATCAACATAAATCTGAACTAAAAGGAGGTCACTTCCTTGATTGAAATAAAACAGAGTTTTGTCAATTGTTCCTCTGTTGAATTCACTTTCTAGAAGAAATTGAGCAAGTGTCTCATACCATGCTCTTGGTGCCTGCTTAAGTCCATATAGTGCCTTATCTAGCCTGTAGACATAATCTGGATATTTGGGGTCCACAAATCCTGGTGGTTGTTCAACAAACACTTCTTCTTCAAGCTTTCCATTCAGAAAAGTACTTTTCACATCCATCTGGAACACTTTGAATTTCTTGTGAGAGGCATTTGCTAGAAAAATTCTGATTGCCTCCAATCTTGCAACTGGAGCAAATGTTTAATCATAGTCTATTCCTTCCTGCTGTGAATAGCCTTTTGCTACCAGTCTAGCCTTGTTCCTTGTGATAACACCTTCACTGTCAGTCTTGTTTCTGAAAACCCATTTAGTACCAACAATAGATCTGTTCTTTGGCCTTGGTACAAGGGTCCAAACTTCATTTCTTTCAAATTCAGTCAACTCTTCCTGCATTGCTGTTATCCAGTCAGCATCTTGAAGAGCTTCTTCCACTTTCTTTGGTTCATTTTTAGACAAGAATGCATGAAACAGACATTCACTTGCAGTAGCACTTCTTGTTTTCACTTTTGCATCTGGATCACCAATTATCAAATCAGGTGTATGTGATTTAGTCCATTTCCTAGCAGAAGGCAAATGACTTCTATCAGCATGTGATCCTCCCCCTTGATCCATGCTCTCCTGATTTTGTTGTGATCTATCTTCGTTTTCTGAGACTCTCCCTGAACTTGACTGCCCAGAGTCAGAATTTGAATTTTCAGAGTTTGAATCGTCAGAGTTTGATCCAGATTTTTCAGTTGACTCAGTATCAGTGTTTGAGTCTTCATCTTGATCATGCTCCCCCTCAACTGGTTCTCCCCTTTGTTGTGGCTGAGAAGTTTCTCCAGTGTTTACCAGTAGAGGTTCAGAGTTTGTTTCAACAGAGTCTGTCAGAATTGTTTCATCAGAGTTTACTTCATCAGAGTTTAAATCTTCATTTTCAAAATTCAGTTGATCATATTCATCTTTGTCTTCAAGTCCAGTTATCTTCTTATCATCAAAAGATACATGTATAGATTCCATGATCACTTTAGTTCTCAGATTGTAAACTCTGAATGCCTTTGTTGACAGTGGATAGCCAACAAAAATTCCTTCATCTGCCTTTAGCTCAAACTTGGTCAACTGTTCTGGATGTGTCTTCAAAACAAAACATTTGCACCCGAAAATATGAAAGTATTTCAGGTTAGGCTTCTTTTTCTTCACCATCTCATATGGTGTCTTTCCATGCTTATTGATCAGTGTAGCATTTTGAGTAAAACAAGCAGTTTGAACAGCTTCTGCCCAGAAATAAGTTGGCAATTTTGCTTCATCAAGCATAGTTCTGGCAGCTTCAATCAAGGTTCTATTTTTCCTTTCAACTACACCATTTTGTTGTGGTGTACCAGGTGCTGAAAATTCTTGCTTCACTCCATTGTCCTTGCAGAATTCTTCCATTGTTGCATTTCTGAACTCAGTTCCATTATCACTTCTGATGATTCTGACTTTGTTACTTGATCCTTTGTCCAGAAGCTTCATATGCTCCATCAGAGTTAATGCAGTTTCATCCTTCTTTGCTAGAAAATACACCCAAGTGAATCTAGTGTATTCATCAACAATAACTAAAGCATATTTCTTCCTTGCTATAGACATAACATTTACTGGACCAAAGAGATCAACATGCAGAAGATGATAGGGATCAGTGATTGAAAATTCTGTCTTGCTCTTGAAAGATGATTTCCTTTGTTTAGCCTTCTAACATGAATCACATAGGCCATCAACATTTAACAGAGCCTTTGGGAGTCCTCTTACAAGATCCTTTCTGATCAATTCATTGATGTTGTTCAAGTTCAAATGTGAGAGTTTCTTGTGCCACTTCCAACTCTCTTCACTAGACATTCTTGTAGACAGGCAAACAGCTTTTCCAACAGAGTCTATCAAAAGCTTGATTTCATAAATGTTGTTTTGCCTGTGACCAACTAGAACAACCTTTCCTGTAGATTTGCTGATAACTTCACAATATTCAGGTTGAAAATCTACATGATATCCCTTGTCACAGATTTGACTCACAGATAACAAGTCATGCTTGAGTCCTGGGACATGAGCTACATTGTTGATGATGACATTTCCAAGATTAATATTGCCATATCCCAATGTTCTTCCTACATTGCCATCACCATAGGAAACCTTTGGGCCAGCTTTCTCCTCATAGTCTGATAGCAGGGCTTTATTTCCAGTCATGTGTCCTGAACATCCACTGTCCACGACTAGGGTTGCCTTCCTGTTGCCCTGCAATCACAAGCAATTACTGAGGATTAGTTTTAAGGATCCAGACTTGCTTGGATCCTTTGGCATTCTTAGCTTTGTTAGCTTTTGCAGGGGAATTTACATTATCAGAGTTTGAGCTAACAGTATCAGTGTTTACACTTGCAGTATCAACTTTAACCCATTTCAGATTGGGTTTCAGTTCATAGTAATTATGATAGATAGCATGATATTCTCTGCAAGTATAAATGGAATGCCAAGTGCTTCCACAGTGTGTGCATAAAGTCTGTGGCTTAGTTCTAGCAAAATCCTTCTTTACCTCATACTTGGTAGGTAAAGAATTTATATTTTTATTTTTCTTGCAGAAATTTGCAAGATGCTTAGTACTACCACAGTTATGACATGTCTTTCTTGGAGCATAACTAGCAAGCATTGGTTTGTTTCCTGAAGTGATGCCTACTTTTCCATTTCTGTTCTTATTTGACACTCTCTGTTTCTCAACAGATTTTAACTCCTTCAGTTTATGTTTGAGTTGTTTATCTGTCATTGAACCAATATTAACCTGTTTAACACTAGTTTTTACTGGTTTACTTTTAACAGCTTCTTTTTCATTTTCAGACAAAAATTTACTGGTTCCATGTACAAAATGAGGTCTGATTTTAACTTGATTTTGAAATCTAAGTTCATCTTCCTCATTATAACCTAAACCAACAGTGTCTGTTTGAAAAATCTGTTGAGTGTCCTTTCCAGAATTAGTCCAAGTCCTAATTTTCTTATTTGCTTCCTCCAACTCAGATTCTAGTTGTTTAAATTTCTGAAGCAAATTCTGTTCTATACAAACAACATCATCTCTCTCTTTCTGAACTTGTTGCATGTTTTCAAGTTTTTCTTCAACAAGTTTATTTCTAACCTTAAGTTCAGAATTTTCAGCTTTTATCCTCTCATTTTCTAAAGTCCGATCCCTATAACTTATATGCAATGACTTAAGATAAATTCTTAATTGAGCAATGTCATCAATATTATAAGCATAGGTAGTTAGAGGTACCTGATTTTCAGAAGTTTCTGATTCAGTAGTAGCCATGAGAGCATAGTTCACTTCTTCATCAGAATCTGAAGTATCTGCCCAATCTCTGCCTTTAGTGTAGAGTACCTTTCCAGTTTTACCATTCTTGCACTCAGGAGCATAGTGACCCATCTCCTTACACTTGTAGCATTGAATTTCAGACTTATCCTTCTTCCCTTTAGAATCTCTCTTATCAAACTTCCTGAAACTTTTCTTGTCTTCATTTGAATCTCTAGAAAACCTTTTCCCTTTCTTGAAATTCTTGAAGCCCATTTTCTTGAAGGTCTTCACCATCAACACAACCATTTTCCTCATTTCTTCTTCATCATCCTCAGAGTCAGATGATTCAGAAGAATTTGAATCACAATCATAGTTTGATGATTCACTTTCTGAGTGTATGACCAAAGCTTTTCCCTTCATTTTCCTTCTTGATGCCTCTTTCTTCTGAGGCTTCTCTTCAACATTAAGAGCAACAGACTTTCCCTTCCTGCTTGATCTCCTGTTTCTCTGCTCCATTTCTAATTCATGAGTTTTGAGCAGCCCATAGATTTCATCAATCTCTGTTTCAGCAAGATCATAGTTGTCTCTAATAGTGGTTGTTTTCACATCCCACTTTTCAGGTAGAGAAAGAAGAAACTTGAGATTTGAGTCTTCTAGATCATACTCTTTGTTGACCAATGACAGATCATTGAGCAGTTTACAGAATCTATCAAATGTTTCTGTCATGGTCTCTTCAGGTTTAGCCTCAAAATGCTCATACTCTTGTGTGAGTATGTTTCTCCTATTCTTCTTAATAGCCGCAGTTCCTTGACACCTGACTTCAAGAGCATCCCATATCTCTTTTGCAGTGGTGCAGTTAATGACTTTGTTAGACATAACATTGTCTAAAGCACTATGCAGTAAATGCCTAACCTTTGCATCCTTAGCAATTGATGATAGATCTTCAGGAGTCATGTCCTTCTTTTCCTTTGGAACTATTTTAGCTTCTTCACCAGCAGCTGCAACAGATAGCTTTGTAGGATTGTGAGGGCCTTCATAAATCCTGTCAAGATATTCTGGATCTGTAGCCTCCAGAAACATAGTCATCTTGACCTTCCACATAGCATACTCTAATGGCCTCAGAATAGGAACCCTGATTGGTTCATAACGACTCACAGTAGTAGGAGCCTTTTCAGAAACAATAGGTGTTGGTGGAGGAATTGCTGACATGATTATTGTTGTGTTTGGATCTTAACCTGTAATAAAGTAACAGATTGGCTCTAATACCACTTGTTAGGCCGAATACACAATTAATAATCAAATTCGTATGAAAGTTTAACAAGTAAGACGTTTATGCACTTAAAAACTTCTTGTATTAAGAACCCTCTTCGTGATGTAAAAATATCACAAAGAGCTGCTAGGTTACAAATAAAGATAATTCGTTGTACGATACCCTTCTAGGGTTAACCTAACTGTATTTATAAAACATACAGCTACGATACAATCTCTAATTGATATTCCTAATAATCAGCTATACAATGATATCAATTACAGATTGTCACACGTCTCCTAAGTCAACTCGATCTCTTTGATAGCTATCCAATCTTCAAAGATATCGCTTCCATAATAAATCTTCAATCACTGTTGACCAGTAGACGCTTCCTCCAGACAGAGTTTGACAAACTCTGTCGAGCTTTCATCTGTCAGAGTTTACACTAAACTCTGACCGCTTCCAGCTAAACTCTGATAATTCGCTGTAACAATTAAACACTGATTAAAACACATCAATTATATTTAACAAATTATTATTGACTAATTACCTTTTTCAGCTAAAACGTATCTTCTTATCTATATCTTATAACTAAATTTTTCCTTTTTAAAAATAATTTGGCCAATATGTATATAATTTTGTTTATATCTATATTTATAATTATTATCAAATCATATCATTTAAAAATTTAACTTATAAAATTCATGTCATCAAAAAATTATTCAAATTTTTGAAAAAATCATATAATATTAAAAAAAATCTGTGCATCGCACGGGTTTTAAGCTAGCCTATACTATTATATAAAATCCGAAACATTAAAAGTTTGGTGGGTCGATCGGTCAGTACGGTACCTCTTGATTTTACTTATTTAGCCTTGCTCAATTACAGATAAAATCAATCCTACTAATCAAAAGGTAAAATACAATATATTTTATATTTTATCTAACTAAAATTTCTCCTTTATTAATCAATTTCCTTTTTCAGGTTAAACATATTAACTTTTCTATTTTTCAATAACTAAATAATTATTTTTTTAGGTAAAATACAATATCTTTTAAATTTTATCCAACTAAAATTTCTCCTTTTTAAAAACACTACGAGCAATTTTGTATAATAAAATAACATAATTATATTATAATTACTATTAACTAATCAATACATTTTTCAGCCAAAATACGCTACCTTTTCTCTTTTTTCTAACTAAAATCTCTCGTTTTCCAATTATATCTTTGACGGTTACCTTTTTCAGCCAAAACACGTTAGCTTTTTTCTTTTCTCTTACTAAAATCTATCTTTTTCCAATTACATCACGAACGTTTCTATTTAATAAAAATAAAATAATAATATTATAATACTAATAATTAACCGATTACCTTTTCAGCTAAAACGTATCATCTTTTCTATTTTTTCTAATTAAATTCCCTTTCTTTCTATAAATATCAGGGGCAACATTAATTTCTCATTTTCGAAAAAGTATGAGCAATTTAATTTAGTAAATTAACATAATTAAATTATAATTACTATAAACTAATCAATTACCTTTTTCGCATAATTCATGTCATCTTTTTAATTTTCACGTTACCTTTCTATTTTCTCTAACTAAAATTTCTCTTTTCCAATTATATCACGGGCGGTTATATTTAATACAATAAAATAATAATATTATAATATTAATAATTAACCGATTACCTTTTTCGTCTATAACGTATCATCTTTTCTATATTTTCTAACTAAAATCCCTCTTCTAATAGAAATACCTTTCTAAAAATAACAAGTTAAAAAAAAATTAAAAAACGTGTTAAAAATTCTATAAAAGCCGAAACATTAAAAGTTTGGTCGGTCGGTCGGTACGGCACCTATTGATTTTACTTATTTACCCTTACTCAATTATATATGAAATTCATCCTACTGACTAATCAATTTCCTTTTTCAGGTTAAACATATTATCTTTCTATTTTTCAATAACTAAATAATTTCCTTTTTCAAGTAAAATACAGTATCTTTTATATTTTATCTAACTAAAATTTCTCATTTATTAATCAATTTTCTTTTTCAGGTTAAACATATTACCTTTTCTATTTTTCAATAACTAAATAATTTCCTTTTTTTAGGTAAAATACAATATATTTTACATTTTATCTAACTAAAAATTCTCCTTTTTTAAAAACAATATGAGCAATTTTGTATAATAAAATAACATAACTATATTATAATTACTATTAAATAATCAATTACCTTTTTCAGCCAAAATACATTACCTTTTCACTTTTCTCTAACTAAATCAATTACCCTTTTCACATAAATCATGTCGTCTTTTTAATTTTCACGTTACCTTTCTATTTTCTCTAACTAAAATTTCTCTTTTTCCAATTATATCACGGGCGGTTCTATTTAATACAATAAACTAATAATATTATAATATTAATAATTAACCGATTACCTTTTTATCTAAAATGTATAATCTTTTTTCTATATTTTCTAACTAAAATCCCTCTTTTAATAGAAATATCATGGACAATATTAATTTTCCATTTTCTAAAAACATTACGAGCAATTGTATTAAGTAAAATAACGTAATTAAATTATTATTACTATAAACTAATCAATTACCTTTTTCACCTAGAACATGTTACATTTTTAATTTTTTCTAACTAAAATCTCTCTTTTCCTAATCGTATCACGGACATTCTATTTAATAAAATAAAATAATAATTCTATAAATACTAATAATTAGCCGATTACATTTTTCAAGTAAAACCTATCATCTTTTCTATATTTTCTACCTAAAATACCTCATTTTCTAGAAATATCACGGATAACATTTATATAATTATTATCAAATTATCTCATATAAAAATTTAAGGCTCCCAAATTTATGTTTTAAATAAACTAAGTTAAATCAATGAAAAAATTCATACTATATTAAAAAAATCCGTGCATCGCACGGGTTTTAAGCTAGTAAAATATTAATACATGTTTGATAGTATTTTTAACGATAGTATTTTAATTAATAATATGCTGTTGACGGGAATTGATTCTTAAACTCGTTAGAGTAGTTTATAAAATAATTTATATGTTTAATATAGATATGTTTTTGGTGGGATTCGAACTTGGAAACTATAAAAGTATTTTAAATATTAGAAAAGGAATATTATTTTAGTATTAGATCCAACGGTTCTCATTTATTTATCTTAAAATTTAACGGTTGTTACTGAGTGTACCAAATAAAGTGACCAACCAACCAAATATACCCTAGTTTGCTTTTAATAGTATAGTATAGAAGGATATAATTTCACGATAGTAGCTATGCATGGTTAGAGTTGAATATCAATATTAAGATATTAATAATTCGATATGAATTTAATTTGGATCTAATCTACGTACTACGTTGTACTTTAATTTTTTGTGTTTTATTTTGTTGTTGTCTGAATCTGTATGTATTAATACTGAAGGACACATGATAGCTATCTCTTTTTTACTTACAACCCCATGATCTTTTTTTAATATCTATTAAATATATTATTATTTTAATATTTATATGTTATTACATATAAAATTGTTGCTAAAAATTGATATATATATATATATATATATATATATATATATATATTAGGTTTTACATGTTCAATTATGATTATATCCTTTTCATATTATAATTTTCTTTTTAAAATTCAATTTCAATACAACCTTTTTAAATGATATCGTTTTTAGAATATAATTTCCTTTTTAATATGATATAATTTTGATCATCTATTTTTAAAAATATTAGATTCGACGGTTGAGATTATTTTGGTAGTACAGTGACCAAACCAAAATTATGGATAAGATATCTCTTACGCTTATTATATATAAAGATATAATAATAAGCATAAAATGGATCTTATCCAAATTTTTGGTATGGTCACTGTACTACTAAAATCATATAATCCGTTGGATTGAAAATAGATGATGAAGATTATCACATTAAAAAGAAAATTATAATTGAAAAAGGATATAATTAGAAAAATTTGCAATAGAAGTTAATTTTAAAAAGAAAATTACAATCTAAAAATGATTTAATTAAAAAAAAGATGTATTAGAATTGAATTTTAAAATAAAATTATAATCTGAAAATAATATAATTAAAAAAGGTTGTAGTAGAATTGAATTTTATTTATTTTATTTGTTAGTATTAAAAAAATTCGTATTTACTATTTGGGCTTTATCTTGAGATCTAGAAATCTAGGAATCAGATTCAGATGATTTTACAATCCATGCGAATCTCATTAAATTATCTTTAATTTAGAGATGATTTAATAATTATTATTCGAATGGAAATACTCAGAATCTCAAGAGAAAATATAATTATGAATTTTTACATTAAACCCATTCAATGTGGAAGTCCTGCATTGATAATGCTATTCAATGTAACAAAACTTATTATACATGATTTAAATAATTGACATATACATTTTCGTATTTCAATATAAATATACTTTTTAGTTTATAAAATATTAAAATATAAAATACGGACCATTGGATCATTGGATCTTAAATAGATAGGCGTGATCCTTTAAATCTAATATTAAAAATTTATTTGAATGATAGTAAGAATATATTCAAATACCAAAAATTAAATGTAATAATATAAACAAAATATAAATAGGTTTTTTAAATTGAATAGAACTAGATCAAATATTAAAAATAAAGTTATTTGATTGTTGGTAAGATTATATTAAAATATGAAAAAAATAATTTCTAATAATTTAAATCAAATATAAGTTGGCTTTTAAAATTGAATATAATTCTCAATGTAAAAATTTGTAATTTTTTTCTATTTAATATTCAAGAAATTTCAGTTGAATAATAATTGTTAAATCATTACTAAATTAAAGATGATTTCTTGAGTTTTGTGTGGCCGGTAAAATAGTTTAAAATTGATTTTTATAATTCAATGTAGAGCAAAAATAGTAAATTGCCCGTAGTATGTCTAATAAATAATATTATATATATATATATATGTATATATATATATATATATATATATATATTCTCAAATTTGGTTATTTTTCCTCTAAGTCTTTCAAATTTAAGAGTTTATTATTTTCTTCGTTAAAATTAAAATTTATCTAACAAAAATCAAATTCACTGTAAATAAATCTTGAAAAATATAAATATTATGAAAATTTTGTAAGATAATATAATTTATATAATTATAAATATTAAAAAGAGCTGTGCATTGCACGTGTTATGCGTTAATATATCTATACTATATACTATATACCATATTATAAAAGTCGGAATATTAAAAGTGGTCGGTCGTCGGTACAATACCTATTTTTTTCACTTAATTACCCTTATTCAATTATTTATTATTGGTAAAAACATGTGTCATTTTCTATTTTTTAATAACTAATCATTTTATAATACGAGCAATTCTTTTTTACAATTATAAAATAATATTTACCAATTACCTTTTCAGCTTGAACATGTTAATTTTTCTATTTTCTAAAACTAAAACTCTTTTTATAATAATATAACTGGTGGTTCTATTTTGGTGCTGTTTGGCACAACTTTTTTTAAGTACTTATGAACTTAATTTCGGGTACAAATTTCATATTTTGATAAAAAAAATTTATACAAGTATTTAATGTATGTTTGAGATTATATAAGTTGCAAAAAAAAAAAAAGTTAACCTTTTTCATAAAAAAGTTAGGAATCTCTAACTTTGTCTTAAAATAAGTTGACTTATTCATGAAAAAAGTTCCCCCAAATACCCCCTTAATAAAATAAAGTAAAAATAATATAATTAATAGTAATTAACCAATTATCTTTTTGAACTAACAAATATCATTTTTTTTTATATTTTCTAACCAAAATCATTTATTTTCTAAAAATATAATGGATAACGTGTATATAAATATTATCAAATCACATTATTTAAAAATTTAAACCTACACAGTTCGTTTCCTAGAAAATTCAATTCAAATTAAAGAAAAAATTATATATAATTAAAAAGAATCTATGTATCGCACATGTTTTAAGCTATTATTAATAAAAGTCATTAATTTAAAAAAAAAATTACATAGATTTATGAGGCAAAATATCTCATTTAATAGGAAAAACATTATTGACTTATTTTTTTATTAATAAAGACAATAATTTATACTAAACTATAATAAGTAAACTAGGAAATAATTGTTTGTAGTTTGGTTCAATTTTTCAACCATACAAACAATAGTGATACTAAACTATAATAAACAATAGAGATACTAAACTATAATAAGCAAAATAGGGGATATTTTTCCGTAATTTGATTCAATGGTTCAACCATACAAATAATAGTGATCGTTAGATTTTAATAAATCAATGAGAATCGTTACTAGGGAATATTCCATATTTGTGCTAATTTAATGAATACCCAAGTTTCGAATCTCGTTAACAACAAATTAAAGTTAAGAATTTATATTATTAGTTCTAAATAATATATGAGTTTTTTATAAATATATATTAAATTAATATTAAAATAATTATTAAATTAAAAAATTAAATAAAAATTTAATTTTAATATAAGAAAATATTTATCATATTTTAGAAAAGCATGCATCGGATTATAAGTTAGTATTAATAAAAGATTGAAACCCATTTAACAAAAAAGAAGAAGAAAAAAAGGTTGTCAAAACAAGCCTGTTCACTTCAACCCAACCCAAAGGGACAAGCCCTCACAAACAACATGGGCCTAGCCCATACCGACATAAGGTCACAAAATAACCAGACTCGAGCAAAGACATGCATTTGGAAAATGAGCGTCCATGTTAGGTGTCAAAAAAATTCGAAATATCCGATATCCGTTCGAAATATTTGTATCCGTATTCGAAAAAAATGAATATTATCTGTATGCGATTTAAATCGAATATTATCCGTATCCGAATCTTTCAATATCCGACGGATATTATCCGCATTCGTATCAGAAAATATCTGAATCCGAAATTAAGTATATATGATATATAAATATGCAGTTTGAAAGGCATATGACTCAGCCTATTTGTAGTTCGAGAATTCAACTCAACTTAGATTATATTGTAATAAGTAAATAATATTATCTGTCAAAGGAATCTCAGAAGATGCTACATGTCAGAAGAAAAATCAGCAAGTCAATCTATAGTTTTGATGTTTTACACTGGAAGAAGTTTAGTCTACTGATTAAGCCTCAGTGTGGTATTCAAAGTCATGGATTCAGTTTAGAGGACAGAGATTTCTACAAGTGACAAGAAACATTATCAGTACAGATAATTTGAAGAGTGTTTGAGTAAAGATATAGACCACAACTTAGAGTCATAATGAAGAACAGAGACTGTAGTTAGTCGTTCATGAACCAGACCGTACATTGAGCGTCAACAAATATTCAGTGGAAGTTCTTTGTTCATTTCAGTGGTTTAAATGATAGTGGTATCAAGATACTAGTTCTGCTGAAATTAAGAGATACTATTTCTGATGTCAAGGGTACTATTTCTGCTGTTAAGAGATACTATTTCTGCTGTTAAGAGATACTATTTCTGCTGTGATAAGAGATACTATTTCTGATGTCAAGGGATACTATTTCTGCTGTTAAGAGATACTATTTCTGTTGTGTTAAGAGATACTATTTCTGCTGCTTAAGGGATACTATTTCCAGGACTTGAAGATACTATTTCTCAGCATTGGATACTACTACCTATACTATTTACAGGGATTGAGTGTACTATTTCTACATCAATGTATACTATTTCTGAGAGGAATAGTAGTAAAAAATGTGGCAGTAGATGATCTTTGTTGGTTGGCTATAAAAGAAAAAGGCCAGAGACAGTAGACATATACGAGACACACGAACAGATATTAAAGAGAAACATAAGCATATTATCTCTCTTCTTTAATACACTGCCCAAGCATTTAATTTTCACAGTAAATCAAGTTCAAGCTCTTTTGTAATATTTGATCCGATAGAACTTGTTTATTGATCACTCTTGTACTACTAGCGAATTAAGTTTCCTAGTTTTTATCTCGATTTTTATTAACTAAATTAGAAAAGTTCATGTCGAATTTTCTAATTAGTTTTTATTAACGTGGTAACACTCTGTACTGATTTTGTAACAACCATAAAGTTTAATATATCGTTATATTTAACTTGAATTTTGTTTCAATTAATTCTGCACAAATTTATCTAAAACTAAATTTTATTTAACGGACAAATTTCATGAAAATGGTAAAGATTGTATTCAACCCCCCATTCTACAATCTCAACGGACCTAACAATTGGTATCAAAGCCGTTTGATTGACATACAAATCAAGATCCTATCCTTACTCAATTAAAAATCAAGCTCGAATTTTTAACTCACTTAAAAATTCATAATGACTTCTAAAGCCATTGTTAAGATACCTATCTTTGACAAAGATAATTATGATATGTGGAAAAATAAGATGGAGTTGTTTCTAGATGTTACAAATTCCAAATATTTGGGTGTGTTGAAAAAAGGACCTAAAATTCCTATGGTCTATGAAGCAGAAGTTGTTGTTAATAATGTGGTTGTAACTCCTGGTAGAGCCTATGAAAAGGACCCTGCTTTGTATACCCCTGATGACAAGGAGGATGCTGGACTGGATAAGAACTTAAGACTCATCCTAATAGATTCCCTGGATGCTGTGATGTATAGCCATGTGATGAATTGTAAAACTGCTCAACACTTGTGGGAAACTATTAAGACCATTAATGAAGGAACAGATGAAGTCAGAGAAAACAGACTTGAGATCCTAACCTCTGAATACGAACACTTTAGATCTGGCCCTAATGAAGGCATTCAAGAAGTGTTTGAAAGGTATAACAAAATAATCAACAACTTTCAAATCCATGGTAAGCACTATACACAGAAGGAGATCAATCGGAAGTTTTTACTGACTATGCCTACTCACCTGGAACATAGAATCACTGCCATTATAGAATCCAGAGATTTGAATGAAACCTCTCTTGAAAGACTCTTTGGTGTTCTGAAAACCTATGAACTTGAACAAGCTCAACAGAAAGAAATTTATGGTAAAGGTAGAGTTGCAAATACATCTACAGCTTTAGTGGTTGAGTCTCCAAAGGAAGTGGAAGCCAAGGTGGTTCGACCTTGCAGCTCAGCTAAGGATCAGACTGAACTGGAACATGGTCAGACACCAGCTACTCAGGATGGAAGTGAGTTTTACTCATTAGAAGAATTGGATCAATTGGAGGATGAATCCATGGCACTAATGGTGAGGCAGTTTGGTAACTTTAGATTTAGAAGAAATCCAAAGTTCAAGTTCAAGTCTAATAACAGATTCCAGAGACGAGGTTCTTCATCCTCCAGTAGCAGAGGTGGCTATAAAACTGGGACTGTTGATAAAAGCAAAATTCGTTGTTATAATTGCAATGAACTTGGACATTTTGCCACTGAGTGTCAGAAACCCAAACAAGCCCAGAGGAGAGATTTTGCTCCTGAAAAGAAAAAGCCTGCAAAAGCCTATGTTGCTGCTGGTAAAAGCTGGGATGACACGGATAGAGAAGATGAAGAATATGGAAATCTTGCTATGGTGGCAAATGCTGATTCATCTACTGTTTCTAATTCTCAGGTAAAATTTACTGACTCTGACTTGGTTCATCAATTAGGTGATTCCTTGGTTAATGCACAGAATGAAATTGCTAGATTAGTTCTGTTAAACACCAATCTTGAAAATGAAGTGTTAGATCTGAAAAAGGTGCATGTTAATCAAGAACAGCAACAAGAGCAAATGACACTACTTATTAAAAGGGACAAGTCTTTAGTGGAAGTTGTGTCCAAACAACTTACTAGGATTGCTGAACTTGAAACACAAGTTAGGGCTTGCTTTAATTCGTGTAAAGTTTCTAAAGAGCTCTTCAATAGACAAGCTGTAGAACGAACTGTAGGAATAGGGTTTGGCTACAACGAGGCTGTTGGATCCTTGGGCATAAATACTCCTAACCTTGTTAGTGCTAAAGAAAGGGGTATACCACATGTGTTGGGTTTCTTACAAACAAATGTTAAATGTTGAGATGAGCCACAATTATTGCAAAGCTTCCTAGGAGCGTCTTTAACATGAGCATAGCCATTTTTTTGTCAATTCCTAACTTGCCATTCCTATTCTTAGGCTTGAAGGCATTTACCTTGACAGTATGTTCTGAAGTTGCTGTCGAGCTTGTAATAACCCTAACTTTAGAAAGGCTACAGTGCCCAAATGAATAGTAATCTTGAGGAATTTAGGGAAATGGTGTGTAGGTACTCTATATTGGAAATGGAAAATGAACAAACAAAAACTATATTAGTGATATACTATAAAGATAAGTGACTCGAAATGACGATGGATTTCAGAAATTCCTGAATTTAGGTTTTGAGAATTTTGAGTTCGAACGAGCTTCTATTTATTGGATATTAAGGAGCATAGAAATATTAAAGGAATTATATATTGAGGAATTAGTGAATTTAAGTTAAACCAGGGGATTTTTAAGTTAAGGGAATGCTAAGGGAATTTTGATTTTTAAACGATTTCAAAACCACTGGATGACGAGATATATTCGAAACGAACCACAACTAGACGAGTATGGAAACCAAACAACCAAGATTATAATATAACAAGGATATATACCACATTATTATTACCAAGAGTGCTAGCAAATTACTTAGGAAAATCAAGAAAAGATAATTATGAAATCATCCAAATGACATCATCATCCACTAACTTGTTTTAAGGGTAGATTAGTCCTTTAACCTTGTAAATATCCACAAGCTTCCATAAGACACTAGATTAAACAAGATTAAGATGAGATAAGATCAAAAATCAAGAAAAAAAAATCTCTCCCCATCCAAAAGCTCCATTCGACCAAAAGAGAAAAAAAAAGGGTGTGTTAAGGTTGTGTAAAGGTGTACTAAGGACTACAAGCATATATTAAGAGTATTAAAGCTTCAAAGAAGGTATAATATCTTCACCCCTATTGAGTTTTATGATGAATATTAATGGTATTAGTGGTTAAGTGGTTATAAGTGATGAAATCATGATTATATATGTGTTTAAAAGTGTTTTTATGGTATATGAAAGGAGTATGTGCTTGTAACCATGGTTGGTGAGATGACCACATGGTGTAGGTGATGGTGTATAAGGTGGATGATGGATTTGGAGGAGTTGAATTTTGGAAAGTATGGAAATATAGCCGTTATAATGCCCGATTTTCGTTAAACCAGATAGATACCCTGTTTTTGGTCCCCATATTCGTACGGTAGGTTTCTGTCCAGAGCACCCACTGATCATGAGAGGGTAGAGCTTGGTTCATAGATCGTTTTGATATAAAGTACGTTAAAATCTGATGAACGGTTTAGGAGAAAAGTCAGTTTTAGTGAAAGACGTTCGAGAATCGAGAAAACGTAGTTGTACCAACTTCGAGGCTATAACTACCATACTTATACATTTTTAAAAATTATGAAACTTTGGGATGTTACAATAGGGTGATCAAAGAACCCTTACCAACTGACCTTGCGTCAAATTGTGGAATTTATGAATTATGAGGATTTTTACAGTCGAGAGTGGTTGTTAAGGAAAGAATGTAAATCGTTAAGAACTTTAATCGGGAATAAGAATGGTTAAGTCCTCAAGACCTTTTGAGATAGTAATGGGATATTATAAGGGTGTTATTATATGAGCGTAGGTGGTTAAGTGGAATATGTTCTGATAATAATCATTTTTGTGTTTATAGAGACTTCGGGAGAGCCACGAGCTATACTTCCGACTTACAAAGATCGAGGCAAGATCCTTCTATCCCTACTTTGAAAATTATTTATCTTCGGAATAAAAAATGATATCATGGAATATATATATATATATATATATTTATATATATATATATATATGTGATGTTATTGTTGCTATGTTGCAAAGAATATATTTCCTTGATTTTGGGAAATTAAAGAGAGACGGATATGATTTATGAAATATGGATATAGAGATGATTACGAATGGAGCGAATATGCTATATGGTAAAAGAGATATGAAAGGGAATGATATCAGTTGTTATATAGGGTTATATGGTTTATAATACTATATTAAAAATATTCTTTTTGAGTGTCAGTGGTTTAATAAATATTATTTGATTATTATTTACTACCTTTAAAATAGACGGAATATTTTATGAATATAAAAGTACATTTGATTTCTTGAATATGAAAGAGTTGTCTGGATCATAATCAAAGCATTATGATATATATATATATATATATATATATATTATAGAAGTAATGTGCGAGAATGGAAATGATATGAGTGAATGATATGTGGAAATGAAAGCGAGAAAATGGAAATGTGGAATGATATTTTATAAATGGAATAATGATTTAACAAAAAGGGGGATTGCAACAGACTTGCGTAAGTGGCTGTGTCAGGGCTATGTGCGACACAGTCCAGCATTTATTATTTTTATTGCGGCACGAAGATGCCAAGGGAGGATGTTAGCAGGTGGCCTTCCTCCAGGGATGATCTTCATTCCTTCTACCGGTAGTAAAAAGAGAGCAGGTACGATTAGGCGACTGATCATCGTCCTAACGTATCAGGCGACAGCAGATATCCCCATTGTTTTTGAAAACAAAGTGTTGATAATGGTTTTCAGATTTCTATACTGAAAACAGAATAATGATATGAGATGATGGAATTATGGTTACAGATGAAGAAAAACTGATATTATATTATTTTAGATTTCTTTCTTATAATAGTAAGTGGATGATGTATTATTAAATAAGAGCTTTATTCTTTCTTAAGGATTATAATTGGTTTCTACTTATATATGCATATATATGTATACCTGTTCACATTTTAAATTCTAGTTTACAATATTATCTTGTTGAGCTATTATAGCTCACTCTTGCCACTTATGTATATAGCAGCTAGGTCCCATGCCGATTCTACGCACTACACCTCGCAAGAGGGTAAGGGAAAGGCGACCTTTTGAGCGAGTGCTGGCGACCATCCCCGAGGTAGTGACAAGCGAAAGGGGCTTAGTAGACTTATGTAAATTAAGTGTGTAAGTTGTAATAAACTTTTGGTTGTTGAAGTGCTTCCTGTAGAAGTATTATTCTACAATGTACTTAGTAGAATTCTGAGTTTGTAATAACTGTTAACTTTAAACTTTTAATATTGTGGATGTTGTTCTATGAGCATATGACTGGTGTGTGTGTGTGTGTGTGTCTTAGTGTGGGGTCAATTGCATAAGTATTAAGTTATAAAAAAAAGACTCAAGAGATATGGATATTGATCGGAAATTAGACCGTGATGACCTGGATCCTTGACCCCGGATCTAGGGGTGTCACAGATGGTATCAGAGCTAAGAGTCATAATGCTCAAGAACAAGAGTAATAATAATAATTGTATCAGTAATAATATAAATTGTGAACTCCCATCGAGTTCAAGGGTGGTATATCGCAGATAGTTTTATTTTAAGCATTGATTATAATTTTATAGATTATTACTAATAGAATTTTATATTTTATTATAGGGATCAGAGATGGGAGAGCCGAGTCGAGACCCTCAGTGGATAGGATTGTCAGAGCAGGAGCTTGTAGATCTACAGCTAGCCGGGGTAGAGGTTCCCGAGTATGCGGTCGATGACCTCAGGGAGAGACGTCGAGCGGCAGCCAGAGAGAGGTGTGAGCAGAGACTGAGAGAGGAGGCAGAGGAGCGTAGACAGAGAGATGCTGTAGCCATAGTGCCATACAGTGGTAGACCTTCTACAGGATCTGATGAGGCAGGTCCTTCTAGAGTGAGATGGGAGATTCCGGAGGAGGAGAGGCCGTTACGTAAAAGGCCTAGGTTGTCAGTCATAGCTGAGGAGGAGGAGGAGGAGGAGGAGGGGACTGAGTGGACCGATATCCATATGATACCTACCCCTGCCTTGCCTATTCCAGTACCATCACCAATCCCATCTCCATCACCGAGTCCTGGCCCTCTAGAGGATCCAGCTGAGCCATTCACTCCGCCCAGGCATTTTATCTTTCCAGAGGATGAGATAGAGGAGGATCCGTCTGAGGATGCAGATACCGAGTCTATTCCTCCATCCCCTCCATTTGCACCTCCACCACCTCCACCTATACATGCACCTGTCCCAGCTGCTATGCCCCCTCAGGAGGCACCCTTACCGACAGGTGACTCACTTCTAGCCATCCTGTTGACAGAGTACTTTGCCCTACAGGGTCAGTTAGAGGAGTCCCGCCGGGTGATAGACACACTGATGCAGAGGTCAGAGAGAGGGAGAGGAGGTATCATTCCTGATGGTATATCCTTGGGATTAGTGAGTGTTGAGCTGCTGGCCCTGGGGGACATTAGGAGGTTGTTAGCTGATAGAGGAGACCCAGAGTGGAGGGCTGCGATAGTGGATACAGTCACGTCTATGGTAGTCCAGATCCGAGACATTATTAGGGCAGGACTGTGAGTCGGGGTAGTAGTCTTCGTCACTAATCAGACTAGTCATCTTACTGATGTCTTTTTGGGGGATTAGTTTAGTTGGTTACTGTTTTAATCCTAGTCTGATTGGAAGACAGCTAGTAGTACTTTTGTTGTAGCAGATTAGTATGTACGGTTATGTTTGTAGATTTTGAACCATGTACTCTATGATGTAAAACATTAGTAGTAAAAGACGTTGTACCCAAGTTGTAAAATATTTATGTAAATTAATGAAGTTTGTGCATTCTGTCTAAATTTTTACTGCATTTTAATAATAAATGTTGAGGTTCAAAAATATTGATGTAGAAAAGGTGATTGACTTAATGAAAAGGTTATCGTGTTAAGGGCGATACACTTACTTACTAAAGTTATAATATAACTAGATGCAAACCGTGTGGAGATAAGAATATTGTGATGTGCAAATGAGTTAATTAACGATATAATTGTGTATATAGAAATGATGTATATTGTACCCTAAATTCGGGTAATTAATAAAGACTATTGTTATGTACAGAACTATGCCGCCTAGACGTGATAATAGAGCGAATGCAAGGGGAAATGAGGGAGACGAAAGAAGTCAAAATATAGGAGGTAATAGACTGAATGAAAATGCTCATAATGAAGAAAATCATGAAGAAGAAGAAGAGGAATCAACTGGCCAACAAGGAAATCCGGGAGGCAATCCCTTTAACCAATTCATGGAACTATTAAGGCAGAATTTAGCTAATCCACAGAATCCCCAACAACCACCTGTTCTCCCCAATCAGGCAGCTAATTCCTTTCGTGCCTTTAAGTCATTAAAATCCCCAGAATTTGAGGGAACCACTAACCCAGTAGTAGCCAGGGCATGGCTGAAAGAGATTGAGAAAGCTTTTGAGATACTGAGGATAGAGGAAGATCAGAAAACAGTTTTTGCAGCCTATCTCTTAAAGGGAGAGGCAAATTACTGGTGGGAAGCTAAGAAGAACCTAGAAGAAGCGGGAGTGATAACCTGGGAGCGTTTCACTAGGGTGTTCCTAGAAAAGTATTCCCCTAGGTATTTGGAAAACCAAATGGAAATAAAGTTTCTGGAGTTAAAACAGGATAACCTAACAGTGGCAGAGTATGAGACTAAATTTACAGAACTGTCGAGGTTTGTTCCCGAGTTTGTGCGTACTGAAGAACAACGAGCGAAAAGGTTCCAACAAGGATTGAAACCCTGGTTACGAACGAGAGTGGCACCATTTGAGTTGACTGATTATGCTGCAGTGGTTCAAAAGGCATCTATTATAGAGGCCGAGAGTGAACAGGTTCAAATAGGTCGAGAAAGTAAGAAAAGGAGATTTGAGGGTCAGAGAGGAGGTTCAAGTGAAGGAAGTTATTTTGGCAAAGCTGGTAAAGGACGAAAATCTCAGTTCGAAGGAAAGTCAGGAGTTAATAGGACTGTTAGTGAAACTGTGAATCAGGGTGATAAATCCACAGGAACGTTTCAGTCCAATCAATCACGACCACCATTACCAGATTGTGACACGTGTGGTAAGAAACATATAGGAGTCTGTAGGGTGCTGGGAGTAACTTGTTTTAAGTGTGGACAAAAAGGACACTACCTTAACCAGTGCCCATCAACTGATACAAACCCTAAAAGAGATGTTAAGTGTTACCAGTGTGAGAAATTAGGACACATTGCTAGAGATTTCCGCTCCGGTGGGTCATACGCGCCAGGACAGAGTGTGACTGCTTCAAATAGGCCTACTGCTAGAGTGTACAACATGACCTTAGGGGAAGCGTTGACGAAACCAGATGCAGATACAGGTACTTGTTTTTCGATTTAAATTTTGTGTGTAAGTCTTTGGTTAAGGATCAACTTAATCAATTAATGAAGTAAATAAGTTAATAATATAGATAAGGAAAATCAGTATCTATTAAGGGCTAGGAAACGCTATGGAAAGGAAAGTAGGAGTGTTTTGGGAAAACACAGACTCGTCAAGACGAACAGGAAATATATATTATAGGTAGTATTTTCTTACAATTGTTTTAAAGAATATTATTAGAGCTTAGTTTCTGGAGGATTTTACAGAGACGAGATGTGTTAAGATAAAGTACTAATATTTTATGTCATGATAGAGATCAGAATATGGCCAAACCATAAGTGAGATACACTACCATTCAGGAAAGGCCAATGTGGTGGCCGATACTTTAGTTAAAAAGAGAAAGGAGGAATGAGATAATATAGAATGACTGAAAACAGGAGGAGATTTGTAAGGAAAAGATAGTAAAAGTACTGCTATTGGTAAACTAAATGGCCTGTTGATGAATGACAAGAAAGTTTATATTGGTATATATTTGCGCAAACAAGGTAGAGGTGTTATGAAGGAACTGAAGGATAAAGGAAGTAGTGCGAAAATTGGGGATTTGTCAAGTAAGAGAAGTATTCATTAGTATTTTCAACATGATTCCGGGACGGAATCCTTTTAAGGGGGGGAGAATGTAATAACCCTAACTTTAGAAAGGCTACAGTGCCCAAATGAATAGTAATCTTGAGGAATTTAGGGAAATAGTGTGTAGGTACTCTATATTGGAAATGGAAAATGAACAAACAAAAACTATATTAGTGATATACTATAAAGATAAGTGACTCGAAATGACGATGGATTTCAGAAATTCCTGAATTTAGGTTTTGAGAATTTTGAGTTCGAACGAGCTTCTATTTATTGGATATTAAGGAGAATAGAAATATTAAAGGAATTATATATTGAGGAATTAGTGAATTTAAGTTAAACCAGGGGATTTTTAAGTTAAGGGAATGCTAAGGGAATTTTGATTTTTAAACGATTTCAAAACCACTGGATGACGAGATATATTCGAAACGAACCACAACTAGACGAGTATGGAAACCAAACAACCAAGATTATAATATAACAAGGATATATACCACATTATTATTACCAAGAGTGCTAGCAAATTACTTAGGAAAATCAAGAAAAGATAATTATGAAATCATCCAAATGACATCATCATCCACTAACTTGTTTTAAGGGTAGATTAGTCCTTTAACCTTGTAAATATCCACAAGCTTCCACAAGACACTAGATTAAACAAGATTAAGATGAGATAAGATCAAAAATCAAGAAAAAAAATCTCTCCCCATCCAAAAGCTCCATTCGGCCAAAAGAGAAAAAAAAGGGAAAAATAAAAATCAAAACCCTAGTTCCAACCATCTAAAATCAAGGGAAAATTCAAGGAGCTTGCTTGGGTATAGATTAAGGTATGCTATGAATCCTAGCTTCTAAATCCATTCCATCTTTGAGATATAAAATCATGAAGGTTATGATGAATAGTGATAAATAGTAACTTATATGGATTTTGTGCTTTGTTTTGAAAGATTAAGGTGTGTTAAGGTTGTGTAAAGGTGTACTAAGGACTACAAGCATATATTAAGAGTATTAAAGCTTCAAAGAAGGTATAATATCTTCACCCCTATTGAGTTTTATGATGAATATTAATGGTATTAGTGGTTAAGTGGTTATAAGTGATGAAATCATGATTATATATGTGTTTAAAAGTGTTTTTATGGTATATGAAAGGAGTATGTGCTTGTAACCATGGTTGGTGAGATGACCACATGGTGTAGGTGATGGTGTATAAGGTGGATGATGGATTTGGAGGAGTTGAATTTTGGAAAGTATGGAAATATAGCCGTTATAATGCCCGATTTTCGTTAAACCAGATAGATACCCTGTTTTTGGTCCCCATATTCGTACGGTAGGTTTCTGTCCAGAGCACCCACTGATCATGAGAGGGTAGAGCTTGGTTCATAGATCGTTTTGATATAAAGTACGTTAAAATCTGATGAACGGTTTAGGAGAAAAGTCAGTTTTAGTGAAAGACGTTCGAGAATCGAGAAAACGTAGTTGTACCAACTTCGAGGCTATAACTACCATACTTAGACATTTTTAAAAATTATGAAACTTTGGGATGTTACAATAGGGTGATCAAAGAACCCTTACCAACTGACCTTGCGTCAAATTGTGGAATTTATGAATTATGAGGATTTTTACAGTCGAGAGTGGTTGTTAAGGAAAGAATGTAAATCTTTAAGAACTTTAATCGGGAATAAGAATGGTTAAGTCCTCAAGACCTTTTGAGATAGTAATGGGATATTATAAGGGTGTTATTATATGAGCGTAGGTGGTTAAGTGGAATATGTTCTGATAATAATCCTTTTTGTGTTTATAGAGACTTCGGGAGAGCCACGAGCTATACTTCCGATTTACAGAGATCGAGGCAAGATCCTTCTATCCCTACTTTGAAAATTATTTATCTTCGGAATAAAAAATGATATCATGGAATATATATATATATATATATATATATATATATATATATATATATATATATATATATGATGTTATTGTTGCTATGTTGCAAAGAATATATTTCCTTGATTTTGGGAAATTAAAGAGAGACGGATATGATTTATGAAATATGGATATAGAGATGATTACGAATGGAGCGAATATGCTTTATGGTAAAAGAGATATGAAAGGGAATGGTATCAGTTGTTATCTAGGGTTATATGGTTTATAATACTATATTAAAAATATTCTTTTTGAGTATCAGTGGTTTAATAAATATTATTTGATTATTATTTACTACCTTTAAAATAGACGGAATATTTTATGAATATAAAAGTACATTTGATTTCTTGAATATGAAAGAGATGTCTGGATCATAATCAAAGCATTATTTTATATATATATATATATATATATATATATTATAGAAGTAATGTGCGAGAATGGAAATGATATGAGTGAATGATATGTGGAAATGAAAGCGAGAATTTGGAAATGTGGAATGATATTTTATAAATGGAATAATGATTTGACAAAAAGGGGGATTGCAACAGACTTGCGTAAGTGGCTGTGTCAGGGCTATGTGCGACACAGTCCAGCATTTATTATTTTTATTACGGCACGAAGATGCCAAGGGAGGATGTTAGCAGGTGGCCTTCCTCCAGGGATGATCTTCATTCCTTCTACCGGTAGTAAAAAGAGAGCAGGTACGATTAGGCGACTGATCATCGTCCTAACGTATCAGGCGACATCAGATATCCCCATTGTTTTTGAAACAAAAGTGTTGACAATGGTTTTCAGATTTCTATACTGAAAACAGAATAATGATATGAGATGATGGAATTATGGTTACAGATGAAGAAAAACTGATATTATATTATTTTAGATTTCTTTCTTATAATAGTAAGTGGATGATGTATTATTAAATAAGAGCTTTATTCTTCCTTAAGGATTATAATTGGTTTCTACTTATATATGCATATATATGTATACCTGTTCACATTTTAAATTCTAGTTTACAATATTATCTTGCTGAGCTATTATAGCTCACTCTTGCCACTTATGTATATAGCAGCTAGGTCCCATGCCGATTCTACGCACTACACCCCGCAAGAGGGTAAGGGAAAGGCGACCTTTTGAGCGAGTGCTGGCGACCATCCCCGAGGTAGTGACAAGCGAAAGGGGCTTAGTAGACTTATGTAAATTAAGTGTGTAAGTTGTAATAAACTTTTGGTTGTTGAAGTGCTTCCTGTAGAAGTATTATTCAACAATGTACTTATTAGAATTCTGGGTTTGTAATAACTGTTAACTTTAAACTTTTAATATTGTGGATGTTGTTCTATGAGCATATGACTGGTGTGTGTGTGTCTTAGTGTGGGGTCAACTGCATAAGTATTAAGTTATAAAAAAAAGACTCAAGAGATATGGATATTGATCGGAAATTGGACCGTGATGACCTGGATCCTTGACCCCGGATCTAGGGGTGTCACAGAGCTACCTTTGACAGTACCTTTCTTTTCCTCTATCTTGACAGCAGCTTTGAAAGTTGCTGTCTTGGGTATTCTCTTGATAGTATCTTTTGAAGTTTCTGTCATATCCTTGTTGACAGCTACTTTAGAACATTCTGTATGATTGCTTGGCAAAGTTTCTGTCACGGGAGACTTGACAGTATCTTTCCCTTCATCTATTGTGCTGTCAACGCACTCATCCTCATCAAGAAGCTCTTGTTTGATGAACAGGGAGGATTCATCAAAATCAGCTTGAAGATTTTTGAAAATCGGTTTGAAAACTCTTTTGAGAATATGAGGTTTGACAGCATCACTATCATCAAGAGCAATTGCCTTTCCATGCCTCCTACCATACTCGAAGCCTATGCCTACCTTTTGATTCTCAGTGTGATTATCATGATATTCCTGGACTAACTTAGAAGAGTTTCTAAATGCTTTTAGTTTAAACTCATTTTCTGCAATTTGATTCCTGAGAAATTCTTTTATTTCCTTAGCACAGACAATATCATTTTTCAATCTAGTATTCTCTTGAGCAAACAAATCTAGAGGACTGGTTCTAAGCAATAACATTTCATTTTCAGATTTGAGAGTTTCATTTTGTTTAGTTAACTTAGCAATTTCTTCGTGAGCAGCAGATAAACTAACATGAATGTTAAACATCTCAGCACTTAAATCTTCAATGGTATGCTTGTATTCAGTTTTAGACATATCAAGTAAGACTAGAGATGGTACCTGAGTTGAGGAACTAGAAGCTTCATCATCAGATTTAGCCATGAGGGCCAAGTTTACAAACTCTTCTTCTTCCTCATCTTCAGAATCATCCCAGCATTTCCCTTCAGCCACATAGGCTTTACCTTGATTCCTCTTAAACTGATTTCCAGATCCTTTTCCTTGATTCTGTTTTGGTCTTTTGTATTCAGTAGCAAAATGACCTAGCTCATTGTAGTTGTAGCACCTGAACTTCGACCTATCCACCATCCCGGTCTTGTATCCACCTCTCGTGGCACCACCAGCAGCTTTTGAAAAACTCCCCTTGTTGAACTTAGATGTTTGACCCTGTCGCTTGTATGACTTGTCCCTTCTGAACTTGATGTTCTTGAATCTCTTAGCCATATAAGCCATGGTTGGATTATCCATGCTTTCAATATCTTCCATTGTGTAGAAGTCTTCATCTTCAACGTCTTTGAGCTGCAGAACCACCTTCTCCTCGTCATCCAACACCTCTTCAATCTTCAATGGTGGTACTTGTGTTGGTTGTGAACTTTATGAGGATTCACATGGACAGGCAACTTGTGGTTCATGAGCTACAAGGGCTCCTAACATGTTTACCAACTTTCCTTTGGTTCCAGTTTGAATAGCTCTCTTTTGAAAGAGTTCGAGTTCGTATGATTTGAGCACACCATAAAGAGTTTTTAGAGAGACATTGCTCAAGTTTCTCTTATGGCTGTGACTTTGTGCTCAAGATGCTCAGGGAGAGTGAGCAGAAATTTGATGTTAATCTCCTTTCTATCATAGAACTTCCCATGAATTTGTAACTCAGTTATTAGCTTACTGAACCTTTCAAACATGTGTGTGAGTTCTTCGCTTGGCTTGGCCATGAAGGCTTCATATTGTGATACAAGGATTTGCCTTTGATTTTCTCGGACCTCTTCACTTCCTTCACACATCAGCTCTATCTTGCTCCACATCTCTTTTGCAGATGAACATCCCATGACATTACCACACATGGCTTTGTCTAAAGTGAGAGAGTCGAGTAAGATAAGTTGTAAGTAGTCATCCAAGGCTGCTTTCTCCTTTTCGGTCTCTTTGTATTCTGAAGGCCTCTTGGCAACCCAATGGGCTGGAATGACTTCATCATTTACAGTAAGAGCGGCTACTTCCTTTTGAGGAATGAATGGGCCGTTCTCAAGGATTCCCAAGTATAGTGGATGGGTAGCTTTGATAAATAACAAGATCTTTCTTTTCCAGAAATTGTAGTTCTCTTTATCAATGACTGGAATCTTGATACCACTTGACTTCTGAATACTCATCATGATTTCAGATTTGTATATCAATCTGTTGCTCTGATACCAGTTGTTGGTCTCGGAGTATATTGCAGAAGGGGGGGTTGAATGCAATATAGATAATTTCAAATCTTTAACTCAACAACAATGATAAAGATTGTAAACTATCTAGATAAGAATTGCAAACACAAGTAGTAATTCAAGATGTTCTCACAAAATAAATGTTTTATTTACTTTGTAATGTGTTGCTACAACCTCGAGAAAAATGGTTTTCTCAAGCTTCGACTTCTTGTGAGAATCACTTACAGAAAGAATGAGAGATGTGTCTCTATATAGACTAATCTTTCTTTTACATCTCAGTCACATGGGTGGCGGAGCTGTTGTCGTTTTCAAGTGACAGCTCCTCACAATTTGCCCATACATGTGACCTTTCCTAAAATGCTATACAAACATAGTTATCTTTAAGCATAAGGCATTCTGGGTTCTTTCCAAAATTAGTTATAACAATTCTAGTAGATGCAGACTTGTCATACTCTTTGAATTGTCGAACCTCGTCTTGTGATCTCTCAAGCTTCTGTCGTAGTCTTGCAGATCTGCTACAATCTTTGACGAATTGCAACAAATCTGTTTCTCGAACATCTAAACTGTCACGGGGGTTTGACTGAGATAAAATCCCCAAATCAAATAATTCAGTGAGACAGTAACCCTTACCGCCAAGTTTGTTGTCATAGGAATATTCAGTAGTTCACAGTATGAGCTCCCGCCAATGTTGCTGTCGGAACTCCAAACTTGCTGTCAAGTGTGAGAATGTTGCTGTCCCCTGCTTCAGCCAATGTTGCTGTCAAATGAAACTTGCTGTCGTGACCTTGCAACATGCAGTCTTCTTGTAACGTTACCATCAATGTATTGACAGTAACTTTATTATTGCTGTCGAACTAATTTATTCTCTTGAGCCTTGAACATATCAATGAACTTCTTCTAAGATACATACTTATTACATTTCAGCAATTATTTGATTACAAGAACACACTCTGGCTGTGACAGTATGTTCTACTTAGCATATACAAATAAACTAAGTACTAGTTAAGTTGTCTCTACGCTATCACCCATAAATCCTAACAATGTATATTCTATTCTAGTTGCATTGTTAGAGGTTTTGACATCAACAACTCAGATTTATGCTTCATGTTATAAAGCATAAATAGGGGGAGATTGATAGGAATAAATTCATGAGTTGTGATGTGTAGAATAGAATGACATTACACTTCTTGTAATACCCTGATCTTATAAAGGGTTTAGTATTTGTTTAAGGGAATATCATTTATCCAAGATCTACAAATTTGTGAACAGTACTTGATCAGAGACTGAGGTCACGGACTACAGAGTTTTCAGGGACTATGACAGACCCTGACTATATCGAAGCTGTAGAATTGGAAAGTGCTATACCTTAGGATATTGTATTCAGAAGATGGAAAGAAGTGTGCATGAAGAGAGAATCAAAGCATTGTTGGAAACTATCAACTAGACGGCAGAAGATTACCATGTATTAATCATTACTTTCTGTTATTAGTTGATAGGTAGCATTATAAATACTCTCTCTATAACATTGTAATATATGTGAGATTTGTGATCATCATGAGTATATGAGTGAACAAACAGAGAGAGATTTGTATTGAGAGCATCTGTTAAAGGTATTGTACACCTTTGGTAGAGTTTCTATTTGATTTTATTAATACAAACAGTATGATTTATTCGTTTGTTCTTGTTCATCTAATCAAGCAAAAATCAGACACGATTACATAACTTGTATTCAACCCCCCTTCTACAAGTTATTCGAGTTAACAAAAGAAGCATGGAGTAGTGGTTGATAAGACACCTATTCAGAAAAGAGAAATAAACAGCTTCGAATGTCAGAAAGAATTTGTCGAAAGTGACATCAAATCTGTCTCCTTGAATCTGGATGACAGTAAGAAAAATGCAACCAAATACATCATCTGGCACACAGACGGAAGTAGAATGATGGATGTTGACAAGGATTTTAATATGATAATAGAGTCAACATTGTTAGATAGATACAGCCTCAAAATGACATCTGAAGTAGTGAAGCGCGGAGTTGAATTCTTTGTGTTAGAAAGAATGGTGGAGCTTATGGAAAGTTATGGCAATGTCCCTAAACCAGCCATGGAACATATCCAGAAATACTATGCTAAAAGATATGCTGAATTCTATGAGAAGTATGGTGACTGGAGAAATCATGATGATGCCAACTTGGGTATGAGTTCAGATGAGGGAGAAGCTGTGTCTAAGTATGACTGGACAGAAAGAATGTCCTCTTATACACCTGCAGAAATGTATGCTTATGAAGTAGCAGAAGCATTCAGAACTACTGAAGAAGAATTCAAAACTTCTGACAAACCACCCAAGTCTGCCAAACAGACTGCTGAAGATTTGGAAGCTCAATTGAAAGAAAACTGCAAGAAAGTGAACAAGATGAACAGTAAAGAACCAAACTATCAGCCCTGTGTACTGGACAATCGTCTCAAAATCATAGATGGGAAAGAAAAAATATGTGTCGATAGCTTTCATAAACTAAGGACCAGTATCTTGAACAGTCTGTATTGGAAAGTTGTTGGATCACTCCACAAGCTAGAAATGCTATGTGCTTGGGAACTAGAGGTGATATTTGATCAAAGAAGAGATTAAGATCCAAAACTAGACGAAAAAAGTAGAGTAACTCTGACATTTCCTGGTAGAAGATTCAAAGTTGATGAAGGCATTCTACAATTCAAAACCTATGTCAAAGATAAAGTTCTTTGGTTAGAGCTTCAGGATGCATCAAGGACAGTCTCCTCAAACATTCAGAGGTACATTGATGAAATTGAAGATGATGCTAGATCTCCTAAAGAAAAAGTCTTAGTAGAAAGTCTCAAGAAGGCATTGGAAGAAGCTCTCAAAAGAGAGGAAGAAGTCAGAAAGAAAAGGAAAGCTCAATAACAAGTTAAGTAAAATTTTATACCTGCTTAATCCAGAGAAGCAACTTGTTTTTTAAATTAGATCATTGTCCTTTGTAATGCTAAATGCTTGGAAATGTTCTAGAACTCATTTCACATTCATCAGAAATAAAGTTTTAACTATTCTGATCTATGTTAGTTAAGTTGTCAGCATGTTGTAATTGAAAATTTGTTGTTATTGTCCATAAAAACAAATTGGGGGAGATTGTTGGGATTTATGGGTGATAGCTTAGAGACAACTTAACAAGATATTTCTATACTTAGTTTATCTAAGTAGAACATACTGTCACAGCCAGAGTGTGTTCTTGTGACCAGAATAATTGCTGAAAATTTAATAAGTATGTAACTTGAAAGAAGTTCATTCAAATGTTCAAGCCTCAAGTAATGCATCAGCTCGACAGCAAGAATAAATGTTATTGTCACAACATTGACAGTAATGTTACAAGAAGACAACATGTTGCAAGTCACGACAACGGACTCCATCTGACAGCAACATTGGCGGAAGCACGAGACAACAACATTCTCACATTTTGACAGCAAGTCTGGAATTCCTGACAGTAACATTGGCGGGGATTCATACTGTCAACCAAGGAACATTCTCTTGATAGCAGACTTGGCGGTTAAAGTTACTGTCTCACTGAATTATTTACATTGGGGATTTATCTCAGTCAAACCTGTGACAGTTTAGATGTTCAGGAAACAGATTTGCTGCAACTTGTCAAAGATTGTAGCAGACCTGCAAGACTACGACAGAAACTTGAGAGATCACAAGACAAAGCTCGTCAATTCAAGAGTATGACAAATCTACATCTACTAAAATTGTATTAGATTGAATTAGAAAGAATCTAGGTTGCTTTACATATAATGATAACTCTGTTTGTATAGCAATTTAGGAAAGTCACATGGGTGTGCAAATTGTAAGGAGCTGCAACTTGAAAATGACAGCAGCTCCACAACCAATGTGACAGAGATGTTAGAGCAAATTAGTCTACATAGAGAATCATCTCTCATTCTTTTCTGTAAGAACTCAAGAAACCGAAGCTTGAGAAAATATTTTCTCTCAAGGTTGTAGCAACACTTTGCAGAATAAATAAAACATTTATTTTGTGAGAACATCTTGAGTTACCACTTGCGTTTGCAATTCTTATACTGATAGTTTACAATCTTTATTATTGTTGTTGAAATAAAGATTTGAAGTTATCATTATTGCATTCAACCCCCCTTCTGCAATACTCCGGGACCAACAGATAGATAGTATAAATGTTTGTGTAAACGTGTTTGGGTGTTCGTAAATAATATGCGCGCTTGCAACATTTTGAGAAGCTTTTCAACGAGTTATCAGATCTATAAATAGAGGTCCCGTTTGCCAAATTTTAGGTGGTGGTATTGTATTATGACTTTTAATGACAATTTTTTGGGATAATGACTTTTATGGATTTTATAGACTTTTAATGACTCTTAATGATTCTTGTTGAGTCAACAAAATTTCGCAATACTTTTGATGATTTCTAATGAAATGACTTCTAAAAGCTTTCATAGACTTTTTGATAGATTTTGTGGTTTACTAGACTAACTACAAATATCATATATTAGCCTATGATGTGAAAGCCTTTGACCTTTTTTCACTGCAATCCAATTTTGATCGTGTGTTTTCTGATTAACCCGGCCACCAAAAAATTGAGTACAAGGTATATTTCTTGTTAAATTGAGTATTCATTGCATATTTTTATCTGAGAATTATATATTTGTCACTATTCATAGATATTTATGATGTAGAGCTATGTCATTAGCCATCAATATTTTTATGATGCAAAGCTATTTTATTGGTGTTTTATGTGAATTTTTGCAAGCACAATATTTTTAGAAGCCCATGAATTACTATAATGTTTGATGGATTCTTATTTTACTTTGTGTGTTATGATCTAGTTTTACATAATTGCAAAAGATCGCACCCTTAATAATATTGTTTACTAAAATGAATATAAATATGGAAATTGAAAACCAAGAATAGGAAGAAAAAGAGATGGAAGAAGAGGAAGAAAGAGAAGAAAAGTGACAGGAAATTTTAAAAAAATTATTGATAGTAAATGAAACAATATTATTCAAGATGACTTTTATAAAATTATTAGAGTCATGTCAAATCTTATCAAAAAACTCATGATTTTTTTTAAGGGATGTAGTTATAATTTTTTTTAAAAGTCATTAAAAGTCATTCTCATTAAAAGTCATTGACTTTTTGAATAACACGATACTTATAAAGAGTCTATAAATGTCTAAATTCAATACCGCCCTACCTTTAAATACTTCTTAAAAGTCTTAATTGAATAACACCATACTTACTTTTAAAGACTCTTTAAATGTTAGAATTGAATACCCCATAACTTTTAAAATCATTAAAAGTCTTTAAAAGTCTTAATACAATACCACCCCCTTAACTCGAATTTATAAGTTAATTATTATGGAAAAAGTTTCGTATTTACATAATTTTTTTAGAGAAAAATGTGTATAGGGAGTTTAGTATTCGTTATCTTGTAAAAATAAGTTATTTATTTCAGAAAAAAATATATATTTACATACTTTTTTCCCGAATAAGTAACTTATTTTTGAAAATTAAGATTTTTCAAATGGGCCAGAATATGCTAATAAGACCTGTTAAGATGTGCTGGCTAAGTATTGCTTACAAATTTGATTTTTTTTTTTTGATTGTAAAAGCGAATAAATTGGACAGAAATAAAATTATTCAAACGTATGTATTCCACAATTTATTTTAAATTATTTTTATAGTTATACAAATAAAATAAGTACAAAAAATAATACTAAAAAATTCGGATGTAAATAAAAACATCTCATCCTGTTTTGTACTAACCTGTCAAATTCTCATAATCGTATAGTTCATAAATAATTTAAAACGAATAATACAAAAAAAAAAAAAAAAAAAAAACTAAACAAATTTGGTTACCGAAACAAAAAAATAACATCTCATCCCGTGGTAATATATGAAGAAACCAAGCAATTGAAGAACACGTCAGGATGGCCGAGTGGTCTAAGGCGCCAGACTCAAGTTCTGGTCTTCGAGAGAGGGCGTGGGTTCAAATCCCACTTCTGACATTAGCTTTTTTCTTTGAATACATGAATTTGCTGAAGCAGGGCAGAGATATGTATCAAGTTTATTATTTTTATCATTTTGTTGTCACGTATAATCGTACATAAAATGTAAAATCAGAAATATCATCTATTTGCTCTATCTCTAGTTTGCTCCATCTCTAGAGTCTAGACCGGGCCTCTCCTATTTAAACTTCTAACCATAACAAAGTGTTTTTCCTTGTCATAGGGCATAAACTTTGAAGAACCCGCTTTCAAAACAAAAGCTCAACTTTAACAATGCTCTCTTGGCAGTTGACTTGATATATAACAAAACATTAAAGGCATTGCAGTAATATATAATGAACACAAATACGCACGTCAGCATCTAAAGGAAGTAGACGAACAAGATACTAACAAGTATAAGCTGGAATAAATAGATTGACAAAAAAAAATCTAGACTCATAGCCTAGGACAAGATGAGTTTGAAGGGCATGGACAAACGATTGTACTTCCAGGCTTGGAACATATCATATCATGGTAATTTATTGCGGTATGTGTACACTAGCATTGTTGGTGTGCATTCATGGAACACACATCTTTATACATACCGCAGTAATTTATAGTGATATGATGCTTATAATAATAATTTACTGCATTTGCTACAAACCAATTCCCTTTAAAATTTTGCAATTGGGCATTTTAAATAATAATAATAATAATAATAATAATAATAATAATAATAATACTAAAAATAATAAAAATAATAAAAGACAAAATCATGGTTTATGAAGTAAAGAACTCTTTATAAGTTGTAACTAGTCGAGAATCCAGCAGTCACATCTTGGAAACAATGAGAACTCAAATAAAAAGGCCAGCTGCCAAAGCTGACTAAAGCACAAGAAAGAAACCCAGAAGCATACACCTCAATTATTGAGTAGTTCCAAACAGTTTGGCTCGTAATGACAATTAAGGTTTTAGCTCATTCCACATTCAAACACGTCTTATATTAGTCATACACGTTAAACAAAACGGAATAAACATTCAACAGATGTTCCACCAAGTCTGCCTCATTTCCATGACTAGGAGAGCGAAAGACTAGTGCAGCACATCAAAGACCATGGGTAGAACACCAGTAGACACTAGACAGACTTAGAAAGATTAACTGTAATAACTGTAATTCTTATCATAGTAGTTCCGGTGTATGTTTACATGGGTAAATCATATATGTGGGCGGCTTATGTCAATCACATAAACCATCCATCTGGTACGCCTAGTATTTTACATGAACTAAATGTGTTAATCGAACATTAGTATCCTAATACCCATGTTGCAGGGTTAAATTCAAGCAAGAGCTTATTATCAGCATCATTATTACTGTTAGAAAACAACCAGCATTAACCCAGGAACGAGCTACATATCAATCGAAGACAACTATTGTTAGGCCAATTTCTTTATCTACTCTGCAAGCTTATTAATAAGAATTCTCTAGCGGAGTCATAGTTGCCGGTTAGGTCTATGCAGCCTCCAAATTTTAACTTCTCACTGGCAAGGAAAAATGAGGTAATGGAATAACCATGACACTGATATCGTCAGTCGAACCTCTAGTAGCTGAAAGTTGCGCAAGTTTTCTACATGCAGCAAATGTATCGCGTTTATCGTTGCCAACACAAAAATCACGAACTACGTCTACTGCCTCTTGATTATTTACCTGAAACAATGTAGCACAATCCACTTAGCATTCAAATATCTACAGAGAATCGCACAAAATACTTCAAATGTTAAATTGAAAATTTTAATCCTAGTAATCTACCTTGTCCCAAAGTCCATCAGAAGCTAGGATTAAGAATTCACAGTTGGGCTTAATGCTTAATACTTTTGTTTCTGGTTCAGATATCACCCATTGTTTAAGAGTTCTGTCTCCGATTCCTCTCGACACGGCAAGAGATCCCTGTATTCTCCATACTCCGTGGCAGAAATCAACATATCCACCCTATAATTAAAACCAGCAAGATTATCAGCTACTACGTAGAACAATCAAAAACTTCCAAACTACTTCCAATCACTTTAATATTATACATTCTCTATTTCTCTTTTACTTGACACTTACCAATTTTTCGATCCTTTCTTTTTCATCTTTTCTAGAAGGTCGGTGATCAACTGTGAGTGCTTCAGCAACTCCACCTCGGCTCATAACAACACGACAGTCACCAGCATTTGAGACAACAAGCTCTCCATTTCTTATCAATGCTGTTGCACAACAAGCACCACCACTATTCTCCTCTTTTAAAAACGCTGCATCTGTTTTAAGATACCCTTTCTTAACCGCTTCTTCAATGCCCTCTCCACTTTCTTTTCTCACTTCATCCATGACATGTTTCTCCATATTTTTCGAAGCAAATTCCGCTGCTTTATTACCTCCATGTCCATCAAATACACCAAAGAAAGCCTGCACATATACGTATTCAATAAACACAACAATCGTGCCAAAACTTCCAATAACAACAAATCATTCTTATCCTGATATTCTCCTAATCAGCGATACATAATAACTAATAAACTTCTCCATTTTAGAAACAAATATGTCCACACGCATAACTGTTAAAAAATCAATTCTCAACAAGATTGCTCAATTTTCAACTCTCGTAGCATACTAGCATTATTAATTTTCCGATTCATCATCAATTAAAATTCTATAGACTTTCTACATTTGCACAAGCAGCACAACAGAAACAAACAATTTCGTATAAAACCTAGCTAAGCTCTAAGCAATTCAAGCTATTTCACACACAAAAACATCTACATCGATTCAAATATAACACTTAAATTCAACAAATAATCCACATTTCTACACAAACACATTCACGATAAAAAAATAACTTAAATGATTTAACATACGCACACATATACATACATGCAGATGTATCTATAACATACCTGCTTAGAATCACCTTCAAGTCCAACAAGAGCTGAGTACCGATCCTCCATTTGACCTCTTCTCCCTCTCTTACAATACACAGCGTACTCCTCTCCTTCAACCTCCACCTCATCTACTCTCTCCGCCGACTCAATCTTCTCGCCGGCCGGAACAATCGGCAGCGCCGCCGGAATCTCAATCCTCAACGGCCTCTTCCGCTTCAAAATCAACGACGTCGGAGATTTACACACCGGCGATTGCGATTGCGATTGCGTTTGCGATTGAGATTGTGATTTCTGTAGACGGAAACCTAAGGGCGATAACGGCGGAGTAGACGGCGTTTGGAAAGAGACGTTGAGATTCATTGACGGTGTGCAAAAGCTAAGGGAGTGTCTGTGTGACGGCGAAAATACCGGCGAGTTTGATAAAGCTACGGCGATAGGCATGGCGGTGATATAAATGTTTTTTGAGACGTTTGTGTTTAATTAGGAATGTTATTTTTTGTTTGTTTGAATGAGTGAAGACTTGCTTTTTTTTTGGGGTTTATATATAGGGGGAAGCTATGTTGATTTGGCTTTACGGTGTCGTTTTCAATATTTTAATGAATCAAAGAACATTTTTTCCAACTAACCAGGTTGACTAAACCTTTACGGTGATATTTTACGAATGTTTTCTTATTTTTTGATTAACCGATTTATGTGTGAGAAATCACAGGCAACTCACTTAATGATTTATGCTTTATTTTTTGAACTTCATTTTCGTTCATTCTAAAATTTATTTAAAATAATAATTCTTATTAATTTATATACTTCTTTCGTCCTAAAATATAGATCTTTTTTGAAAAATGAATTTGTCCCATATTATATGTTTTTTTTATTTTTCCAATACAAAATTTAGGGTAGTTTTTCAAAACTATTCCTACATTTATTATATCTAAAATTTGACTTTTTTCAAACTTAACAATATTTCATTTTTTAATATATTAATTAAGAGTATTAGTTGAAAATTTTTATCCAACTAATATTTCTCGTAATATGTATGTTTTTACAAAAAAAATATGTAAAATGGGACGGAAAAAATAATAAAAAAATTTAAATTTATTAAAATTATATTACACGGTGCAATGTACGCAGTAGACATGAGAAACATTCGGTGCCAACGAAGTGTGTGGCACGGAGGAGTGATTTTGAAATAACATAAATGGTCCAACACGCTGATACATACAGGCTACAGCTTTGTACACGCGGACTGTGAACAGAATTTACTAATGCGAATTTGTACTGCTCACACCGACGGCTTAACTACTACGCTAGACACGTCTGTAATTTTTTTTTTTTTTTTTCTAAAATATTTTCTCATATTTTTAATCAATCAAACCTGAAATCTTAATATGTAGAATTTTGGGAAGTAAAATATGTAGTTGTGCACATATTCCATTTATAAATGCATCCTTTCAATTTGGATCGAACTATCCTTTTTCACATCTATACTACTCCCTCCGTCCCTTTTTAGTTGGCACATTTAGAAAAAAAATTGTCCTTAAATAATTGTCACATTCCTTATTCCAATACATATTTTTACTAATTTTTTCATATATACTCCTTTATTTCTAATACCAATGTTTGACTTCATATTTAATATACACACTCATAACTCATTATTTAATGTTAAGATTAAGGACAAACATGGAAACAAATTATATAATTAAAGCTTTCTTAATATGTGTGTTTTTTGCAAATGTGCCAACTAAAAAGGGACGGAGGGGGTATTATATAATAAGCAAACAAGGGTATAATTTGGTTATTTGGTTCAATTTGTTCAACCATCTAAAAAAATAGTAATCGTTAGATATTTAGTAAATAGATAATAGCCGTTAGATCTAATAATAAGGAATATTCTATATTTAAATTCCTCTTCTAAAGATTCAAGGTTCGAATCCCGTCTAACAACAAATTTACATTAAAATTTTATATTATTAGTTCTAATCAATACATATTATTTATTAAATAAAAATTATTATTACTAATAATTTTTTTAATTAATTACAAAGTTAAATTATATCCATAATAAATTATTATACTTTATTTTATTTAATCATATAATTTTAAAAGTATTTAAAAGTAATTCATGCTTTGCATAGGCTATAAGTTAGTAAAGATAATTTTAAGTTGGAAATATATATGAGATAATTTAATTTAACTTTAAACAAAGAACATGCATCTATAAAGTATAAATATAGGTATGCACATAATCATTTCGTAATTTTTTAATCATATTAAATGGATTAGAGGAAAAAGAACAAATCCCCGAATTGTTGTTTAATCGCGTGGCCGTCGCAAGCGGCCAAGTAATAAGACCACGTCACTAGAGTGGTCAAATTTGTTAAATAAGTATGTCCTCACTTTAAGAAAAGTTCCTGTGACTAGAACCACATTTCAGTCTATATTATCTATATTCCGCCGTCCAGATTTTTGTTTTGGTCAACTTATATTTATCTAGCAGCAATAAAAATATGCTTATTTAAACTGTTCCTCATCTTCTCGTGTAAATGCTTTTGACTGAATGAACACAATTAACAATCAAAATTGTAGTTTTCCTACGTAAGATTTGGTCTTTGCATCCAGGCTGCATCCTACCCAGGGTTGGTCTTTCTTTTTTAGTAGAAATTAATTTAATAATGAAAAGTCATACGGTATTTATAAAAATAATTGAATTGAATAAATATAAAACAAAAATAATTGCTTATTAATTCATTTTTCTTGGAGATACAATTACACGATTTGTTGAAGATGATATATTTACATGTATCCACTTCAACATATCCAGTTGGAGACCAGCTTGCTATCGATCATAATTGCAATCCCCTACAAATTCTCACCACTAAATCAAAAATCATATTCTCACAAATAAAGGATAGAAACACTAAAACTCTCACCAAGGAGGCAAGGAGAGAATACCAAGACTGAAATAACAAATCAAAACTGAAATTACAACCTCAAAACAAATTGTTTGTACAATAAATCTTGACGTACATATTAAAACGCTACAAACTCACGATCGATTTTTTAGGATGACACATGATCCACTTCTTGTTTCACAATTCTTCTTTATCTATTTAACTTTTTTATGAACTAGGTTTATATACTAAAATAAAACTCAATAACTCACAATACCTTTGTCCCTTTTTTTATCATATTTTTATAATTCTTCTTACTATAATTTATTATTTAATTTGTTATCCTATACTAATTGAATTTAGTTACTACGGATGAGTTATAATTTTTAGAGAATATTATTATATTTTCAATTTCAATCGATCATAACATATGTTTAAACTTTTAATTAGATATAACTATTTTAATTTCTTATTTGGAAGCATTTTTTTGCTGGATTTTTCAATAATAAAAATATAACCATGAGTTAGGTTTAATGTTATAAATATAACAAGAACTTTTAGAGTAAAGTTTAGTGTAATTAGACCATATTTATAAAAACATAAGTTATAGAGTTATAAAGATACATCAAAGAAAAATATGAGAGTGGATAAAATACTTTCATATTTGAAATATATTTTTATTTATAAACATTTAATTAATTTCAATATCAATGAAATATGTTTTTTATTTTAAATATTTGTGAAATTACAAGATTTTGATTAAATTTAACAATTTATTTAACTGAAATATTTTATTTTAATTATGATATGAAAATACTTTGATCAGTACAAAACAATTCTGATTATGAACTTTCAAATGAAAAGTAGTTGATTATAATTTCAAAGTGATTAATTAATTTACATATATTATTAATAAGAAGATAGATATCTATAAAACAGAAAAGACTAGAAATCAGTTAGTAAACTCAGAAGTCAAAATGAATATCAGTATCCAACGGGCTCCTATCAAGTCGGTTGTGTATTTAATTGTAGTGTTTTAGTATGTACGTCAAGAAGAATTGTGAAACAAGAAGTGGGATTTCTCATGAGGTTATAACACAAAGAGCCAATAAAAATAATTGGTCTGTAAGGGCATTTTTGTAAATATTATTTTTTTCAGTAATTTATTTAAATACCCTTAAATTTGTATTGAAAATCTTTTAACCTAGGATAAATCCTGAGGTCATCCTCAGACACATGAATCCCTAATTCTTTTATATGGTGTAGTGTCATGTCGTGTAATTGATCATTAAAATCAAAATTAGATCCATTTATAATTTGTGTATTTTTGTGTTTGTGTACTTTCATGTCATATTCTCGTATAATTTAAAATAAAAACATAAAATAAATAAATAAATGAAATCATTTAAATATTAATTTATTCGATGAAGTTATTACAAATATATACTTCTATATTATACTACTATAAGTACTATTATAAGTAAAATAAGGTATATTTGGTTAGTTGGTTGGTTAACGATTTTCAAAAAAATTGTTAACACCTTTCTAAAAATAATAAGTTAAAAAAATTGTATTAAAAATATTAATTTATTTATTATAAACAATAAAATTTACCAATAAGGCAAAAAAAATATTTTTAAAAAATTAAAAAATGTGTTAAAAATTACAAATTCATTTAAATTATATATAATTTATTAAAATACAAAACCACATGTTTTAGAGAATTATAAACGTTTTCAGTTATATCCTGATTAGAATCATCGCCCGCACACACTTCTTCCTACGATTATTTCTTTTACGATTTTAGGTTATAATAAATAATTTAAAAAAAATATCTATTGAATTCTTAAGATATTATTTAACAATAAGACACAAAAATATATTTTTTAAAAATTAAAAAATGTGCCAAAAATTTAAATTCTGTTAAATTACGTTTAATTTATCGAAAAATAAAAAACCACATGTTTTATAGAATTATAAACGTTTTTAGTTATATTCCGATTAGAATCATCGCTCGCACACACCTCTTCCTACGATTCTTTCTTTTACGATTTTAGGTTATGCTAAATAATAATTTGTAAAAAATATCTATTTAGTTCTTAAGATATTCAACAATAAATTTAAAAATAACATTAAATTAATGATATTTATTTTTGTTATGAAATTAAGTATAGAACATATGTAAATTTAAAATTAATAATAAAATTTATTAAAATAAATTAAAATATTATATTAAATCAAATAATTATTATATTACTTCACAATAATAATATATGTTGGTAGTTGGTAAACGCCTTCCAAAAAAATTGACACCTCCCTAAAAATAACAAGTTAAAAAAATTGTAATAAAAATATTAATCTATTTATTATAAACAACAAAATTTAACCAATAAGCCACAAAAAATTATTTTAAAAAAAAACTAAAAAACGTGTTAGAAATTCCAAATTAAGTTAAATTATATATAATTCATTTAAAATAAAAAATCACATGTTTTATAGAATTATAAACGTTTTCAGTTATATCCCGATTAGAATCATCGCCTGCACACACTTTTCTTGCTGCGATTTTTTCTTCTACGATTTTAGGTTATACTAAATAATTTAAAAAAAATATCTATTAAATTCTTAAGATATTTAACAATAAATTTAAAAATAACGTTAAATTAATGATATTTATTTATGTTATGAAATTAAGTATAGAACATATGTAAATTTAAAATTAATAATTAAATTTATTAAAATAAATTAAAATTTATTTTAAATTAAATAATTAATATATTAATTCACAATAATAATATATGATAGCCCGTGTTTTGCACATGTTATATGCTAGTATGTATTATATATATATATATAATACAAATTATATATATATATAATTTAATTTAAATATATTAATATATTGAATCCACATTTAAATATAAATTTATTTAATACAAATATAAATATTAATATGTATATTTGTTTATTTCATGTATTTTGTATTGTGTTGTATATTGAAAAAAAAACATAAAATTGACACTAAATTTCAATTATGTATTTTTGTATGGTATACTAAAAATGTAAATACAAATATTAAAATTTAATGTCATGTAATAAATTGTCGAATTTAAATAATACTACCCAAGCTGTATGCTCAGTGCATGTGTCATATGATCTAAAATCACATGTGTGGACCAGTGGAGTGGAAGTCATTGGCGATGGATTCAGAAATGGCACACTACCTACTACCATAGTACTCGAGCACAATCAAGCAGTCAAATATACATATTGCGGCAACTTCAACGTATGAAAATCACGAGGCTCGTACAAATCTAGATCTCAATAGAATTCATGCACTTTTTTTCTTGGTTGATCTGCTTGCTTTGAAGTTCGAACTAATTCAAAAACCGAATACATTCAGAACACTTGTTTCTACCCCTAGAAATTGATGTAGTTGAGGTACGACTAACTTAATTAAGTTTTTTTTTTGCTAAGTATATTTCAAAACAAAACCAGGATACAAGGAAATAGAGGGGCATCCCCCAGTCAACTGTCAACTTATACAGAGAAGCTAACCAGCTAAATGGAAACCAACATTACAAATGACTATGCCTAGAACAATAAGCTTACTGTGGATGGTTCCACATGAACCCACTGTTTGAACTTGTTACAAGTAAAAAGCTTTTCTTTAGCTATCCTCTTTACTTCACCAATAAGACATGTAGTAGGATGCCCTGGTCCAGGATTGTGTATACGAAAATTTCTCTCCTTCCAGACCAGATACACTGCGATAACAATAAATAAGCTGGCAATTTGCTTTCTTTTGCTTGTCAAGCTCGAGTTGCATAGCTGCCCGTTCTGAATGTCCAACCAGCTGTGCACATAGTCAAAAGGAAGAGCACTCCTAATTAGATCAATATAGGGGCATGTGGAGAATAGATGATGAACCGGCCATTGTTACATAACAGGCATTTTGGATCAGTGTGAATGCCAAACGCAATCATACGATCTTTAGTAAGAAGCATGTTCCTTAGAGCAAGCTAAGAGATGAAGGAGCATTTTGGAATATTAAAAGAGTTCCAAACCAGGTCAACCCACGCTACAACGGTACCTGTAGTACGAAAAGTATTCCAGATAGAGGATGCCTTAACATTAGAGGATTGCATACCATCCCAAGTTAAATAATCTTTGTTATGTATCTGCACGGAAGTGGCACGTCTACGAACCTCTACTACATCCATGTGATTGGACATTGGTAAGTCCCACGAACCATTCCTTAAGTAAACATTAATAAGGACAAGATTGATGGAGTTAGCCATGGGGATATTCGTATCAGAAATACTCAACAAGGGCTTTCTAGACGCCCAAGGATCATGCCAGAATCTGAATTATGACCTATATGATATCGTAGCAAATTCTCGTGCAGTAAGATTTTCCTCGCTGCCCAGCTACACTTATAAGGTAATTTCGTAGTCCAAAATGCCTTTTTTCTAAGAAGAGACTTGTGAAACCACAGAAGCCATATAGAATCAGTTGGGGGTTGAAGAAGCCTCCAAAGCTGGTAAAGAATGCCCGCAAAGTTCCACTCAAAGAGATTTTTAATCCCCAACCCACCTTCAGCCTTGGGCTTACTGCAATCCTCCCAGCTGACCTTATGTTGACATTTTCTCGAAGGTTTTGAGACCCACCCCATAAAAACTTGAACAATAATATATTGATTCTCTTAAGAACAGACTTTGGAAGGAAGATGAACATGCTCCAATATCCTACAATACCTGCAAGCACCACCTTAAGGAGTTGCAAACGACCAACAATACTAAAAAAGCGAGCAGTCCAAAGTTCTATTTTGTTGCATAATTTAGACACCAACGTGATACAATCTCTAGCTCGGAGTCTACTTGTGATAAGTGGGAGCCCCATATAGGTAATTGGGAGTGTACCTCTTTGAAAACCAGTTAGGTTGATGATTGAAGAAACAACATCCTCTCTCACGTTTCCAAAAAAGCATACAGATTTTGCATTATGAGCCTTAAGCCCAGAGACAGAGGAGAAAGCATTGAACCCCTCCATAAGAGCAGATATAGAGCCAGTATCACCCCTACTGAACATAAACACATCATCCGCAAAAACAATGTGATGAAGCTTAATATCCTTAGTTCTCCAGTGAAATTTAAATTGATTAGAGGATGTGCTTTTACTCAAAAACGATGACATAACTTCCATGGCAATCACGAACAGATACGGAGATAGGGAGTCACCCTATCTAAGCCCAGACTCCCCTTTGAAAAAACCTTTCAAACAGCCATTGAGCTTGATCGAAAATCTAGTGGAAGTTACACACACTTTCACCCAATTAATCTATAAACTTTGCTGGGAAACCCATACGATGCATAGCAGAGAAGATGAAGTCCCAATTCAGCATATCGAAAGCTTTTTGTATGTCTAATTTTATAGCACAACGAGGAGGTCCCGAGGCTAAGTGATAATCCTTACATAAAGCTTGAGCCAATAGCACATTATCCCCTATAGACCTTTTTGGCACAAATGCAGATTGATAGGAAGAGATTAGAGCTGGCAATACTTGCTTAAGAGGCTTGCAAGCATCTTAGAGATACATTTGTACAAGACATTACAGCAAGAGATGGGTCTATATTGCTTCATTTCAGTGGCGTTAGGTGTCTTTGGGACCAAACAAATAGCTACACCATTGATAATCTTTGGCATGGAAAGCGAATCGAAGAAAAAGAGGATACATTTTGTTACATCTGGCCAGGGGCGAACCTAGGAACCCACTCGAATTTCCATATATACTATACATGTATACATATTTTTAGCTAAATTGGCTTTGAATCAGTGGCAGGAACCCACTTGAACTTTGGGGAACACCCGAGTCCGAACCTCAATAACTACACATTTTGGTCATTTTTACTATTAGGAACCCACTGAACCTTTAATATATACTATACATGTATAAATTCTTAACAATAAAATTCATTGGTTCAGTGGTAGATTCAGGAAATTTGGTCAAGTTGACCAGGGTTCGAACACCACATAAGTTATGATGAGTTAATAGTTCGAGAATTATACACGTAGGATTAAGTTTCTTACATTATGCGATATTCATAATAAAAATCACATAATTCATTAAAATTGTCTATATTCGTTATTAATGTAAATTGTGCTCCATTTATCACATAAATATGAAAATTAAAATAATTTGAGACGACCCTCTATTTTTAATTTTTTTGCCTAAGCTTTGAGATGTATTTCGATTCCCCTCACACTTGACTTCATCATTTCTTTTCTTAGATCGATCTTAACTATGTTTTTGGAAGAATGAATCCAACAGTTATAATATCAATATAAATTTTCTACAACCACATGATATTTTAATATGCTCAATCATCCTCATCCACTTCTATTGAAAATAATACGTGTACTACTCCTACTCGTCTAAATACTACTTGTCCAAGCACTAAATTAACTAATATGCAACCTGCACTTGTACATAGATGAGTTGCTGAGCTGGATAGTTAGTTAGATTAGCTCGATAGTTAGTTAGAGTTTTTGGATGTATATATATAGATTAGAGAGCATTGTACAGAATCATCTTTTGTAAACTCTATCTGATCATTTTCTGAAATGAAGCTTTCTTCATAAATGTTTCTTGTTCTTGCTTGGTTTAGTGAAATTTAATATGGTATCAAAGCAAACCGGTAACGATCTTGATCTTCCGTGTCATCTTCTTCGTGCGAGCATCGTCCGCCATTAGAGCTTCAATCGAAAAGCTTTGAAAAAGCTTCGTGTCTCTGCTTTGTTTCTTGATTTCGGATCTTCGTCTTCATCTTGTTCATCAAAATCTGCAGAAATTTGCAGAATTACAAGGTGTTTTCTTCTTTTCTGAACTCAGAATTCATCGTTTCTGTTATTGTGTTTCAATTTCACTTAAAGATTTAGATCTTCTTTACAATCTGTTGTCCTGAACGTCGTTACTGATTGAATAATCACTGTTTTTTACTTGTTTCCGAACTGAGAAGTTAGTCGTTGTTCTGAAATTTGTTAATCTTCTGAAATTTTGCTTGATTGCGTGACAAATACAAATACTGATCCTTCTAGTGTGTATTATATTCATCCATCTGATGCGAATACAACACAACTTGTTTCAATCAAGTTTAATGGTAACAATTTCACTAACTGGAAAAGGTCGATGATGTTGATTTTATCTGCTAAGAACAAATTAGGATTTGTTAACGGAATGCTTAATGCACCAGCAACAACTTCACCAGACTATGATGCTTGGGAACGCTGTAATTCTCTTGTTATTTCTTGGATTTTGTTCAATCTTGATGAAACTATTGCGAGAAGTGTGTTGTTTCTTAAGAGTGCTAGATCGATTTGGAAAGATCTAGAAGAACGATTTGGTTGTTCATCTATCACAGAATTATATTCTTTAGAACAAGAATTGACAGAGATTTCACTTCAGAACAGTACAGTACAATCAACTAATTAATCTTATCAACAATCAGTTCTCATCAAATGATCAATCCAATGGACAATCTTCAGTCTATGCTATGCTGGCAGGTACAATCTGTCTAATGAGTAATACAAGAAGGTCAAATTGGGTAGTGGACAGTGGTGCCACTGACCATATTTGTCCAAATTTGGAGTGTTTTGTAGATTACATACCTATTGGCCATCTTGATACACATATTACTATTCCAGATGGAAGAAAAATCCCAGTCCTTCACAAAGGCACTGTGGTTCTTAATGACAGTATCACACTAAGAAATGTGCTCCATGTTCCAAATTTCCAGTTTTACCTAATCTCTGTCAATCAACTATGCAGAGATTTAAATTGCAGACTGATTTTCTCAGATAAACAATGTTTTGTTCAGGTCCCTTCTCGGAAAGATCAACTGATGCTTCTTGGTAATCTGAATGGTGGACTGTACACAATACACAATGGTGTTAAGACTGAAGCTGTTGTTCAATTGTCAAGTAGTACATCAAGTGCACTATCATCTCACTCTTCTGATGCTGCCAAATTATGGAATATGAGACTAGGCCATCTACCTTTTACTCAATTAAAAATTGTTAAACCAGATTGTTCTATTTCTGATTGTATGAATTCAGTCATTTGTCAAATATGTCCGCCTGCTCGACAATGTAGAAAGTCTTTTCCACATAGTTCTATAAAAACTACTGTTGTACTTGAGATGCTTCATATCGATCTTTGGGGACCATACAAGTCCAAAACCTATACACATTGTAATTCCTTTTTAACAATAGTTGATGATTTTAGTCGCTATACCTGGGTACATCTGTTGAAAACTAAAGCAGAAGTTGTAACAACCCCGATTTTTCCAGATTTATTATTATTATTACTTAAATATTTTATTGGTTTTCCGTAAAGGAATAATAAGATTGTGAATATTTAATTTTAATTTGAATTTGAATGCAGTTATGTGTTTAATTGTTAATAGGTTATTCGGGTAGACTGTATTTGGTACTGTCTGTGTTATTAAAAATGTTTATTAAAAATTTATATTTTTATCAAAAGTGATATATTTAGTTTGTTTTAAAATTTTATGGATCGAGTTGGTATTTTATTGGTACAAAAATTATACCCGATATTCTACCCGGTATCTTATCCGTGCCCCATTAATATTTGGGTGCATTATTAAAATATTTGAAAATTTTGTATTTTATATTTTTGATCAATCAGGGAAAATTTCGTGTAATTTATTATATTAAAATATATTTTTAGTTGATTTTATTGTGTTTTGATTTATTTTTAATGCATTTAAACGCATTATGATTTTTATTAAATAGGAAAATTATCCCATACGTGTTATGTGACTTCTGTGTAGCATAGATTATTTTATTCTATTTTTCTATAATTTTTATATTTTTAGAATACAGTTATTTCGCATTTTAATTTCCGGACCCAGCCCATGTTCTGAATTAAAGGCCTTGTTTTTTATAAAATTATTTTTTTACAATGATAGGATATATAAAAATGCATTATTTTGTAATTTTTGTAATATTCATAATTTTTGGGAAATTTTGATATATATATATATATATTACATTTGTTTAAAAATAAAAATTTTACATTTTTATCCCATAAAAATTATTTTTAAGGCATAATAATTTTAATTAGGGGTTAAAAGATGGCCCAAAATATTCATATGGGAGCCATGCTGGCCCTTTTTACTGACTGAAAACGCTACACCGTCTACCGTGATATGAGGGGTGTTGCGGAACACCGTGTTCCGTATCATGGGGTGTTGCGGAACACCGTGTTCCGTATCATGGGGTGTTGCGGAACACCATATTCCGTATCATGCACGGATACGGAACACCGTGTTCCGTATCATGCTAACACGGAAGATGGTGTTCCGTATCATGCATAATACGGAACACGGTGTTCCGTATTATGCTAACACGGAGGACGATTCTCCGTATCCCGTCGGTATTTCGGGCCATTTTTTTCAAAATCAGTATTTTGGGCAAAAACTTGTGAAAAATAGGCATTTTGGTAATTCTCGCTTTTGGGTATTAATTTTTGAATTATATAAATAGCAATCAGATTTTTTTATTAAAAAATTCATAAAAATCAGTTTTTATATATGGATAAATATAAAAATAAATATATTTTCTCTCTCATGTTCTTGAGGATCAAATCCAAATTTGAAGGTGTTATTGATATCGGATTTTGGTGTTCTTATGCTCAAATCGAAGCTCTTCATCTCTAGTTTCATAATCTACAATTAATTTCATCAGAGGGTAAATTTTCGATTTTATATCAATTTCCTTTTGAATCTGCAAATTAGGGTTCTTCATAAAATTTGGGGCTTTTCGATTCTTAGATTTTCCGGTTGAATTGATTGTTTGTATAGCTTCATATTGATTCCAAGAGTTCAATTCCATGTTCAATTTCATCGTTATATTGCTAGTTTGGTCAATTCGAATTCTAGGGTTCTTGAGTCAAATTAGGGCTTTTTGATTGAGTGATTTTCCGATTGATTTGATTGTTTGTGAAGCTTCTAGAGGTACTAAGGATCATATCTATGTGTTCAATTTGATTGTTCTTATGCCGGATTGTGATATTAAAGTTTATTAGTTTTAACCGAATCTTTGATTCAATTTTCCATCTTAGTGGTTGATTGTTTGTAAGATTAGTTGTCATGGATAGTTTGTAAATGTTCTAAGCTTCGTTTTGATACCAAAACCATGTCATTTGGTTCCCGATTTTGTGGAAAATGAATTTTGGCCGGATAAATTTAAGCTCGCCGGATTTCGTCCATTTATGGTCGATTCTTGCTTGTTTTGGTTCGTTTGTGGTGTGTTATAAGTTGCCCAGGAGTTTAGCAACGTTTTGATGTTAATTTGGTGTCCAAAGGATGCTCACCGGAGCGTTTTTGATGTTGGCTGGAAAATGGAGTTGCCGGTTACCGGCCGGCAACCTCCATTGTTGGTAGTCAAGCATTCAAAGGCTTGAATGTGTGGAGATGGTGATGAATAGTGCCGTTTGATCCAAAATTTTTCTAAAACTTTTCAAAAAAACTGTTTTTGGGTCAAATTTTTATAAAAATTTCTAAAATTTAGAATTCTTTTATGAATAATTATTTTAATTTCCAAAAATTAAATTTAATTAGTTAATTATTTTTAAATAATAATTTAATTAATTTAATTAATTGATTAATTCATTTTATTTGATTAATTATATTAATTAATTATTATTTAAATATATAGTTGACTTAATTGAATTCAAATATTTTATTCTAAAATATTTGTTATATTTTTATTAGTGATTAATAAATAATTAATTTGAATATTCAATTAATTTAATTATTAATTGAATTATTCTTATTAATTGCGTATTAATTAAACCGTTTGTCCGTTTTCAACGAGAAAAGTATTTCTGAAATTAGAAAAATGACCCAGTTCTTATAAAAATAGTTTTAAGTTAAAATTCAACTTTTAAATTTGGATCGACTTTTTACCAAACCTTTTTATTGAGTCAGTTATATCCGATAATTAGGGTTTTGACCCGTTTTCTGTTTTAAAAATATTGGATAAAATCTTTTTATGATCTGATCAACGTGCTATGTGATCTACCTATTAGTCTCTTTACGTGCGATGTGAATTATCGAAGTGTTTACTTCGAGGGTTAAGTGTTGTAATTATATTTCTATTTCTTTATCGAGGATTAATTGGTAAGTATTGACTTAGGTTTGTCAGCGGAGATATAATGAAGAGGGTTGGAGATAGATGTGGTATTCTTTGTGGGTTATGAAAATGGTCGAGATGGATACAGTATTATTTGTGGATTGTTGGATTTATTGTGAGGTGTCTTAACACCGGGAAAATGCCTATGTTCAAAGGGGATATTTCCAATTATTTTCTTCCGTCGTAGATATTGAAGTAGGCGCGCGGGCTCGATGTCAGCGGATCAGACTCGTGACAATCTCAAGAGCGTCAAACCAACGAATGATTGAAATAGAAGATTTTGATGCCGTAAAATAGAAGAAGATAGTTGTATTACTTCGGTGATACATATTAGCTAAGGATCTGAGGCAAGTATTTTCTTGATCATCAAACACTTTTATTTTATGTTTCATTGATTCACATCATGACAAATAGTTATTGTTCAGAGCTATTTGTGATTCTTAAATATTTTTGTGCGAACAAAGTTACTTGATATTGGTACCCTTGATGTGGGGAATTGTTTAAGATAAACTCTTCATATCCTTATTATCGTAGTAAATAATAGGGATGTGAACTGTAAGTGAAACTAAGCATTTCCTGTTGAATTCGGAAATTGCTCTATTGGATTGGAAAATGGTAAAGCGTAGGAGGCCATGATTGCTGTCATGGTCCAGTAATATTTAAGGAGGATATGGTAACCATTCCATCTTCATATAGGCTAACATTACTTGCCTATTTTGGTACCCTCATGAAATCCGGATTATACACACGGGTATAGCTGTACCAGTGGAGTATAAAGGGTCTCATTGCTTTTGAACCTGATCAGGGGGCAATGGTGTTTCAGTAAAGTGTATCCAATCCATATCGCCCGAATGGCTATTATATATTCTGAGTTGGCAGATGATTCATTTTTATGACATGCCAAATGATTTCAGTGATGATTTGAATTATATCACATTTGTTGATTCAGTTTTCTCTATAAACTGTTTTACATTTCAGTTGATTTTATGCCCCACTTATCCTGGTTTCATATCAAAATTTTTATACACTTGCTGAGCATTTCTTTCGCTCATACTTGCTGTTGTAATTCTAACATTTCAGTAAGGTAGTTTGGCGAGACTTATCCGCACAGTTCAGAAAGAGAAGAGGCGTGATGCTATTTCGAAGATGACTTGGCTCAGGATGTCTGCATTTAGTGTAAGATCTATTTTATATAATTGAGTTAATATTTATTATTATTATTATTATTATTATTATTATTATTATTATTATTATGTAATAGTCTAGTTGGCCTGGCGTACTTCTTATCGAAGTTACAACAGTGGTTTAAGGTTTGATCAAAGAGAATGTTGTAAAGAAGGAATACTTTCTATTTAATGGAATTTGGATTCTTGTTTCTAGCCCTATAACCTTAAAAGATCTTGGTATGTTGGGGTCACAGATGTTATATTTCCAGTGTTGGACAATCACAAGTCAATGATTATTATTAAGCAGATGTTTTATTTTGAGGATTTTTTCGTGACAACCAAATCTTCTGACCCCGGATTTTGGGGGTGTCACAGTTGGTATCAGAGCTGAGGTTATAGTAAACTAGAAACGAGAGTGTGTAGAAGTGTGTATAGCCAAGTAGGAACGTCAGAGCACATATAGAGTTCGTGTTGGACTATTGGATATAGTACCAATTAGTAAGTTAAGATTGGAGTACTCGTTTGAGATAGTTGTCCTGAACTGGATAGACCGTTTGCGAATGGAGATGTCTGCGGTGGAATCTTTTAAGATTATTACGATTCAACGACGATTTACGATATCGATGTCCTTAAAATGTGGAAAATATGAAGCTTGGAATCGAATGACAACCCTCGAAGAAGCTGACAAGGAAGGCATATGCGAAAACCTTGGCACTACCTTCTCTTCTTATAAATTATTTTGATATCCCTCCCAAAGAGATATTCTTTAAAAGATATATTTGCTTCAAAATAGTGACATTTGACACTTGTGTTCAACCTCCACTCTGGATTTCAATTATTTCAAAGGTTATTATGAAACCTACTTTCAAATTTCTGAGACTTTCAACTTTTTATTTTCCCCAATGGTTAATAATTTTATTTGCAATATATTACCACTTGTTCGGTACTTTCTTTCTGGATATTCTTTTCAGAAAATAACACCTTTGGAATTCCTTTCACACTTCTCTACTCCAATTGAGATGAACAACCCTATTTATAGGGGACACCAGGTATATCTGTCTGTGTGATAGAAGTTGGATGGGACGCCATCACTGGTGTGTTGCATATTACAAGAAGGCTGGCCACCTTTATTTGTAAATGTCGGAGCTAAGACACGCAACGTCGGGTTCATATGATCATATTGATCTCTCAATTATTCTTTCATTTCAAAGAATATTTGCTTTAAAATTCATAAATTGATAACCAAAAATGAGGGATATTTGCTACGATATGAAATCGCTTCTCTTCAAAATTTCATAATTTTTGTCATCACAAAAAGTTTTGAAGGTATGCCAATCAATTGGGAATAAGTTAACCTTGACGGGATGAATTAAGACTTAGCGATAGGATTACAACGAGCAAAAGCAGATCAAGATACGATTAGAATACTAATGGCGGATAATGGAGTCAATTCGTTTTCTCTTTGTCTATTAACGCTACGTTACTGCAAAGTTGGTTCGATTTTATATGGAAGAAAAGCAAGTGTGGATGATGAAGGAGTTAAGGAACCCTAGGGATTTCTTTTCCTCAGTGGATTCCGAGGACGGAATCCCTTTAAGGAGGGAAGATTGTAACAACCCCGATTTTTCCAGATTTATTATTATTATTACTTAAATATTTTATTGGTTTTCCGTAAAGGAATAATAAGATTGTGAATATTTAATTTTAATTTGAATGCAGTTATGTGTTTAATTGTTAATAGGTTATTCGGGTAGACTGTATTTGGTACTGTCTGCGTTATTAAAAATGTTTATTAAAAATTTATATTTTTATCAAAAGTGATAAATTTAGTTTGTTTTAAAATTTTATGGATCGAGTTGGTATTTTATTGGTACAAAAATTATACCCGATATTCTACCCGGTATCTTATCCATGCCCCATTAATATTTGGGTGCATTATTAAATATTTGAAAATTTTGTATTTTATATTTTTGATCAATCAGGGAAAATTTCGTGTAATTTATTATATTAAAATATATTTTTAGTTGATTTTATTGTGTTTTGATTTATTTTTAATGCATTTAAACGCATTATGATTTTTATTAAATAGGAAAATTATCCCATACGTGTTATGTGACTTCTGTGTAGCATAGATTATTTTATTCTATTTTTGTATAATTTTTATATTTTTAGAATACAGTTATTTCGCATTTTAATTTCCAGCCCCTGTTCTGAATTAAAGGCCTTGTTTTTGATAAAATTATTTTTGTACAATGATAGGACATATAAAAATGCATTATTTTGTAATTTTTGTAATATTCATAATTTTTGGGAAATTTTGATATATATATTACATTTGTTTAAAAATAAAAATTTTACATTTTTATCCCATAAAAATTATTTTTAAGGCATAATAATTTTAATTAGGGGTTAAAAATAATTTTGGGTATTAATTTTTGAATTATATAAATAGCAATCAGATTTTTTTTTTATTAAAAAATTCATAAAAATCAGTTTTTATATATGGATAAATATAAAAATAAATATATTTTCTCTCTCATGTTCTTGAGGATCAAATCCAAATTTGAAGGTGTTATTGATATCGGATTTTGGTGTTCTTATGCTCAAATCGAAGCTCTTGATCTCTAGTTTCATAATCTACAATTAATTTCATCAGAGGGTAAATTTTCGATTTTATATCAATTTCCTTTTGAATCTGCAAATTAGGGTTCTGCATAAAATTTGGGGCTTTTCGATTCTTTGATTTTCCGGTTGAATTGATTGTTTGTATAGCTTCATATTGATTCCAGGAGTTCAATTCCATGTTCAATTTCATCGTTATATTGCTATTTTGGTCAATTCGAATTCTAGGGTTCTTGAGTCAAATTAGGGCTTTTTGATTGAGTGATTTTCCGATTGATTTGATTGTTTGTGAAGCTTCTAGAGGTACTAAGGATCATATCTATGTGTTCAATTTGATTGTTCTTATGCCGGATTGTGATATTAAAGTTTATTAGTTTTAACCGAATCTTTGAATCAATTTTCCATCTTAGTGGTTGATTGTTTGTAAGATTAGTTGTCATGGATAGTTTGTAAATGTTCTAAGCTTCGTTTTGATACCAAAGCCATGTCATTTGGTTCCTTATTTTGTGGAAAACGAATTTTGGTCGGATAAATTTAAGCTCGCCGGATTTCGTCCATTTATGATCGATTCTTGCTTGTTTTGGTTCGTTTGTGGTGTGTTATAAGTTGCCCAGGAGTTTAGCAACGTTTTGGTGTTAATTTGGTGTCCAAAGGATGCTCACCGGATCGTTTTTGATGTTGGCCGGAAAATGGAGTTGCCGGTTACCGGCCGGCAACCTCCATTGTTGGTAGTCAAGCATTCAAAGGCTTGAATGTGTGGAGATGGTGATGAATAGTGTCGTTTGATCCAAAATTTTTCTAAAACTTTTCAAAAAAACTGTTTTTGGGTCAAATTTTTATAAAAATTTCTAAAATTCAGAATTCTTTTATGAATAATTATTTTAATTTCCAAAAATTAAATTTAATTAGTTAATTATTTTTAAATAATAATTTAATTAATTTAATTAATTGATTAATTCATTTTAATTGATTAATTATATTAATTAATTATTATTTAAATATATAGTTGACTTAATTGAATTCAAATATTTTATTCTAAAATATTTGTTATATTTTTATTAGTGATTAATAAATAATTAATTTGAATATTCAATTAATTTAATTATTAATTGAATTATTCTTATTAATTGCGTATTAATTAAACCGTTTGTCCGTTTTCAACGAGAAAAGTATTTCTGGAATTAGAAAAATGACCCAGTTCTTATAAAAATAGTTTTAAGTTAAAATTCAACTTTTAAATTTGGATCGACTTTTTACCAAACCTTTTTATTGAGTAAGTTATATCCGATAATTAGGGTTTTGACCCGTTTTCTGTTTTAAAAATATTGGATAAAATCTTTTTATGATCTGATCAACGTGCTATGTGATCTACCTATTAGTCTCTTTACGTGCGATGTGAATTATCGAAGTGTTTACTTCGAGGGTTAAGTGTTGTAATTATATTTCTATTTCTTTATCGAGGATTAATTGGTAAGTATTGACTTAGGTTTGTCAGCGGAGATATAATGAAGAGGGTTGGAGATAGATGTGGTATTCTTTGTGGGTTATGAAAATGGTCGAGATGGATACAGTATTATTTGTGGATTGTTGGATTTATTGTGAGGTGTCTTAACACCGGGAAAATGCCTATGTTCAAAGGGGATATTTCCAATTATTTTCTTCCGTCGTAGATATTGAAGTAGGCGCGCGGGCTCGATGTCAGCGGATCAGACTCGTGACAATCGCAAGAGCGTCAAACCAACGAATGATTTAAATAGAAGATTTTTATGCCGTAAAATAGAAGAAGATAGTTGTATTACTTCGGTGCTACATATTAGCTAAGGATCTGAGGCAAGTATTTTCTTGATCATCTTAAACACTTTTATTTTATGTTTCATTGAGTCACATCATGACAAATAGTTATTGTTCAGAGCTATTTGTGATTCTTAAATATTTTTGTGCGAACAAAGTTACTTGATATTGGTACCCTTGATGTGGGGAATTGTTTAAGATAAACTCTTCATATCCTTATTATCGTAGTAAATAATAGGGATGTGAACTGTAAGTGAAACTAAGCATTTCCTGTTGAATTCGGAAATTGCTCTATTGGATTGGAAAATGGTAAAGCGTATAAGGCCATGATTGCTGTCATGGTCCAGCAATATTTAAGGAGGATATGGTAACCATTCCATCTTCCTATAGGCTAACATTACTTGCCTATTTTGGTACCCTCATGAAATTCGGATTATACACACGGGTATAGCTGTACCAGTGGAGTATAAAGGGTCCCATTGGTTTTGAACCTGATTAGGGGGCAATGGTGTTTCAGTAAAGTGTATCCAATCCATATCGCCCGAATGGCTATTATATATTCTGAGTTGGCAGATGATTCATTTTTATGACATGCCAAATGATTTCAGTGATGATTTGAATTATATCACATTTGTTGATTCAGTTTTCTCTATAAACTGTTTTACATTTCAGTTGATTTTATGCCCCACTTATCCTGGTTTCATATCAAAATTTTTATACACTTGCTGAGCATTTCTTTCGCTCATACTTGCTGTTGTAATTCTAACATTTCAGTAAGGTAGTTTGGCGAGACTTATCCGCACAGTTCAGAAAGAGAAGAGGCGTGATGCTATTTCGAAGATGACTTGGCTCAGGATGTCTGCATTTAGTGTAAGATCTATTTTATATAATTGAGTTAATATTTATTATTATTATTATGTAATAGTCTAGTTGGCCTGGCGTACTTCTTATCGAAGTTACACCAGTGGTTTAAGGTTTGATCAAAGAGAATGTTGTAAAGAAGGAATACTTTCTATTTAATGGAATTTGGATTCTTGTTTCTAGCCCTATAACCTTAAAAGATCTTGGTATGTTGGGGTCACAGATGTTATATTTCCAGTGTTGGACAATCACAAGTCAATGATTATTATTAAGCAGATGTTTTATTTTGAGGATTTTTGCGTGACAACCAAATCTTCTGACCCTGGATTTTGGGTGTGTCACAGAAGTGGCAAGTATTCTTCAATATTTTGTTAACTATGCAAAAAACCAATTTAAGTCTAAAGTTCTATGTATACGTTCTGATAATGTTTTATAGTTAACAGAGGGCACCCTAAAGCAATTCTATCTGAAAAAAGGGATAATTAATCAAACTTCGTGTGTTCATACTCCCCAACAAAATGGGGTTGTTGAACGAAAACATCGTCATTTGCTCGAAACTGCTAGAGCATTGTTCTTACAGTCAAAGATTCCAGAACGATATTGGGGGGAAAGTATTTTATGTGCAACTTATCTCATCAATCGAATGCCTTTGTCAAGCATTGGTAATGTTACCCCTTACTCTGTTCTCTATCATGAAGACCCTGATTATGACATGCTCAGAAATTTTGGATGTCTTTGTTACGTTTCTACATCAAAGGTCCAACGTTCAAAATTTCAGCCTCGAGCAGAACCAGGTGTTTTTCTTGGCTACCCTCCTCATCAAAAGGGCTATAAGGTTCTTAATCTCTGCACAAATCAAATTCTTATGTCACGTGATGTTACATTTCATGAATTTCATTTCCCATTTCACTTACATTCTTCTACAAATTATTCTTCTAATTCAATAATTCTTCCTGCTGTTACACCTATTCAAGATTATTCTGATCCACCACAGCCTTTCCCACAGACTAATCACACTACTCATACAACAACACAGCATTCTAATACTACTGTACCACCACTTGTTCCTAATAGACCTGCACGAACACGTAATACTCCTGCTTATCTTAAAGACTACCATTGTCATATATCAACAAATGCTCCTGTTTGTAATCTAGTTTCTTCTGAGAATTTCAATCCAAAACATACAGCTCATATTTCCCAATTATGTAATATCACTGAGCCTTCCTCTTATAAAGAAGCATCTATTGATCCATTATGGGTAGAGGCTATGAATAAAGAATTGCAGGCTCTTGAAAATACTCATACCTGGGATCTTGTTCCATTACCACCTGGTAAGAAGTGTATTGGTTCGAGATGGGTATGCAAAGTCAAGTTAAAGTCTGATGGTTCTTTGGAACGCTGCAAAGTTCATCTTGTGGCAAAAGGTTATAATCAGCAATATGGCATCGACTACGAAGAAACCTTTTCTCCTGTTGTAAAAATGAATATAATTCGGTGTCTTATTGCGTTAGCTGCTACCAGAAAATGGGAATTGTTCCAACTTGATGTTAACAATGCCTTTTTACACGGTGATCTCAAACAAGAGGTATACATGACCCCTCCTTCTGGTTTACATGTACCATCTCATTTAGTTTGTCGTCTGATTAAGACAATATATGGTCTTAAACAGTCTAGTCGCGAATGGTTTGATAAATTGCATCTGGAGCTCACATCTCAGGGTTTCACACAATCTAAAAAAGATTATAGTCTATTTCTTAAAAAGACTGGTTCTTTAATAGCCATTATGGATGTCTATGTTGATGATATCATACTAACTGGTACTTGTTATTCCCAGATTACACACTTGTATAATTGTAGAAGGGGGGGTTGAATACAATTCTTGATATTTATAAATTTCTGATAAGAACTTCAGAAACTTATGAAGAGATAATTGCAATGTAAGAATTATACACAAACACATATAAAATCAGGTGGTTAAAATGCACCACCTGAAGCTTTTATTTGAAGAAAACTCTGTGATACAAAATGTACACAGCTGCCGTTTTACAACTCTTTGCTTCTAAAGATATTCAAGAAACCCTAAGCAAATATGTCTGTTTTCTTAACCTACAAAGAGTTGCTACACTTGGTTATATATCCCAAGTTTTACAAGTACTACTGGAATAAGATAATACTAATCTAATTCTAGTTGACTTGCTACTACACTCCAAATACATATGTAGCCGAAAGGTTGTCCTTGTGTTCAGACATGTCTCCTGCACCTTTCTTGTATTCATAGTGTAAATGGAATGCTTCTTTCTTCTGTGTTTCCAAAGTATGGCTGCCATACTGCTTTTTGTATCTACTATAAACTCATGTGATCTGTCAGTCAAACATGTCCTTATCAACTGCTAATCTCCAGCTAATCATAGAAAACAGTGTCAATGATTATCCGTTGATGATGTATACTGACATCCGTTGATGATGTATAGAGCAGTATCCGTTGATATTGGGACTTGAGCTGTATCCGTTGATAGAGTGAATTTGAGTTGTATCCGTTGATAGAGTTTAGTCTTCATCCGTTGATACACTTTCACTTAGACAGAATTACATAGCATAGCTTATTTACAATTGGCTACCCTATTCTGCCTATCCGTTGATAGTCAACATGACTGTGGATAAAAACACTATCAACTGATAACATAGAGATACTGCAGTGTGCTACAAAACCTCATCCGTTGATGAGCTACCTGTCAACGGATAGAGTTATAAATCCTCATCCGTTGACAGCTACAAAACCTTAAACAATTTGATTGATTGTGAAGTTATCATCAAGTACAACATATTCCTAACAATCTCCCCCAATTTATACTTGATGGCAATAAAGCATAAATTCAGGACCTTGATGATAACAAAACATTCCTAAAGATATATAAAGAACAATACATAAATTGTATTAAGCTACAATAATTGAAAAACTGAAAGTTTGAGAAATTTACAGAGAAGTGCTCCTCTAGACTGAGCAGATTAGGACTGTTTCTTTCCTCTCGTTGGCATCACCCTTGATTTTCCTTCCTTGGCAGAGTTGGACTCAATCTGTATTTGGAGTTGCCTATAGAAGGCATCTTCTTCATCTACCTTTGGATTTAGCTTCTGTTGTAGCCATCTCAGGTATTGAGAACTAGCCTTTGGCAGTTGGTCTTCTAACCTGAAGAATCTCCTGTTACCATCTTCATCCCTGAACTCCATCATCCAGAAAGGTTGGAGGTGGATTTTCTGTCCATTGTATGGGATCTTCATTTTCCTTGGTAGACTTGATGGTGAGTTCCAATCCCTCCTTATTTGTTCTATTTTGTCCAGTATCTCCCCTTTTGCTATCTTGGAGAACCCTGTGTATCTCTTGATTGCAGAGAACACTTTGGTTAAGGTATGATAATTTTCTCCAAGAACCCTTTGTAGTGGCCATGTCCTTTCCGTTCCTCCCTTGTATACAAAGACCAATCTTTCAGGCAAATGTTTATATTTGTCAATTCCTCTTACTTCTGACAATTCATCCAGATAAAGATTCATGTCAGAGTATTCTTCAATATCTGCCTGATAGATAAAATCATCCTTGTTTTCCAAGATTGGCTGCCTGACAATTGCAGGTACCCTAGCAACTTGAATTGGTTCCTTTGAAGGTTGCTTCCTTGGTTTCCTTTTCTTCTGTGTAGGCTTCTGTTGAGGCTTCAGCAAGAATGAAGGAACCTCAATGGAGTCAAGATTCATTGGTTCCTCTTTAGGTACTATAGGCTCACCATGGAAATTTACATCTGGGTTGAATACTTTCACATCAATAGGTTGTGATGAACCAACTGTCTCTTTGTTTTCAGTTTCTGGAGAGACAGGCCTCCTTGCATGTGATTTTAATCTCTTGGATTTGGGGACTGATTTCCCTTTCTTTTTGAATTTGGGGACTTCCTCAGGTTCCCTCAATTCATCCTCTACCTCATCCAATAACTCTTGAGCCAGCCTTGCTTGCTTCTCATCTGAGTTTTCATATAGATATTCAGTGCTTGGTTGAGATTCTCTTAGCAGCCTTGAAGTTTCTTCTCTCTTAGCTTCAACAAATCTAGGATGGCTGTTGGATATGTTTAGAACTTTTCCATTCCTTATGATTACAGCCATCCATTCTCTTACACAACTGTTAGCCTTCTCCTTGAATTCCTTGATTGCCTTACCCATCAACTTCTCTTCATCATCCTTGGGAAATGGAAAGTCCAGTTGTAACTTGTTCTTCCCATTTGCTTTTGGTGGTGAGAAGGGTCTTGATTTGATGTAGGGTTCAAATTCCTTAACATGAGAAGGCTCAGCATCATAGAATGTAGGAGCCACAATTGCTGGAGTGAGCACCTTCAGAATTGTTGTAGATATTGTTGGAGCTGAGGTTTGGCTAGAGAACAGATTTGATGCAATAGATTGATTGATCAATCTTTCTGTCCTCATTATCCTTTCATAGTTTTCTTCTTTCATCTTTTGGAGAGCTTCAATTTTGGCTAGCTTTTCTTCTTCTGTCAAGTTTGAAAGATCAAACTCTCCATATAGAGGTTTGGATTTGCTGGGGGAAGCTGTGACAATGAATTCTTGTGGATTGACCACTATGGTAGGCTGCTGCTCCCCCTCACTTGCTGCTTCCCTTCTTTCAGAAATTAAGATTTGACTTGAAGTTGCCACAGCCTCTTTTACTTTCTCCCCCTTTTTGTTAGCATCAAGGGTTTGACTAGAAGTTGGGGCTGCAACTAACCTTTCTAGCAGTTGGGTTTGCAGTTTCTGATGTTGAAGAAATTGCTCCATCTGGGATTCCATCTTTTCCACTCTTGAAGTGAGAAGTTGCACAGATTTAGCCAGGTTGTCTTCTTTGAGAAACCTTTGTTGCAACACCCTCTGAGTGGCTGTAGGAGCTAGTTGCTCTAGCTTGGAATCCACAGAGATTTTCACATCCTTGATTTCTTGTTTGACCTCCTCTAAATTGGATCTCTGAATCACCATTTGCATCTTTTGTAACTTTAGGGAGTCAATTGCCTGTTGAAGAACAACCTTTCTCTGTGGATCTGCTTCTGGGTGCTCAGCCAGGGCAGATTTATATTGCCTTATGATTTCCATATCAAGTTGGTGATAGGTGTAGTTTTGAGCAAATGCAAAATCATGAATACTGCTACCACCTTCATCTTCAGAGCTCTGGCTGTCTTCATCTTCAGAATTGTCAAATTCATCACTCTCAGCAGTGGTTGGCAGAGCTGCTATAGATTCCTTAGCTCTAAGTAGAGATTGTGAGGTGTGCACTAGGTGCAGTGCCTCCTCTGCTTCCACATTGCCCTGTTGTGCCAGAATTTGATAGGCAGGAACAGGGTGAGTAAAGGTTTCAGCATCCAGAGAAATGGAGTCAATCATGGACTGATATTCTCTTTGAAATTCCATTTCCTTGGATGCATCCTCAACCCCCATTGACTCACTAGCAATGGCTGCTTCTTCCATCCTTATCTCTCCTGTAGTCCCTTCTCTCACCTCATCTCTCTTTTCTTGCATCAAGGGCTCCCCTTGGCTCACACCTCTCACACCCTCACCTTCACCTACTAAGGTGGTACTCTCCAACTCTCCTTTTGCCTGACCGGAAGAAATGGCCAGCCTCTCATTATTTATCTCTCCTTTTGCCTGCTCACAAGGCAGCCTCTCACTCCCTTCCCTCAAACCTAAAAGTGTTTCAACTACTGAGAACTCCTCTACACTTGACACTGGAATGTCAGATATAGCAGTGGTAGAGTGAGTTATCAACGGATAAGGAATATCCGTTGATGAAGTAGTTATAGCTGTCAACGGATGGCTAGATAGAGGCGCATCCGTTGATGGAGAAACACTTGTCAACGGATGAAGGATATCCGTTGAGGAAGGAATAATTATATCCGTTGAAGAGAAAACCAACACTGAATCTGTGGAGATTGATTTTAAGTTCGAGGCCACAGTCTGTGTTGAGAATTCTGGAAGGGAAGATTGATGGTCCAACAAATCATCTAAAAGATGATGACCACCAATTATAGAGTGGGGCTTCTCCAAGAATCTTAAAGATGGAGAATCAGGAATTGATGTAGATATCATATCCACATCCAGAGAAGGAGTTGGTGATGGTGGATTGTAATGTGTATCGATTTGAAGATTAAGATCAAGGGGCTGTGACTCCACATTTATTGAAGTCACATCAAACTGAGTTTGAGAAGGTACAGTTTCCTGTACAGTGTGTGTGCCCTGTGATTCCCCTGTGGTTTTAGATTTCACTCTTCTTCCATAGGTTTTTGAGATTGGGCTATATGTGTCCCTAACCCTCTTGTGCAGTGTTCCTTGTGGGGAACTTGATTCAGTAGTCACACTCTTTTGGGAGAGTGTGACTAGAATTTGGCCTGTAGTTACATTAGCAGTCTTTTGAGAGACTGAAATGGTGGTTGCACTCATCTCTCCTTCCTTATCCTTAGGGCTTCTTTGATGTTCACCCTGTCCCTCACCACTCACTACCACCTTCACACTCCCCTCAAGAGGTTTGGTAGTTTTTACAACAGGTGTCTTTTGAGAGACACTTGAGGTTTGCCTTTTAGAATGTGGTTTTGGAACTTTGGATTTGGTCACTTTGGTAGGAGCCTGTTTGGTCACAACTACAGACTCCATTGTGACACTAGAAGGTAAAGAAATTTGGGGGTTGGAGATAGAGGTTTCAGAGTTAGAGATAGTTACCTGAACAATTGGTAGATATACCAACTGTACTCCTGCATTGAGGTTCATTCGAATCAGGTCACTTAAGACTCTCTTCTCCTGAACAAAACATTGGAACTTGCTATCCGGGTTAGCAATGGATAGCTTATTCTCAGACACATGCAGTGCTAAGAGCATTAAAAATCTAGCAAAGTAGATATTCTTGCTCCTAGTTTCCTTTTTACCCAACTTTGCAGCTATCTCATACAAAACTAATGTGCCAAAATTATAGAATTTATCATTTAAAAGCATACACATCATTGTTAGCATGGACAGGGTAACAGCATCAAAATTGCTAATTTTTCCTGAAAAAGTTTTAATGAAGGCATCACAGAAGTAGCTCCATTCTTTAACCATTCCTTTTCTAGCAATTTTCCCTAAGTTTTCAGTACTAAGGGCATAATTAATAGAATTAAGCATGGCAACAATTTCAGCATCAGTAGGTACTTTCAGACAGTTATTCTCAGGCAATTTTAAACAAGCAGTTATTACATCAGAATTAACCACATAGTTTTTACCCTTTAAAGAAAAAGCAATTGTACCGTCTGTGCCATTGTACTCAGCAGATGTCCACATTTCTTCAATTACCTCGTGGATTAAGGGAGTGGTAGCCGTCATAGCATATGACAGTTTGCATTTCTTCACGAAACTCATCAAAGTGTGGTAAGCTTCTGGAGCATTCACTGTGTCAACAAAGGCCGCGAAATTGTTCTTCTCATAGGTAAACCCAGTGGAGGACATCATCTTAACAATAGGCGCCATTGAAGTGATTGAACTTTGGTTACAGAGAGTTTTAGGGAAGAAGATGCAGTTAACTTTTGATATGCTTGAAAATGAATAAAAGTGAGATGTGAGAGTACAAGTCCGCCTTTTATATTTTTCAAGAATTAAAAATGAAATAATTAAAAGTAATTACTCCATTGGTCAAAAGTAACTGTCAGATAGTAAATAAAAAGAGAATAAGTACAGCCATGATTAGATATACACGGTTACCAACGGAAAAGAAAAAAAAAAAATGTATATCAACGGATATAGAATGAACGGTTGAGATACAGTTTATCCGTTGATGACGTGGATAGCCTGTTACCCGTTGACATGCAAAAATCTAGTAATGTGTTTATACTATCAACGGATAAAAGGATATCCGTTGATAAGCTAATTTTGCCTTAGGCAAAATTTCTGCAGAAAATTTTTCTGAAAGTTTTCACTTTCAGGTAAATCAAAACACATTTCCAGCTTCAAATCATTGAAATCAAATATCACTAGGAATTATGACAAATTAAGCATACCTAGCTCACCTACCAATCTTGTGAATGTGGATTCATCAAGAGGCTTGGTGAAGATATCTGCAAGCTGCATTTCACTTGGCACAAAGTGCATTTCTACTGTACCATTCATCACATGTTCTCTAATGAAGTGGTATTTGATGTCAATGTGCTTGGTTCTCGAATGTTGCACTGGATTCCCTGTGATGGCAATAGCACTTGTGTTGTCACAGAAAATTGGAATCTTCTCAACTTTTAGACCATAGTCAATGAGTTGGTTTCTCATCCATAGAATCTGTGCACAACAGCTTCCAGCCGCAATGTACTCAGCTTCAGCTGTAGAAGTGGAGACTGAGTTTTGTTTCTTACTGAACCATGACACAAGCCTGTTTCCTAGAAATTGACAGGAACCTGTAGTACTTTTCCTATCAACTCTGCAACCTGCATAATCTGCATCTGAATAGCCAGTTAGATCAAAACCAGATTCTCTTGGGTACCAAATGCCAAGGTTTGGTGTTCCCTTGAGATACCTGAAAATTCTTTTAATAGCTATTAAGTGAGACTCTCTAGGATCAGCTTGAAATCTAGCACAAAGACAGGTAGAAAACATTATATCAGGTCTACTAGCTGTTAGGTATAAAAGTGAACCTACCATGCCTCTATAACTTGAGATGTCCACAGACTTTTCCTTAGTATTCAACTCAAGCTTAGTTGCAGTGGCCATAGGTGTTTTAGCAGATGTACAATCCATTAAGTCAAATTTCTTTAAGAGATCATAAATATATTTTGTTTGACTTATGAAAATGCCCTCATTAACTTGCTTTACTTGTAGGCCAAGAAAGTAAGTTAATTCACCCATCATACTCATTTCATACCTACTTTGCATGAGTTTGGCAAACTTTTTGCAAAGCTTCTCATCTGTAGACCCAAAAATAATATCATCTACATAGATTTGAACAAGTATTGAAGAGCCATTAATATCCCTATGAAATAAGGTTTTATCTACTGTACCTCTAGTGAAGTGGTTCTCCAAAAGAAATTGAGATAAAGTGTCATACCAGGCTCTTGGTGCTTGCTTCAAACCATAAAGTGCTTTCATGAGAAGATATACATATTCTGGAAATTCTGGATCCTCAAAACCAGGAGGTTGATGGACATAGACCTCTTCTTCCAGTTCCCCATTTAGAAAGGCACTTTTGACATCCATCTGATAGACTTTGAAATTGGCATGTGCTGCATAGGCTAGAAAGATTCTTATTGCCTCAAGTCTTGCTACTGGAGCAAAAGTTTCATCAAAATCTATTCCTTCTTCTTGAGAATAGCCCTTTGCCACTAATCTAGCTTTATTCCTCACAATTATGCCATTTTCATCTGTCTTATTCTTGAGAACCCATTTAGTACCTATGACACTTCTATCATCAGGTTTGGGCACAAGCTTCCATACTTTATTCCTTTCAAATTGATTTAGCTCTTCTTGCATTGCTAACACCCAATCTGGATCTAGAAGGGCATCTTCCACTTTCTTAGGTTCCTCTTGAGATAGGAAGCTACTGTATAGACATTCAGCTTGAGTGGCCCTTCTAGTTTGGACTCTTGAATTTGATTCACCAATGATTAACTCAAATGGATGATTTCTAGTCCATTTTCTTGCAGGTGGAAGATTTGATCTTGATGAGGTTGCTTCATTTCCATGATCATGTTGATTTAGCATTGAACTTTGACCATGAGAAACTCCCCCTGAGTTTGTTGTCCTTGCTGAGTTATGAAGTTGACTGTCAATGGATGCATCATTTTGCCTGTCGACGGATGCTTGAGAATTTCTATCAACGGATGCATCTCTAATAGTGTCAACGGATGTTGCAGAATGACTGTCAACGGATGCTCCAGAATGACTATCAACAGATGCTTCATTTACAGTGTAAGCATCACTTCTAGTTGGTGTAACAGCTCTAGGTGGATCTCTGTGGTCATGATCTTCATTCTCCTCATCATCATCATAGTACATTCTTCCTTCACCTTCATTCTCAAATTCCAACTTTTCATGGTAGCCTTCATCATTTAGGCCTAGAATCTTTTGATCATCAAACACAACATGTACAGACTCCATAACAATGTTGGTTCTTAGATTGTAGACCTTGTAGGCTTTCCCTGCTGCATATCCAACGAAAATAGCTTCATCTGCCTTTGCTTCAAATTTGCCTAAATTATCTCCATGATTCCTTAGCACAAAACACTTACATCCAAAGACATGTAGAAAAGCTAAAGTTGGTTTCTTGTTGGTTAATAACTGATAAGGAGTCATTCCTCTAGCTTGATTGACCAAGGAAATATTCTGAGTAAAGCATGCAGTGTTGACAGCTTCAGCCCAGAAATATGTTGGTAATCTTGATTCACTTAACATTGTTCTAGCTGCTTCAATGAGAGTTCTGTTTTTCCTTTCAACAACCCCATTTTGTTGAGGTGTTCTGGCAGCAGAAAACTCATGGACAATTCCATTCTCTTCACAGAAAATCTTCATTGTGGAATTTTTGAATTCAGTACCATTGTCACTTCTGATCCTTTGAACTCTGTCTTCAGAACCATTGTTTAGCATTCTGAGGTGATTGATAATGATTTCACTTGCACAATCCTTGGAGTGCAGGAAGAAAGTCCATGTGAACTTAGAAAAATCATCTACAATCACCAGACAGTATTTCTTCTTTGAAATAGACATGACATTTACTGGACCAAATAAATCCATATGCAGCAATTGAAGAGGCTTAACAATGGATGACTCTGTCTTGCTTTTGAAAGATGATTTCTTTTGTTTCCCTAATTGGCAGGCATCACATAGCCCATCTTTGACAAACTCCAAATGAGGGATTCCTCTAGCAAGATCCTTTCTTACCAAATCATTCATAACTTTAAAATTCAAATGTGACAGCTTCTTATGCCATAGCCAACTCTCATCCTTACTTGCTTTGCTGAAGAGACAAGTAATGGATTCTGAGCATGCTGAATTGAAGTCAGCTATGTAAACATTTCCTTTTCTAAAGCCTGTCAATACCACATTGTTGTCTTCCTTGGCAGAAACAACACAGGCTTCTTTTGTGAACTTTACTTCATAGTCTTTGTCACAAATCTGACTGATGCTCAGCAAATTGTGCTTTAAACCTTCAACTAAAGCCACTTCTTCAATGATGACATTGTCTTTTGAAATCAGGCCATATCCCTTAGTATATCCTTTGCTGTCATCTCCAAAGGTAATTCTAGGGCCAGCTCCTTCCTTGAACTCTGTGAGCAGGGTTGAATCTCCTGTCATGTGCCTAGAACATCCACTGTCTAGGTACCATAGATTCCTTCTGTTTCCCTGCACACATTTCAAAAACAAATCAAGTTGATTTTGGTACCCAAGCTTCCTTGGGTCCTTTCTTGTTAGCCTTTGACTTTGCACTCTTAGCATTCTTCATCTTAGGTGTAGATGCTTGAGTAATGGGGTTTGACAAATGCTCATTTGCATGAATATTGGATGCATGCATGTGTGGAAAATTGGCATACATATTATTCATGTTAGGTAGGTTCCATGACATTTGTGGCACATTCATAGATTGAAAGTATGGATTAGACACATATGGCATGTTCACATATGGATTTGAAAAACTAGCATTTTGATACAAACCAGGCATTGCAGGCATACATGGCATTGGTTGAGGTATATGAACAGGAGCCTTGTTAACAATCTTGCAATTAGAAGATAAATGATTGACACTATTACAATTACTACAAGTTTTCCTAGGAGCAAACTTGTCAGGAGAGTAATTGTTTTTCTTGTTGATGCCTATCTTACCGTTTCTGTTCTTTTTCTTTTTGCCCTCAATTTCTACCTTTTCATTGTCTGATTTACCAACAGCCTTTATGTTGTGTAAATCACCTGTCTTAGTCTTCCCACTGGATTTGGTTTTGCTGCACTCACCACTAACAAAATTCTTGTTTACTGGACCATACTTGATGTCCAGTTTCCTAAGTTCCTTCTTACCAACAGACTTTTTGTTAGTCGACGGATACCTCTCATCCGTTGACGGTTCATCTGTCAACGGATGATCACTATCCGTTGATTCACAAATAGTCTCTAGATCCTCAAGGCCAGGTTCTAGCTCCTTTTTCTTTTGAGTCCAGGTATCCTTTACAAAAGATTCTATTCCCTGAACTTCTATTATGTTTTGAGAAACATTCCTACTACTTTGAAATTTAGCAATTATCCCTTGTTCTTTTTCAAGCTGGTCTTTTAAAATCAGTTCTCTTTTTAACACAGCTTCAAGTTCACTTTTAGCATTATTGCAATCAACTCTCATTTTCTCAAATTCTAGAAATTGAGATTCTAGAGCAGCATTTCTATCACTTAAAAACAGATTAGACTCTTTAATTCTATTGTTCTCTTTAGTAAGTGATTTAAGAGTAACACTTAAGTGATATAGTTCAGTAGACATTTCATCTATAACACTATTGCATTCCTCTTTTGTGAGCTCAGAGAGATTAGTGGAAAATACCTGATTGCTAGCTGAACTTGCTTCCTGCTCTCCAGAATCAGCCATTAAAGCAAGGTTGACTAACTCAGCATCATCATCAGAATGATTGTCATCAACAGCCCAGTCATACTCTTGGGTCAAGAATGCCTTTCCTTTCTGCCTGAGAAGATCAAAATATTTCTTCTTATAGTCAACAACCTCAGTTGGCTTTCCCTTGTTCTCAGATCTAGGTTTCCTGCATTCACTTATCATATGACCAGCAATCCCACAATTGTAGCATTTAATTTTGGATTTATCCACATAGTTGTTTGTGGAAAAATCCTTGTTAAATGGCTTGGCCATCCCAGAGTTTCTCTTGAATTTCAGCTTAGAGAATCTCCTAGATAGAAAAGCTAAGTGCTCATCTATCTCATCCAATTCATCCTGCTGAAGGGCATTCAATTCCTCAGATACCTTTACCTTGCTCCCGCTTGATTCTGCTCTACCTTTACAAACCTCCCTGTTTGGTGTAGAACTAGCAGTTTCTGTCCTTTCCTCCTTTTGCTCCAAATTGGCAACGAGTGCAACTGACCCACTTTTCTTTTGAGACTTCTCAATCTCTTCATCCTGCTCCATTTCCAGCTCATAGGTCTTTAAAGTTCCATAGAGCCTTTCAAGAGTAAATGTCTTGTACTCTTGAGTGTTTCTTAGAGAAACAGTCATTGGCTTCCATTCCTTGGGCAGTGATCTCAGAAATTTGAGATTAGAGTCTTTAACCTGATAGACTCTTCCATACAGTTTCAAACCATTTAGTAGCTTTTGAAATCTACTAAATGTATCATTCAATGTTTCTCCACTCTTAAAGTGAAAGTGTTCATACTGTTGGATTAGTAGTTGCATCTTGTTTTCCCTTACCTGTTCTGTTCCTTCACACAGGGTTTGAACAATGTCCCATACTTCCTTGGCGGTAGTACAGTTAATAACATTGTCAACCATGTCTGTTTCTAGACCATTGAACAGAATATTCATGGCCTTTTTGTCTTTGTGGACTTCTGCAATATCTTCAAGACTCCACTCAGAAACAGGTTTGGGAATGAAAGTGTCAGGCACATCATCAGCCAGGCCAACTCTTGTTGCTGTCTTCATTGGAACGTGAGGACCCTTGTCAATGCAATCCACAAAACCCTCATCAATAGACGAGAGATGTAGACGCATTTTTACTTTCCAGTGAAAGTAATTTTCTCTATCAAGAACTGGAATCTTCACTCCATAATCCTTCTTAGACATGTTGGAAGTGTGTTGATCTTTAAACTTCAAATATGTTAGAAGCTTGCTCTGATACCAATTGTTATTCCCAGATTACACACTTGTATAATTGTAGAAGGGGGGGTTGAATACAATTCTTGATATTTATAAATTTCTGATAAGAACTTCAGAAACTTATGAAGAGATAATTGCAATGTAAGAATTATACACAAACACATATAAAATCAGGTGGTTAAAATGCACCACCTGAAGCTTTTATTTGAAGAAAACTCTGTGATACAAAATGTACACAGCTGCCGTTTTACAACTCTTTGCTTCTAAAGATATTCAAGAAACCCTAAGCAAATATGTCTGTTTTCTTAACCTACAAAGAGTTGCTACACTTGGTTATATATCCCAAGTTTTACAAGTACTACTGGAATAAGATAATACTAATCTAATTCTAGTTGACTTGCTACTACACTCCAAATACATATGTAGCCGAAAGGTTGTCCTTGTGTTCAGACATGTCTCCTGCACCTTTCTTGTATTCATAGTGTAAATGGAATGCTTCTTTCTTCTGTGTTTCCAAAGTATGGCTGCCATACTGCTTTTTGTATCTACTATAAACTCATGTGATCTGTCAGTCAAACATGTCCTTATCAACTGCTAATCTCCAGCTAATCATAGAAAACAGTGTCAATGATTATCCGTTGATGATGTATACTGACATCCGTTGATGATGTATAGAGCAGTATCCGTTGATATTGGGACTTGAGCTGTATCCGTTGATAGAGTGAATTTGAGTTGTATCCGTTGATAGAGTTTAGTCTTCATCCGTTGATACACTTTCACTTAGACAGAATTACATAGCATAGCTTATTTACAATTGGCTACCCTATTCTGCCTATCCGTTGATAGTCAACATGACTGTGGATAAAAACACTATCAACTGATAACATAGAGATACTGCAGTGTGCTACAAAACCTCATCCGTTGATGAGCTACCTGTCAACGGATAGAGTTATAAATCCTCATCCGTTGACAGCTACAAAACCTTAAACAATTTGATTGATTGTGAAGTTATCATCAAGTACAACATATTCCTAACAGTACTGATCTTGCTACAATCAAACACATCAAAACTCATCTTCATTCTGCGTTTGGCATCAAAGATTTAGGCCATCTTCATTATTTTCTTGGCATTGAAGTTGGATATTATGAGAATGGGATCACCCTCAGTCAAGAAAAATTCACTCGTGAATTACTCAAAGATTTTCTTTTTTATCTTCCTCGAAAGGCATCTACTCATTTACCTCTCAACTTAAAGCTCACAGCTGATATTGGTACCTTGTTTAAAGATGCTGAACTATATCGCTCTTATGTTGGCAAGCTGAACTACCTCACTAACACACGTCCTGATTTAAGCTATGTTGTTCAGGTGCTAAGCCAGTTTATACAATCACCACGTACCCCACATTTTAAAGCATTACTTCACACCTTAAAGTATGTTTCCACTTTACCCAACAATGGAATTCTCTTATGTGCATCTGACTCACTCGTCCTTCAAGCTTATTCTGATTCTGATTGGGCGTCTTGTCCAATGGCTAGACGTTCGATCACTGGTTATGCTCTTTTGCTTGGTAGTTCACCCATTGCCTGGAAATCAAAGAAACAAGCTACTATTTCACGATCCTCTTCTGAATCTGAGTATCGTGCCATGGCTTCAGCTGCAGCTGAAGTCACTTGGACAATCCGTCTTCTTGAAGAACTTGGCGTCACCAATCTCAAACCAGTCACACTTCATTGTGATAGTCAATCTGCTATACACATTGCCAAAACCCCTTTTCCATGAAAGAAGGAAGCATATCGACATTGATTATCATTTCACTCGTGTTAAAGTTCTGGACGGCTTGCTTCAACTCACTTATTTACCAACTCAAAACCAACTTGCTGATGCTTTCACTAAGATAATACCATTACCTCAGTTTCAACATCTTCTATCCAAGCTGGGCATGTATTCTACACACTCCAGCTTGAGGGGGGTATTGAGAATAACACTCGTCTAAATACTACTTGTCCAAGCACTAAATTAACTACTATGCAACCGGCACTTGTACATAGATGAGTTGCTGAGCTGGATAGTTAGTTAGATTAGCTGGATAGTTAGTTAGAGTTTTTGGATGTGTATATATATATATATATATATATATATATATATATATATATATATATATATATATATATATATTAAAGAGCATTGTACATAAGCATCTTTTGTAAACTCTATCTGATCATTTTCTGAAATGAAGCTTTCTTCATAAATGTTTCTTGTTCTTGCTTAGTTTAGTGAAATTTAATAATTTCATTTCGTATGATTGGATTAATTTGAAATAATTAATAATAAATCACTTAAAATACATGTATTATTAATTTATAAAGATTTTAACAAGACTTAAGCACTAAAGTACATAAAGATCTTGGTAGGTTAATTAAATTACACTCGATGGATATTTATACAAATTGAGTTGACAAGGTGACAATTAATCACATGTTCATATATATGTCAACTTTTTAGAGCACAAGCTAACATTATAAAGCAGTACTACCAGAAAATGAATTTAGAACCTAAATGGGGTTGACATGATTTATTCAACCTCAACAAATATAATGGGTTTGACTTTAATTATTTTATTACTTATATAATTAGTAATGTGCTGTTGCCTGCTGGCCGGAATTAGTATTGACAAAGTAAATTAGGTTAACCAAATCATAATCAGCTGAGCTGACCAAGTCCATTTAACGAGTTGAAACTAATTGAACGATTAAGCAAATATCTACTGGAAATTGATGATTTAGCAACCCTTATCCAAGCCAGTTGATGATTTAGCAACCCTTATCCAAGCCAGTTGACTGTTTATTACATGCATGATGATCCGACAAATAAATAATTAGCATGTCGATGGTTTGAGCTGGTCTTTGATACAGCCATCTTTTTTCCTTTTTATTCTGTGAAGTTTACAAACGGGACTCAGTAATATCGTACAAATCTTATAATGAGAAAATTATTATATTAATAAAATAAAGACGAAAAATTGTACATGTAAATTTCAATCTTATAACAGCGTTCTACCGTATAAGGTTGTGTTCACTTAGGGAGAATGGAATGAGGTAGGAATGGAATGAAAATTGTAAACAAAATTTATGAAGAAAGAAGGGATGTTGGGGGAAATAATGAACAAATATGAGGGAGAAGAAATTTCTTATGATGAAAATTGCAAGGAAAATGATGATGATTGGGAATGGAGCATTCCTTCCAAAACATGTGGGTTAGAACTTTAGTTTAAATTGTGTGGAAAGGAATGAAGTAAGGAATGAAAATTTAAACATTTTTCCCAATCTTCCCCAAATAAGAGTATAAATTTCATTCCATTCTTCCCCCATTCCATTCAAATGAAGTGAACATAGCCTAAATGTTTTACAAATATAATTAACATATTAAAATGTGATGAATCCGAAATCATAACACACGAATCTTAAAAGTAGCACTATATATAACGAAATATATACTTACCATAATGGCTAGCCAAAACTACACATGCTGATTTGAATTTTCATGCTATTCAGAAAAATAAACAATTTTCATAATATAGGATGTCACTATGCACAAATATTACAAATCGAAGTTATTAAAAGGGTTTTTAATAATATATCCCAATTTAAAACATGATTTGTAAATATGTCCTATACATATACTTGAAATTTCAAATCTATCCTAAAATTTGTTTTTCATTCAAATTTTAACAGAAAAGGACCATTGTACCTTTTTTAATCAAATTTATTTTAAAATATAATGTCTCATAAAAACATGATTTGATTAATTTAAATTATAAATTTTAATATTTTATTTGATTAAGGGTGCCCCTAGACCTGTGTAAGAAAAAAAAACAAAAAAAATATTTATTTTATGGTTAAAATTAAAAAAGCGCCCCTGGCGTATCCTGTACTAAAAAAAAAAATTAGTTATTAAAATTTTAAAATTGTAGTATACTTATAATAATAATTAAATAATAAAAAAGGGTATATTGGTCTTTATAAAACTTAAAAACTGATAATGGGACATATAATTAATAAATCAATATGTTAGGACATATTCGTAAAATGGTCAATAAATTTGGGATTTTTTAATAATATATCCCAATTTAAAACATGATTTGTAAATATGTCCTATATATGTATATATTTGAAATTTCAAATCTATCCTAAAATCTGTTTTTCATTCAAATTTTAACAGAAAAGGGCCATTATACCCTTTTTAATCAAATTTATTTTAAAATATAATGTCTCATAAAAACATGATTTGATTAATTTAAATTATAAATTTTAATATTTTATTTGGTTAAGGGTGCCCCTGGCAGGGCCTGTGTAAGAAAAAAAAACAAAAAAATATTTGTTTTATGGTTAAAATTATAAAAGCGCCCCTGGCGGGTCCTGTACTAAAAAATATAAAAAATATTTTTTTTTAGTTATTAAAATTTTAAAATTGTAGTATACTTATAATAATAATTAATTAATAAAAAAGGATATATTGGTTTTTATAAAACTTAAAAATTGATAATGGGACATATAATTAATAAATCAATATGATGGGACATATTCGTAAAAAGATCTATTAATTTGGAATATATTATACAAATTCTTTTATTAAAATTTAATTCGACATTATAACTACGCAGATTTTGAATCCGAAAAGATAAGCACCACAATCACGGGAATCAGAGATTGATTAGTTCTCATCAGGGCGAAACTACAAATTCGTGAAAAAAAACATATTAGTAAATTATATCGAATTGGATTTATCGATTCAAGATCTAGATCAAATATAATCAAACCAATCTCTACTTCGTAAAATCAAAAAAATTGGTCTTGGACCGAATTTTATGTATATATTACTTTATTTGTTAAATTATCTGATATATAGAATAAATATAAATATTTTAATACATCATTAATTGACAAGTCAAATTAATATATAATAAATTGATGAAATAATAGGGATTAACATTACAATCTAAATAATTAAGAGAGTAGTGAGCCTGAGATATATCTCAGGTAAGTTTCCTGAGATAAGTGCTTTTTATATATAAAAATGGGGTGTGTATTTTAGTAATTTCATAGATTTTTAATTATTCCTGCAGACCCAACAAGATTTAAAGATTATTTTATATGTATCTTAGGAAAACTTCCCTGAGATATATCTCAGGGTCCTTTTTCTCAATAATTAAATGTCACATTTTTAGAAATTATGATTATTTCACAAAAAATAATATATGGACTTCATTTTTAAATTATACTTACTTGCAAAATAATTCGTTTATTTTATGTATTTAACCTTTAAGAAAAACAAATATTAAATTAAAAAAGTAATTTTTATATAGAAATTAAGTAATCGGTTCATACCGATCCGGTTTCGATTTGATTTGGTGTGATCCCAAGACCGATTATAATAGGCCCGATGCTCGATCTAAGAAATTAGAAAAATTTGATTTGCGATCCGATTCAGATTAACCCGGTTTGATTCGATTCCATCCGATTTTGGATTTTGTACAGCCCTAGACGCATGTGTGTATATGTGAAGGTTATCATCTTAATATATGATACTTAGTTTAAAAAAAAAATCTTAATATATGATACTTAAATATTAAATATTTAGGAATAATTTTAGAATTTTTTTTGTGTTTCAAGCATTGTTTAATGACACGATTATTCTTCTTCAAAAATAATATGCTGCAAAATTAAACAAAAATTTTCCAAAATGGCGTGCCAATTTTTTTTTTTATATAAGCAGATATATAGAAAGTCATGGCGTAAACCATTGACTGAAAACGAGCCGAATATGCGCGAACAATAGTGTAATTAGATTCGACTCGAATTTATAATTACTCGTTCGAATCCGGTCCGGATTCGAATTAATATGCTTATATTTTTGCTCAAATTTGATTCGAATTCGAATATGACTATTCGTATTTGATTCAAATCGACTCGATTGAGTATCGAACTACTCGTTTTTATATATTCGAATTTGATTCGTTCAAAATAATTTTAATAAAATAAGAATATTGGATAAATTATTTTAAAAAAACTAAAATATGCTAATTTGTAGATTACGTTTTTCTATTTATATACATATATATAATAGAAAAACGTAATCTACAAATTAGCATATTTTAGTTTTTTAAAAAATAATTAATCCAATATTCTTATTTTTTTAAATTATTTTAAAAAATATATTATTCGAGTTACACATAATAAACACATTATCGAGTACTCTAAAATTATTCGAGTTATACATGTATACATAATTTACGAATTCTAATCGAATACACATTATCGAGTACTCTAAAATTATTCGAGTTATTTTGTATAAAAATGAACGAATACATAAATGGTGAAATTCGACTCGATATTCGTTCGAATTATAAAATAAAATTCGAATTCACTCATTTATTGTACGAACACAAATAATATTAATTTTTAACTAGTCAAATTCGAATTCAAACCCGAATTACTAGAATTCGTTTTCAGCCCTACTTTCTTGCGCAAAGGTTAGATGGGTCTACTATGGACATATTTATGGACATATTATGTTTATATGCAGATGATTGAGTATACATACAAATGTTTCGAAATAATTCCTATTTTTGAGTACCTCAATTAGAATTAAAACATCTCAGCCTCACAATTCTATTTACAATGATTACAATTTTTTGAAGTTTTAATCGATGGAGTTTAAATAATTTCATACAAAATTTTTTATCATTAAATATAGTATCAATCAATAATTAAATGACGCGTAAAATTTGTGAACTTTATTTGAAAATTTTGTTTAATTACCTGCTGACAATGACATTTTTGCTTCTTCTAACATAATGAGCATTGTATTATTAAGGATAGAAATTGAACCCACCTCCAAGGCATAATTCCTGATAGGGTTTGTTTTGTTGAAGTTAATCGTATTTGCATTCATTAACTCATATCCAACTCCAACACATGATAAGAAAATTAGGTGGAGTGACATGTCGTTCCCCTACGTTTGACACAGAATAGACAGCTTGTGCAATCACATGGATTGTACTGAACAATATACAAAATCAACTAGCACAGGACAAACGTGCTTAAGCATATAGATACAATCCATTACAATAGTACCAAAGAAAGCGTCTCCCTGACTACCATTACAAGCAGTAGCTAAAGCATACACTACAAGAAACAGGCCTATCAGCGACCGCAATTTCCGTCGCAGATAATCAGTATCAGCGACCGCCATCAGCGACCGAAAGAAATTCCGTCGCTAATGTGTCATAGCGACTGTAGTCAGTCGCTAATCGGTCGCCAAAATAAATCCCGCCCAAAAAAATGGCACGAAAAAATGGCGCGTTGTTTTTTAGCAACCAATTTTCATCAGCGACCGCCATCAGCGACCCATATCAGCGACCCCCATCACCAACCGCTATCAGCGACCGCTATCAGCGACTGGAATTATGACCGGATACGGTCGCTGATAGTCGGTCGCTGATGGACGTTTTTCTTATAGTGATACGAGTCCGTCTCAAACACACAATGAGTATAATCTCTCGCAATGACCCATGATAATGCTTCCTTTAAGCCAATAGCTTCCGCCTCTCTAGGCTTTCAGGTTCCTGCAATTCTCTTACCCCTTGCTCTTACAAACTTAGACCGATAGTCTCTAATGACAGCACCCACACCAATACTACCATGAAGGAACACAACAGCATCTTGTTAATCTTCAACCAACCCTCTTTTGATGGATACGAGACCCTACTACCTACTTCTCCTCTAATTCTCCGTTCCTCATGCTTCACCTGGGCTTCCTTCCATTTTCTAAGCAGATGAGTTGCATTATTTCTTATGCCAAAAATTAAATCATTAGCACGATCCCAGACCCATTTATTTCTTTTATTCCAGAAGCTCCAACAAAGCATAACAACCTCAACACATTGCTTCTTCGTACCCTGTTCAAAAACTCTTGTAAATACTTGACAAGATGTTTCATATAAATAACACTGCAGGAAATGGGATAAGCCTGCAGTTAACCATGCTGGCTTCGCAAAATCACATAAGAACATCACGTGCACTTCTGTATCTGTTTCTGATAGGGTTAGTTTAATTATAACAGAAAGCATATTAGATGAATTAAAGGATGGCTAGCTATTAGACGGCGGGAAGTAGAAAATATGCTGAATTTTTGAGATCTTAGGACGATTCTTCACCAGTTATAAATTTTTAAAATTAAATTAATCTTGGGTACCTAATTTATCTTGTAAATGAAATATATATCTTTTTGAGAATTAAGATTTTGAGCTTAATCTCAAAATACTTTGAAATAACATTAATATTTACATGTAAACCAAAATACATCTACTTATTCATTTGTTAAATATTTATTTACCATTTATTTTATTTTATATGTAAATTACAAAAACAATTAACTAAATATCCAATATAATACCTTCTGTACATGACTATCTCAGAAAAATATCATAAGGCCTACCTTGGATCCTCATTCTATATGTTATGGAATAAAAACTAGGTTGAAATTATTGCGGCTAGGGTTTGTGTATTTAATGCTAGGGTTCGTGAGATTCGTGCTTTAATGGCTGCTTCTGCGTTCGAGACTAAGCGGTCCTCACAGAATGCCTACGTATCTCTGTATTAGAGAATCAAGCCAAGAAAACGTAGTTCTGAGGTGAGGGGTCAGGCCCTTTATATAGGCTGAGAAGCCTTAGAATTATGGTAGGATTTGGAGAGTTGGTGAGCAAGTCTTTGAGGAATGTTCTAGATCTATTCCTTGTAGGAATTAGTTTCCATATTGAATTGGATGCCTTATTGGATAAGTCTGAAGGGGATATTATCCTTATCCAACTCTTATTTGCTGAGTTGTTTATTACCCTTAATATTAATTACGAAATTAATATTATAATTGGGGTTTTGGGCCCAGCTGGTGGGCCCCACGTTTGGACCATTCTTGGCCTAATTAATGCCACATTAAATGTGTCTTTAGGGCTTATTTTCAGCCCATATCACTATATAATTTTTTATTACTTATATTATTTATTTTTGAGTAATGCTAGATACCCCAAATTGATACAAAAAAATGTTCTCAAATGATGTGATATGGATGAGTTGGCTGTATGGAAGATTTTAATTGGTAGAGATTGATATGATCATGACGGATTCATTATAGTTATAACCAATCAAATAGTGACACGTATAATTTGGATAAAATTTGGGATCCAATTCGAGGTAGCTAGCATTATTCTTTATTTTCTTTGTCAAGAGAACACTTAACTATTATTTATGTACTGTAATTTGACAGCAGCTACACTTTCTTAAAATAGGATGTTATTTTTCATGATAAAAGAAATTAATTAGATACAAGAACAAGCTGAGAACCCTTCGTAATTCGCAATATTTCAGTAGTGATGATCAGTCATGCTGCATGATGCAGGCGACGTGTCACTAAACCCTTCCATTCCCGTAATAAATACACACGTGTCAATAAAAAGATCATTTTCACTTTACGTACTCCAAAAACAAGACACCTCTCATCATATGTACACGTGTTGGCCATTCCTTTCTCTACTCTGGACACGTGTAGTTCAGTCACGCAACCCTAATTGTGTATAAATATTTGACAGTCTTTGTGCTGTAAATTTATCAGTGCAAGAAAGACGGAGAATACAAATATTTAGGGTTGTGCGTAACTTGTAACGAAAGAAAAAAAAAAAAAGAGAAGAAAGTATGGCTTCAAGACAGGAGAAAAGGTCAGAGCTTGATGCTCGGGCAAAGCAAGGAGAGACTGTCGTTCCCGGTGGCACAGGTGGTAAAAGCCTTGAAGCACAACAACATCTTGCTGAAGGTACATAATATGATACATAAACTTCAGAAATTAATAGTACATATTTTAATTAATATCGGTTTTTTCGAAATTCTCGTTCCGTCGATGCCTGTTTTTGTGTGATTGATGAGTTTCTGTTGTGTGTTTATTAAATATGTGTAGGGAGGAGCAAAGGAGGGCAGACGAGGAAGGAGCAGCTAGGAACAGAAGGGTATCAGGAGATAGGGACAAAAGGAGGGGAGACTAGGAAAGAACAGATGGGAAGTGAAGGGTACGAGCAGATGGGGCGCATGGGTGGTCTCACTACCAAAGACAAATCCGGAGCTGAGCGTGCTGAAGAAGAAGGCATCGACATCGATCAGTCCAAGTTCAGGACCAAATCTTAATTAAGTACTCGTCAACATATCTATATGGCTAAGCTGCAGCTGGTTTTGTACTAGTGTTGTTTATGTTTTTTTACTTAGTGTGTGTGTTCGGTAGTTGTTTGCCAGTTAATCGAGGATTGCATCCTTGTTATGTAACCTAGTGTGTTTTGTCGGTGTAAGCGCGCGCTCTGCACGCCTCTAGCTAGTACTGTATAAAAATAATATTGCATCCTTCGTTTATATATTGCGTAGTAGTCAAGATTCATGATTCAGGCCGCCGATCAGGTTCGTTGTTCACTAAAATTCGGCGTAGATGTATATGTATAAATTGAGTATAATCTATATATAAAAGGACAGAAAGGGTAGTATGTGAAATGATTGTAGAACAAAAGCACATGAGTGTTAAAAAAATACTGAAATAGGAGCCTAGGAGGCGAGAGTTGTGAACATGTGTGCCAAGTTAAGAGTTGGGGAAGTGTATATAATTGAGAATCCCAATTCCCAACTGTAGTGTACTGAATTTGGAAGGAATTAAAGGGCTGGAAGGCGGGAAAAGAGATTTTACTAGAGCCCGTTTTTCAAGCCAACTTATCTAATGGGCGTATACCTGCCAACGGATCGGATTCGGATTATCTTAAATCCATATCCGAATCCATTAAGATTTTTAGGGTTCGAATCGGATCAGGGGCGGATATTTTTTAGTCCGATCCATACCCGATTCGTTCGGGTATCGGGTTTTCGGATCGGAGATCCAACCCATTTAATTAAAAAAAACATGCAAAATTATAAAATTGACATCGAAAATTAAAATTCCGTAAAAAAACTCCTAACAAGTTCCAATTACATTGTATTAACATTGAATTACATCATGAATTACATTGTATTCAAATTTTTAGATGTTAATCGAAAAGTCTATATATTTTTATAAAATTTATATTATATATGATAAATAAAAAATATATAATATATACTAAAAATAAATATAGTATATTATATATTATATAATACATATAAATAATAAATATAACATATTATATATATATATATAATATAGTATAGATATGTAGATATATTTTTTATATTATATATAATAAATATATTATATATAATATATAAAAAATATTTAATATATAAATATATTCGGATCGGATCATGCTAAATCCATACCCACTCCTTATCGGATCGAATTCTTATCGGATCGGATATTTTTTTGAAGGATCCATACCCGCTAATTTCGGATTTGATCGGATCGGATCGGATTCTTGATCCATTGACAGGCCTAAATGGGCGCTTTCAAATATTCGCTTAGTTATCAGCGATAGTTAATTCGGTCACGAGAAAAAATCACTCGAATAAATAGAATGATGAGTACCGAGTACTCTGTAACTTTTTTATGGAGAGATGTGATTTAAATATTTTTCATCTTATGCCCAAATCTGGCATGATAATTATTATGATTTAATTTGCTAAATTAATGGTTCATAATTGACTATGGGCCTAAAAGATGAAAATTGGGTCACTAAAGTTCATAATTGGGATCAACTCGGCACAACTACAGGTCCACCTCGCTCATGATCCGGTCTACAGGACCGCTTCGCTGATGCTCCCTCCTTGGGATCGCTTCGCGATACCAACACATCTGCTGGATCGCTATCTCTAATTCTTTATTGGAAAGCTCATGGCCAGACCCAAGGTCGCATGAGTAGTTGGACATAAGGAATCGCTTCGCATGGCCAGACCCAAGGTCGCATGCTAGGTCCTGATTAATTCTCTATTGGCCAGGTCTATCCGTTCGAGACTATGGGCTTCCACAACTGGGCCATGGATCACGGATAGGGTTGATGATTCACTGCCATGTCAGCCCTAAGCGAGTGGGCTTGGACTTTGGTTTATCTCCTAAAACCCTAGCCCGCCTAGGTAACTTGTTGCCCAAGAACTGCGTACGGCTTGATCCCTATAAATAGGGTACGTAGGCACCTTGATAGGGATGAGAAACAGTTAAACCTGAAAACACCTATCAAGCTCAGCCACATCTAAACACATAAACCCTAATCCCTTGTTCTTCTTTTATTAGCGAAATATCCGTATTTTGCTCCGATAATCCAGCAAACCTCCAAAATATTGTTATACAATATTCTCCCTATAACATTTGGCGCTAGAAGGAGGGGCAACTTGTCATTGAATTGGGAGAAGCGATGACTAAATCACACAAAAAGAAGAATGATGGAGAGACCCCGGGATCGCATAAGGTTAACAATGACGATACCCTGACGAGGGATCCCTCAGAGGACGCAGAGGACGAGGTGTCCAAGGACAACTCCAAGACTGGGTACAAGGAGGAGCACACCCCCCAGTACAGAGGGTGGCATTGACCAATGAGGTTATGTCTTTTCTAAAAGGCCTCGGCGAACAAGTGACCGATGTACATGAGAGGGTCGCAAAAGTGGAGAAGCGCTATAGTTCTAGAGGATCGAAGAGGAACGCAAGGACAAGTGGTCGAACACATCAAGGGGAAGGAAGCAAACTCCCTGCTAAGAAACTCATTGATGACTTCGAGGATGTCCTAACAGATCAAACGAATCCTGACTGGAATGAGGAAGAGGATTCGCTCGAAAAGAAAGGAGGATCGCAGGACAAGGTCGCCTCATCTGAGGGGAGATCGATCAGTGTTTTTGACCGTCTCGGAAAGAAGCTAACTGAACATGACCTTCGTCTAAAATTAGAAAAGGTTAATGTACCCCGGAATGAAGAATCTAAGAATAGAAGCAAGGGCACTCATCGACCATTGTCTCTTCATCGAGATCACGAGCGGTCATATCGTCGTGATGACAGACCCCCCTCTCATCGCAGAGAGCGTGAGCGGTCCCATCGTCGCGATGACAGACCCCCATCTCATCGAGACCAAGAACGATCCCAATACCATGAAGAGGATCGTAAAAAGAAGGATCGCAGGAATGACCAAGAGGAGTCTAGCTGTTAGCACTAAAACACGCAAGCGTACGTGGTCACAAGTAATATAGATAGAAGTCAAGTTCGTTCCCACAGAGATCTGGTTATGGTTTTAATTCAGTAGATGCACCTATGCAACAATGTATGATTATTATTCACTGCTAAGACAAATAACAAGATTAAGTTTTTACCAACTATAATTAACTAGGATACAATTTAACAAACTAAAAATTACTAACTAATGAGAATTAAAATTTAATTACTTATATGCGAGAAAACATGGAATCCTAACTTCATCATCTACTTCACTTATAGTTGATGCCTTTAATCAATACATACTAGGGCTGAGCAAAAATCCGAAAAAATCCGAATCCGAATCCGCTAAAAACCGCTAAAAACCGATCCGTATAAAACCGAACCGAAACCGAAAAATTAAAAACCGAAACCGAATCCGATTATGCGGTTTCGGTTTCTTGTCGGATCCGATCCGAAAAAATCCGAATATACATACATATACATATACATATATATTCTACCTTTCACGGTGCTGTTATTTTTCTTAATATCTTCGAGTAAATGCGTGCCAATAAGACCCGTTGATAGACTCAGAAGTCACTGGACCTGACTGGAAATAGTAGTTGATAGCTATTGCCTGTTGGCTTGTAGCCTAATTGCCTAACAAATATTGTTAATTGCCTAACTGTGGTCATATTTTGTAGCATGTGCAATCTAATGTTGAATATACATAATTGCTCTGAATTACATAAATTGTTTTTATGGATTCTGCTTCTGATCTGGCTTTGGCTAACTGTTGTATAAACTCTTTCCTTCCTTTCAATTTTTGCCAGATTTCACTTTTCTTCTTCAGCTGCCTTTTCGAATCATTTTCTTCAAAGAATTATTTTAATCATTGTCGGGTTTAAAACCGAAACCGAACCAATTGCATCCGATCCGACATTTTTGAATCCGAAACCGAACCGTCGGTTTCGGTTGCGGTTTCGGTTTTAGATTTTAAAACCCGAAGAGTTTCGGTTTCGGTTTCGGTTTTACCATAAATCCGATCCGATCCGATCCGTGCTCTCCCCTGATACATACGATGGTTTTGATATCTGATCGGACAACACGAAATAAGTAAAAGCTACCTCTCGGTATACTAATACCAAACTACGCATGCATCCACAAAAGAGATAGAAGATGGGTAGACACCAAATATGTTTAGACCCTATATCTCTATAGAATTTGAAAACATAAAGGTTGAAGCACAAGTTATCCACATAGATCACATAGGGTAGCATCATATCTCTATGTATGCCACAAATCATGATAATATTATCAACCTATCCTATGCTAGCATGGCAAGTTCTAAATCTCAAGATTCACTCTCGTTTCGCAAGAGATTAACAAATTAGATGTTCATGCCTCATCTAAACACATGAAACACAACCATACGAGGATATCAAGAATTCACCACACATAAATCTTTAAAGCAATCAAACTACTAAGCTACATAGATAAATCTGTTAGAATCCCATGACAACGATTAACTCATATCGAACCGCTCGTCATCATGGGCTGATGAAACCATGATAGAAGACAAGATATGAAAGAAAGTAATAATATTAATAAAACAAGAGTTGAAAAAACAAATCTATGATACAAAAGATAAAGTAGATCTAGATCCGTTGCTTGTCACGAGCGTTGAATCTTTCTCCCCTTTTCTCCCTTGCAGATCTAAGCTATATTATGTACAAGATATCTAATTGTCTAATTTTCTAATTCTAATTACAAGGGGTTGGATGTGTTTATATAGGCACTCCAAGTCTTGCCCAGCAAGAAATTGCCTTCTATTACAATTAGAATTCGATTTAGGTACTAAAAACTGCCCAAAATATAATTAGAACTTGAAAAGGGCAAAATAGTAAATTCCCTGCTCCCATCAGTCTGCTTGTCGTGCAATCTGCTCCCACCACACGCAACTTGCGCGCACGAATCCTATCCTAAGTTGTAGAAAATCTTCCAGGCTTCGCGTGGACAGATTACGGGCCTCAAATGGACTTATAGAACTCCAGATATGGCCAAAACAGTGTAGACTGCGCAACCTTCCCGGAAAATCCGAATTTTAATCAGTTAATCCTCCAAACACGATAGAAGCAACACCCATAATCGACATTCTTATAAATCTGCAGAACTAAGAAAAACACATCAAAACTACAATAAACTTGAGTCCAAGACAATCAATTTAAGCCGAATTGAAGCGATCCAAGTGGATATAAATCCACTTATCACTAGCGTCCCAAAAAAGACCCAGTCACATCATGGAAGTACTGGAGGTAAAAAGGAGGGTGACAAGGAGGCCAAAGTAGGTGACTATAAGCTGGAGGAGTTAAAAAAGGCCTTGGACGCAATGAACAATGAGAAAGGGATCTTTAGCACTATGGGCTCTTCTTCGCCCTTTAGCCACGAAATTCGAACCGCGCCACTTCCTGCGGTGTTTCGAGGGCATCATTCGGACATGACCTATAATGGAGATACTAATCCAACAGAGTTCATAATTCGGTTTAACAATGAGATGGATGTCTACCAGGTCTCGCATCTGGCGAGGTGTAGATGTTCGCAGCCTCGCTAAGAGGAAGCGCTCAGCAGTGGTTTTCGAAGCTAGGGGCATTGATTGTCATCGATTCTTGGGAGCAATTCGTGGACATCTTCATCAAACAGTTCCAGTCCTCAATGCTCTACGCACCCCCTGTGTCTACCCTGGCAAACATAAAACAGAAGGAAGGAGAAACCCTTCATGATTATTTCAAGAGGTTCAATGCTGAGGTGCCTCGCGTACGAGGTGCAAATGATGAAGCTGTAAAAAATTTCCTCATCGCTGAAGTGAGGGAAAGTACTGAATTTTGGAAGAAGTTACAAGAACAAACCCCTAGCACTCTTTCCGAATTGCATAGGGTCGCTGAGCCTTTCAAGCGTGTCGAGAAGTCACTTGCAGATCTGAAGAAGAATAATGAAAGGAGTAGCAGTTGGAGTAGGAACCGGGGAGTAAAAAGAAAGGACTCCAGAAGTCCGAGGCGAAGACGGGATCGAAGTCGAAGCCCCAGCCCAAAAAGGAGAGACCGCGATCCTCTGAGGCGATCCCCTCCTCGAGCTCGCCCTGCGAGGAGTGAAGACAAGTTTATTCCTCTGGTCGCCCCAATTGATCACATCTATGCAGTCAATGCAAACAAGGGGGTATTCAGGAAGACCCCACAGATGGGTCCGAAGGGGACTGCAGACACTAGCAGATATTGTGCCTTTCATGAACAAACAGGGCATGATACAACAACTTGCCGAGATCTAAAACAGCAAGTGGATCAGTTAATTCGTGATGGAAAGTTAACTGTGTGGGCAGTTCGCGAGGTGAAGAAACATAACCCCAAGTCTGGCCTTGGTTATAATCAAGCCCCCCCACATGAACAGAATCCAGTCATTAAGGAAAGGGAAACGCGAGGCGGAAGTATCCATGTGATAATTGGAAGACCCCACATCGGGGGGGGATAACAATAGGGCTAGAGAAAGATATGCCCGCGAAGCTAAGGAGCGACCTCTCACCAATATTCATCACTTGCAAGAACGACCCCCAAAGCTCTTCAAGGGGGAAGATACAAATATCATGGTCACTGAAGAAGATGCGAAGTGGGTCCACCACCCTCATTCGGGCGCCCTCGTTGTCCGAATTCGCATTGGATCGCAGAATGTTCACAGGGTCCTTGTGGACAATGGAAGTGCAGTGAATGTTCTAACATACGAGGTCTATCAGAAAATGGGATTCGTGGATAGAGACCTTATCCCTACCGTAGGGCATCTTTACGGTTTTACTGGAGCTTCGGTCAATGTCAAGGGCCTCATAAGGCTCCCCGTCACTTTAGGGAACGAGCCCTGTATTACTACCCAAATCGCAGACTTTATGGTGGTTGATCAACCTTCAGCCTATAATGCTATTGTAGGGAGGCCAATACTCAAAGAAATGAGGGTGGTTACTTCCATCTACCATCTCTCTATGAAGTTCCCTACCCCAAATGGAGTCGGATGCATTAGGGGAGCACAACATGAATCTCGTGAGTGCTACAACAAGGCCCTCAAGTCAGCAGAAAAAGGGAGTAATTCTATGACAGATAAGATGGAGTGCAAGGAGGAAAGCAGGCCTCGAAAGACAACCTTTGTACCTCCAACAGATTGTAACATGATCTCGATTGAGGAGCTCCCAGCTGATTATTTTGATAATTTGGGAATTCAAGTAGAACCAGTACCAGGGGCTTTGATGATGGGAACCTCGCAGCCAGTAATGGTTCTCTAGGAAGGGATCGTGGAAGAGGCTACGGATAGTGATAGCGAGGAGAGCCCGGGACAGGCTGCTGTACGAGCCCGAAAGGGAAAATGGGTTCGCAAGGAAACATCTACGCTGACAGAACTGCCAAATGGAATTACACAGACAACAACTGTTGCTAAGGAGTATGGGCACACGGGTACCAACACCTGCGAGGCGGAATCAAGTCAGGCTCGTGAGTATGATCTAGATCTTGATCCTCGCATCCCAGAACATGTGGAGCGAGCTGGGGCAGCTGAAGACACAATTCCTGTCCTCGTTGATGTGCAGGACCCTTCAAAAGTGTTGAAAATCGGGTCGCAACTCAATCCTGATTTGAGAGAAAGGCTAGTTACTTTTCTGAAGGCAAACCTTGACGTGTTCGCCTGGTCACATGAAGATATGGTTGGGATCGATCCTAATGTAATGTGTCATAAGCTAAACTTGGATCCAAGCAAGAAGGGAGTCAGACGAAAAAGGCGACCCATAAGTGGAGAACGAGCTGAGGCTCTAAAAGCAGAAGTGGATAGACTCCTCGAGGTAGGGCTCGTTAGGGAATCATTCTACCCTGATTGGCTCGCGAACCCAGTCCTCGTGAAAAAGCCAAATGGAAAGTGGAGGACATGTGTAGACTTTACCGACCTCAACAAACATTGTCCCAAAGATAGTTTTCCATTACCAAGGATCGACCAGTTAGTGGATGCAACAGCATGGCATGCACTTCTTTCTTTCATGGATGCTTACTCTGGATACAACCAAATACCCATGTATGGTCCCGATCAGGAGCACACCTCGTTCATCATGGATAGAGGTCTCTACTGCTACATAGGGATGCCCTTCGGTCTCCTTAATGCTGGGGCTACCTACCAAAGGCTCGTTAATATGATGTTCGAAAAACAAATTGGCAAGATAATGGAAGTCTATGTAGATGACATGCTGGTCAAGTTTAAGGAAGCTGGGTGTAAGAACCCTAATTTTTGGTAATATTTCCTTTTATTTAATATCTTGTGACATTGTCATTATGGAACCTTTCTAGTCATCCCTGTTGATTAATAGAATTGATTGTCTGAGAAACTGCGTTGTTGCATTTATTATGTAAGATATAAAGGGAGATTGTGAAGGCATGAGTCTTATTGTTATTAATATTTACAAAACTTGGATTTGAGAATGGTTAGAGTATTAAAGGATTTATTAAGAATTGTGACGAGGAATTATGGACATTCGAGGAATTTACACAATAAGTACTTAAGGAATTATAGGGGAAATCTCTACGCGACAAAATATTATTACGAGAGATTAATTAAGATACGATACGAATTAAAGATTAAATAACAAGCATTGGTGGAAGAATAATAATACAAGGAGTAGTATTGCATGCAAGCCCATGCAACCAAGTGGTTAGAAATCAAACAAGTTAGTTGGCCATTGGAAGATGAATAGTATCTAGTTGGTTACTTTTTCAAAAAGGGGAACACATAATACATGAACCCATGCTTGCTAGTACACTACCTATTCTTACATGTGATATGTATCACCCAACCTATTACCATCAATTATTTACCCAGCACAAACACAAAACACAAACTTTTCTCCCCCCCTAGTAGTTGCTCTCGGCCAAGACACAAAGTGGAGAAGAAAATTCTTCTCCTCCCCTCTTCCATCACTCATAAATCTTGACATAATTCCTAGGTCATCTACATCATCTAGACAAGGTATGTTAACAATTTCATAGCATTTCATCCATTGAATCTTGAGATAAAAATTGTTGAAGGATTGGAGGAGTGTTAACCAAAGTTGTTTATCTTTTAGATCTTGAAGGATTAAGGTTTGTGAGGGCTCATCCAAGTGTTTTAGTTGTTTTAAAGCTCACCAAAGGTCTTTAGCTACTCAAGAAGGTATAAAAATCATGAACCCTTTTGGCTATGTATTGTTTATAAAGTATGGTAGTAGATCCATGTGTTTTAGAACTAATCTTGGATGTATATGTATTGGATAGCATGGATCTTGAGTTTTGATGTTGAGATTGTGACTTTTATGACTATGGTTAATATATATATATCTCCATGAGTGTTATGAACCATGATCTAGGTGTATTAAGTGTTGATTATGTTATGGAAGTATGAAAAATGATTGATCTAAGTAGTTTGAGCTTGCTGAGTTTTGTCCAGGAACTTTGACCTGTATTGTAGCACGATTTTGAACCCCCAAATGATGTCCCCTGATGTCCTACCATATATTGTTGGAAAGATAATTGAATGTAGTTTCTGGAAATGTAAGGTTCATGGCTAGGTGATGTGTAGATTTTTAGTTATGTCCGGAGGAGTGAATTGTGTTTCTGGACTATGGACTGCACTAAGTGACCCCCTTGTGAACCTTGTTTAAACACCTTAAAATATATGTGGGATCATGGAAAAATTTGAGAATGTAGGGAATGCAGTGGTGAAGACCACCCAAAAGGAATTGGATTAAAATATGAATTTTTGGATTTTATAAAAATGCTAGAGTAAAATTCGCGCAATGGAAAAGGTCGATTAGTGGAACATGATTCTAGGGTTAGTGGTTATGATTCGAACGTGGTAACTAAATTAAGTCGAGTAAGTGACGAGCGTAATCGAGTGATGACATGGACCTATAGTGGGGCTAGGGAGTCATAAGACGAAGTCGTTAAGTTAATTTCGTACCCCCCTAAACCCCGTAATTAAAGAGATATTGTTAAGGTACTAACGAACGATTATTGCTTATGTATAGATCGTTCGAATCCGCACGCTCGACCACCCCAACCAAACCAAGGCAAGTTTACTTTTCAAAACTTATCCCTATACAAGGATTTTCACTTTTGTGTTTGTAGTTTTCAATTATATCAAATGCTATGTTTATCGAAGTATTGATGCAATTGAGATTGAACAAGTACATGTATGCTTTTACCCCTTGAACTTAGATTGAAATGTTTTCTTCGGACAATGACTCTAGCAATAGAGGTCGTAGCGGTCCGTATGTACTATTGACCGGGGAGCGGTATATTATTATATCGTATCAAGATTACGAAAACCCGAAGGGTCATTCGGGTGGTATCGTATACTCAAATATTATGTTCATATCTTCGTAAATACTCGAAACCCTATCTTGGATTAGAAATTTATTTTATCGAATAATTATTTATTAATTATTAATATTAAATCTTAAAATATTATTTATTAATTATTGTTCATTCTTTAAAGACAAAGTTAATCCAAGATACTTTTTAATACTTTCAAACTCGAACTCATTCGAACTCAAAACATTTTTGAAAACCCCCGGTCAGATTCTGCTTCTTGTATGATTTCAAGAACCATCGGTCGACTGATGTCGGACCTCAACTACTCTGTTTTCAATCAAAATCAAGTTTTAAAAGAAAAAGAAAAAGGGACTCTGGCAGGTGTGGGAACCGTTGACGAACGATTCCCGGGATGTGTAAGCGGCCGTGAGCCAGGCGGTCCATCAATTATTATTCCGGCCCAGGTGTTGCCGAAGGATGATTACGGATGTAGTTTTCATCGAGGGTGATTACGGATGTAGTTTTCACCCGAGGGATAGTTACGGATGTAGTTTCTATCCTTCTACCGGTAGAGAAGACCCGCGGATTATTGGACATGGATGTGGCGACTGATCATCGTCAATCCTTGTCAGGTTTTGTGTTTTCTTTAAGTCCCATTCCTCCATTTTGGAAAAATGCTTTGACACTGCTTCTTAGGCTTCTGTGCCAAGTTGCTGATAGTGTTCTATTTTGATGAGAAAGATGTTGATTCAATGCAGTATCTAGAACTGCAAGTTTATTTTGAAAACAAGGGCACATATTGTTGCACCTTCGAGATTTATCAACTATGATAAGTGATTTTATAACTGATTGAAACAAACAAGTATATCAACTGCCAATCATATGAAATGCTATATTGTTTACCTTATACATATATTCTTGCTGAGCTATAGTTGCTCACTCTTGCTTGTTTTTAAATTTTACAAACACAACAGCTAAGCGAAATGGCAAGACCCAGGCAGACTGTTCGAAAGCAGGTGACTAGACCCGAGCCACCACTCGAGATTCCACCGGTAGGCCCCATTAGCCGGATTGGTTGGCATCTTTTGTTAGTTTGTTTTATTTATCAGTATGACCTGTGCAAGGCAGTGTATCGTAACAAACTTTCAAGCCGCCAACTTCAGTTCATATCAAAGTGTTGCTGGTAGCATAAATACTATTTAATTCGGTCTGTAATAACTCTGATAACTTTATTATTATTTAATCAATGTGTGACGTTTCTGAGGCTCTAACCTGTGTGTGTGAGTGTGGTGTGAGTTTATTGTGGGGTCGATGGCTGTGTTATATATATTATGTGCAAGAACAGGTATGTTACTAATGGAAAATGGACCGTGAGCGCCTAGATCTCTGACCCCGGATCTGGGGGCGTCACAGAAATGGTATCAGAGCGAGGTTACAGTTCTCAGAAACGATAGTAATTTAAGAAAGCAACCCTAATAATAATAACAATAACGATAACCTTAATAGCAACCTTAATAATACTTAGAACTCTCATCGAGTTGTAGTCGGGTTATCGGATATAGCCCTGACTTTAAGGCCCGTGAGGGAACTACTCCTAAACCTTTCTTTTATGGTTAGTGACCCACCTTATTTCCCTTGTGTAGATGGAGGAGATACCAGACCCTGAGGCTTTCGAGAGAGAGCATGATGAGGCACTGATGCGAGAGACCGAGGATCCTGAGGAGGATATGGGTGCTGACTCCGAGCTTGGCCCCTGGATTACACTGATAGAGAGTATTGATGATGAGGATCCCGTTGAGGAACCCTTTGAGCCTGAGCCCGAGCCAGAGCCTGTTACCCCATCTCCTGTAGCTACTGATGAGGAGAGTGTGAGATCCGGCGAGGGTCGTGTTGTGTCACCCCCACCTTCTCCATAGACATCTAGCCCTGTTACATCGGACGGTGACTCTGAGGATGACACTTCTGGCGAGGAGGAGCTTGACCCTACCCCTGCTACTGCTCCTGCTCCTCCTGCTGCTGCTGCACCTACTCCTGTTCCTGTCATACCACCTCCGCCGATGGACCTACCCCCAGTGTCGGGTACTGAGCATGCTTACGTGGTACAGTTCCTGACCCGAGACTTACTATCCGCAGAGGCCCGACTTAACGAGGCGAGGCAGGCACTAGTGGAGGAGCGCGAGGCGCGCTTGAGGATCCAGGCTGAAATGAGGACCGCTGTTGCTAGAAGGACTAGGGCTCGACTCCATAGGATTGAGAGGAGGAGTCGCGATAGGATTCTTGGATTGGGGATCCGCGGGGGCGGAGTGATCCAGGCTAGGGATGCTAGGCGTGTTGTGCATCGTGCATTTGCCCGAGTGAGGACCTTGCTCCGTCGCGGCGCGGCCCCGTGATGTGTTACTGATAGCTCAGTCCCCTAGGTTCAGATGACATTAGTGTGTCAATTTTGCGGGATAGTTGACTTGTGCAGTGGTATCCTTTCTGACCAGTGGATGAGTAAACTGACCTACAGATATGTAGATGTGACTTCGGGTAGTATGTATGGATGTAGCCTACTTTTGTGTAGCCTGACTATTCGGATGATGTATTCGTATTTGTTCCACTTTTGCTAGACTTTGACATCGGGACTATGTATTTGGCTCTAACATCCAAACTTTGTGATAACCCTTGTACCGTACTTATTTAGTTTCTGTTTCCTTAATATTGCCTCAACTGCTTTACTTTTCGATGCTATGCTTTACTGTTTTGATATACAACTGTGATTATACAATTGCTACAAGCCACAAATACAACCATACTGTTTCAAATTACAAGATGCGATTTCAAATTGTTTTCTACAATTTCCAAAAATGTTCCTACAATCTTTAAAAATAAATTTTTTCAAAAAACAAAAAAAAAATTTGTTTTGAAATTTTGAAAAATATTTTTGAGGGTTTGAAATTTTGAAAACTCTTGTAAATGTTTTCGCACCCCAAAGGGATTTTTCCCCAAAAATGTTTGACATTTTATCTCCAACATCGGATTATTAAAACTTTTGCACTTCCACCCTTATGAGGGGGAACGATACGCTCCTGAACGGTGCAAACGCTGTTAGGTAATTGGAAAACCCTAACCCCTTTCTTGTTTTATTATCAGAATCATGCCACCCAGAAGAATGAACACTCGAGCTCACCCGATCAGTTCTGAGGGCCAGGGTAGCCACCATGGAACTGGAGGCCACCAGAACCATGAGGGGGAAAATGCCAACCTGAGTGAGAATGAGGGCAACGATCATAACTTGTTTGATGACTCTGAGTATGAAGAAGAAGAATCTGGTGATGACACCCTAGAGGTAGAACATCCTAGGGGAGGTCTTATGGAACAGTTCATGGAGTTACTTAGGCAGAACTTGGACCGTCCCCCAGTTCAGCAACCACCCCAGAATGCTAATGCTAATGCTTTCCGGAACTTCAAATCCCTAAAACCCCCAGAATTTAAAGGAACTGCCGACCCTATCGAGGCAAGGGCCTGGCTGAAGGAAATGGAAAAATCTTTCGAGATACTGGGTGTCGCTGAAGAGCAGAAGACTGTTTTCGCCACTTACCTTCTGAAGGGTGAGGCGAACTATTGGTGGGAAGCTAAGAAGAATTTGGAAGGAAGAGGTGTGCTAACCTGGGAGAGATTTAGCGAGCTGTTCTTGGAGAAGTACTTTCCTAGGTTCATGGAGACACAAATGGAGCTGAAGTTTTTGGAGCTGAAGCAAGGAAACATGACGGTGGCCGAGTATGAGGCCAAATTTACTGAGCTGTCGAGGTTTGTGCCGGAATATGTGAACTCTGAGGCAAAGAGGGCCCGAAGGTTTCAATTAGGGCTAAAACAATGGATTCAGAATCGTGTGGCGGTTCTTGAGCTGACAGACTATGCCACCCTGGTATAGAAAGCGTCAATTGTTGAGGCTGGGAGTGAACAGATGCAGAAAGAGAGGGAAGGAAAGAAGAGGAAGTTGGATAGTCGAAAGGGAAACTCTGCTGGTGGGAGCTTTCCGAGCAAATTTAAGCGAGGAACGATGTCCCAACCCAGCGGGACCTTTGGAACCAAGAGAGCTGAAAGTTGGAGTGTGGGCCAGAGCGGCCGACCACAGGGATCGTCTTACTCTACCCCATCCCGAGCCCAACCTCCAGAATGCAATAAATGTGGAAGGAAACATGTGGGCGTGTGTAACCTGCAAGATGTGAAATGCTTCAAGTGTGGGCTGACAGGGCATTATGCTAACGCCTGTCGCGGAACTAGTAACAACCCGAGTGCCGGAGGTAATTGCTTTAAGTGTGGGAAACCAGGGCACCGAATGAGGGAATGTATGTCCTCTGGGCCAGCTGCATCGAGAGTGAGTGGAACTGCTTCTAACAAGGCCCCTACTGCAAGAACTTTTAACATGACGGTGCAGGATGCCGTGAGGAACACGAATGTGATTGCAGGTACCCTACTACTCAACTCAGTTAAAGCAAATGTTTTATTTGATTCGGGAGCTACCAAGTCCTTCATATCTCTAGATTTTGTATGTCAGTTAGGCCTTAAGACTGAACCATTGAAAGACAGATTGCAAATAGAGATAGCTAATCATGAAATTATTCCCGTTAGCCAAGTATGTCCAGGTTGTGACCTAGAAATAGAAGGGAGACACTTTCGGGTAGACTTAATACCTTTTAAACTAGGGAAGTTTGACGTAATAGTAGGCATGGATTGGTTAACAACCCACGGAGCCCAGATTGATTGTGTCAAGAAGAAAGTAAGTTTGAGACTGCCAGGGGACGAAGAAGTAGTGTTTAGTGGGAAATGGTAAAGCCAAAAGTTCCTGACTATGATTCAAGCTAAGAAGTTGTTACGTAAAGGATGCGAAGCCTATTTAGCCTATGTGAAGGATACCAAGAAGGAGGCACCAAACCTGCAGGAAATCCCTGTCGTTAATGAGTTCGCGGACGTGTTTCCGGATGATCTTCCAGGACTACCACCTGATAGGGACATCGAGTTCGCTATAGACTTAGTTCCGGGTACGGCCCCAATTTCGAAAGCCCCATATCGGCTAGCCCCAGTGGAGATGAAAGAGCTGGCCACTCAGTTACAAGAGATGTTGGATAAAGGGATGATAAGACCTAGTGTGTCACCGTGGGGAGCCCCGGTGTTATTCGTGAAAAAGGAGGACGGCAGCATGAGATTATGCATAGACTACAGGGAGTTGAACAAGGTGACTATAAAGAATAAGTATCCCTTGCCCAGGATAGATGACCTGTTTGATCAATTGAAAGATGCAGTTTATTTCTCTAAGATTGATCTGCGGACCGGGTACCACCAGTTAAAGATTAAACCAGAAGATATACCAAAGACGGCCTTTCGCACCCGGTACGGACACTATGAGTTCCTAGTGATGTCATTTGGGTTAACGAATGCCCCTGCAGCTTTCATGGACTTAATGAACCGAGTCTTCAAGAAATACTTGGACAAGTGTGTTATAGTCTTCATCGATGACATCTTGTTTTATTCCAAGACGAAGGAGGAACATGCAGAGCACTTGAGGATTGTATTGGGAGCATTGAGAGAAGAAAAGTTGTACGCTAAGTTCTCGAAGTGTGAATTTTGGTTGAAGGAAGTTCAGTTTTTGGGGCATGTGATTAGTGAACAAGGCATTCTAGTGGACCCAGCCAAGATAGAGGCTGTATCAAATTGGGAGAGACCAACCACTCCGACAGAGGTGAGAAGTTTCATAGGATTGGCTGGCTACTATAGGAGATTTGTCCAAGACTTTGCAAAGATAGCAGCCCCTTTGACCCGACTAACTCGCAAGACCGAGAAGTTTGCGTGGACTGAAAAATGAGAAGAAAGCTTCCAAGAGTTGAAAAAGAGGTTGGTGACAGCACCAGTACTAGCCCTACCTGATGATAAGGGAGATTTTGTGATTTATAGCGACGCATCCCATAAAGGTTTAGGGTGTATGCTTATGCAGCACGGTAAAGTGATCGCGTATGCATCCAGACAACTTAAGGAGTATGAGATAAGATACCCCACCCATGATTTGGAATTAGCAGCGATAGTTTTTGCTTTGAAGATCTGGAGACATTATCTTTACGGAGAAAAGTGTGAGATCTACACGGATCACAAGAGCTTAAAGTACATATTCACTCAGAAAGAGTTAAACATGAGGCAGAGGAGATGGTTAGAGCTAATTAAAGATTATGATTGTGAGATTCATTATCACCCAGGGAAGGCCAATGTGGTGGCCGATGCACTTAGTCGAAAGGAGAAACTCAAGATAATAACGTCAGTGGACGAGTTGATCAAGGACCTTGAGAAACTAGAGATTGAAGTGAGGTTACCAGGAGTTGGACAAGAGAGTCTAATGGAAATAAAAGTCCAACCACCGTTATTGGAAAAGATTAAGTTATGCCAGGAAAAGAAGATAGAAGAGAAAAGAATTCGATAGAGAAAATTTTGACTGGCGAGGAAATTAAGTGTGAGAAGGACGGGAATGGAATTATGAGGTACGCATCTAGGATATGGATCCCGAACGTTCAAGAATTAAAAGATGAGATTTTGCAAGAGGCTCATAGTTCAAGGTACTCAATTCACCCTGGAGGCACTAAGATGTATAGGGATCTGAGAGAATACTATTGGTGGCCTAACATGAAGAAGGACGTGGCAGAGTGGGTAAGTAAATGCTTGACATGTCAAAGAGTGAAGGCCGAACACCAGAGGCCCAGCGGATTGTTGCAACCCTTAGAGATACCCGAGTGGAAGTGAGAGCAAATTGCAATGGACTTTGTGGTCGGATTACCAAGGACCAAGACTAATCATGATGCCATTTGGGTAATTATCGATAGGTTGACCAAGTCAGCACATTTTCTTCCAATCAACGAGAGATATACTGTCGACAAGCTGGCGGATATTTACTTAAAAGGAGATTGTGGTTAGACATGGGGTTCCTGTGAGCATTGTATCAGATAGAGACCCGAGATTCAACTCCGGGTTCTGGAGAAGTTTTCAGGATTGTGTGGGGACAAAGTTAAACATGAGTACTGCATACCATCCCCAAACAGACGGACAGAGTGAGAGAACCATCCAGACCATCGAAGACATGTTGAGGGTATGTGCCATTGATTTTAAGGGAAGTTGGGATGACCACTTGCCGTTGATCGAATTTTCCTACAACAACAGTTACCATGCGAGTATAGGCATGCCCCCATATGAAGCTTTATACGGACGAAGGTGTCGGTCTCCCTTGTGTTGGGAAGAAGTTGGAGAGCGGAAGATTTTAGGGCCTGAACTGGTCCAACGGACAAGAGAAACTATCGAGCTCATAAGAGGACGGCTGGTAGCGGCCCAAGACAGACAGAAGAAGTATGCGGACCAGACCCACAAGGACAAAGAATATGAGGTAGGAGAGTTTGTGATGTTGAAGGTATCGTCGTGGAAAGGATTGATGAGATTTGGTAAGAAGGGAAAACTAAGCCCGAGATTTATTGGACCTTTTGAGATCTTGAAACGAGTTGGGAAGTTAGCCTATGAATTGGCTTTACCCCCGAGCTTACAGCAAGTACATAATGTGTTCCACGTGTCCATGCTACGACCATACCATACCGACTTCCGACATGTGATAGAACATGATCAAGTGGATCTGCAACCAGACTTAACATATGTCGAGCAACCCGTAGAAATCATGGATAGAAAAGAACAGGTGCTGAGGAACAAGGTTGTAAAACTAGTTAGAGTCTTGTGGAGGAATCAGAATGTCGAAGAATCAACATGGGAACTAGAGAGCGCGATGCGTGAAAAGCACCCCCAACTGTTTTCAACCTGATTCCGGGACAGAATCCTTTTAAGGAGGGGAGGCTGTAAGAACCCTAATTTTTGGTAATATTTCCTTTTATTTAATATCTTGTGACATTGTCATTATGGAACCTTTCTAGTCATCCCTGTTGATTAATAGAATTGATTGTCTGAGAAACTGCGTTGTTGCATTTATTATGTAAGATATAAAGGGAGATTGTGAAGGCATGAGTCTTATTGTTATTAATATTTACAAAACTTGGATTTGAGAATGGTTAGAGTATTAAAGGATTTATTAAGAATTGTGACGAGGAATTATGGACATTCGAGGAATTTACACAATAAGTACTTAAGGAATTATAGGGGAAATATCTACGCGACAAAATATTATTACGAGAGATTAATTAAGATACGATACGAATTAAAGATTAAATAACAAGCATTGGTGGAAGAATAATAATACAAGGAGTAGTATTGCATGCAAGCCCATGCAACCAAGTGGTTAGAAATCAAACAAGTTAGTTGGCCATTGGAAGATGAATAGTATCTAGTTGGTTACTTTTTCAAAAAGGGGAACACATAGTACATGAACCCATGCTTGCTAGTACACTACCTATGCTTACATGTGATATGTATCACCCAACCTATTACCATCAATTATTTACCCAACACAAACACAAACTTTTCTCCCCCCCTAGTAGTTGCTCTCGGCCAAGACACAAAGTAGAGAAGAAAATTCTTCTCCTCCCCTCTTCCATCACTCATAAATCTTGCCATAATTCCTAGGTCATCTACATCATCTAGACAAGGTATGTTAACAATTTCATAGCATTTCATCCATTGAATCTTGAGATAAAAATTGTTGAAGGATTGGAGGAGTGTTAACCAAAGTTGTTTATCTTTTAGATCTTGAAGGATTAAGGTTTGTGAGGGCTCATCCAAGTGTTCTTAGTTGTTGTAAAGCTCACCCAAGGTCTTTAGCTACTCAAGAAGGTATAAAAATCATGAACCCTTTTGGCTATGTATTGTTTATAAAGTATGGTAGTAGATCCATGTGTTTTAGAACTAATCTTGGATGTATATGTATTGGATAGCATGGATCTTGAGTTTTGATGTTGAGATTGTGACTTTTATGACTATGGTTAATATATATATCTCCATGAGTGTTATGAACCATGATCTAGGTGTATTAAGTGTTGATTATGTTATGGAAGTATGAAAAATGATTGATCTAAGTAGTTTGAGCTTGCTGAGTTTTGTCCAGGAACTTTGACCTGTATTGTAGCACGAGTTTGAACCCCCAAATGATGTCCCCTGATGTCCTACCATATATTGTTGGAAAGATAATTGAATGTAGTTTCTGTAAATATAAGGTTCATGGCTAGGTGATGTGTAGATATTTAGTTATGGCCGGAGGAGTGAATTGTGTTTCTGGACTATGGACTGCACTAAGTGACCCCCTTGTGAACCTTGTTTAAACACCTTAAAATATATGTGGGATCATGGAAAAATTTGAGAATGTTGGGAATGCAGTGGTGAAGACCACCCAAAAGGAATTGGATTAAAATATGAATTTTTGGATTTTATAAAAATGCTAGAGTAAAATTCGCGAAATGGAAAAAGTCGATTAGTGGAACATGATTCTAGGGTTAGTGGTTATGATTCGAACGTGGTAACTAAATTAAGTCGAGTAAGTGATGAACGTAATCGAGTGATGACATGGACCTATAGTGGGGCTAGGGAGTCATAAGACGAAGTCGTTAAGTTAATTTCGTACCCCCCTAAACCCCGTAATTAAAGAGATATTGTTAAGGTACTAACGAACGATTATTGCTTATGTATAGATCGTTCGAATCCGCACGCTCGACCACCCCAACCAAACCAAGGCAAGTTTACTTTTCAAAACTTATCCCTATACAAGGATTTTCAATTATATCAAATGCTATGTTTATCGAAGTATTGATGCAATTGAGATTGAACAAGTACATGTATGCTTTTACCCCTTGAACTTAGATTGAAATGTTTTCTTCGGACAACGACTCTAGCAATAGAGGTCGTAGCGGTCCGTATGTACTATTGACCGGGGAGCGGTATATTATTATATCGTATCAAGATTACGAAAACCCGAAGGGTCATTCGGGTGGTATCTTATACTCAAATATTATGTTCATATCTTTGTAAATACTCGAAACCCTATCTTAGATTAGAAATTTATTTTATCGAATAATTATTTATTAATTATTAATATTAAATCTTAAAATATTATTTATTAATTATTGTTCATTCTTTAAAGACAAAGTTAATCCAAGATACTTTTTAATACTTTCAAACTCGAACTCATTCGAACTCAAAACATTTTTGAAAACCCCCGGTCAGATTCTGCTTCTTGTATGATTTCAAGAACCATCGGTCGACTGATGTCGGACCTCAACTACTCTGTTTCAATCAAAATCAAGTTTTAAAAGAAAAAGAAAAAGGGACTCTGGCAGGTGTGGGAACCGTTGACGAACGATTCCCGGGATGTGTAAGCGGCCGTGAGCCAGGCGGTCCATCAATTATTATTCCGGCCCAGGTGTTGCCGAAGGATGATTACGGATGTAGTTTTCATCGAGGGTGATTACGGATGTAGTTTTCACCCGAGGGATAGTTACGGATGTAGTTTCTATCCTTCTACCGGTAGAGAAGACCCGCGGATTATTGGACTTGTATGTGGCGACTGATCATCGTCAATCCTTGTCAGGTTTTGTGTTTTCTTTAAGTCCCATTCCTCCATTTTGGAAAAATGCTTTGACACTGCTTCTTAGGCTTCTGTGCCAAGTTGCTGATAGTGTTCTATTTTGATGAGAAAGATGTTGATTCAATGCAGTATCTAGAACTGCAAGTTTATTTTGAAAACAAGGGCACATATTGTTGCACCTTCGAGATTTATCAACTATGATAAGTGATTTTATAACTGATTAAAACAAACAAGTATATCAACTGCCAATCATATGAAATGCTATATTGTTTACCTTATACATATATTCTTGCTGAGCTATAGTTGCTCACTCCTGCTTGTTTTCAAATTTTACAAACACAACAGCTAAGCGAAATGGCAAGACCCAGGCAGACTATTCGAAAGCAGGTGACTAGACCCGAGCCACCACTCGAGATTCCACCGGTAGGCCCCATTAGCCGGATTGGTTGGCAGCTTTTGTTAGTTCGTTTTATTTATCAGTATGACCTGTGCAAGGCAGTGTATCGTAACAAACTTTCAAGCCGCCAACTTCGCTTCATATCGAAGTGTTGCTGGTAGCATAAATACTATTTAATTCGGTCTGTAATAACTCTGATAACTTTATTACTGTTTAATCAATGTGTGACGTTTCTGAGGCTCTAACCTGTGTGTGTGAGTGTGGTGTGAGTTTATTGTGGGGTCGATGGCTGTGTTATATATATTATGTGCAAGAACAGGTATGTTACTAATGGAAAATGGACCGTGAGCGCCTAGATCTCTGACCCCGGATCTGGGGGCGTCACACTGGGGATCACATCTCTCACCTCGCAGAGATGTTTGATATACTAAGGAAATACAGAATGAAGATCAACCCCCAAAAGTGTGTCTTTGGAGTCGAATCTGGAAAGTTCTTGGGGTTCATTGTCAACCACAGGGGAATCGAAGCGAACCCTGCAAAAATAAAGGCTTTAATAGACATGCGATCCCCAAGAAGCGTGAAAGAAGTTCAGAGTTTAACAGGAAGGATCGCAGCTCTCAATCGATTCGTTTCCAAATCATCAGATAAGTGCCATGAGTTCTTTAAGGCCGTTAAAAAGGTGGGAAAATATTTTGAATGGACATTGGAATGCGAGGAGGCCTTTCAGAAAATAAAGGAACACCTGGGTTCGCCACCACTTCTCTCGAAGCCCCTTAAAGGCGAGGTCCTCATTGTCTACCTCGCTGTGTCTGAACACGCGGTCAGTGTAGTATTGGTTCGCGAAGAGGGAAAGGTTCAATATCCAGTCTACTATGTCAGTAAAAGAATGTTAGATGCTGAGACTCGATATACAAACATGGAGAAGCTAGCCAATGCATTGGTCTTAGACTCGCGGAAGTTAAGGCCCTATTTTCAGGCTCATAGCTTTGAGGTTCGTACTGCCTACCCACTGAGGCAAGTAATGCACAAGCCAGAGTCTTCAGGGAGATTGTTAAAATGGACAGTAGAGCTTAGTCAGTTCGACATCGAGTTTAACCCTCGTGGCCCTATAAAAGGACAGGCACTTGCGGATTTTATCTTGGAGTTTCCTCCCCAATCCAAGGGAGATGACTGGGCTATCATAGCAGCACCAGAAAAAATAGTTAGCGAGGACAAAAAAGAAAATTCGGCCTCGTGGTGGGAGCTATACGTAGATGGGGCATCTGACAAGGAAGGAGCCGGGGCTGGTATCGAGTTGGTAACTCCAGAGGGTCGTAAGATACAAAGTGCAATACACTTCGCTTTTGAAGCCACCAATAATGCAGCAGAGTACGAAGCCCTCATTATTGGTCTCAAACTGGCACTGGAAATGAAGGTAGAAAACCTCACAGCTTACAGCGATTCCATGCTGGTAACATATCAACTCTGGTGTGGGTGGTAAGCTAGAGGTGAGCAGATTGAGCTATATCTGCGATGTGCACAGAGGTTGGTGAAAAAGTTTAACAATGTCAAGGTGGTCCATATTAGAAGAGAAAAGAATCAAGGAGCAGATGAATTGGCAAAATTGGGGTCGCGTCGCGAGGCTACATTACTTGGAATTATCCCATTGGAAATTCAGATAAAGCCTTGTGTACCGGAGGAGTTCATTATGGAAGTAGCGACCCCAGAATTGACTTGGATGACCCCAATATGGGAATATGTGAAAAATGGAGCTTTGCCTCAAGACAAGAAAGAAGCGAGGAAGATTAAATATCAGGCGGCTCGCTATGTCATTTATGATGAAGTCTTATATCGAAGAGGGTTTAATATCCCACTCTTGAGGTGTGTAGATGGGGAAGAGTGTAATTACATTCTCAGAGAAGTCCATGAAGGGATATGCGGCAATCACATAGGGGGTAGTTCGCTGGCCCAGAAAATTCTCCGCCAAGGGTATTATTGGCCTAAGCTGAAAAGGGATGCATTTGAGTTTTCGAGAAAATGCGATGTCTGTCAAAGGATCGCTAACTTCAGCAACGTCCCTGTCTCTCAGTTTACCTCGCTAACGAGCCCATGGCCCTTTGCTATGTGGGGGATCGATCTAATTGGAGAACTCCCAAAGGGGAGAGGGGGACTTAAATATGCAGTAGTGGCCGTTGACTATTTCACCAAGTGGGCAGAGGCCGAGCCACTTGCTACTATCACTGTAAAGAAGCTCAAGGACTTCGTTTACAGGGCAATTGTGTGTCGCTATGGGATCCCATATCAACTCATTTCGGATAATGGAAAGCAATTTGACAGCAAGGAAATGAAAGAATTCTATGAAAATCTGGGGATAAAAAAGAGTTTCTCAGCTGTGAGCCATCCTCAGACGAATGGCCAAACCGAGGCCATAAACAAAATTATAAAGCAAACTTTGAAAGCTAAACTGGAAGAGAGTAAGGGCAATTGGCCTGAGGAGTTACCTAGGGTCTTGTGGTCATACAACACGACCCCACGATCCACTACTGGGGAGACCCCCTTTTCTTTGACCTATGGTTGCGAGGCCATGGTTCCGGTGGAAGTAGGCTCGGGGTCGTTCAGAAGGGAACACTACAATCCCGATGAAAACGAGGTCAATCACAGACTCTATCTGGACATGATAGAGGAAACGAGAAGCGAGGCCCAGCTACGCCTCGCGGCCTACCAACAAAGGACAGCTAGGTACTATAATGGGAAAGTCAAAGCACGATCTTTACAAACAGGCGACCTAGTGCTTAGAAGGGTCATGCCTAACACTAAGGTTCCAGGTCATGGAGTTTTTGGTGCCAACTGGGAAGGACCTTACAAGATCTATGCTACTCTTTCAGAAGGAACCTACTATCTAACGGATATGAAAGACAAAGTTATTCCGCGAGCTTAGAATGCGGAGCATTTGAGAAAATACTATCAGTGAGGGCCTCGTCCCTGGTAGCCTCTCTCCACTACTACTTAGCATGAATAATCCATACAAAGTACTAGGGGGTAGTGATCACATAGACACCTCCCCTTTATGATGTAATGATTTTTTGGGCCTCGCCCCACTTGTTAACTTTTGGGCTTCGCCCCACAATTCATTTTAGGGCCTCGCCCCTACCTGTCAAATTTGGGCCACGCCCCTATCAATAAAACTTAGGGCATCGCCCCTACTTTTTGCATTATATGAGTTCGCTTGCTTTACGAATTACATTTTATTTTGCATTCAAAATTAATTTGTTTGTCTACACTTTAAGGCCCAAGATATTTCAACGATGCTGGGATCGCGCTTGAAACTATCTCAAGGTAACAGTTCATAACTGTTATTATCTACAACGAGTCTAAGCAAAAGGAATACAAATCTAAAACTATTCAAGGCACTTCGCATCTGCGAACATAGATTACATCTCAAAAAAACAAGGGAAAAAGCTAGAGCTAAAGCAACAGTAATGTAGGGACTGCGAGGACAGATTACTTGAAGATTAATGATAAGCAAAAAAGGGGATATTTGGCATTTATGCGGAAAAATAAATGGATCGCATTGCGATCTCAAAATTTTTGGAAACAAATGAAGTTAGAAAACATTAATATTACACTTGCGAGGCATTCAAGGGGTGCCCGCATCCCCAGTTCAGAGTTACAGCAAATTATGGAATAAAATTATGAGGCATGTGGGTTCTGATTAGCATCGGTGGCCTCCTTGGCTATTCTCGCCTCTTCCTCCAGTCTCGCCTCCTCAGCATCCTCTTCTGCGATCTCCTGTTTTAGGATCTCAGCATATTCAGCATTTCCAGGCCCAAGCCGGTCCCAGTCAAAGTCAGGGATCGCACGGATGAATCCTTTCATGAAAGTGACCTGGCCTTGGGCGAGGAATTTCTCTTCAGCAGATGACAGTGAGGCTTGCACAGCAGTTAGATCGCTTTGGAGCTTTGCGATCTCATCAGCACTCTTCTTAGCAGCCTCTTCGCTGGACTTCTGCAGTTCCTTAAGAGATTTTTCAAAATCATTCCTCTCCTTGCGAGCATTCTTCAAGTCTGTGCGAATCGTGGCAGTCTCATGAGAAAGTTGCTTTTTAAACTCAGCCTCCAGGGATCGCTTATCTTCAACCTTCTGGAACTCAAGAACCTTGTTCTTTTTGTCTAATTGGAAGAAGTTTTTTGTATGCACAGCTTGACGGATGAATGCCTCAGCTAAACACTTGGTTAAAGCATTGGCATTCTCCTCGGGAGTGGCTTTCCACCAGTATACTTGCTCCCCAGCGAAGCGAAGAGATGCTGGGTCGCAGTGGCATTCACGGTACGGGAAGATGGCTGAGGAGGTCCACCAGGCTGCCCATCCTTCCTGGCCCGCTTCAGGAGATGTTTGAGCTTGATCCCCGGCCGGATTTGCTTGAGATGAGGGATTGTTGACTGGTTTGGGAGCTGTTGGAGGGAGAACTTTTAAAACAAGGACCGCTTTCGAGGTCACCCCTTTCTTGCCACTTCGAAGAAACGGGGGAGCTTGACCTCTTCCACTGCGAGCAGACATATCTGTAGAAAAAGAAAAAGACAAGTTACGAAACAGTTCAAAAAAAATCTGGCATAAAGTAAAACAGTTAAGATGCAAAATTAGGAGACAGTTATGTATATGGAGGAAAAAGGAAATGCGATGCAATATGCAAAAAGTAAGGGGTCATATCGCTATATAAAAGTACCCTCTTCGTCTGTTATTGTGACATGAGAAGACGAGGCCTCTTCTCTTATTTTTCTTTTCTTCGAAGCCCCCCTGGCATTCGAAGGCCCTGCTTCAGGGGAGGCACCTATTCCCTCCTTAGAGAAAGAAGAGTCCTCCACATTCTATTAGGTTATTTAGAGAAAGAAGAGTCCTAATGTTTCTCTCTTCTGCGGTGGATTTTATTAATACATCATCGACTCGCTGTTTCTCATCACCTCTTAAGACGGTGCGAACTGGAGCGACTGCGATGCCAAAGGAGTTGTTAGTTTGTAAACAAAGAACAAAGAGTAGGACAAAGGGTTACAGCCTCGATAGCTTACCAGGAAGGTAGTTGAAGCTCGTTTTAACTCGTGGAACCTCGTGGACATAGAAGAAAGGCTCCTTCCATGAGCCCGCATTACTTATTCCGCCAGGGAGAAGGCTTTTCTTGTTAAATTCTGGCCACATGGAGAAATAGACGTAGCCAAAGTCCTTGGCCCCACATCACTTCAGCTGCAGGAAGTAGCCCATTGTCTTCGCGTCCAGGGGCGGATATTGAAGGTTGTGGTAGAGTATGTACAGGGCAATCATGGATCGATAGCCGTTGGTGCTAATCTGGATGGGGGCTAGAAAATACGTCTCACAGACATCCTTGATGAATGGATGGAGAGGAGAAGAGACGCCTATCTTCATCAGAGGGACCGTTAGAACCATTCTGGGCACTCTGCCTCCATTCTCTTCGTGATTAAAGCGATAGCATCGCATTTTCTTCTTAGGCAGAATGATCTTGCCTTCAGGTCGGAATCTCTCGACCCCCTCTGTGATAGTCTTCACAGTCAAGGTTGAAGACATATCGCGGCATGCAAGGATGCGAGGTTTGCCTGGCTTAATCTTCGAACCGGGCTCAATATCCTTGGGGTTAGGCCCATCAACATATATAACTCCTTCCAGCTCTGGTTGAGGGGTAGGGACGTAAGGATCGGGCGAAGCCTCAGGAACATAGTCATAATCTTTGAAGTTTACGACTCTGGCCACTTCGTCGAGGCCACCATCATCCGAGGAAGGCTCTTCGTAGTCATCATCATCAGAGTTAGCTTCGTTGTCGGCGCCTCCCTAATCACTTATATGAATGGGCGACATGGTTTGAGATGGGGGTATTCTAGAGAGAATTTCTGCTGCTTGAGAGCTAAATGCATCTCCTTTCTTTGTCAACATTTCAATGTCATGTTCGATGTCAGTCATCTCGGTGTGAGGCTCGTTCTGGGCTGGGAGTACATCTAAAGATTGGTCTTGTGAGCTAGCAGGACGTTTGTATCGCCAATTATCTAAGGGCACTTCTCTGGTATACTCTTCGTTTGACCACTGCGAGTCGAAGTATAACTTAAATGAGCTCTCGCTAGTACTCGTTGCTCTTGCAATGTTAGCAGCAGCCGCTTCGCTTATTTGAACGTTGGGCATCGGGGAAGGTGTCCTCGAACTGTCGTCTTGCGACATCTGAAAAGAAGTGAAATGATTAAGTGTGTGCTCTTACAGAAAGCAAATGAAGGGAGAAAAGAATAAATAGACAGAAGGGCTCTATGTGTTTTCGCTTCGCTTGTAGGAAATAATGGAAGGTTCATATTTCTAAAGGAGGGATCGCATCTATATTCCTAAAGGAAGGATCGTATAATTATTGTAACGAGGATGGGATCGCACATTAAAATTGATGATGTGGGATCGCAGTTAAAATGGATCGTATCGCATACAGTTAAAACTATCTAATCATGCAATTATGATGAAGAATAGCAATTTAAATGCAACAGAGGAATGAAGACTTACTTTTTCTTGAAGAAGATTGAAGAAATCTGCAGAAAGTTGAGGTCGTTGGAATTAAAGCCTGAAATTTTCTTGCGTTTGATCCGGGAGCAAACTGGCAGCACTTCGGTAATGTGTTTGTGAAGATAAAGAAGGAAATGATTGTGACGGGAGTATGTATAAACATCAGGAGAGAGAAATATACAGCACACGTGTCATCATCTCAACCGTTGAACACGCATCTCGAGACACAACAGCTGTCAAACCTCTTCAAATTCTTGGGGTCGCGACTACTCCAACGGTCGTATTCATATCAATAGCGGGCTCTGACCTCGCATTGCGACGTCACCTGGTTGATACTTGAGTCCACATCGCATCTCTAATTGCAACATGGACTCGGGGGTAGTTGTTATGCCCAAATCTGGCATGATAATTATTATGATTTAATTTGCTAAATTAATGGTTCATAATTGACTATGGGCCTAAAAGATGACAATTGGGCCACTAAAGTTCATAATTGGGATCAACTCGGCACAACTACAGGGCCACCTCGCTCATGATCCGGTCTACAGGACCGCTTCGCTGATGCTCCCTCCTTGGGATCGCTTCGCGATACTAACACATCTGCTGGATCGCTATCTCTAATTCTTTATTGGAAGGCTCATGGCCAGACCCAAGGTCGCATGAGTAGTTGGACATAAGGGATCGCTTCGCATGGCCAGACCCAAGGTCGCTTGCTAGGTCCTGATTAATTATCTATTGGCCAGGTCTATCCGTTCGATACTATGGGCTTCCACAACTGGGCCATGGATCACGGATAGGGTTGATGATTCACTGCCATGTCAGCCCTAAGCGAGTGGGCTTGGACTTTGGTTTATCTCCTAAAACCCTAGCCCGCCTAAGTAACTTGTTTCCCAAGAACTACGTACAGCTTGATCCCTATAAATAGGGTACGTAGGCACCTTGATACGGATGAGAAACAGTTAAACCTGAAAATACCTATCAAGCTCAGCCACATCTAAACACATAAACCCTAATCCCTTGTTCTTCTTTTATTAGCGAAATATCCGTATTTTGCTCCGATAATCCAGCAAACCTCCAAAATATTGTTATACAATATTCTCCCTATAACATTTCAGTTTCTCATATAAGTACTCAACGAAGCATGAAATTTGGTTCAACAGTGATAGTACTCACTACTGATTCATGGAGGAACATACGGAGTTGTAAAGATCGGAATAATGCTATGTGCATATAACAGGTACAGAATGACATGTTTTAAACATAACATTAAAGAAATTGTCGGCTATTATCTATTTACTAGACCTTAATTTGGATTTATTTCACATTTATTCTTATTTGTCTTATTCTCAAGTTTTTATAGTATTTATTTATTTTACTTCTATCATTATAATAAAACTTAAAATATGACAAAATTACTTCTTCAAAATTTAATAATACATATAATATAATCTCAAGTTGATTCAACATTGTTTCAAAAATCATTATTTTTATTATATAAAAAAGCCTGAAAAATAATATAATTTCTAAGATTATATTGAAGTTTGTTTGACACATTTTTTAGAGTAGGACTAAAGTGAGAAACTGATCAAAATATCTTATTTCTGATGTTTATTTATCCAAAATACTCACTTTTATAAAAACTAAGCAAAATATCCATTTCGATCAAATACTGCATTTGCAATGAAATACACCCAATGAAGCATCACGAGTGATGCTCCACTACCAATAAAATATTGGGTGTTCAAATACTACATTACGAGTGTAATATCCGACCTGATACTCGATCGTTAGGGGAGAATCTGACGTTATATCCCCTTGACAGTGGAGTATGTTTTTTATACTGTTTTGGGAACGACGTGTCATCCAAATACTCTACTACCAATAGAGTATTTGGTGGGTATTTAAAGACATATTTACTGAATATAGATATTTTGATTATTTAAGGATATTTTCACTGAATATAGGTATTTTCGGTCTTCATCCTTATATAATAGTGTATAATTTATTTATATATTCAAATCAGTGGAATCAAAACACCAATTCTATTTTTTTCTCTGTTGCCAATACTAAGTTTTGTTATTTAACTTTTTAACAAAATTGTTAAATTTACTTGATCTACATAAAATTTAATGAATATTTTTTTTTTTTGCTTACTTTTAGTTATGATTTATGATTCTTCAACATATGTTATGTAGGATTTTAATAAAAGTTATGATACAAATAATTTAATTTTAAAGTAAACTAAGAATAATATTAAAATCTTCTCATTTTAGTTAATGAGCATTAGACTCACTTATTTTAATATTAGACAATATAAATAAAATTAGTTTAACATAATATTAGATTCTTAGTTTATTGTGTATCGATATTATATTTAAATATTAATAAGTAATAAAAGCATAACTATTGTATTTTAAATTTATATATTCAACAATCATAATAAAAAAATTACAGTCATAGGATAAGTTTAAAAATAAAATAAATGAGAAAATAAGTAACATTACACCAAGTTTAGCTTAAAAAGGATAATGATCGACAACATCTTTAATGCTAAGTTCAGTTGGCACTGACACGTCATTATATAAACTAATTTTGTAACCAATTATGTGCACATAGCATTACTCTTAAAGATATATAGAAGGCTGAAATCCTTGGATCGAATCGGATGAGAGAGCACGCTTTATTTTTGGCACCTAGTCAAGAGCGTGAAATAGTGAGTGAGTTTTTGAATTTTGTTGACTGCAGATTGTGATGTTGTCCTGAATTTGAACATAATCAATGAACGTTAACGAATAAGGTTTAAATTAAAAATTTATTATAAATTATAACCTAGAATTAATATCTGTCTTAGATATTATTTAATTGGATCAAATATATTCGTTTTATTGCAGTAAATCATGTGTCCGATTCTGTTGCAATACACAACATATAAAACTACATAATACTTTTAAAGGGAAATAGTTTCCTACTTAACATAATGAATTTATGTCTCTTCTAAAACATAAAGAAATTAAAGTAGTTGTACAAAAAAATGTTATTTATTTTGTTAGTCACAATAGCATTTTTGTGCACAACTTATAACAAGTCTACTTGATCTTAGTAATATTGTGTATTACTTACACGATCCCTTAGCTGGGGAACCCATTGTTTAGGTTTCTGTCTTGTAATTGTACGTAGTTTTTGTTGAGTATGGAATACACACAAGAAAATAAGAGGGGAAGGTGAATATATTTTCAAACTTTTCTTTAAATTGAATCTTAAGAACGTTTGTTTGAAGATTTGAATCTGTGTTTGAGTTTGTGTAGATAAGTGTGTGTTTGTGTTTAACAGAATATATATGTGCGAAAATAAAACACAAGAACACAGTCACTCACTTAAATCTAACGTTGTATTAGATAAAGATTTTGCTACAATCTGTGAATACAAATGTTAGTATTCTCAGCTTTGTTTTTCTCTGAGAGATGTAATCTAAGATGTAATAAAAAAAACTTCTCAAAATCTCAACTGCTAAAGAAGTGAGGTTGTACACTTATAGAACATGTGTACAACCTACTTATTACAAATGTAATGACAGACAAATATACTTTCTAACTTGTCTATCCCTTTTTAAGTATACGTCCAAGCAACATGTACTTTGACTATTCTTTAACCTGCTCAGATCCACTACTTTAGCAGTTTGTCTCCTTTGATATCTGTCTAAGCTTCTTGTAGACTTTCCATTTACACTTTACAGTACTGTGGTCCTTAAAGTGTCTTGCCTTGTTGCAGACTTCTGACTTGTACATCTTCAGTATTTTGTCTTCAAGAATCCATTCAAGAAATAACTGAGTGATTGATTTGAGAACTAGAGTTGCCTAGTTCGATAACTATGAGTTCTTGAACCTTGAGTCTTTGACATATCGAATCACTTCTCGAATGAGTCTTTTCTTTAGGAATCCTTGACTTATCGAATGGAGCCTTTTACTTATGGAAACCTTGAGATATCGGACAGTTTCCTGAGTCCTTGAGATATCGAATGTAGCTATGACTTGTTGACTCCTTTAGAACTCGAATGATGTTTTGACCCGTTGACTTCTTGAGTTCTCGAATAGAGTATTAGGTATGTCGAATCTCTGACTTCTCGAATAGACTAAAACACTTCTCGAATTAGTACTTAGGCAAATCTTCAATCTACAAATTCCAACTGTGTTTATTTCTACAGCCTTGATCTTCTAGCTTGAGGCATGATCTCTGGATCTTCTTTCAAGCATTATTTTGTGACTAGCTTTATACAGTTACACAGCTAGAGATTTGGTGCCTATTACAAGTACTAAACAAGTAGAAACTCTACAACTAGATGGTTCCCCGGTTATAGGGATTATGTAAGTAATTCAAAACATTACAAACAATTAGGCTTGTTATTAGATGTAAACAGACATGCCTCTGTGACTAACAGTTATATGCATCAATTTCACATATGTATTGTACAAATTAGTCACATAATAATGCTTGAAAAGATCCATGGATCATGTCTTAAGATTGAAGAAAGAAGGCTTCAACAATCACATTTGAAATTTGACAAATAAAGATTTGTGTTGAGACATGCATGCATATGGATGATGATAACAAATACCACAAGATAGAAAATGAATCAAGGAATCGAAGCTGATGAACAAATTAGGAAGCTAACTAAAATGCAGATCAACTATAGCAATATCTTAAGGATGAAACTCTGCATACAGTTAGGATTTATTTCAGTAACAAGCCTGGAAATGCTAAAGTCAGATATCAGTAATCAAAAGAGAGCTTATTAATACCATGCAAGTAAGTTCGAGAAATCAAAGAAAGAAGAGTTCGAGAAGTCATTCGAGAACTCTACACAAAGGGTTTATTCGAGAAGTCCTAATTCGAGAATTCAGATTGCTCTATTCGAGAAGTCTGTAAAATGAACTATTCGAGAAGTCCTAATTCGAGAATTTAGATTGCTCTATTCGAGAAGTCTGTAAAATGAACTATTCGAGAAGTCATTCGAGAACTCGCTTTAGGGAACTATTCGAAAATTCATCATTCGAGAACTCAAGATTTATCTGTTCGAGAACTCAACCTGTTTCCACAATATTACAGAGTTCTCTAAAGGAACATATTGAATGAAGATTGAACCCAGAATTAATTTACAACCCAATACTTATAGACAGTGATCAATTACACAGAGGATGTTACGAGTAGGGAGTCAAATTGTAAATATTTGAAGGCTCAAACTCATCTAAATGAAAGGTGCAACCAGTCACTGTTTTTCTGACTTCAAGGGCAACAATAAGAGTGGAAGCAACCTCCAACATGATTACATTTTTACTGAAAGATTCAAAGGATATCTTGATGAATGCATAAGGATTAGTCGTTATAACTGTGAAGTTCGAGCACAGCTCAATAAGCAGAAGAGCTTATTGACTTTCAAAAGGATTATCTTTTTGATTAAAGTTATTTTCAAAGACAAAAATCCAAAGCAAAAAGATCTTGTGCATAAAGCATCACGTGGGTTTGGAAGCTAAGTCATTTCAAGAACTTAGTTACTTTTGAAGAAAGAAACATACACTGACTTGAAGCATGCTGGGATTGTCCAAATCAAGTAAAGAAGACTTTCAAGATAATTCCAGAAATGGTTACCACTTCGAGCATGTGTGTGTGACAAGTTATACCAGAAATGTATCATCGCATTTCATGTAACTTTTACTTGTCTTCATATAGTTTAAATAAGTTGTATGAGCAGCATAGTTTTGGTAGAAAAGAAAACACCGATCACAAGGCTGATAGCTTTAGGTTTTCTTGTAAACACTAAAACTTTGTAATCCGCAGCTGTGTATTTTTACACAGAGAATTATCTTCAAATACAACCATCAGGTGGATTAAGCTTTCAAGCCAACCCACATGAGATTTTTTATATCTCTTGTTGTATGTATGATTAGATAATTTGTTTATCTTATTTTTCTTTCTGTTTTTATAACAGTTTGATCTAAGCCTCATCATTTTGAAAGAATTTAGTTGAGATTGTATTCAACCCCCCTTCTACAATCTCGTGGTGCATAACTTGGAAACAACAATTGGTATCAGAGCAAGCTTCTAGCATACAAGAAGTCTAAAGATCACCACCATGGGAAAGAAGGATACAGGCGTGAATATACCAATCCTCGACAAAGATAATTACTTTCACTGGAAAGTAAAGATGCATTTACATCTCTTATCCATCGATGAAGGTTATGTCAATTGCATAGAGAAAGGTCCTCATATTCCTATGAAGGCTAACACTGCAGTTGGAGAAGCAGCTGGAACTGGAGTTGCTGGAAGGCCTATTCCCAAATTGCCAGCAGAATTCACAGACGGGGACAAAGAGGAAGTCCAGAAAGATAAGAAAACCATGAATATTTTGTTCAATGGTATTGATCAAGACATGTTCGATAATGTCATCAACTGCACCACTGCTAAGCAAGTGTGGGACACCATTCGAACACTCTGTGAAGGGACTGAGCAAGTCAGAGAGAATAAGAAACAACTCCTCATACAACAATATAAACACTTTTACTTTAATACAGGTGAAAACTTAACTGATATATTTAGCAGGTTTCAAAAACTGTTAAATGGGTTAAAGTTGTATGAAAGAGTTTATGAAACCAAAGACTCCAACCTAAAATTTCTAAGGTCTTTGCCTAAAGAATGGAAGCCAGTGACAGTCTCATTGAGAAACTCTCAAGACTACAAAGATTATACACTTGAGAGACTGTATGGAATTCTAAAGACCTATGAACTCGAGTTACAACAAGATGAAGAAGTTGAGAAGAGCAGCTTTGGTGGCCAATATTCCAAACAATCAAGATGGAGAGAAGATGAAGAATGTGGAAGCCACACCGAGTCAAAGAACCTGTGAAGGTGGAGCTGGAACTAGCAAAGGCAAAAGCAAGATGATAGAGGAACTTGATGCACTGAGTGGAGATGAATCAGAAGATCTAGATGAATACTTGGCATTTTTGTCAAAGAAATTTTCTAAGTTGAAGTTCAAGAAGAATTCAGCAGGAGTCGGGCAATTCAAGAAAAGCTATCAACCTAATAAGGGCATGGTTGAGAGATCAAAGATCAAGTGCTATAACTATGGAATTGCTGGTCACTTTGCCAATGAATGCAGAAAATCCAAAGCTGAAAATGAAAAGAAGCAGTTTGAGTCTACTGACTACAAGAAGAAGTACTTTGATCTTCTCAAGCAAAAGGAGAGAGCATTCAAATCAAGAGATGATGATTGGGCAGTTGAAGGAAGCTCAGATGTAGAGGAAGAATTTATCAACCTTGCACTCATGTCAAATGGGAATGATGAGGAAGCTAGTTCATCAAGCAATCAGGTATACTCTACGAATCTAACTGAGCTTTCCAAAGATGAATGTGATAATGTTGTTAATGAAATGTCAAATGAATTGTACAACATGCATGTTACACTGAAATCACTTAACAAAGAGAATAGCAAGATTAAGGAGCTGAATACTAGGTTAGGTGATAGGAATACTCTGTTAGAGACTCAATTAATTGATTTTGAGACAACGTAAAGAGATTACCAAGATGCAAAAGATAAACTACTTGAGGCTTTAGATAGAGAAGATTGTTTAAAAGAACAGTTGAAAAAGGAACAGGATTTAATTGCTAAGTGGAGAGGATCAAAGGCTAAAACTGAAGAAATTGGCAGTAAGCAAGGAATTGATTCTTTTTGCAAATTAGCAGAAGCAAAGTTGGAAGTTGATGGGGAAGTTGCATTGGACAGTGACTCATTGGATGATGATTGTCCAAAGGAGTTGAAACCTGTTAGTAATGCAACCTTGATTAAATTGCATAAGAAGTATGGTCCTATCAGCAAAAACTTTGTGTTGGGAGAATGTAGCAAAACCAAGTCAGTTGAACAAGAAAACACAGGTCACTTATCCACCACGAAATTGAAGGATAGGTTAGAGAAGACTGAACCTAAGGCTAAGGTTAACAGGAAGAATAGGAATAGCAAGGTAGGAATTAACAAACACAGTAACTACACACCTGATAAATATGCTCCCAGAAAGGAATGTGTGAACTGTGGTAGTGCTAATCATTTATCTGCCAACTGTAAATCTGTTAATAATACTTCCGTGCCTAATATGCCTAAGTTAATACATGTGTCTGCCATGAATGTTACGCCAAATGTGTCTTTCCAGCCTGCTCATGCGTTTAGTCATTATGCCAACATGCCATTCATGCATAATCCATATCATAATGCTTATAACATGACTCAGTTCCCATGGATGATGAATTACATGTTTGCACAGACTATGCCTAATTGCACATCTAGTTTTAATGCATATGAGCAAGTGGAACAACCTGTCTTTCAGAGATCCACACCAAGAGTTAAGATTAATTTAACTCAGTCAGAACCCTTGGGTTGTAAGGGCTTGAAAAACAGAAAAAAGGCTAACAAGGCAGGACCCAAGGAAACTTGGGTACCAAAATCAACTTGATTTGATTTTGATGTGTGCAGGGAGACAGCAAGAATCTTTGGTACCTGGATAGTGGTTGTTCTAGACACATGACTGGAGATTCTAACCTGCTCACTGAGTTTGAGAAGAGAGCTGGCCCTAGCATTACCTTTGGAGGCAACAACAAAGGATATACTAGAGGATATGGCTTGATTTCACAAGGAAATGTTATCATTGAAGAAGTAGCACTGGTTGATGGACTCAAACACAACTTGTTGAGTATCAGTCAACTATGTGATAAAAATCAAAATGTGTGGTTCACCTCTGAAGCTTTTGTTGTTTTCAAGAAAAACGACAACAAGGTAGTGATGACAGGAAATAGAAAAGGAAATGTGTACATTGTTGACTTCAACTCAACAAGTGCCAACTCTGCTACATGCCTCTTCAGCAAGGCAAGCATGAATGAAGGATGGCTTTGGCACAAGAGACTGTCACACTTGAACTTTAGAGCCATGAATGAATTGGTCAAGAAGGATTTGGTCAAAGGCATCCCAAAATTGGATTTCTCCAAGGATGGACTATGTGATGCTTGCCAGAAAGGGAAGCAAAGGAATACCTCTTTCAAATCTAAGTCAATGTCTTCAATTGATCATCCTTTACAGCTTCTGCACATGGATCTATTTGGACCAGTCAATGTATTGTCAATAGCCAACAAGAAATACTGTCTTGTGATTGTTGATGATTTCTCCAAGTTCACTTGGACCTTCTTTCTTCATTCGAAAGATGAGGCAGGTGAAATCATTATCAAACATGTCAAGGCAATCAACAACAATCCAATCTTCAAAGTAAGAAGGATAAGAAGCGACAATGGAACTAAGTTTAAGAATTCTGTGCTAAGAAAGTTTTATGAGGGAGAAGGAATTACTCAAGAATTCTCTGCATCAAGAACACCTCAACAGAATGGTGTGGTGGAGAGAAAGAATAGAACACTTATTGAAGTTGCAAGAACTATGCTTGAAGAATCAAAGTTGCCAAAATATTTTTGGGCTGAAGCTATTAATACTTCATGCTACACTCAGAACATATCTTTGATCAACCAAGCAAAAGGCATGACTCCTTATCAATTATTCAAAGGCAAGAAGCCAACAATTAACTTTCTGCATGTCTTTGGATGCAAATGTTTTGTATTGAAGAATTATGGTGAGAACCTCAGGAAATTTGATTCAAAGGCAGATGAAGCTATATTTGTTGGGTACTCAGCTGGAAAATCTTACAGAATCTACAATCTAAGACTCAACATTGTTATGGAGTCCATACATGTTGTCTTTGACGATAAGAAAATATCTGGTCTTGTAGATGAAGGTTTTCATGAGTCACTCTCATTCGAGAATGAGACATGTAGTGAGGCAAGTGAAGATGATGATGAAGAAAGAATAACAATGGGTGGAGAGAACAGACATGGACCATCAAGAGAAGTGCATAATGGACCATATGTAGAAGAGCAACAAACTCCATCTGGTGAAGATCATGTTGAAGCATTTGTTGGGAATCAAAGAGAAGTATTTGTTGACAACTCTGTTAGAACTCCACTCAACATGAGGTCCATACATTCAGGGGGAGTTTCTCACAGTCAACACTCAACAACGAATCAAAATGATCAACATCAAGAGATTGAAGTAACTTCATCAAGGTCAATCCTGCCACCACAAAGAAAATGGACTAAGGATCACCCTTTTGAGCTGATAATTGGTGATTCCAATGCAAAAGTCAAGACTAGGAGAGCAAGTCGAGAAGAATGTTTGTATAGTAGCTTTCTCTCTAAAGAGGAACCTAAGAAGATCGAAGATGCTCTTCTAGATCCAGAATGGGTTCTAGCAATGCAAGAGGAACTAAACCAGTTTGAAAGAAATAAAGTATGGAAACTTGTACCCAAGCCAAAGGACAAATCAGTGACTGATACTAAGTGGGTATTCAAGGACAAGATGGATGAAAATGGTATAGTGACAAGGAATAAAGCAAGACTTGTTGCCAAAGGCTACTGTCAAGAAGAAGGAATTGACTTTGAAGAAACCTTTGCACCAGTGGCAAGGTTAGAAGCAATAAGAATCTTCCTAGCCTATGCAGCCCATGCCAATTTCAAGGTCTATCAAATGGATGTCAAGAGTGCATTTCTAAATGGTATTCTGGAGGAGGTGTATGTAAGTCAACCTCCTGGTTTTGAAGATCCAGACTTCCCAGAATATGTTTATTACTTGCTCAAAGCACTCTATGGCCTGAAGCAAGCACCTAGAGCCTGGTATGACACTCTTTCACAGTTCCTCATTGAGAATCACTTCACCAGAGGTACTGTAGATAAGACTCTCTTTTATAGATCTGTCAATGGCTCTATGATACTTGTCCAAATTTATGTAGATGATATAATATTTGGGTCTACTGATGAGAAGCTTTTCAAAAGGTTTGCCAAACTTATGCAAAGTAAATATGAAATGAGTATGATGGGTGAATTAACTTATTTCCTTGGTTTACAAGTTAAACAAGTAAATGAGGGAAATTTCATAAGTCAGACAAAATATGTTTTTGATCTACTAAAAAGGTTTGACTTAGCATATTGCTCTTCTGCAAAAACATCCATGGCCACTACAACTAAGCTTGAACTGAATACTAAGGAAAAGAAGGTGGACATTTCAAGCTATAGAGGCATGGTTAGATCTCTTTTATATTTAACTGCTAGTAGACCTGATATTATGTTTGCTACTTGTTTAAGTGCTAGATTCCAAGCTGATCCTAGGGAATCTCATTTAATAGCTATTAAAAGAATCTTCGGGTATCTCAAAGGGACACCAAACCTTGGCATTTGGTACCCTAGAGATTCTGGTTTTAATCTAATAGGCTATTCAGATGCAGATTATGCAGGATGTAATATAGACAGGAAGAGTACCACAGGCACCTGTCAATTTCTAGGAAATAATTTGGTCTCTTGGTTCAGTAAGAAGCATAATTCAGTTTCAACCTCAACAGCAGAAGCTGAGTATATTTCAGCAGGAAGTTGTTGTGCACAGATTCTATGGATGAGAAATCAACTGCTTGACTATGAAGTTAAGGTTGAGAAAATTCCAATTTTTTGTGACAACACAAGTGAAATTGCAATTTCTGAGAATCCAGTGCAACACTCAAGAACCAAGCACATAGACATCAGATACCATTTCATCAGAGAGCATGTGATGGAAAGTACTGTGGAACTTCATTTTTTCCAAGTGAGAAACAATTAGCAGATATATTTACTAAAGGGATGAAGCAACCTTTTCAAGATTGGTAAGTGAGCTTGGTATGTTGAATTTTTCATAATCTTTAATATCTGTTCAATTTGTTGCAGCTAGTGAATTTTATTCTCTGGATTTTATTTATTATTTGCTTGATTATTCTGGAGATATCGAACACCTAATTTGCTAGAGATATCGAATGAATATGTGTACTAACTTGAGTTGTCGAATGGATATTATGCTTGAGATATCGATCAGCTAATTTTCTAGAGATATCGAACTAGTCTTTTAACTAGAGATATCGACTAGTCATATGTTGAGAGATATCGAATAAGTATATGTTCAGACAAATCGAATGGTCAAATATTTGAGATGTCGAATAGTTTAATTAATTGTTGATATTACTTAAGTGCTTTATCTTGTGTCCAGAATTTTCAAATGCTTTGTGTGCTCTGTTCTCTAAGATTATTTGTCTCGATTTGATTAGACATAAGCTGTCAGACTTAAATGATTTTAGAACAAATAGCACACATAATATTTTCACTTTTTATCTTTTCTAAATGGACTGTCAGGATTAGTATAGGACACCGTGTATCTCTTTTGCATGCATAAGTGTGTATTAAAGAGGAGTGACCTTTGATTAACCTTGCACCCGTTTATTTCCTAGATATTAAGTCGTGTCTTTAGGACTTCTGGGCCTATAAATAGGAAGGGGTAGACACCATTTAGACTTACACTTAACAAAAACAAATCCTTTTCAAACCCTTTCATCTAAAAGATGACTAAGAGCATCCTAAAGGTTTCTGTGGAGGAGTTTGAGGCCATGCCCTTCTATGCGAAGGTAATGGCCTTCCAGGAGAAGATAGACGAGCTTCTCGCCGAGGAGGAGAAGAACCTCACTGCCATGCGTGCAGCATTGGAGGTTCTCCGGGCTCGCAACCGGGAGGATGGCATTGAAGACCCAGCCAAGGCCGCCTAGTTGGTGTAGGTGGGGGGGGTCTTAGTTTAAATGTTTGTTTTTGGTTTTTCTTTATTTTCAATGGTCTTTATGACCATTCTTGTAATGTTTTTTTTTAATGAAATGAAGTTTCCATCAATTGTTGTCTTATTGATTCTATGGTCTTGATCTATTTGCATGTCTCCTTAGAACGAGTTGCTAAGTAGAATATGTCTCGTCTTTCATAGAATGTTTAGATAAGATTACGTTGGACTATGCTTGAATCACCAGAGTTGTTTTAATAATCTAATATCTGCAAATTAGCTTTTTTAATTCAACTTACACGATTTTCTGATCTAATTGTGATTTGACACACATTTCATTCAGTTATCTTTAATATAATTAGAATATTTAGATCTCATCTGGATCAGACTGAATAGATATGATAACTTAGACATTGTTCCTGATGTTTTAACTCTAAGTTCATTTTACCATCTAACCCTAGCAGTGAGCTTTAATAGCTACACAGTTGCATAGTTTTGTGTCTAAATTGTAGTAATTTACATGACTCAAACTGACAACAAAGGATGATGATGATGGAGTAATGGTGTACCCACAGCAAGACTGGTGATTGCATCAATCAGGTTCTATAATTCTGTCATATGCCATGTATCACTTACTTAGAATTAGAACTTAATTAGAGATAACTGGTTTGTACTCTGTTTCACAATAGGTCTTATTGGTTAATTCTAAACTCATGAACAAGTATTTTTGCAGATTGAACTCATGTTTCAAATTGACTAACTATGGCACTAGGATTAAGCACAACATTTTTGCAGATACTTCAATGAATATTCATAACTTTCTCTGCAATTTGTTTTTTTCCTAAGTACAGCTCCAAGCAAAATGCCGATTTGTTCACTCAAGACAATTGGTGTTCTGCATCTTGCTTAAGAGATTATTTCTTCATATGGAGAAGGCTCTTACAGCAGTTCACGTAGCTAAGGTATTGACTTCATTTTTTTTAAATCAGCAGTTCTTGTCCTAAAATCTTTGCCTTATTTTGCTGAAATGAGAATTGCTGGAATGTCCCCCAGATTCTCTACCCAATCAGCACACCATACTTTCATAGTTTTCATCTCTGAAACCCCCTCTACAGTTTCTCAACAAACTGTAGTTGATCATCCTTGCAAATCTTAACTTGAAGGGAGTGTCCAGGAGGAAAGTAAGGGTGAGGGAAGTGGTGAACATCAAGAAACCACAAGAATAAGGAAGGTGAGGGTGTGTAAAACCAGCCTAGCCATCCTATGTCTTCCCAAAAAGGCATAGTGATTAATACGGACATCCACATTTCTAGTTTTAGTCTCTCAACAGACTTTAACTATTGAAACAAGTTCCCAACCAGGAACACAATTAGTGAGGGTAAGGGACACACTTGTGCAACCTATAACACTTGTCATCTAGCCAGGCGTTAGTACAAGTTGCATGGACACAGGGGGAGCACACACAAGTTACTCTTCATCTTTTTTTTTCTTTTTCTCAAATTCGGGTTGATGAATCTTCTATAAATAAGAAGATTCAGCCCCACTCATGGATACCTAATTTGGAAACTGGAATTTTTTTTCTTTTCTTTTTTTTTCACCTCCGAACCATCTTGATTCTTCATCTTAATTCATGAAGAAGCCAACACTCAATTTTTAGTTCACTGAGCTTTCTCTTCAAGCACTTTACTAAACCTTTAATCTCTGTTTGATACAGCAATGCTAACATTTATTTCTCTTCAATCTTCTTGAGATCTCATGATCTTCATTTAGGACTGAGGGAAGGGAGTGAAAAACAGGAGAGGCCTGGTTGCTCCAGGGTAAAAGGTGAGTTGTGTATAAGAGTGGTCTCCTATTTCTTCCAGGAGAGCAAAAGGAGAGATTGAGTACCCCTTTAGTATGGGAAGGTGAGTTGAGAGCAGTGAGCCAGGATGAGATCCTGATGCAAAAACAGAGAGATGAAAGACAGCAGCTTTTGCTTCATGTAACATCTCTGATTATGCTGAGGTATTACATCACTTTGATTATTTTACTTTTTGCTGATAACAAAAAAGGGGGAGAAGTTAGTTCAGTTCAGAGTCTTCTTTTAGAGGGGGAGACGAAGTTAGCTCAGTTAGCTCAATTCAAAGTCTTTTTAAAGGGGGAGACTTAACTGAACTAAGATCTTCGAGCTAACTCTCAGAAGACCAGCAATTAAGGGAACAGAACAACTCTCAGAAATAGATGCCAGATATAGGGGGAGCAGCTCTTAGTACTCAAAGTGAAGTTAGGACAACTCAGAAACTGTGTCAAGGAAGCTTGATCAAAATTTTCTGTCCTATTGAAAGGAGAATCTGAAGAGTGGTTTTTGTTATCATCAATCTCTGGATTTATGCCTCTCTTCTTGGAGTCATAAATAGGGGGAGATTGTTGAGACATGCATGCATATGGATGATGATAACAAATACCACAAGATAGAAAATTAATCAAGGAATCGAAGTTGATGAACAAATCAGGAAGCTAACTAAAATGCAGATCAACTATAGCAATATCTTAAGGATGAAACTCTGCATACATTTAGGATTTATTTCAGTAACAAGCCTGGAGATGCTAAAGTCAGATATCAGTAATCAAAAGAGAGTTTGTTAATATCATGCAAGCAAGTTCGAGAAATCAAGTAAAGAAGAGTTCGAGAAGTCATTCGAGAACTCTACACAAAGGGTTTATTCGAGAAGTCCTAATTCGAGAATTCAGATTGCTCTATTCGAGAAGTCTGTAAAATGAACTATTCGAGAAGTCCTAATTCGAGAATTCAGATTGCTCTATTCGAGAAGTCTGTAAAATGAACTATTCGAGAAGTCACTCGAGAACTCGCTTGAAGGAACTATTCGAAAAATCATCATTCGAGAACTCAAGATTTATCTGTTCGAGAACTCAACCTGTTTCCACAATATTACAGAGTTCTCTAATGGAACATATCGAATGAAGATTGAACCCTGAATTACTTTTCAACCCGTGACTTATAGACAGTGATCAATTACACAGAGGATGTTACGAGTAGGGAGTCAAATTTTAAATATTTGAAGGCTCAAACTCTTCCAAATGAAAGGTGCAATCAGTCACTGTTTACCCGACTTCAAGGGCAACAATAAGAGTGGAAGCAACCTCCAACATGATTACAATTCTACTAAAAGATTCAAAGGATATCTTGATGAATGCATAAGGATCAGTCGTTATATCTGTGAAGTTCGAGCATATCTCAATAATCAGAAAAGCTTATTGACTTTCAAAAGGATTATCTTTTTGATTAAAGTTATTTTCAGAGACCGAAATCCAAAGCAACTAGATCTTGTGCATAAAGCATCACGTGGGCTTGGAAGCTAAGTCATTTCAAGAACTTAGTTACTTTTGAAGAAAGAAACATGCACTGACTTGAAGCATGCTGGGATTGTCCAAATCAAGTAAAGAAGACTTTCAAGATAATTCCAGAAATGGTTACCACTTCGAGCATGTGTGTGTGACAAGTTATACCAGAAATGTATCATCACATTTCATGTAACTTTTACTTGTATTCATATAGTTTAAATAAGCTGTATGAGCAGCATAGTTTTGGTAGAGAAGAAAACACCGATCACAAGGCTGATAGCTTTAGGTTTTCTTGTAAACACTAAAACTTTGTAATCCGCAGCTGCGTCTTTTTACATAGAGAATTATCTTCAAATACAACCAGCAGGTGGATTAAGCTTTCAAGCCAACCCACCTGAGATTTTTTATATCTCGTGTTGTATGTATGATTAGATAATTTGTTTATCTTGTTTTTCTTTCTGTTTTTATAACAGTTTGATCTAAGCCTCATCATTTCGAAAGAATTTAGTTGAGATTGTATTCAACCCCCCCTTCTACAATCTCGTGGTGCATAACTGGGAAACAACAATTTGCCTAAGTACAAATTCGAGAAATAATTTGCACTATTAGAGAAGTCAAGAATGACATCTCAATCATTCGATATGTCAAAATACACTATTCGATATCTGAAGAAGTCAAAGCTCAATTCGACATCTCAAAGATTCAATATGTCAAGGACTCTATTCAAGATCTCAAAGGGTCGACAGGTCAAAACTCCATCCGATACCTCAAGGAGTCAAACAAGGCAAAGGCATATTCGATATCTAAAGGACTTCATTAGTAAAAAGACATTCGATATCTCAAGGATTCCACAAGTCAGAAGAGTAATTCGATATCTCAAGGATAACAGAAGTAGAAGACTCTTTCGAGAAATGGATTCGATATCTCAAAAGACTAGCTTGATAAAGAACTCAGAGATGTCTTGCTATCCAAAAGTAGTTCTCGAATAATATACTTAGCCAATTCTCGAATGTTTCAAAAGACAAATTACGAAAAATTCTCAAGATGGAAAATGTACACAAACCAAGGCATCTGTAGTGGTCCAATTGTTGTAGTGTGCACCTGGTAAGTCTACAAAGAAGCTTGGAGGGAAATTTAAGGAGAAACAATTAAAGAAGTGGATTTGGTCGGTATGTAAAATAAGGAGAAATCACATGATACTTACCAAAATAGTATAGACAGGCTTGGCCAGTTAATTTTTCTGTTACTAGTTTTATAAAAATGAGATGTGTACATGTTCTATAAGTATGCAGACTCATATATTTAACTGTTAAGGTTTTTCATTGTAATATTAAGAAAATCTCTATGAGAAATTGAAGCTGAGAATACACATTGTATTCACAGTTTGTACCACTTTCAAATCTAATATAACATTAGGTTTAAAGTGAATTTTTGTGTTTGTTTTTATTTCACACTATTTTTACATTGTACATACTTTTAAACTACAATTATATACATATTCAAACAGTTAACCAAGAAAGAAAGATAAAAAAAGTAATAAATTCACCCCCACCTCTATTTTACTTTTAGTGTATTTCATACTCAACATTTTTAATAAAAAATATATCATGTTTTTGTAAAAGAATATGTAAATTAGTTTTTAGATTCTAACTTTAGTGTGTTTCTATGTGAAATGTGAACGTCACCAAAAGTGTAAATACTAGATGTTCTCATTTCTTATGTGCGTTAGAGTACTTTGTATCCTCATGAGTTGAAGACCCCCCCCCCCCAAAGATACTCATACATGGAATGCGTGCATGTTATAAATATATAAGGAATGATGGTGGTTGTGCTCAATGAGGGGTCCTGCCCTCCCTAAGTTTGAAATATACTTGAGGGGTTTAGAGGGGCCCTGTCCTCCCTAAGTTTGTAATATATTTCGATTTGTATATATATATGAGTTATAGTACATGTAGATTAGTTGATAATCCTGTTCAGAATTTTCCTTGATGACCTCGGGTTCGAGTCTGTTGGCTTTGTGGTTACATTTTTTTCTCTGTTCTTTTCAACTCTAGGCTAGCATATTCTTATTTATTTGTAGTAGCGTGCCTTTCAAATTTTTTTCATGTAAAATTTCTTACGTGTTTTTAAAGTAATTGTTACTTTTATACAATAAATTCAATAATAGGTAACATATTAGAAATCTTTTAAATCATTTGTCATTTTAAAAATTTTGTTGCAAGACGACCTTTCTAATTCTATCTCCGTTATTGGTTGCCATAATATACAAGTACGGCCATGACCAGATCAAAATAATGGACTCAATTTTTTTATTCTCTCAAGTATAAAATATGATGTGAGTGGGTATTCAAATAAATAAGATAATCCATAAATATAAATGAAATTTGGTTAATGTAAAATTAAATCAAAGGATGGGTCCTCAATTTTTTTTCTTGTTACATATGAAAAGGACAACGCAAACTAATATCCAATCCAGTATTCTTAATCCAGCTTCCACTGCATCACATAACTTGAAAAGAGAAAAGCACATATGAACAAATACGTTTTACATTTAATTTTTTATGAAAAGATAATTTATACTCCCTCTGTCCCAAAAAATTGTTTACACTTTCCTTTTTGGGATGTCCCAACCAATTCTTTATGTTTTCTAAAATAGTAAACTTTTTATATTATAATAAGTGTATGTATAATATTTTATTACTTCAACCTCACCTAATTACCATTTTCTATTCCTAATTATGTTGACTGTTACTATCTGACCAAGACCAACCTTCTCGACCCATCTCTCCAAACTCCTCCCCCCATATGTCTAAACTCCTCTCCTCTCTCGACTGATGAACCCTAATTTCTACTAACTCCATTTTTTCCAGTTCTTCAATTAAACTCATTTAATGGAGTCCCAGAATATACATGATTCAGCCCCATATCTCAATTTTGATTTCGAAATTCAGCTTCTTTCACCTCCTCCACCAATTCCTTCTCCGCCACTTCTTTCAATTAAACTCATTCAATGGAGTCCCAGAATATACATGTTTTGCGGTGACATTCAAATCTGGAAGTATATAACCTGCCATCTTTCTTTTGTTAACTGTAAAGTTCAAGAAGACAAAGTGAAGGAGCTTTTATAAAGTAAAGCTGGAGATTTCTATTTATGTATATAGGGTTGTGTATTATTTGGTGGAGCTTGATGTACTTTAATGTAATTGGACTTGTACATGGACTTGTATTTAGGCGGGTGATATTCCCTCCAAGCTTAATTAAGATATTTGTATCTTGTTGAGTATTGAATACAGTAAAAGAATACAGAGGGGGGGTGAATGGATTCTTGAACTTTTCTTCGTTCTTAAATCTTTGCAGCAAGATAAGTGATGAGTGTGTGAGATATGAAGATGCGGATAATTAAAGACAAACACAACACAATATCACTTTAATCTAATATCTTATTAGATTAAGATTTTGCTACAATCTGTGAATACAAATGATAGTATTCTCAGCTTCGTTTTTCTCAGAGAGATATTTTCTAGGTATTTGAGAAACTTCAACACCCTTACAGCTAAGGAAGTGAGGCTGTATCCTTATAGACATGGATACCCCCACTTACTACAAATGAGGTAGGTAAAACAAAAACACTTTCCAGTCTGTCTATCTCATTTTAGTAAGAGTCCAAATGGCTACAGATTTGACTTTGAAAAGCCTGTTTAGATCCACTTCTTCAGCTCCTTGTCCCTTGTCTTATCTCTCCAAGCTTCTTTGTAGGCTTTCCAGCATGCTTTATAGGACAGAGTCAAATAAAGTATCCTGGCTTGTTGCAGGTTTCTGACTTGTACAATTCTTCAGTATTTTGTCCTCAAGAATGTATTCGAGAAGTGACTAAGTGAGTGATTCGAGAACTGGAGTTGACTTGATCGATAACTCTGAGTTCTCGAATAGTGTTATCTTGACATATCGAATCACTTCTCGAATAGCTCTTTTCTCTGGGACTCCTTGAGATATCGAATAGAGCATTTTGACATATCGAATCCCTGAGATATCGAATAGCATATTGAGTCTTTGAGATATCGAATGTAGCATTGACTTGTTGACCCTTTGAGAACTCGAACTGTTGACTCCTTGAGTTCTCGAACCGTGTAATGGACATATCGAATCCCTGAGATATCGAATAGAATATTGAGAGATATCAAATAGTGTCTTCTGAGATATCGAACTCCAGACTTCTCGAATGCTAGACTTCTCGAATAAACAAATGTACTTCTCGAATTAGTACTTAGGCAATTTCTTCATTTCTTCAATTCTTCAAATCCCAACTGTGATTATTTGACAGTCTTCATTTCCTTGCTTGAGGCATGAACCTTAGAACTTCTTTCAAGCTTTATTCTTGACTTAGTAGGTACAGTTACACAGATAGAATTTGATGCCTATTACATAGTACAAACAAGTAGAAACTCTACAACTAGAGGTTCCCTCAGTTAAGAGGTCATGTAGGTAATGCATAGCATTACGAACCACTTGGGCTTGTTATTAGATGTATTCAGGCATGCCTCTGTGACTAACAATCTCCCCCAAATTGTGAGTAAGACCCTTAGTCACAATTTCATGTCTGATAACAAGCCTAACATACATAAAGATAAAACTTGACAGTATAGGTATGAATTTCCATTAGCAATTTGGATAGAACTACAGAGTGAGTAATCTTACAGCCTATGATGAAGAACTAGCCATTGTCTTTTGATTCCCTTTCCATAGCTTTGGCTTGAAATTCATCATATTCTTTCTCTCTTCTTTCTTTCTCCTTCCTTGTATTCTCATCCATAGCTTTTATTATTTCTGCCATAGCATCCAATTCTTCAAGCAAAATTGAGTCTTTGAAATCTTCAAGTACTGGTTCCAGAATATTTGCAGGATAGTGGTTGAGTAGATTCATTCTGATGTTGACTTGATTTCCATTTCTCCTCCTATACTTTACCATGTAGGGGTTGAACTGAACTCTACACAAACCCTTTTTCCTCAGCTTTTCTGCTTCACTTTCCAGTCTCTCAATTTCTCTCTCTCTTGCCAGCCATTTCTCAAAACACCCTTTTCTGACTTTTTCCTCATGATCTCTCTTCATTTTCACAAAATCAATTAGCTCCAGCTTCCATACTCTCTCCACTTTATCTTCTGAGCTCAACAGTGCAATGATTCTCTCTATGTCATATAGCTTGCCCCAGTGTTGACATCCTCCTTGTTTGAATTTCTCCTCCCTTCCATCAGAATATTTAATCTCAAGGCAATTATCAACAATGGCAACATGATAGATTCTTTGAGCTTGCAAAAATTGCAGTTGGTCTACATCATAATCTTCATCTAGTGGTTGGAGTTTTAGGCCTGGATAGATTGTCAGGGTTTTTGATATGGTTGGCTTTGATTTCCTTGCAGCTTGCTTGAACTTGATTCTTTTTACATGATTACTTGGCAGCAGTATGTGACCTTTGTTTGTAGACCATTGTAGTATTCCATTAGCAGTTTGCTTTTTGAAACATGCAGATGGTTTCTTGACTTGAATCTTCTTCTCTTCTTGAGGTGGCAAGACAGTTGCAGAAGCCATAGATGCAAATTTTGAAAGGTCACTACTGGCAGCATTCACCCTAGACTTAGAGTCTTGCGTTGTGGTGAGGTTACTGTCAGCAATGCCTGAGGCTTGCTGTCTTCCACTTTTCCTCTCAGAGCCTTTACCTTGATCATCATCATTCTTCCTCTTCTCATCATCCTTCTTCTTCTTCTTGTCTTCATCACCCTTATTACTCCTGTGATGTCTTCCCCTTCCGTCACTTTTACCTTCATCCTTGTCTTGATCTTTGCTTGGGTTGAACTTAGCAGTCTCAGATACAATGCCAGTTGCAATATATGACCTGAGATAAGATATAGCTTCTAATTCTTCTGCTGTTCTTGATCCCTTCTTCTTGATCAGTTTCTCAATGATGGCTATGATGAGATTTTTATTTTGAGGAGTTAGATGCTTAGGAATGACCAGCTGCTTGATATCTTCAATTCTTGTTCCAGCCTGGTAGATAATAGTTCTAGGATCTGTGAAAACTTCAGGTAGCCTTGAAGGTTGACCATTCCTCAAGTCATCATGAAGACTCTTGTTGTTCTCATTTCCCTTCTCAATTAGTCCAAGGAGCACATTCACTTCTGAGTGCTTTAGACTCTGTAGAGTATTGATGGTTAAGTGCCATATCTTGTTCTTTCCTACCATCAATATCTCCTTGAGCCATAGATTATTAAGCCTCCTTGGTACTACAGTGAGACAGTCAATCTGACTCTTCAAACTCTCATGATATAGCAGAGCATCACTAGCCTGTTCTCTAGAGACTTTCAGAAACTCCAAGAATGCATCATCATGATAGACATTTGAGTTTGCAATTTCTTGTAGCTTGGCCTCAGTGACCACCTTCACTTCTACTGGCTTGGCACTCTTAGATATTGAGATTCGAGGCTTGTCAGATGGCATACTCCCCGCAACCACTGTGGTTGTGATAGACTGCCTTTGACCATCAGGAGTAGTGATGTGCACAGTTGGTAGAGTGACAACTGGCAGAGAAGTGGGAGGCTCATCAACTTTGTCCTTTCCTTTTCCAGGCACATGAGTAGTAGATTTCAAAGTTCTCTGATGGCCACCCTCAGTGATCTTGATGCCCTTTTCTAGTGGTCTCTCCCCCTTTGGATTTGAGTTCTTTGATATCCTCTTCTCCCCCTTAGGCTTGTTGACAGACACAGGGACTGTAGGAGGCACCTTTGGAGTTGAAGATTCATCAGGTAGAGGGAGACCCATGTGCTTCATCATTGCAGACAACATTGATTGTTGATGCAGAAGAACATCAGCTGTGGTGGTGGCTTGAGTGTTCAACTGCTCAGTCAGAGTTGTCACAGTGTCTGTAAGATGAGCATTGGACTTGTGGAGAGAGACTACCTCCTTTTCAAGAGTATCCACTTTAATGAAGAGTTCATTGGCCTTAAAACCAGATAGGGATTGATCCTTCAGTCTCTGCACTTCGAACCTTGACATCTCATGCACAGGAACCTCAGTGACCAGCTTGTCTCCATATTGATTTGCAAAGAGGGTCCTGAGCATGGCATTGGCATCAGTTGTCTGATCTGATAAGGATTGAAATTTGTGCCCCAGACCTGTGACAGCATCCTTGAGAATAGCCAAACCATTGTCCATCCTGGTGCAAGTAGCATTGCAGGTTCGAATGTCCTTGAGAACAGTCTCCAATTGAGGGAATTTAGCATCAAAAGTCCTCTTGATCTCATGCACCTCCTTGGTTGTAGCTGAACACACTTCATTAATTTCTGTCTTTAAGCCTTTACCAAGATAGTGTGCAGCCTTGAGAATGCCTTTATAGCTGTCATTCACTGCTTCAAACACATCAGTAGGGTTGAGAGATTTGGCATTGGACCCTAGTGAAGTGATGTACTCTTCTCTGAGATACTGGAGACCTTCTGAGAGAGGGATTGAATTGGTTCCTTGCAGCCAAGCATCGATATTCCCATCTCTCTCAGTTTCATCTATGATCTTCTCCTTCTGTAGCTCTACATCCTCTTTGTGACATAGGAGAATAGCTTCATAGTCTGGATTGGGCATGTTTGCAGTGAGAAGGTGCTGAGCAATTTTTGTGAACTCAGGGATCTGATCCACAACTAAGCTTTGAAGTGCTTCAACCGTCAATTGTGGTGGAACAGACCCTGATCCTGAAGCACTGTCATGTTGCACAGGCTTCAGCCATTGAGACAAAAAGTTAGAGCTAGAGCTAGGCTTGCTAGGCTCCTCAGTTACAGATGCAACTTCTGCAACCGGATGAACAGACTCTGCTACTGCTGTCTCCACAGAAGTGGGATGAGTTACAACAGTAGTTGACACAGGCACAGAGTCTCTAGTAAGAACTAGTGAATCCTCTGTGTTTGTGATGGTGTCATTAGGATATGCCCCAGCATGCATTCCCTGACCATCCAAATGTGGTACCTGGGTGGTGAGCAAGGTGTCATGCACCAAGTCACTTGAATTCATTGGCTCATCAAAGGAAAAGAATTCTTGATGATCAATGCCTTGCTCTTCAATTGCTTGAGTTGCAGGCTTCAAAGAAATATGAGTGGTAGATTCTGAAAGAGAAGTGTGTTGTAGACAAGATTTTGGCAACTCCCCCTGAGAAATAGAGGGAGTTTCAGTTATGATGTGCTCTCCACTCAGTGTTGTGCCAGCCTTATCACTCCCTTGTGCTGACTCTTTACAGATAGGTGCATTGGGGAGGATGCTTGATTCTATAGATGCATCCTGTTGAGAGGATACATCTAGTGAGCTGTGTGCCCCTGATTTTACAACTTCAGCCATTTGAGTGACTGAAGAGGTGGTTTTAGACTTCTTCTTCTTCTTTAGGCTTATGATAGGTAACTCAGGTTTCTCACTTTCTAACCCTAGTTCTACAGCCAAGGCTGCTTCAGTTAAGATTTCTAAAGGTTCAGAAGCAGCCTGTTTTCTCTTCTTTTTACTAACATCACCCTTTTGAGAGGATGATGCAGTTGGCTCTTTGCTGGATAGAGTGTTTGGCTGAGGGGGTTGGTTAGCAGGCCTTGGGTTAGCACTTTGTTCTCCTTGCTTAGGCTGTGCTAACTGTGATTTTGAATCAAATATTGGCATGTTGTGGGGGTAAGACCTAAACAAACCCTCCATGTGGGGAGTTATGTTAAGTCTTACATCCACATCATTCCTAGTCTCCAAATTACCAAAAATGAGTTTGGTCATGGACCTAGGATAGCCTATTTTACTCTTATCTACTCCAGGCAATTCAATCAAAGAAGCATTTTTAAAGTTAAGCACTGATTGAATAAAGCGAGGAAAGAAAATTTCATTACCTCTCTTGGCTGTGGTCTGACCAAGTCTCCCATAGAGTTCCTGTAGGATGAGAAGTCCAACATCTATCTTTCTCCCATGAGCCAAGGCATAGGCAAGCTGCTGCACGGGTGTACTAATCTGATCAAAGCTTGATTTCCGTGCAGTGAATACTTGAAGGAGTGTAGCAAATACAAAGCTCCATTCTTTCCTCAAGAACTTCCTATTCAACTTTCCCAGCTTGATAGTATCAGAGTAGTTGATGAAGTCAAAGAATTCTTCCAACTCATCATTGGAGGCCAGAGCATCATACGTCTCTTGCTGCATATCCAAGGCTTGATTCATGTCTGCAGTGGTGATAGTGATATCCTCTCCTTGAATCTTGCAGTGAACAATATAAGAGGTGATAGCATTCTCAAGAGCGATGACCTCCACAGTAGCAGTCCTCCAGAATTGTTCCAATAGATCTATGTACAGAGTTGGGTTGGCTGAGAGCGCACTCTTGATGTATGATTCAGACAACCACCGAACAAAGCACTTGAAATTGGCATTCGGTGCTTCCACATCACTGGAGATTGCGATGAAATTAGTTTGGGATGGTATGGTGAGTTGAGTGTTTGCCATTTGGGTAGAGAAGAAAAGAGAATTGGGATTGAAGAAGAAATTCGCAGTTAGGGTTTTTCAGAGGTTTCAGGAGTTGAGATGCTTGAGAAATCGAACGAAATGAATTGAATAGTTGTGAAGTTGTATATATATATATGAATGTCTTGAGTTGTCGATAGATAAGTGTTCTGTAGCGACAAGTCATTCGAGAAGTATGAAACAACTATTCGAGAAGTCAAGAAAGGCTTATTCGATATCTCATGCAGTTTTTTGACTCACAGCTGGCAGTGATTTAACTCAGAAAATAATTCAAAGTTAAGAATATATTTTTATGAGTGAAATGAAGGTTTGAATATAAATCCAAAAAGCGATTAAGTGTCAGCGAAAAATCAGCCTTTTCAAATGATTCGATAACTCAAATGCAGTATTCGAGAACTCTATCATTAGAGAACTAAAATACTCTATTCGAGAACTCAAAGTGTGCTATTCGATTTCTCTAAAAGACACTATTCGAGAACTCAAGAGGGTTCTAGATAGGCCTATTCGAGAACTCGAGCCAAGACATAACAATGAACCATTCGAGAAGTCTGACTTATCGAACTGTACTTTTCACTCATAAAATTCAATTTCCACTATCCTTTAAAATTTACTAGAAATATTCATTGACGAATATTCTACCAAATTAAATAGTGGTTTACTCAAGATTTTTACAGAAATTTCAAGCTACATATGTATGATTTTCAACATGTGCAGCATTGGAATATTTATACATCATACTCCAGCCAATACTTACTTCAGAAATATTAGGCATTTGATAAAGTAAGTATTTACTGCTGCAACAATCTAGTTGATATATTCACTTAGCCAGAATTCGAAGAATTCAGCATTCCAATCTCACTGACCAGCCTAGTGAAGGTGGCTTCATCTAATGGCTTAGTGAATATGTCAGCTAGTTGTTTTTCTGTAGAAACATAATGCAACTCAATGGTTCCATTAGTTGCATGTTCTCTAATGAAATGATATCTGATGTCAATGTGCTTTGTCCTAGAATGATTGACAGGATTGGAAACTATAGAGATTGCACTTGTGTTGTCACACATGATAGGAATTCTTTCCAACACAAGTCCATAATCTCTAAGTTGGTTTCTAATCCAAAGCACTTGAGCACAGCAACTTCCAGCAGCTATGTATTCAGCTTCAGCTGTGGAAGTTGACACAGATTGTTGTTTCTTGCTGTACCAAGAGACTAACCTTTGTCCAAGAAACTGGCAGCTACCTGATGTGCTTTTCCTATCCACTCTGCATCCAGCATAATCAGCATCAGAATAACCAACCAGATTGAACCCTGTGTCCTTAGGATACCATAACCCCAAGTTTGGTGTGCCTTTCAGATATTTGAAGATCCTCTTTATTGCTATCATGTGTGATTCCTTTGGGTTTGATTGAAACCTTGCACATAAGCATGTAGCAAACATGATATCTGGCCTACTAGCAGTGAGGTAGAGTAGAGAACCAACCATGCCTCTGTAGATTGAGATATCTACCTTTTTGCCCTTAGCGTCATCATCTAACTTGGTGGCAGTGGCCATGGGTGTCTTTGCAGGTGAACATTCTTCCAAATCAAATTTCTTCAGTAAATCTTTAATGTATTTGGTTTGACTTATAAAAATGCCATCCTTCCTTTGACTAACTTGCAGTCCAAGAAAGAATGTTAATTCTCCCATCATACTCATCTCATATCTGCTTTGCATGAGCTTAGAGAATTTTTCACACAGCTTCTCATTTGTAGAGCCAAATATGATATCATCCACATAGATTTGAACTAGGATAATATCATCATCATGTTTCTTGTAGAACAGTGTCTTGTCCAGTGTGCCTCTAGTGAATTGATTCTCCAGTAGAAATTGTGATAGTGTGTCATACCATGCCCTAGGAGCTTGCTTGAGTCCATACAATGCTTTAAGTAATCTGTAGACAAAGTGGGGAAACTGTGGATCCTCAAAGCCAGGTGGTTGTTGCACATATACTTCTTCTTCCAACTCCCCATTCAGGAATGCACTCTTGACATCCATTTGATAGACCTTGAAATTGGAATGTGCAGCAAATGCCAAGAAAATTCTGATGGCTTCTAGTCTAGCAACAGGGGCAAAGGTCTCATCATAGTCAATACCTTCCTGTTGAGAGTATCCTTTTGCAACCAACCTTGCTTTGTTCCTTATGACTACACCATTTTCATCCATCTTATTCCTTAGAACCCATTTAGTTCCAACAACGGTTCTATCCTTTGGTGCAGGCACTAGTTCCCATACTTTGCTCCTTTCAAATTGATTTAGCTCCTCTTGCATAGCAATTATCCAGTCAGGATCCAACAATGCATCATCAAGTTTCTTAGGCTCAACTTGGGATAGAAAGCAGCCATAGAGACATTCATTTATAGTTGCTCTCCTTGTCCTTACTCCTGCATTTGGATTTCCAATTATCTGATCTGCAGTGTGTGATCTATCCCATTTCCTTGTATGTTCAGATTGATTTCTCATCCTTGATGTTGCTTCATCATTTAGATCATGATCATCTACATTTCCTCCCCCTGTGAAGTTGTCACTCCTCACAGGTGTATCTTGGATGCTTGTTTCTTCATTGTTGGTTGACACAGGTTCTTCATTCACTTGAGTTTGTTGGATTATGAGTTCAGATTCACTTTCAATCTCCTCATCAGAATCATCTAGATTGTCAAACTTCAAGGGATCTTTATCTTCATCATTGGCTTCTTCTAATCCAGGTAGTTTGCTGTCATCAAATGTTACATCTGTGCTCTCCATTACTTTCTTTTGACAAATGACATAAACTTTGTATGCAATTCTTTCCATAGAATAGCCAAGAAAGATTCCTTCAAATGCCTTTGCATCAAACTTTCCAACATATTCTGAATTATCTTTTAGCACAAAGCACTTGCTTCCAAAAGTATGAACATACTTTAGAGTAGGCTTCTTTCCAGTCATCAAGTTGTAAGGTGTCTTTCCAGTGTTTTTGTTGATGAGGGTTCTGTTTTGGATGTAGCATGCAGTGCTCACAGCCTCAGCCCAAAAACATGTAGGCATCTTTGCATCAAGTAGCATTGTTCTAGCAGCCTCTATCAGAGTCCTATTCTTTCTCTCAACAACTCCATTTTGTTGTGGGGTCCTTGGAGCTGAGAATTGTTGAGAAATACCATTTTCTTTGCAGAATGCTCCAAGCATGGCATTTCTGAATTCTGTCCCATTATCACTTCTTAATGCAATCACACTTGCATTTATGGCCTTTGCTTCTTTGTCAACTTTCTTTATGTGCTCAATGATTACTTGTGGAGCCTCATCCTTTGATGCCAGAAATTCTACCCATGTATACCTTGTAAAATCATCAACCATCACTAGAGCATACTTCTTCCTTCCTAGTGACATAATATTGACAGGCCCAAACAAATCCATATGAATCAGTTGCAGGGGCTTGGTTATAGATGTCACTGTTTTTGACTTGTGGCTTGATCTTTTCATTTTTCCCTTTTGACACGCCTCACACACTCCTTCTTGACAGAATTCAAGTGTGGGAATGCCTCTCACTAACTCCCTTTTGACTAGGGAATTAATGGCTTTGAAGTTCAGGTGTGATAGCTTCTTGTGCCACAGCCAACTGTCTTCATTTGATGCTTTTGAGTAGAAGCAACAAATTGTGTCCTTGCTTGCAGAGTCCATATTGGCTACAAACAGGCTTCCCTTCCTTACTCCAGACAGAGCAAAATCACCAGTCTTCTTGTGGGTGATCAAACATTCATCTTTGTCAAAGTTCACTTTGAAGCCTCTGTCAGTGAATTGACCAACACTCAGTAGATTATGCTTGAGCCCCTTGACCAGTGCTACATTCTCAATGATGACATTTCCAATTTCCAACTTGCCATATCCCAGTGTGTTGCCAATGCTGTCATCTCCAAAAGCAACCATTGGGCCAGCCTTTTCCTCATACTGTGATAGCAGGGCCATATCACCAGTCATATGATTTGAGCATCCACTGTCCAAAATCCACATGACCTTCTTTTTACTTTCTTTGCCCTGCAAACACAAAAGTATTACTTCTCCTTTGGTACCCAAACGAGTTTGGGTCCATGTGACTTAGTGACAGTTTTATCAAAATCAGCATGCTTATCAGTTTTCTTGATGTTGGTCTTCTTGTCACTGTTGGGAGTCTTAGAATCAGGGTTCTTAGACTTAGGTGACAGAGGTACCTTCCTAACTTTAGGAGGACTTGAAGACTTTGTCCTTGTGTAGTGTGTGTGAACATTATGATTGATACAGCCCTCCATGAATTGTCTTCTCAAATTAAAACAACTAGTTATCACATTCATGTTACATGGCATACAATCAAGTTTATCACAGAAAGGAGAGTCTCTATGTCTTAAAGGCACAGAGCAATCATAGAATGGTTTAGCAACACTACCAGATGGTTTCTTGCAAGCATGAGTCAAATGATTAGAGCTAAAACAGTTTTGACAAACTTTCCTAGGGGCATTTGGCACATAAGCATAGTTGTTATCTTTGTTAATCCCTAATTTGCCATTCCTGTTTGGTCTCTTATTAGTCACTTTCTTCTTAGTCTCATAATTTCCAGCTGAAACAAAATTTACAGATTTCTCAAGTCTAGGTCTACCTCCTACTGGCTCCTTGGCTTTGGTTTTGACATTCTTACTCTCAGAGGATGCTTGTTGTTCATTTGATTTTGCCTCATCTTCATCCTCCAACATTTGCTTGATGAGTAAGGCATCCTCATCAATCTCAAGTGTTGGTGTTTTAAATATTGGATTCTCAGCCTTTTTCAAAACCTGAGGCACCTCCTCTTGAACAACAATGTCATCTTCAATGACTGCATAGCCTTTCCTCTGTTTAAGAGTGTCATAATCAAGTCCAATGGCAGCCTTAGGTCTAGCTAGATTTTTCTCATGATAAGACTGCAATAGACTAGAGGAATTCTTAAATGTTTTCAACTTAAATTCATTTTCAGCTAATTCATCCCTAAGAGCTTTCTCAACTTGACTAGCACATAGAACTTTGTTCTTTAGATACTCAATCTCTTGTTTAAGATTTTCTATTTGCACAGTAGTTAGCTCTAGTTCCTCATTTCTCTTATTTAACAGTTCATTCCTAGTAGACAGTTTAGCAATCTCTTCATTAGCAGCAGTCATACTAGTATGAATGTTAAACATCTCAACGGATAGTTGTTCAACCAAAGATTTATATTCAGAAACAGACATGTCTATGGTAGTGAGAGATGGTACCTGTGAGTCTGATGCAGATGGTTCTTCCTTGGAATTGGCCATCAAGGCATAGTTGCAGAATTCTTGTTCTTCCCCATCACTGTCAGAATCATCCCAACACTTCCCTTCAGCTATGTAAGCCTTACCTGGTGTCTGCTTCTTTAGAAGGGCCTCATACTTAGCTTCAAGCTCAAGAAACTCCTTATCCTTCTTTTTAGGCTTCTTGCATTCACTGGCAAAATGCCCTAGGTCATTGCATCTGTAACATCTTACAGATGACCTATCCACATAGCTGGTTTTGAATCTGTTCTTGTTTGTTTTCATAGGTGCCTTGCTCTTGTTGAATGAATGATTTTGAGGTCTAGGCTTGAAGGGCTGATTCCTCTTGAATCTGATGTTTGGGAATTTTCTAGCCATAAAAGCATATGATGTATTTTCCATGCCATCCAGCTCTTCAAGAGTGTAGAACTCATCTTCTTCCTTGTCATCAGCAGGTTCAGTCACTACTTCCTCAGTTTCTTCATCATCTACTATCTCTTCTATTCTCAGCTGACTTGCAGATGCTTCCAGGTCTTGAATAGATTTGTTGACAATCAAGGCACAGGATGTGTTTATCATTCTGCCTTGGTTAGCTTGGATAGCCCTCTTTTGAAGCAACTCAAGCTCGTGTGTCTTTAAAACCCCATAGAGCACATCATACGTGACTTTGTTCAAATCTCTTTCTCTTAGGGATATGACCCTTTGCTCTAGATGGTTTGGTGACGATAGTAGAAACTTCATATTTAATTCCTTAGTGTTGTAAACCTTCCCATTCATTTGGAGCTCAGTCACCAGCTTGTGAAATCTTTCAAACATATCAGTGATACTTTCCTTGGGCTGTGCCATGAACGCCTCATACTGTGTGACCAGTATCTGTTTCTTATTTTCTCTTACCTCCTCTGTCCCTTCACATAACACCTCGATGTGATTCCACATGTCCTTGGCTGATCTGCATGATGCTATGTTGGCAAACATCGACATATCCATGGAGTCTATGATTAACAACATGAGGTGGCTGTCTAGGGCAATCTTTTCCTTCTCTGAGTCCGTCCATTTGGATGGCTCTTTTGGAACGTATGATCTACGAATGACTACTGCGCCCACTGTGGATTCAGCAACTTCTTGTTGTGGTATGAATGGACCATTCTTGAGAATGTCAGGGTAGAGAGGATTGGCAGCTTTGATGAACAACAGCATTTTTATTTTCCAGAGGTTGTAATTCTCTTTGTCGAACTTAGGGACCTTTACCGTACCTGTAGTCTTTGGTGTATTCGAACTCATGATCGTTTTCTGTTTAGATTAAACAGCCTGCTTTGATACCACTTGTTGAGTATTGAATACAGTAAAAGAATACAGAGGGGGGGTGAATGGATTCTTGAACTTTTCTTCGTTCTTAAATCTTTGCAGCAAGATAAGTGATGAGTGTGTGAGATATGAAGATGCGGATAATTAAAGACAAACACAACACAATATCACTTTAATCTAATATCTTATTAGATTAAGATTTTGCTACAATCTGTGAATACAAATGATAGTATTCTCAGCTTCGTTTTTCTCAGAGAGATATTTTCTAGGTATTTGAGAAACTTCAACACCCTTACAGCTAAGGAAGTGAGGCTGTATCCTTATAGACATGGATACCCCCACTTACTACAAATGAGGTAGGTAAAACAAAAACACTTTCCAGTCTGTCTATCTCATTTTAGTAAGAGTCCAAACGGCTACAGATTTGACTTTGAAAAGCCTGTTTAGATCCACTTCTTCAGCTCCTTGTCCCTTGTCTTATCTCTCCAAGCTTCTTTGTAGGCTTTCCAGCATGCTTTATAGGACAGAGTCAAATAAAGTATCCTGGCTTGTTGCAGGTTTCTGACTTGTACAATTCTTCAGTATTTTGTCCTCAAGAATGTATTCGAGAAGTGACTAAGTGAGTGATTCGAGAACTGGAGTTGACTTGATCGATAACTCTGAGTTCTCGAATAGTGTTATCTTGACATATCGAATCACTTCTCGAATAGCTCTTTTCTCTGGGACTCCTTGAGATATCGAATAGAGCATTTTGACATATCGAATCCCTGAGATATCGAATAGCATATTGAGTCTTTGAGATATCGAATGTAGCATTGACTTGTTGACCCTTTGAGAACTCGAACTGTTGAATCCTTGAGTTCTCGAACCGTGTAATGGACATATCGA